>CM052546.1:91768111-91847407 GCA_028533065.1 Trachops cirrhosus | reverse complement strand
TAGAGGACACATGGACAAAACTAGGGGGGTTGGAAAGGGGAGAGAGGAGGGGAGGAATGGGTGGGTGGGCTGGAATGGGAATAAAGGCTAGAAACAGTACTGAATAATCTAAAATAAAAAAAAAAACTACCTTGCGACGTCCTCGGGGCTGAGTGATCTAGTCATTTCGTCGGCACACAGAATCTCTGTGTGATCACGACTTAGATGAGAGCCCCAGGCCCCTCTGCCGCGAATTCAGGACTCTCGCGTGGGTTTTCTCCATCGCCCAACGAGTGCTTGGCGAGCAGGAGAGGAAGCGGGTGCCCTTCCCAGATTCTGGGGTGGGTTCGGGCGGCCCCTCAGCTCGAACGTGCGGCCACATTTGATGCCGGAGTTTATCACATTCCTTTCACACTCCCTCTGATCCCTGGGAGGGCTTCGAAGAAACCTTATCAAGAGCAAGGCTTAGGATGACAACTGAGATACCAGCCCTCAAAAACACTTGACTTTTCAGCCGCCTATTGTCTGTGAGTCTATCTCTGTGCCAATGGTGTTGGCCGCCGCCTCCCTGGAGTCCCAGGCCTCTTCGCAGACAAGGCCGGTGTCACCTGGTCTCCAGGGCCAGCTTCCGGCCCGTCATCCAGAAACCTACGCAGAAGCCCCTCGCCGACTGACAAGGACCTACTGTCCAAACCAGGTTTTCCCCGCTGGCTGGAGGAAGGCACGAGATGTCCCCGGCTCGTATTCAGTTTAGAGCTCCTCCCGTTCACGGATCGAGGGGCTCCCACACGTCAAAGAGCACCGCAGGCTCACGATAAACCTCGGCTACAACGGTCCCCCTTTGGGGCCTCGGCACACGGCTCCTTAGACCCGGTCCCTGTAGGTGGGGCCTGGGCACCGAGACCGCACAGCAGTCCTGGTCGGCCACCGCTGCTCCGGTGACGAAGTTACTCAGACACAGAGACAACAGTTTGGAGAGGGAGCAGGCAGAGGCCTCCATCTTGACAAAATTACTCATCACTGGCCTGTTACGTGGACCATTCCTTTGACTTGCTTTTAACCTACAGGAGCAGTTTCAGCCCGAGGCAGCCGCCTCGGCCTTCGTTTGGGGGAATAGGCCTTGATTTTGGTTTTGGGGTGGGGATACTGTTCTCACATTGGCACAGCTCCGGAATAGGGCCTCTCGGGTTCTCCAGTTACCCTATTAAATGAGAAACTGTCACCGTCCCGACGTGCCACCCCTTTTGGCGGCAGGGATGTAGCCGCTGGTCCGATAAATAAAGGTCGAAGCTAAGGAAAGGGAGACCTGACTTCCCAATGCGGCGATACAACCTCTCCGCAGGGAACGGGCCCGTGTCTCCTAATTATCAGCTCGTTCACGTATGTTCACAGTGTGCACCTAATTCACACACACAGAAGAGTATTTCTTATCTCCGAAGTGCCAGCTGTTTTCATGGTGGGGACGCAGAGCTGAAGCGGGACATGACCAGCTGCAGAAGGACGGTAGTGGGTGGGGAGTCTCTATAAGGCGACCTGTGACCCCGAGCATCTGTGGAGGGGACTGTACCCGTGACGTTCACAGAGGGGAGGTCAAGGCCAGGTACGAGAGGAGGAAGCACTGGGCTCCCAGTAGCGCTGAGTGGAAAAGACATAATTTTCGGCCTCCAATCTCCGAGCGGCGGCGTCACCGTGAAAATAAATGACAGGCTGTTTGTGACTGCATGGTAAATTTCTCGGTCCTAAAACAACCACGGGTTGGTTTTAATAATAAAACTCCCTCGAAAATTACTTATGATTCCCATCTGTGTCTAAGAACGGGCGTCTGAACTCGATGGGCACATCGGACCGGCCCAGCTTTGAAGACATTGTACATACGAAACGCTGACCAGTCCCTCCCTGAAGCGTGCTGACCGGGAAGCACAAGGGGAGACGGAAAACCTGTCACAGGTCCCAGGGGACCAAGGAGTCACTATGACCGAGTCCGACAAGGGAGCTCGGGGCAGACCCTGCCGCAGAGAGCGACGCTGGAGGACAAGCCGGTGACGCCCGAAGGGTCCTGTCCTAGCGCTGACTGACGCGCGTGGTGACGTCAGCGTCCACTGCAGGGGAAGCCGAGGGGAGGGGGGACGGAGAATGTCCCGACGACTTCTCCGTCGGCCTGAAATTATTCCAAATTAAAGGCTATTTTTTAAACATGTGTGTTTACAGTTCAGAGAGGGTGAAGGAAATTTCACTTTCATTTCCCTAAGAGACTGTGTCCCTGCCCCCCACTGGAGCGGGGATGAGAACGGACTCTCATCTTTCTGCAGAGCCGGCGGAGGCCGAGACGGTGGGGCCGCGCCTCTGCGGCGGAAAGCACCCAGACGCGGTCTTTGCAGGCTTTTAAAACCGAGTCGCTGCTCTTTCTTCACCCACTAAATAGCTGTAAACCCCTGTGACGCGGGAGACCGCCTGTCCGATGCTATGGAGACACAGGCCACGCCCTCCCTCGGCGAATCCTGACGGCGATGGGCGCACGGTACTATCTGGGGGTCTGTGGGCATCTAGGAGCTTCCGCGGCCAAGGGGACCAGGTGAGGGGTGCACAGTCACCGTCCCGACGTGGCAGAAGTCATCGTCCTGATTTGGCAGAGGGCGGTTTCCAATGCTTTCCTTCCCGAAGGGAGCTGAGCTACAGGGGAGGCAGGCCCAGGACTGTGGACGCAGAGAAAGCGAGCCCCACCCATTATGGAAAATAATAAAAGAATTCCTGAAAAATGGAACATCTTGGTGTCCACAAGGACACCAAGGGTCAGGCAGGAAGACGAGCCTTGCAGAGACAGGGGACAGGGTGGCCCAGAGCTGAGAACCCAGGGGAAGTTGTTCCTCGTGGCTGGGAAGCAAGTGCCCGGTCAGCAGGGGTAGAGGGGTTTCTGGCTTGGGCGACTGCGTGGAAGCTGATGGGATGCCAGGTGTGAGCACAGGGCCGGCTCAGGGAGGAGAGCGTGAGCCCAGCGTTGGTGATGCTGGGTGTCAGACGCCAGGGGGCGCCAGGGGGAGGCGTCCAGGGCGCAGCTGGACAAGGAGATGCAGGGCTGGGGAAGAGATGTAGGAGCCGCCAACTCCGAGAAGACTAGCTGAGCAATGAATGGGGTGAGCGATGCCCCCGCTGTCCCCCCAGAAAGATCTAACAGCGACATGGGAGGGACCCGCAGAGAGAGAGGAGCCGGAACCAGAACTGTGATCAGCACGAGGACCCAGAGAAGGCAGTTTGCTGTGTCACGAAAACTCAGGCAGGAGAGGCTCTGGAAGAGGAGGACGTTGTCAGTGAGGACGAGTGTCTCCGAGGTGTGAAGGAGGGAGGTGCTCGGGTTTGGTCCGCGGGGCTGAGCTGTTCTGAAACTGGGGAGCAGCCTGGGGACACTGGGGTGTTTATGCAGGAAGTCTCAGGGGCTTCTGGGAGAAGAAGCCGGAGAGTAGGAGGCTGAGAAGTAAGGGCAAAGTGCGAAAATGTAGATTCTGAGGTTGCAAAAGTGTATTTTAAAGTCTGTGGAGGAGAAGAAAGAGCTGGGGAAGCTACAACAGGCACTTGCAATGGAGAGAAGATGTGTATTTGTTTAATTGCACTGTCATTAAAATTGCTTCCTTCAAAAATGTGTTTTGACGATAATACTTATAAATTCTTCAAAATCTATGAAAAGAAAGCTCTAGATTTAAAAAACCATATTTTATGGAGTTTATTGTATACTAAATCTATTAGAAATTTTTTTCAAGTTTTTTTTTTAAGTCTTTGTTCTCTTTTAATTACTGGATGTGCCCAAAGCTATCTTGGGTTCCTTTTTCTGTGTTTTGGTATTTCTTTTTATTACCAATATTTTATCCCCCAAATGATCAGGTTTCATATTTAGAAAGTTGGGTATAATTTTTATATATAATGGAGCCATATAACTATTGTATAATAAATTATTATGAAAATGTTGCCATGGAGAATTTGGCTTCCAGTGTCTTTCCTTAACAATGCTAAGAAAAATCGACAATAGAAACACTCAAAGTTAGTATTTAAGGCTCAGTCTGTCGTGTGGGCCCTTCCCACGAGAGGCCAGGGCCGGTGCCACTTGTGACCTAATTTGCATGTGCTGAATGCAGCCCCAAAGTGTCATGTCTTTATCACTGTCAACACTCCTAAGATCGGTAAAAAGGTGGATTCAAATCAGGAGCTAAGGATACCTTGAGGCTTCATTTAGCACAAGAAATAGATTTGTTTCACAGTTCTGAATTAAGACACAATGGGAAAAAATGCAAGAGGAACACAGTTTTTCTTTCCTGGGGTCCTCTGAGAGATGCCAATGAAATACCTGATTTAAATTCATCCCCTTAGCAAATGCAAATTTTAGGAGAAAAAGTGGAGAAGAGGAAGGTGTAGTTTGGGAATATCGATTCCATTACCCACTGGAATTCACAGCTCAGGCACCAGGTTATTGCTAGCTGAGTTAAAACGCAACCTGACTGGTAAAAATTTCCCAACTACATCTCTTTGTACAAGAAACAGGTTTTCCATTTGCTCGGGGGAGAGAAGGGGCTGGGAAGTGGATTAGACCCCGTCCCTGCTTCCCACAGCAAGTCCAGGCTTGACCTGGCGCTGGGTTTCCAGATCCATAGCCTTCAGCAGTGGGATGTTTAGCAAAGGTTCAAAGGTGGCGCGAAAGTCACGTGGAAACTTTAAAACGAAGCAAAATATTTTATATGGAATATCTAACTTTTAAACCCAATTGTATAATTTCTTTGAAGTCAGACAATTTATAGTTTATAATTTAAGAAAAAATCTTGATCACACAATTCAACGATCTTTCCAGTCCTTGCATTAATAAAGGCTTTAGATTGATGCTCTAAGTCATCAAATTATTTCTTAGCCAATCAAAAGAGTTAGTATCTTTTCTAAGCACACGATCGCTTCTAGTTAGTGTAGAAATAAGTGTGGGACCTTCTGTCCAGAACCACACACGTGCCCACAAACATAATCTTCGTCTGCGAAACAGAGCCATTCCCTAACAGTTGGCTGATTGTTTAAAGAGCGGAGGTTGTGAAGGTTTTCTCAAAAATCTAGTTTTATGAGTTCACAGCGGACGAGGCGGTGGGCGGGGTCCAGGAAGTGCCAGCGGGGAGTCTGAGCACAGTAAAAGGGAAGTGCTGGGGTGCAGGTGGGCGGTACGCCCCCGGAGAGCTGATTGACAGCTGACCAGCGGCCACTGTGAGCACGACCAGACACAGCCTCGCAGAGGGACTCGGGGGCCAGAAAGAACAGTGTGATCAATCGGTCATTTGCAAACATAGTCTAAACTCTACCTCGATTTGAACTCCAAAAATAAGTTTGATCACTTTTTGTGGTTCCTCTGCAACCACGTAGCTACCTCTTTGTCATTTTTGCCCAATGTGTTAGCTGTGGGTACAGAAGTCGCTCCTTTGAAACAGGTGCCGTTCGGCTGAATCACATAAAATGGTGACTTTTGTATCAATTTCCCATGTCCCCGCCTTTATGTCACACGTCACCTCCTGTGCACGCAAAACACCTTCTAGCCCAATGCATCATAGCCCTCAGGTGGTCTTCTGCTTACAGGACAGGCTTTGTTAAAATCTCTCATGTCCCCGCAATATGTGTCTGTCCACCAAAGGACTCCAATTCTTCCACAGAGGGAAATGCACCCCCGGTTCTGGAAGGCAGAAACCTCTCTGACCCCCTGTTTAGCTCCTCCTCTAGCACCTTTCTTCCTCTCCGTCTTCTCTGCTTCTTGCCTTTTGCTCTTACGCAACCTCCGCACCTCATCTGAAGAGTTTCTGGGTTCCTCCTGAGCACATTTTAGTGGCGGCTGTGTTTCTCTCTCCCCCTTTTAAATTTCCCGACATGGAACCCCCCAAAGCCTTATCGCCCATTCCCACTGTGACCTTGACCCTTTGTCTTTCCTCCTGGCCACGCAGTTAGAACTGTTTTCCTTATTTGGTGTTTCCGTGCTAAATGCAAGGGCCTTCTTGTAAGTCCCCAGACCCCTCACTTCCTTTTTCTAAGTCTCACTGGCTCCCAGTAACGGTAAGGAAGGTGCCGGCCAAGCCAAAGCCCTCTGCAAAAGTACAGGTTCGCTCCTCACGTGTCCCAGTGCCTCCTGCTCCTTCTGCTTGTTATTACCTCCCCTCCCTCCTCCGCCTCACTAGTTGTTGGGTGGTCTTTCACACCCTAGGTCCGATGACGTCATTTTCTACTACCATGTCCCTCAGTGCGTATGTTTATATAAAGTGTATCCGGCTGTGTTTCCCCCTTTGATCTGAGTTCCTGGGATGCTCTTCCCACAGACTCCCGTGTGTGGGACCCACCGCCTCTGATCTTGGTCCAACGTCTCTTCTGGAACGCCACCTGACCCCTCTATCAATCCCCGTTGCACAGCACGTTGGGACTCTGCCTTCCGCACTTAGGGTCAGCCACCCGCTAAAGCCGTGTG
This sequence comes from Trachops cirrhosus, assembly GCA_028533065.1. Classification (NCBI taxonomy): domain Eukaryota; kingdom Metazoa; phylum Chordata; class Mammalia; order Chiroptera; family Phyllostomidae; genus Trachops; species Trachops cirrhosus. The sequence goes on along the minus strand of CM052546.1, from coordinate 91,840,962 downwards.
ATCGTCTGACATCCCCGCACTCACTCCGCAAACACACGGGACACCCGGCCCCTCGCGCCCCCTGTCTGTTTTCCTTACGGTATTTTCTCATTCTGTGGACTGCCCCCAAGGCCTGCCCTACAGAGACTGTGTGTCCGAGTCTCAGGGTTTAAATTCTGGCAATGATCTGAGTATTTCTGTGAACGGTCCAGCTTTCATCGATATGTTTTTTCCTGTATTTCTGTGGTGCGGTGTGAGTTGCTGGTTTCTTACGTGGGTACGTGTCTTGCACCACAAATAGAGAAGGCATGTGTCCAGGGCAGGGACCCTGACTTTTTCTTTGCTGGGCTCTTCCCAGTGCAGAGCTCACCAGTGGGCAGCTAGTAAGGGTTCAGTGGCAGCTAGAACGTGCGGACGAATGACGGATGACTGAGTGCACGAATATGAATGTTGAGTGTCCCTACCCTCTGTTGTCCATCAACGATGCCGCCACGACAAAACCTTGGCTTCCCAGGCTCCTTTGGCCACAGAAGTTGGCCTCTTACATCACCACTCCTTAGGAGATAGGATTCCCCTCCGAGGCAAGCTTCCCTCTGATCTGCATACACTGGGAAGCTCGTCAGATAAAATGACCTCACACGGATTCAATCGCCTGAAGTGATGACCAGCTATGGCCACTACCAGACACCACAAATACTCAGACGCTTTCTGTAATCCCATCAATCCTGTCTAATTTTACAAGAGAGGCTGGAAAGCTAGAATATTTTCGTTCTCAGAGCCTCCCTCCCACTCCCTAAAGCCATGAGTAGGTCCCAGGATATATTTCTAGCCAGAAAGCATAGACAAAGTCTGTGTGGAAGGTTTCCATCCCAAATGCAAAAGGTCACAAGGAAAAAAGAACCTCTTGCCACTTAGCCCTTCCTTTTCTTCTTGCTGGACTACACATGAGAGGAGTGGGCACACAGCAGCCCCTAAGAGACGTGAGACAGCAAACGTGACAACAGCCAGAGACCAGGACAGGACGGCGGAGGGGACTCATGGAGGAGGCCGTGCTGTTGGCCCCATCCTTGTGCATCTGAGTTCCTCCAGGGCTCTTGATTCGAACCGCTGGGAATCACATTCTACTTTGTTTGCCACCTGAACACGAAGCTGGCTGACGCAGGGACCTCACGGGGGGGTTCCTGAAGTTTGTAATCATCTGTATTCAAGCAGGAGTATCTAACTTACAAAGACAAATGCAGGTGAGCCTGCCATTTAAAACAGTATATCCATGCTCGACGTCCTCATGGTCACCTTAGAACTAGTGGCATGAGTGCTTTGCCTGTGGGATATTTCTGCCTTTCACTTCTGCGTCTGGTCTGACTGCGGCTGTGAGGGGCTCTGCGCACCACCACCTCTGCTCCGACCCCCGCACACGGAAAGCCTCTCAGTTTACAGGTGAATAGGCCCTTGGGTTCCACAAATGCTTTCGTTACTTCCATTTCTTCGTAAGACAGACTGGTCTTACAAATAGTTTCCAAAACAAATGGCCCCGGCAAGATCTGTTAAATCCAGAGGATTTGTTTTGGGGCCACTGGGGTCACCAGAAGGACAGTCCCTTCTCCTTGTCCTCCCCTCCTACGAAGGTAAAGAAACGCACTATTGCAGACACACACGCTCGCCTGCCTCACTGCCCACAGCTCACCTTACACCTTTAGATGGGGGCATTCGATGAGCTGCCCTCTGCAGGCAGGGATACGCCCGCACCGATAGAAACTGCGCACACACGTGAGCCTTCTTCCAGGCGAGATCCACACTCCTTCACAGTCTCATTTTGTCCTACAGGCGCCGATCAGATTTATTTGCCAACCCTTCAGCACTTGGCCAATTATGCCCCTCGGTCTGTGCCAGGGTCCCCATTGCCAGGCACGGCCCTGAGTGTGCGGGACGGTTTCTGTTCTGTTTGGCAGTCAGGGGTTGTGGAAGCCAGAGGGACATGGACTGGGTTTCAAGTGGGTCTGTTTTCGGAGGCACTTGTGAGCCGGGCGGGCGGGTATCAGGATGAGATATTGTCCTAGATATTGCACTCACTCAAGGCAGGACCCCGGCTCAGGCCACCACGGGGGTCTGTCCTCACGGCAGGTGGTCCCGTCTGTGTCTTGGCTGCCCTGTGCCATGGCCTGGGCTGCAGCCTGCTCCCACTCCTCGCACGCCCAACTTGGCCCCTTGGACCCATTTTGATGTCAAAACACGCTCGTCCAAACTATAGTGAGTGATGAACTGCATCCCCTCATGAAACATCATTCAAATGACGTATTAATCTGCTCTCACAGGCTGCAGGAAATGCACCGCCCTCTTCTACTGGCTCTGGTCCTAGGCAGCCTCATGAGACCCTCTCCGAATCGGGAGACCCGATTTCTCGTGAGAGGCCCCAGAATAGCCACCTTGAGGGGATCGAGGGAGCAGCTCTCCTTGTCTTGTCGTAACCCACGACTGCTAGGCATTGCAAAGTCCAGAGGGAAGCGCTGGCCAAGCATTTGCTCAGCATCGGAAGCTGAGAGCGACACATGGGCAGGTGGGAACGCGTCCTTGACCCCGGTGTGGCAACCCTTAGGGCCATGTGGCCTCGGTGGGGAGCTCTGTACCCTCCCCCAACAGCCTGTCCCAGAGTTGGACACGCATGAGCCCATGGCAAACTTCGGGCACAAGATGAGAGCAGCAGCTGGCGCCTCTGAGTGGCCAGTTTCCAAACTTCCCAGGAGTGCTCCCGGACCAGGAAAGCCTACTCTCCTCCACTTGGCCAGCAAGGAGCTTGGCTGTTAGAAATTATTGGTTGACAAAGGAAAAAAGGAGACTTGTTTTCTACGGGGAAACCATCTGCACCGGGCCCCAGCGAGGTGGCTATAGGGAGGACCAGGGGCACGTCACATCCTAACGGAATCTGTCCCCAGGTAGACGGTGGGGACTTGGCTTTGCTACACACACAGCATCGTTGCATCTTCTCTCGTCCGCCCAGCAATCGCCTGGGCTTCGCACACTTCACAGCTACAGCCATTTTGAGCAAATGTTTTCCCGTTCTCGACGACTTCCCTTTCAAAAGCAGGAAGACGGCCTGTTCCCTTTTTCTCACAGCCGGCCACAGACCCCGTCTGTCGGAGACGGAGCGCAAGCCCAGCGGCGTTGTCCACAGACCGACTTCTCAGAACACAGAGCTCGTAGGGCCTCGTGAAAACTGCCCGGGACGCGTCTTACATAACGGTCCCCCCCTCCCCCGGGGCCGTGCGGGACGCGTTCGTGCTGCTGCGCACAACAGTCCCGACACGACCCGTGGGCACGTTGGGGAGAGAGGGGCAGCTCCGAAGCACCGAGAATTCTCACTGCGATTGTTACCGAGAAACATTCTTCCCTTTGTCGTCTGCTGCTCCGTTGGGAAGAGGGCCCTGCGACGGTGTGCATAAAGAAATGATAACCAAGGAGCACCACAGAGATGCGGGAAGAGCTGCCGGCACCAGTCCGTACTCTCTGCGTGCCAGCCACCCGCCCTGCAGTACCTGTGAGGGGGACGCGCAAATGCTCGCCGTTTACAGGTGAGGGAATGCGGGCACAGAGAGGCCAAGCAACTTTCCCAAAGACACACAGGAAGGGACGGGGCTGGGACTTTAATCCGGGGAGTTTCCTTATGAAAGCCAGCCATCGCAACCGATCACAAAACTACCTGGTAATTCGTGCTACCCATCCAGGTCACGGAGACAGTTCTGGATTCAGAGGGAGGCTACAGGTGTCTATTACCCAGGAAAGATCTTATCTGTTCCAGGGGTGTCCAACCTTTCGGCATCTCTGGGCCACGCTGGAAGAAGAAGAGTTGTCTTGGACCACACATTAAATACACAAACACTAACACAAACTGATGAGCAAAAGAAAGGTTTCAAGCAAATTTTACATTTTTGCGTCGGGCTGCACTCAGAGCCGTCCTGGGCCCCATTCGGCTTTCAGAACGTGGGTCGGCCACCCCTGTGTGTTAGACTAGCTGCTGACCAGAGTCCCCTTCCACTGTTTCCCGAAGCTCGCCAGTCCCCCCAGTCATTTAGGCTCACGATGCCACACACCCACCTCTGCCCTTTGACGCCTCACAGGAAGTTGAAGCTTATTTCATTAGATAAAGGAAATCTGCCCTGAAAGGGCTCCTCAGAACTCTATTTTTTAGAGAAAGAGAAGAAGTTCAAGGCCATTATTGTTCAAATTCAGCAAGGCACAGAGGAAGCGGTGGTACTCAGCAGGGCTGGGGTCCGGGCATTCAGACCTGCACAGAGCAGGGAGCGCAGCTCAGCCCTGCCTGCCGGCTGTTGTGTCTGTTCTGCAGGGCAGGGCGCGAGGGCTCAGGAGTGCCTGGCGTTTGCCCCGTGCGGAGAACTGGGAGGTGGACCCAGACGCTCCGCTGGCGAGTGGCTCGAGCTCTGACTGGGGACCGTGGGAATTCAGCCCCCCTCCTGTGACCGTACAAGGGACATGGCAACTCACAAGAGGCCCACAGTGTCCAGAATGTGGGCTTGACCTGCAGCCCAAGGAGCTAGCGAAGAGACCCTAGTTTCCATGAGTCCCGTGAAAACATCTAGGTGACAGTGACAGAGGCAGGCGTGTTGAAGGGACAGAAACACAGAGATATCTGTCTGTGAGGTTGTCCTAGAAAAGGACCAGGTGGGCCTGGTCAGGGCGGGCAAAGTCACCGGTGAGTTTAGAGGTGAAAGATGCGGGCGCATCCAGAATACGGAGAGGGCGACTTTCTAGGACTTTTAGTTTTCTTAATTACCTTTCCCTTTCTCCTTTCTCCTTTCATCCTCGCCCAGTCCTCTCTTCGCCACCAAATAAACTACTGCTATTTACGGCATTCTAGTTTAAAATGCGTACCGATATTGATGTTTATACCAACGTGCAAACTTGTTTATGTGTTTATCTAACCACACAGCTCCTAGAAAATTCCTCATCAGGAATGAGTCTGGGCTCAAACCGTTTGGGCTCAGCCCTCGGCTCTGCCCGCCATTAGCTGTGTAACCTTGAACACCTCACCAAATTCCTCCGGGCGTCCCCTTCTCTGGGAAACGCCGATAAGAAATGCATGCACGCACAGGGTCCCTGCGAGACGGGCAGCAGGGAACGAGCGTGTTAGACACAGCACCCGGCACGTGTCCACTGCCGAACGCTGTCAGTGACCGTGACGAGCACGTGTACCGTGACTGTTGTTATTAACCTACCCAGCGCGGCACGGAGGGGGTGCATTGCCTGCCCCTGGTTACGTGGACGCCGAGGTCGCTGGTGTTTAGTGCAATAGGAAAAGCTGGTCAACGGGTGGGACACGGTGGTTCCTCAAAGCCACATTTTGGAAGATTGATGTGCGCTGAGTGTAGGAACCAGGTCCCTGGATTGTGGTGTCCTGTCCGGGATACCACACAGTGGGGACCGGGGGGTCAGGAGAGGCTAACCAGACGGCAGGGACTAAGAGTAGTGCAGGAAGGACTTTGATCCAGGTGGCTGAAGTCAATGGTTCTCCAAGTGGGTTCTGGAGACCTCAAGGGGCTTCCCCGAGGAGCTTTCAAGGTGTCTTCAAGGTCAAAACTACCTTAGCAACAATATTAAGATATCATTTGCTTTTGTCTCTCTCACTGGTAGACAAGGATGTTTCCAGAGGCTGTATGACGTGTGATATTACAACAGAGTGCAAAAGTACATACGAGAATTCAGTTTTCTTTACTAAGACAGAGAGGTGTATAAAAATAAAACAATGTCTCTATTCTTTCTAAACCTTTTTAAAAATATGCGGTTACTTTTCATAAAAATATGTATTTACATTAACATATATATGGGGTCCATTGTTATTAAATTAATAGTTAGTGCATGTTTTTAAACCCTCAGTTTTAACTTTCATTACAGAAGCTAGAGCTGTAACTCCCACAAAAAAAAGCTCTCCGGGGCCCATGGTTCTGTTGAAGAAAGGAGTTCTGTTATTTTTAAGGGTGTTGACGAAGGAGTGTTGAGACTAAAATGTTTGGGAGCCGTGGTCTCAGCCGTACTGTAGAAGACTCTGAAGCCGCAAATTTGTAATAATGTGAGCTGTTTGCCACCAAGCAAGGCTTCTCTTTTGAGAGAGTGGTCTTCAGAAAACGTTCCCGCAGGGGGGCTGTGTGTGAAGGGGGGGCGTGCACTGGCGTCAGCGACCTCCGAGTCCTTTTTCAAGTCCGACTGTGCAATTCCCTGCGGAAGGCAGCGAAAGGGGACCCTCCCGAGGTTACGGTTCTCACGAGGCTTCTGAGAAAGTGAGCAGAAAGGCGTGTGGTCAGGGTGAGGCCCCGGGCGGGGGGTGCCAGGCGCAGTGGCTCTGGTGAGAAGGTGCACCGCCCACGTCACCCCCATTTCCTATGGGGACCTCTTCCTGGGGGGATGGAGACCGGCTTCCGCGATGACCTCACAAGCCTCCTCCGAACATTCCAGAAACTCACAGTTCAGAGCTTTTTAAAGAAAAGAAATGGCAGGAGCATGACAGGTTTCTCCTCTAGCCCAGGTCACGGTGACACAGCTCGACCCCTCACCCTGGCCCTCCCGTTCGGATGGATCAGCAGGTCTGCCCCTCTCCCCTCCGGTGCAACTTCCCACCAAAATTCAAACGGCTGTGGGAAAGGCCGAGGGAAAGCCTGTGGATGCTGTTCCCAGAAGAAATGCGAGGGATGATGGGCAAATGAAAAAAAAAAAACCCACAACAGAAATCAAATGAAATGCAAACCAGAGAAGTTGAGAAACGCACTCGCAGCTATAGAATGAACGCTCATTTGGAAACAGTGGAAAAAAAGTGCTTTCCGTCCTGGCGAGTGTGTGTGAAAGGAAACTCCAGAAGGCTGCGGGAGGTGGAGCTCAGGCAGGAAGCCTTTTCTGAAAGGCCGCTCACTGAGAGCAGAGAAAGCCTTAAGATGCCCCTGGTTTCCGCCATAGAAATTCCAGGTCTGCGCCTCTACCAGAAATGGCCACAGAGCTGCGGACAAGAGAGGGAGAAGGAGATGGGGAGAAACATCGAAGTAGGAGAGACACAGCCATCGGTGGCCTCCGGTGCGCCCTGACCAGGGACCGAACTCACAGCCCGGCATGTGCTGTGACCCGGGGTCGAACCGGCGACCTTTCAGTCTGCACCACGCTGGTCAGGTCAAAATATTCTTTTTCGATTGCAAGCTTCTGAACTCGTTCCACAGAAGAATTAAGGAAACTGTACTTTTGGACTAAACTGATTTGCTCATCAGACACCCCCCACCTCTTGTGGCCTCAGAACAAGCATCGTCCCTGTAGTTCTCCACGGCGTGGGGGCCACATAAGGAGCCCCACATAGGGAGGAGCCACGGTTTCAGACCACTGCTTTGTCACTGCTCCCTGGCACAGTGACACTTGTGTGTGCTGAGTGTGATGGTCCCAGTACATACAAGTTCTGTGTGTGTGTAATCACTAAGCAAACATGCACTGTGACATAGCATGTGTCACCTGGTGACAGGCAAGAGGACAAGCCCAGGTCCAAATACAAAGAAGCTGGCTTATCTTTCTTGGCAACTGAGGACTCGGGGAGACAGGGCCTTGGGCCAGGGGTCTCGCTGGTCTGCCTTAAGGAAAAAGGCTCTCACGTCTCTAAGAGTGTGCATATTACCTGGAAGAACTTGGTCTTTAATTCTAAGTTCATCCAGAAGCCTTTTTGAAAATGTTCTTTTGAGAAACCTGGGGAGAAAATGCTTTTTCTCGGTTGCCACCACGGAGGCAGAAGGCTGCCATCCCGTGTAGCCTGGCCACCCACTTCCGGAAGGCGGACCACGCTGCTCATTCAACTTAACCTTCAAAGAGCTGGAGCCAAGAAATACCTTTTCTTCCAAACACTTCCCCCAAAGGAAAGGGAGAGTGGGATTTCTGTAAGAGTTATCCACAAAAGCAACCAGACAACGGTGCTGCTGAATTTTAAGGCTGTACCGGGGCCCGAATGACCGTGATTTTCCGGAAACTAGTGCATGAAGAGCAGAAGAGAAATTCCACTGCGTCTTATTGTATAGGTGTGCGTGTGTGTGTGTGCGTGTGTGCGTGAGAGAGTTTCCATTTACCGTCCTAGGCCACACACACCGAAGGAGTGTTAACCGCCTTACCGGGGCTGAGAGGGACAGGAAAGGGCGGAAGAGGCATAAAAGCTTGTTCCCTGAAGAAGAAGCTTTCTCATCACCCAGGCGGGGCACTTATTGCTCCTGACCCCTGAGATCATCTCAAGGAAGTAAAAAAAAAAAAAAAAAGCACAGAATTTTCTCAGAATGTTTCCCAACTTCTGCTTCTGTTACTGTCAGAACCCGGAAGTAGCAAGGCAGTGAAATATGAATACATTGTTTTTTTTAAAATGACTATCGAATTTTTTCATCCACAGTACTTAGTATACTTTATTCAGGTATGCTTGGGATTTTAGGTGAATATCTACAGTGAATCTACTTTTGTTTAAAATGAAAACCTAGTTCTTGACAGCCTTTAGCTTAGCTTGGAGAAAATCACCACTGTATGACTCCAATACAAACAGGACATGATCAGGCTTATAGAAGTTCCGTTTCTTTAATAAAAATGAATCGAAAGCCCCAGTAATCTAGTGGTAGTATTCACTGTCAGAAAAGCTTCTTTTCTCCAAGAACATTTTGTCCACTGGTGAACTCTGAGAAACTTGGTTTTCTGCAAGATTCATCATCAACACCGTGATTTGGAAAAAGACGCAGCTAATTTGCTGTGCTCCAGTTACCAAACATCGTGGCTATCAGCCCAGAGCTGGCTTTAGCAGGAAAAGATAAATCACCATGTGCACTTTGCCGACTGGACGCGGTAGGTGTGTGATTCTCGTGAACGGTCTTAGGGTGGGCGTGAGGTGGTCTGCCGAGAAACAGGTCTTCCAGGCTCAGCAGAAAGGATTTTCCCAGTCGAAGTTCATCTCTTTGTCTAGTGAACACGCTGTCACTCCCCCACAACAAAAGTCTGCTTACTTCAACCAGTTCTAGGCACAGGATGTGGCCGCTTCCATTTTTATCTCCATCTGGCGGCACGCAGCCAAGCTATCTGAGCGCTCAGCTGCCACTTTACGGCGACCGGACTCGCCCCAGGCGCCCGCCCACCCCGCCTCCTGGACGGAGTTTCTCATGAACCGCCCAGCAGCCAACTTCATCGGGGACCCGTGGTCACGCCGAGACCCCGGTGACCCCGTGGTGTGTGGCCCAGGGTGCCCACGGCTCTCAGGTCTGTCACTGGGTGCCACACAAGTGTCCGATGGCCCTGTGCCTACATTAGCCTGTCACCCCTCTACCAGTGGTGTCTGGACCCCAGGGTGAAAAATGAGGGTGCAGGAGAAAAAGAAAGAAGCAACGAGATCTTTCAACTTAAAAGCACGTTAATAGGTGTCTCTTTCTTCCACGCGCAAAGAATGAAAATACACCTGTGACCCTTTTTCACTGTGAAACATTTGGTATTTGTTCTAGTAAAATCTTGGGAACAACTGCCCCACACAGAGAAGACGGTAATAGGGAGAAACTTGCCCCGTGGAGGAGTCGGCTTTGCGGGGAAGCCCCACGCATTTATGAGTCAGCGGCCACATCGTTGTGGTGAGTTTGGGGCGACTGGTAAATACACAGTTGTTTCTTACATGGGAAAAACGTGTGCCAATCCAGTGAGTGAATTTTTAGATGGCTTTGTCAAGCCTTCTTGGGCCTTTCTGGTATTTCGTATCTATCTCATTGCTACTACAGAATCCTCACCTGTGCATTTTTCTGATGTTTCACCCTAAGTTTCTAATTGTTGTATGAGGTCCCCTTTGGTCATGGCAAAGGGGACCTCAGAGGCTTCGTGCTGAGTGACATGGACTGAGCGCTTTCTGACAAAGGGTCCCAGAGTCCCCCCACGCAGTCTAGGGTGGCACAATGTGACTGCAGAGTGCGTCCTCCGTACCCGGAGACAGTTTTGGTTGTGGTACTGTGGGGGAGGGGAGGGGGGAGGGAGGGGCTACCGTATGTAGTTCGTAAAGGCCAAGGACGCTGCTGAACGTCTTACAATGCACAGGACAGCCAAGCACCCAGCCTGGCATGTGAACCGGGCTGAGGCTGACAAAATGGACGAGGGCACTCGTGTCCCTGAAAAAGGGACTGAGGCTTGAAGAAGGCAGAAACGTACCCAATACCGCCCCTGAGAACCTAAGTCTAGTGAAAAGGGGTTAGGGGGAGAGTTAGGGCACAAAATCCATCCTGGAGTGTCTAGTCTGAAACCCATTTCATCCCATCAGACGAAGGGGTAAGCACCCCTGCTATCCTGAAGGACTTCTTCACCAAATCCCCTTGCTTTGGGTAAAACATAGAGCAAGCCATCAGGCATTTTCGCACCCCAGTTTGCCCATTTGTAAAATAGATGAGTTAAAACGGATGATTTCTAAGGTCTCTTTTCGCTCTAAAATTGTGTTATTGTAAAGGTAATGCTGCTTCCATTGTAGTGGTCTCCAAATTTCCAGGTTCCTTTGCTCTCTTGGTCAACTCCTCCCCTAGGCACCCTAACCCAGACAGAAGTGGGAAATACGACCACTGATTCCAAAAGCCCGGTGTCTCCAGCAGTACCCGGCTCTCAGAAAACAGTGAAGAACAGAGTAAGATGCGTGACCTAAAAGCAAAGTAACAGGCGTGAGGGCGTGCTGCTCCCGGTCTATTGTTTCCACGGGGGAGGGTGGCCCTTGTGCAGCGTGGGCGTGCTCACTCACGTTGACCGTACGTGTGCCACGTAAAAACCATGAAAACGCAAGAAAACCAACCGTGCCCACAGCGAGCTGTTGTTACTGGATTGATTGGGTTGTTTTGGCAGGCACAACCCCAGGACCGATTTCTTGAGATAAAAGTTTTCCAAAGCGTTCATCCATCTGTACTTCATACTTAGGAAGTTTGATATTGCAGGCGAGAAAAAGTGATTAGTGATCACAATGTCCACTTTAGCACTCGTGGGCTTAGGGCGACGGAGGAGCCGAAGTTGCTCCTTATCTGCTGTATGTTTTGGACTGAAGATTCTGTAGGTTAACCACCACAGCCACACCACAGGACGACAGATAAAAAGAGAAAATGTAATAAGTGCTTGTAACCTTTGTGCATAAATTCTGTGGGTACCATAGAACCCTGAAGCCCTAATTTTAAATCCCCTTTCATTATAAAATGAAAGAATGACATTTTAAACATCAGGCTACTTCATTGTACTACCTAAATGTTTTCCAATCGGAAGAAATTAAGCTATCGTTTTATTATTTTTTTAACACAAAAAGAATTTTAATCCGACCCATGTGCCATCATGATGTTAACCTCTGGACACTTGAACAACATTTTGATGGATCTTAAATCAATTAACATGATAAAAGAAAACATCTGTGGTCCTCCTACTTTTTAGGGAGGCTCTCAAAATGGCTTTAAAACGGAGCTTAAAATGTACTTAATTAAAAAGCCCCCTGAAAATTCCATAATTCATTGTGTGCTAAAACAGTAGATATTAAAACCATGTCAACTTTATTAACACACGGGACGCATGTGTATCTGTTAGAGAGGATTATTAGAAAAGTCAGCGGAAGGAAACGTTTTCTTGCCCATCAAATCCAGACGCTCAGGCCGTAAAACAGGCTTAGAGTGAAGGGTGGGTTATGGCCTTGGACACCCTGAATGTGTCACTCCAGAGACAATCCAGGGACAAGCGAAGCCGAAAGATATTTTTCAACGAATTATGCTTCACTTTTGTTTTAAAGGAATTACACTAATTATCTTCTAAGTGAACTATGGAGTGGGATAATGGATGGCTTACGATATGAGGCATGGGACTTTTATTTTTTTCCAGAAACACCATTAGTATAGTTTAAACTTGATTTAAACTATAAAGGCTACTCTTTAGCAAACATAGATAAATGGTAAGCATTCTTAATAACGCGATGAAACTTATAGCGAAGCAAAGATTGCACAAAGCCATGGCTTTGTGGATTGCATTGATTCCCCCCACCCCGCCCCCCACTTATTCTATTCTCTCTTTACCAAATACAGGTGGCTGTAGAATCAGTTAATCACAAACTGGAAATCCTCACTGACAGGGGTTGAACACTCCATGTGTCTGTCCTGAGATTCACAGACTAACAGAGGGACCATTTCTTCTTTGTTTCAATCAAGATTTCAACTTTGATTCCAGCTCTTAGAGTGAAAAGCCAAAAAAGAGGCTAATTATACTAGTAGGAACAGAACCAGATTCCCTTATGGTTTCTAAACCCTAAGTAATGCAGTGCTTTCTCGTTCGTTTTCTACACCCATCCTCCACTTAGAAATATAAATATTAACATGTACATTAAGAGAAGGTATTCTATTAAGAATAACCAAAAAAAAAGTCATTTTGGGTTCTTCGAGCATCATGCATATTTTTTTCCTCTTTGAAGACTTACTGGGTAAGATAGATGGAAAAACATGGGTAGTTAAATCGGTGTTAACTGATACTATCTTTAGCGTTCCAGAGCTCCCGAAAAATAGGACAGGGGGAAACTGGCACCAACTTCTCACATAGCTCCCGGAGGAGTGGTATTTTAATCCCTCGCACTTCCGGTCTCTGAAGGGCCCACTTGTTCCACTTCCAGAACGTGGAGGCCCCGCAGCCTCAACCCCCTGGCCATTCCCCGCCCGTCTTTCATCCGCCCCTTCCAGCCGCCCTCCACTTCTTGCCACAGGAAGATGCTTCATTGCAAAGGCCGTGGCGGCTTTCTGCTGTGGGTCACCCTGAACCGACCTTTCCTCTTCTCCGTGTGAAACTTCCCTTTCCTCAGCCTAGGGTTGGACCCGTGGGTGCCAACGGTCTCACGTCATCAGGTGCGCAGGGGCCCTGACGGCCCCTCACCTCTAAGTGACGCGACCCCCCTGTGATTGAGAAGGACGCTTCTCTCCTTTGTTCAGCTGTGTCCATGAAACAGTGGGCAAAACCGCGACATTTGCTTGCACAGCTGAGCGACCCGGCCTGGAAACGGATCGCTTGGGTTCGTTCACGGGGGTTCTGTCTCCCGAGGACCTCCACGTAGCCAGATTTTTCCGCATTGCAGTGAATGCTGCTTCCTGGCTCACCGACCACGCACCTACCCGAGGGGTCGACTGGCTCCCCCACGCCCAGATACTGCTGGCAGCACATCAGTCCCTACACAGCCTCCCCCTTCCTCTGGAGCTGACGCAGGTGTTCTTACACAGCCGCTGTGCGTCCTTATGAAAATTAAGCAGAGCAGGAAGAGAGAGCGGAGGGACTTTCTCCCGGGCTGGGCTTTTCAATATGATCCCAGTTGTCAAAAATCAAAGTAAACGGCCAAGACCACCAGCGTGCCCATTTCTCAACGTCAGCAAAATGCCGTCCCAGGAAATTACACATCGGTGGTGTTCAGATTGCTTAGTCTTTTGAATGCGCCGTAGCTCTGTGTTCCCCCCTTAAGTCCAGTGACCAAGCATTGTCTGAGCTTTTGCTCAATACTCTGAAGAGTTAGAATCCAAAGGTGCAGGGACATGGAAGACACGGGGCAGGTGAAACACCTTGCAAAGCACCAGGCACTTGGGACGTGCTCCAGGTCCTGCCCTCCCCTTGCCCTCTCCTTCCCAATGTTAGTACTCAAAACGAGAGCAAGGAAAATTAAACTGAACGAGTGCATTTGGGAGCTGACAACCAATCCCTTTTATGAGAAATGTCAGGAAACAAATGAACAAGTTTACTCCTGGTCAGATAGAGGCTAGACTCCGTAATGACTGGTCTACTTAGGTTAAATGAGACCACACTTGTATAAAATGTCGGGAACAGGTGTCTGGCGCTATTTTCCTTATTAGCTAACGATTGCTCTTATTAAATAACTACCAGTTAGTACAAAAACAAGTTGCTCTAAATATATATCTCTTTTAAGACAACCTGCTAAGCCTGAAATTAAAATTTTATGTCCATATGTTCCCGAAAGAACAAATCTCTATTTGTGCGTAACTACCCAGGCTATTAAGCCTGACCTAATGGAAACCCAAGTGATAACCAATTATTTTTCAAATTTCTGAAAGAAATGAAAGATATAAAATTTGATTCAGAACGAAGTCTTTCCTGTCACTCTCCACAAACTTCCCAACCTGCCCAAGTCTTGGCTCCAACAGTATTTTATCATATTTTTTCCAACATCATCAAAATGGAACACAAACCACAAGGGCAGTCTGGAGAGCATTACCTCTGGCAGACACTTTACGTTAAATTCCCGATGACGCGTCTCTCGGTATATTCCACACAGGTTTATTAAAACAAATTCTCTGGTTGTACCTCTCTCTTTTTAGTAGCTAAGCCAGCGAGATACATATGATATTCAATCTTTCCAAATATTGTTATAAATTCCTTCACACTTGCTTTTCTGATGATGTTAAATTGGGATATTCGACAGTAATTAGCACGTCCACATCAGCCTTTCAAGAGGAGATGTGCGTTTGGATTTTTTTATGGAATTTACCGGATTCTCACTACACGTCAGCAAGCATGCTAAGCTCTTTAAGGTCATCAGATCTTTTTTTTTTTCAACATCCTAAGCTAAATATTTTCCTCCTCTTCCTCTCTGACTCCCTTTCCTCACTTTCTTTTCCTGCCTTTCCTTCCGGTCCCTGCAAATGTGACGTGAGCCTGGGCTCAGGACAAGTCCTCTGTACTTGGTCCATCTCAGCGGGTTCCTACCCGGTCATGCTCGGTGCCCTGGCTTTAAGTTCCCTCTGCAAACAGCGACTGGCAGATCTATGGTTCCAGTGATTTCTAGACCTCTCTAGTTGGGTGTGGCATGAGAATTTAAGCATCAATAGGGACAAAGTGCAACCCTTGGCTGCCCAGCCCTAGCTGGGGGGTTTCCTGTCCCAGTTGCTCGTTGGGAAGCGGGTCCTTCAGTGTAACTTCCTACTTCCTGTCCACCCAGCCTCATTCCTGCTCCTGTGTGACTCTGCACTTTCCCTCCACCTGCTCCCCGATCTCCCTGCCCCCAGCCCCCAGCCCCCAGCCCAGCGGGCTCCCAGCAGCTCTCTCTGACTCACTCCCAAAGCAATCTCCTCCCAGCAGCCAAGTGAATCACTTTAGCACAGAAATAAAATTAGGCCCTCTTCTGCTTAAACATTCCAAGTGGCTTCTTCCCATTCATTCTACTTCGGGCGACATGCAAAGTCTTGGCATGTCCATCAAGGCCCCGCAGGCCCTGCCTCCTCTGCTGAGCCTCCAGCTTCACCGCCCACATGAGACTCAGCCTCAGCCCGCCGCCTGCAGACACCTGCCTGCTCTTGGTGCCTGGAGCCCGCCAATTTTTTTGCTTTTTTTTTCTGAGGGGCCTTTGCACCTGCCAGTTCCTGTTCACACAAATCTTGACATCTTGTCGGCCAACGGATGACTTAATGACACCTCTCCAAAGAGGCCTTCCTGGGACACTCTGTTTAAAGAGCCACTAACCGCTCCCCCAAAATCTGGTCTGTCCCTATCCTATCCCTACCCTATCACATGGTTTTGTTTCACAGCCCTTATCAGGACCTGAAATTCTCTCACTTATTTATTTAGCTTTTTGTTTGTTACCTTTCTTGCTAAGAGGTAAGCCTCATGCAAGTTGGTGCCTTTTCTGTTTTGTTTACCACACATCTGCACTTCGAATAGTCCCTGGCACATAGTAGGAGCTCTGTCTACAGCAGCCGAAGCAATGAGTGGCATCATCTCAGTAGCTCCTGCTGGGATGTCCACAGCACAGAAAAGGAAGCTGAGCCTCTGAAAGGTGAGTCCCTCAGGTTTCATCGCGGGAAAGGCCAGAACAGAGTCCAGACAAGGGGTCAAAGGCCGACTCTTAGGTCATTTAAAAGCAGAGCTCATCTGCGCCCAGCATGGCAAGCACTGTCTCCTCAGAGGACTTTCGTCAATTCCCTGACCCTTTTCATTTGCTTATCCACTCCCCCCGTCACTTCCTCTCACGGCCAAAATCAGAACTGATACCTTCTGCCCTGTCATCCGTCCTCAGCCATTGTGTGTCTTGACCACACCTGAAGTATCATCAATAAGTGAACTCAGAATGTGAAAACACGTGATCGCTGAAAAGCAGAAAGGCTAAGCGTTGTGAGAAATAAGTGATGGTCTTCACTTAGAAGACAGAAGAGGATTTGGAAACCTACATGGAAGGAGTGAAAATAGAACATGGGGCCTAAATCATCCCGTTGGAAACCCACGTTTACCATAGTAACCAAACAGTGAATGAACGTTTTCCTTCGTGGCCCTTAAGGTATTGCCAGCTTGTTGTGGAGTGCCAGTCCGAAAGGTGGCTCCCGCCCGACTCTGGGATGGGGACCTGGTCTCCTCACTTTCTGGAACAGCACGAGGACCTCGTGAGATTTTTTCACGATCAAAGTGCTCAGAAAAGGTCAAATTACTTCCCTTGCACTCAAAAAAAAAATCTAGACACTTTGATAAAGTAGTCAATGCCTTTCACTTTATGTAATATCAAAAACCAGTTAGGTGGGGGGAAATCCAGTCCTTCCATTGTGGCACTCAGCCCGAGACAGGCTCAGTGCTGGGCCCTGTCAGCGCCTTCTCCCGGTGACAGAGACGCGCCACCTCTGCATTGCTGAGGTGGGAGCAGCATTCACAGTCAAAGCAAGTGGATCAAAGACACTTTCTTGCGTTTTTCATAAGAGACACACGGTCGTAGCTGACTTAGATCTTGTTGCCCAAATGGGAGCAGCTCAGGGCACCGAGCTTCACCACTTAGCTAATTCAGGCGGACGGGGCTAAGTGTCCGTTGCACAGAAGTGACCTCGGACAAAGTGCTCGCTGCCCTTGTGTCTCGGTGTCATGTGACCACCGTCCGGAGGCCGTGTCCTCAACACCCTGGTCATGAAGGGGACGGCTAAGCAGGCCGAGGAACCCAGTGGGAGAAGCAGATAGACTCAGTGTGACATCTCAGTCCCTGGTGATTCACCCCTTAGTAGCTGGCGACCTCGTAACGTGACGGTGAAAGATCACCAAAAATATCAAGGATTTATTTGTGTGGTGTGTGTGTGCGCTATACCATGTCTCTCCCAATACATCTTTTATTTTCAGTTTAAATCACAAAAACCATCTAAAACAAATGGGGACTCTTGGCTGGCTCCTCCTCCCGGCCACCAGCCTTAGTGGCTGAGGGACGCCTGCCCAGGCCTCCAAGAGCATCCTTCAGGGGCCTTCCCGGCAGACCGCCTCTCTTGGGCAGTGTGTGTGGGGGGGGCGCTGCCCAGAGCTGACTTTCCACCAGCCATTAGAGTTTGCCCAGTTAAAAAATATACACCCGGAGGTCAGAAAAACAGCATGGCCAACCGTTTGGAGACAGAAAAACATTGTAGTTTTAGGAAAATGCAAGTTAACAACGAGACAGCATAATTACGTTGCAAAGGGGTCACAGATAGAACGGGGGACATCTGGAGGGACCAGATTAGGACTGTGCGCCCTGTAACAGCGTGTATTTTCCCCAAATTCAAAGGCCGAGGTAGGGTGGTCTGACCCCTTCGTTTGGCCCCGCCCACCACTGTCCATTGAGAACGTTTTAAACTTACTACGTCGATGCTTCTCGCTGCTTTTTTTGCCCCACAGTTTAGTAAGAAGATGGCAGAGGTGTGCAGGCTAATCAGAAGAGCGACACACCAATGAATAAGAATTGAAAGGTGACAATTCTAGACCGCACAGCAGTCCAGCCAGTGTTCTTAAAGTGCCCACTGGCTGAGAAAGAACCGGAACTCTCAGAATCTCCAAACGAGTCTTATTAACAGCTCTCCACTGCGCACCGAAAGTGCCCGATGCGAACATCGACACCTAAGTTTGAGGACGGCTAATGCTGCCTAAGCTGAAGTTCTACTAAATAACAAAATCACACAAATCGCTTTCTATGCAACATCAAAAAGCAAAAGGAAAAAAACTAGCAGCGGCTAAAACGGCACACACACACACAAAACGTTGTTTCTGATGAAACAGAAGAACTAAAAGATTTTTGGAAAACAGGTCTGTAGCATTTGCTAGGTAAAATTGCCCTTCTGAAGGTCATAACCATGAGGGAAAATCGCCAGAGGCACAAGCTACGATCAGAAAAATGATGCGGATAAAAATCCATTCATAAATTTAATAGTAATTATAAAAATGAAATGAAAATTGATTTTGTTGAACATTAGTTCAGGAAAATAAAAATAAAAATGGAAAAACTTGGTCATGATCTAATCAGGCTCTGCATAAAAAATGCTCAGGGAATTAAATTGGCTTCATAGATTTTTTTTCCTGTGAAACCTGTCCTCAAGGAAAACTCATAAATGTTGGTACAGTCTAATTAAATGTGTATTTTCATAAAGGCCGAGTCAAAGCTTTTGGGAGCAAGATTTCGGGACTGGTGCGTTCTGTCCCGCCGAGGAAGCCACCAAGGGAGGCGTGTTCAACAGGGAATGTTCCCTTTTCCAGAGACTACGTCTCATTTTCGGCCGGAAAGAAACACCGCAGAGCTAAGCACCAGGGAAGACTTTAGCGTGTCTTTGAGTTTGGGTCTTTAGCAAAGAATCTAACGAAAACACTGATAATCTTGCTGCCTGTCTTTCTGGACGTGAACCAGTTGGAGGCAGTGGGAAGGGACGTGGAAGATGCCTCCGTATTTCACTACCGTTGACTTCGTGTGCAGCTAGTTATGCTTGTTCTGGCTGAGAGAGTAGGAACGCTTTGACTCTGTGTGCTTCCTTGTTTCTGTGGCGGGTCCCGAACACCCAACACTCTGCTTCCAGTCGCCCTTCCCGGGGGTCCAGACGGGTCACAATCGCGGTAGCACACGGACGTGTGAAATAGGAATGCGTGGGAAGGAGTTTAGGCAACAGGCAGATATCTCTCGTGTAAATACTGGTGAGGGCATGTAAACACAGCCCACCAGTTGCCATATTTCAGTGTGCACCACAGTGAGATCAATCACATCACATTGCTAAATGATCAGCCTGCAATGTTCTATTTTTCCCTGTGACCTTCCTTAAAGAGTACTGCCTGATGGATACGAGGTCATGGCACTAATCTTTGGTGACAGGCAAGTAGGATAGATCTCTATTACTAATAGAGCTATTTAGACTAGATGGAAATGAAGCTTAAACTGTGATTAAATTTTCACTCCCGTTTTCTCTGTGCAAATATCCCCATAACCATATGACGGGGAATGACCAAAGCTATATCTTCCTCTGCACCAAGGTGGCTTACCTGCACGAGGTCTGTGTGCCCAACCTCACCCGTACTAGCCTTGTGCCCCCACCCCGCCCACCCAGTTCATCAGCCTGACTGCACAGGTCTGCTGGGAGCGAATCAGACTGGAATTCATCATCACATCACCTGGTGGGGGACAAGGCCCCCACTCTCCACAACACAAACTTCCTGTAGCACGCAAGGCAATGTGGCGGGCGCTACACCTCCCATCTGTGCTTGGAAACATCCCACTGCACGGTCACCCGTGTCTCCTGCAGGGGCACCCGCAGGGCGGCCCCTGGCACGGCGGTCTGGTCCCCCTGCGAGAGGAGTGTCTCCCTCCCCATGCGCCCCGATTTGCCCTCAGCATCCGGCTCTAAACAACAAACATGGCGCCATCAGCAAGAGCATCCACAGAGGAGGCCCTGGAAAATTTAGGGACAACGTTAGTGAGTGATGAATTTTTAAGAACTCAGCAAATCTTTCCAGATAAAAGGTAAACTAGGAGGCGGAAGAAGAAACGGTGGGTGTGGGGGAGGCAGGGGAAAGCCTGTAAAAATGTGTATCTAAAATAATTTTGATGAAGTAGCCTCACTGCTGCTGGGTGAAAGACGCCCAGGAAAGGGGGTAAAAAATGTACAAGTTCAGTGGCGATATTTTGTGGCAAAAGAGATAAAAGGGAACCCCAGAGAGGAAACAGAATTTGCACAGAGCCTCAGCAGTCTTGGGCAAGTGGGCCTGTGTGGAAATGGGCTGACGCTTTGCTCAGCCCTAAGAGAAAGCAAAAGAGGTCCCTGCCTGGCTCCGGCCCCCCGCCTCGCTCACCCACCAGCTCGGTGCTCTGGCCAGGAGCTCAGAACGCACCCGAGAGGCGGTGCGAAGATGCTGGATGCCTTCCCCCTTCCATCTCCTAGTCTGGAGCTGTAGAGCGTGCAGAGAAATGAAGGACACTCCAGCCGAATCAAGAGCCTGCTCCCACGCTCCAGGCGGCAGCTGGGGAGAACACGGATGCAGGGGCCGGCAGCAGACATGAAGGAGGGGAAGGTCGCAGGGAGCACCGAAAACAAAAATCACAGAATTTGGGGAGCGTTTCCATGTATGTCAGATTCTTTTCTTTTTGCAACGACAAACCGAGATTAAATTTAGAAAAGAAGCTAGGTTCCATACCTCAGAGATGACTCTGCAGACAGAGAATCAAGACCTTTAAGAAGAATTGATAAGAGGCCCTGAGTGCAGAAACTACAAAGAAAAATGGCCAAGAACTGAAGCCCTCGGAACTCTAATTTCTCAAAGTAGACAAATACGGGGAACCAGTCGACGGATGACAGGCTGATACAGAGTATACGTGGAATTACATATGAAATAGACATACACTTATTTCTACATTAACATAAAATATAGAACTAGTGTGTATATGCAAGTCACGCATTCGGCCCCACCCAAGCTGACCTCGCCCCCCTCCCCGACCCTGACCTCAGTTACGTAGAACAATTAGAGGAAAAGGAAGAAAGACCCCAACACACCTGATCTTTCCTCTAACAAAATGCACCCTAAATGCTAGCAATGATAAGGCTCACAGGCAGGTTCTTCTCACGAAAACACTTTGAAAAACTCAATAAATAATCACCAAGCCCCAAATCTCTACATTGCAGAGCGTTTAGAACTTAACAGGATTGCTTATCAAGTTGAATCTCTCATCTGTATGGACCGCCGGAAGGTGCAAGGCACAGTACGTGTTTGCAACATGAGGTGTTTCCTTTGAATGTCGACGGAAAAATGAAGAATGGGGTGCAGGAAATGAATCTTGGCTGTTATGACTCAGAGCTCACACACACTCAGAGCTGCGTTCCCAAAACCATCGCTGCCCCTTACAGTTACTTAGAACTCTTGAGCAAAGTTTTGGTTTCCAGTTTTCACGGCACAGGGGCACAGAGCAAACAGATGACAAAGTTCTGTGTAAAACTCAAGCCCTCATGGCTGTCTCTGACACGGTTTTACACAGTTGTATTTAGAGACGAGATAACGTCTGAATTGTGCTCCTCTTTCTTCACTGATGTCCCTTTACGTGTGCTCCTATTTCTCTAAGTCTTCGGAGCATGCAATATAAATCTGATACCTACAATACCTACCTAATATTTCCTACAAACATGAAACTCAGGCTTAACACATTAAAATAAAACATAATCCAGTGCATTTGTTGCTCATAAAGAAAATACACAATTTAAAGCATTAATAGCTTCCCAAATAATATATCAAGTCACAAAATGTCTCTCAGATCTTAAAGGCACGATAAGCAAGATTTGAAGATACAAATGATTGTATCTATGCAGACATTTTCAAAACTATATTTTGGGAGGACTGCCATCAACATCTTTTAGAAAAATGTTTGCTCGTAGTACTTATGTGTGCAACTGAGGTTAAATTTGATCTTTCAAAACAAATCTATGTATTATCTATTCATTTGTTTCTAGTATAAGTTATTCATCAGAATTAATATAAAGGTTTTTAGATCACTTTATAGTTTTCTTTTGATTACAAGTTTAAAGATGTTTCTTATGGTAAAAACCCCTAATAGACTGGGTTGAACTTCGTATGGTGATTTGCTCTGTCGCCAACAAAATATTTCTGCATTCCTTGGTGTCCTTTTGGGAATGCTTTGCGATGTTCTTGAATGCCAATTTTTCATGGAAATTTGCTCTGATTTATGATAACACACATATCATCACCCTATTAAACTTACTATTCCTTTAAAAATGTAATGGAATGTATTGCAGTGACACTGGTTAATAACATTACCCAGGTTCCAGGTGTACAATTCTATAACACATCATCTCTATATCGTACCCTGCGCTCACCAGCCCAAGTCCAGTCTCCTTCCTTCACCACTTACACCCCTTTACGCTCCTCTACCTGCCCAACTCCCTTCCTCAGCAGTTACCATACTATCGTCTGTATCTGAGAGGCTTTCTTCTTTGTTTAGTCCCTTTGACTATGATAAGCAACTTTATAAGGATGGCAACTAATAAACATTTTTCTGTGCTAAGAGGAAATGCTGACCCTGTATAAAATCACTTCAACCTATCTTTGCAGCTTAAAAACACACACACTCTCTCACACGGCTTTCTGTGACCTGGGTCGCACGGAATATAAATCAACAACATGACATGCTCAGGGACCAGCCACTGCCCGGCCTTTTGGAGGAAAGGAGAGAGGCAGAGAGACAAAAGAAAACTATGTATTTCAGAGTGACACGGACCAGCAAAATTTTAAAAAATAATTATCAACGTTTTTTACTTACTTGATATTTCTACAAAAATACTATTTCACTGCCATTGCAATAATAAAAAACAGCTTTAGCTGCTACATCCTAAGGAGTAACATTAAATATCACTCTACTCGCTATGTTTTGTAACCAGCCAAAATGCGCCCTGAACCGAAACTGTTGAAACCAGGTTCATTAACTGGACCAGTAGGGTAGTGAGGTCTCAAATGCAGGTCTGGGCCTCCAGTCCGGTTACCCACACCCACGTCCTCTGCAGAGCAGAGGTGGGCTTGGCGGCTGAGATGCCCTGTTTTGCCCTCGCTGGGGCCCTCACATCTGCCCACCGCCCAGGAAGGGCGGTGGCTGTCAGGGTTGCCAAAGCACATAAGCACGAAGACGACCGGGAGGAAGCCAGAAACTTGATTTAAAATACAGTTTGTGACAGCGAGATGCAAAACGTTCATATCTTATTAAGTAGCCAAGTGTGTTACTTTAAACTATCATGTAACTAAATATTCAACAAAACGTTGTTACCCTTAATCAGAATTTGAGGAAGCAACCCTCCTGGCCCCGGAAGAAAGGGCAGCTGCGTGCAGCCAAAGGCATATGGTAACTTTAAAAAATTCACGTTTGGCTCAAAGGATAAAAATTCACTTAGGTTGTCATGAACATGTCTTTAGACTTAACAGGAGCTTACGTCCATGTACCTTGAAGGGTTAAGTAACAACTGCTTTTGT
Organism: Trachops cirrhosus; assembly: GCA_028533065.1. Classification (NCBI taxonomy): domain Eukaryota; kingdom Metazoa; phylum Chordata; class Mammalia; order Chiroptera; family Phyllostomidae; genus Trachops; species Trachops cirrhosus. The sequence continues at coordinate 91,817,739 of CM052546.1, read as the reverse complement.
AATAGCCCTGAAGAGCTTGTAAACAAAGGTACAAACTGACAAGTTCTCCTTTTAAATGGCGATTTTCTCCCCACACACTTCGGGCCCTTCTCCGCAGAAGCACTGTGTTGCGTCTCAAAGTGAGCCGGGCTGAGCCACCACAGCTCTGACCCCCCCACTTCTGGTCTCCGACCCGAAACCTGTGCCTCTTTCAGACCGCCGTCTCTCCACCAGGAAAGGCTGGGCAAGGACGCGGAGGCCCCAGGCAACTCACCTTGGCCGAGCCCTCCCGGGGCCAGCAGCACGCACACGGACGCCAGGAGCTTAAGCCACAGATACATGGTCATATCTGGAAATCGGCCGTGTCCCTCCGAAACAGCATGCGTCCCTCTGGAAAGGCAAAATAATGGTTATCTCTGCGAACGTTTCTCTCTCCCTCTGAAACCGAATGGAAGGGGTGAGACCAGCACTGACACTCCTCACTGATGTGTTATCACGCGGCCAGCGATTTCCTCCTTTGCTACCCGGAGGAGAAGCCGCTCGCTGGCTAACGAGTGATGTCAGATTCGGTTTTACTGACTTCTCCAAAAACACGGGGCGACCTCCTCTTTGCAGGAAGTCAAGAAAGTTGTTCAAAGTCAGGGCAGATGCATCTGACTTCCTTAATGCAAGTACTTAGACTCAGCTAGTAGGCCGAGTTTTATTGAAAGTCACCAGTCGAGTACGTAGACTAAGTTAGCAGGGCTGTGTTTGTTGAAAGATTTTTTTTCCCTTTAGAGAAGATGTTTTTAAGTATCCCAATATTCACAGTGTAAGTAGCCTTACAACAAGCATTACTGTTTAAAATACCATATCCTCCCCCAAATAACCAGTGATTTTCTCACCTAAGAGATGCTTAAACAGATTCAGCATGGGCAGGTGATGGCGAAATGATTCATTAATTGAACTGGTAGAAAATACCGGGGTGAACAGCTACTTATCTGGTTAGTCTGGGAAACCATTAACCACGTTTACGACGAGGGCATTCAAAACCCAGCCGTGCGGCAGGTTGAACAAACCATTTCCTATGCAAAAGCCCCCTGGGAGCTTCACGGCGGCCCCACATCTCTCGCTGATACCCTCCCGGGGCCAGGACTGAAATCAGAACTCCCTTCCGCTACACAAATCCCGCTTCAGAGAAGCCACACTTCTTGATGCTGTGGATGCGGGAGAGAATCACAACCAAAGTCAAGGTCCACCTTTTACAAAAGTTCACCTTTTTTTTTCCCCCTCAGCAGTACTTCCCGACCTTTTCCACTAGAAGGCACAAGCTAACACAGCGCTCTTCCCGAGCCTGTGCTTGGTAAGTCCCGGAGAGCGCGCACTAGCGAAGAGGCGCCATGCACCCAGCAGGCGTGCAGTACACGGCATGGTCCTGGGCACCAAACCGTGATGCTCGAGCGGCTCCCAGGGGGACCGAGGCCGGCAGGGAGCCCACTTCGGAATTCCAAAGCACCGCTGTGGGGTTCTTGGATTTAAGTAAATAAATCTTGTCGGATTTACCAACATAATGTATTTGTTCTATCTGTCTTTGGCTGCTGGGATCCACACGCCTGCTTTGTGCAAACACAAATAATCCCACATCTTCAAATCTGGATTATGACATTATAGTAAGATTTTTGCTATGCTCTGGACTTGATTCTGATTATCAGCACTAACGTGAGGGGCGTTACCACACCCAGGACCGTGCCTAGCGCTGTAATCGCATAGTCCCATCTGTACAGCAGTGTTTGAGGCACGCAGTGTCGTTACCCCTCGTTTTCTCAAGGAGGCTCCAAGAGGTCAGGTGCTGTGTCCAAGGTCGCACAGGTGGGTGTGCACAGATCACGCTTCGAACAACATGTGACTTGCATCTTGCTTTCCTTCCTTTTATCTAACTGACATCCTTCATTTTTCTCCTTTCTTTCCCCAGTCTTTTTCACTACCTTTTTTTATAATTTCCAATCTCTAAAAGATAGAACATTTGCTCCATAAAAATTATGTTGTTCTCTTTTTGCACTTGTATTTTTAAATAAAATAGCCATAAATGTGAGCCCTACTTTTCAGTAGGGAGGCCTATTGAAAAATGTGTCAAAATTCACAAAATTAAGTATAGTTTATCCTTAAACAAACAAAGGTTAGGGGCACCGATCTCCCACACAGTCAAAAATTTAAGTGCAACTTTGGACTCACCAAAAACTTACCTACAGTCATCCCTCCGTATCCGCGGGGAATTGGTTCTGGGACCCCTATGGACGCCAAAATCTGTGGATGTTTAAGTCTCTTCTGTGAAATGGCACAGAACAATGCATACAGTCACCACCCCTCTCCCCCATCCACGGATCCCCAACGCCAGATAGAAAATCCAGTTTTCCATCCATGGTTAGTTGAATCCATTCATTTGAAACCCAAGACTACAGAGGACCAACTGTGTATTTATTGGGAAAAAAATCTGGGTATTAGTGGACAGCGGACTCTCGTAGTTGAAACCCATGTTGTCCGCGGGTCCCCTTCAGCCCGACCACCCATTTCCCGAACTGCATGTGCAGTGGAAAACCACGGGGGGCTCTGGGGGCTCTTCAGCAAATACTCGTGTTCTGTGAGCTTGCACTTCTGCCAGCATATCTGACCGGGGGAAAGTGCGTGACCTCTGGTCTTTTAAAAGGGGGTTCAGTCTATAAAATACACTCTGTAACAAGCTCTAGCCTTAAAGAGACGCTTAAAAGGGGCCTCGAAGAGCATGGCTTTGAAGAACTAGTAAGAACTTAGGAGACTCAATTCCATTTGCGTGGGTGGGCAGAGAGATTCCACCCAACCAGTGCAGAGATTAATTACCAACAAATGAGTTGGGCTATAAGTTTTGTTTTGATGTGTTAAAGTTGAGATCAGTGTCTACAGGGACTATGGGACTTCGGTAGCAAAGTCTATGTTGCATTTCCATAGTGGTACAAACAAATAGGCCTGATACAGAGAGACACCAGGGGGTAAGTCTGTGCACAGTGCAGCTGCTCTCGAATAGAGGCAGGGATCAGCCAGATGTGCGTGTCCCTAAGGTACTTCCGTGGGTGGGGAGGCCCGAAGGAAGGTCCTGGCAGCTTGCTGGGGCACAGAGCACAGGCCCCCTTTGAGCGTGGGCAGCTGTGACCTGGCTACCTCGGCAGGAGCAGCTGGCCTTCCCCAGGGCATCTGAGGAAACCTCCCTGTTATCAGGTCTGGGCCAAGCACTGGGCCCTGAGCACGCAGCAGACAGAACCTCTTATAGAGGCAGAAGTATCTGTTCATCAGCAAATCAACAAACAGCAAGTGTGGGCGAGGGTGTGGAAAAAAGGGAACCCCGGTGCACTGCTGGTGGGAATGCAAATTGGTGCAACCACTGCGGAAAACAGTGCGGAGGTTCCTCAAAAAACTAAATATAGGACTGCCTTATGGCCCAGTGGTTCTACTTCTGAATGTATGTCCAAGGAAACCCAAACACTCATTCGAAAGAAGATTGGCACCCCTATGTTCAATGCAGCATCAGTTACAACGGGCAAGACCTGGAAGGAGCCCAAGTGTCCATCAACAGACGAATGGGTCAAGAAGCTGTGGTACATTTACAAGATGGAACATTACTTGGCCATAAAAAAGAATGGAATCGTACCAATTGCAACAACATGGATGGGCCTAGAGGGTATTATGTTCAGTGCAATAAGTCAGAGAAAGACAAATACCATATGATTTCACTTATATGTGGAATCAAAAGGACAACCCTCCCCCTCAAATGAAATAGAGAGTCGTAGGCACAGAGAACAGACTGACAGCTGTCAAAGGGGACGGGGGTTTGGGGGAAACAGGGAAAGGGATTAAGAAGTACAAACTGGCAGTTACAAAACAGCCACACGATGTAAAGCACAGCAGAGGGAAATTGTTAATAATATTGTAGTAACTCTGTATGGAGTCAGGCAGACGCTGGAAATATCAGGGGGACCATTTTGTGAAGCATAGGGCTGTCTAACCACGAGGCTGTCCACCTGAAACTAATACAGAATATTACTGAGTGTCAAATCTAATTGATGTTTTTCAATAAAAATAAAATACAGTAAAAAAAAAAACTGAGGCTGGGAAAAGACCAGGAAGTGACGTCAGAGTTTACCTGGCGTAAGCTGGGTTGTATCTAACAGGATATCTAAGACCATCTCAAGTTGGATCCACGAGATTTCAGAATCATCATAGCTCGTTAACCGATTTTTAACAGCTGTAGCATTTCCCGTTAAATTATGTTTCACTTTGTCATCCCTTTCCAGGGGTTTCGGTCCCACACAGTAGAAGTTACATAGAGGCGGAAACAGGTTACCTGGGGCTAACTACCGAAGCAGGTGCTGTTCCATCATCCTTTCAACAAATAGTCGTCCCCTGACGTGAGAGGGGCCGAGCTTCCCGCCGTGAACCAGAGCGGGGGGCAAAGCCAGACGCGGGCCCTGCCCCGGTGGGGCCCGCACTCCAGGGCAGGTGACAGCAGGGAAGGGGCTCATCGCCGGGACGAGTTCGGCACACAGGAAGTGCTCGATGCCGTGACTGCAGTGAGTACAGGGGACGCGACCCCGTCACACGACCGGAGATGTTGGCCTGAAATAAAGAGCAGCGTGGTCAGGCCGAGCAGACAGCGGCCGGTCCTCGGGCGCGGGGGAGAGAGCCAGCTCGCCGAAGGCAGACGGTGCTCCCGGGGCGGAGAGTCCCAGAGCCTGGGAGCCTGCCACACGCACGTGCGCCACGGGGACAGGTTGTGCCCCTCAGCTCACAGTGTGACACGTCAATCACATCCCAGGCAACAAAAGAGCCCAGGCACAGAAAAGAAGAAAACGATGGCGTTTCAGAGGAAGCTCACAGCCAGACTCTGCTGGGCCTCGGGCACTCGAAGGGCTTCGCTCTCACCCTAAGGGGCACGGGGACCACTGAAGCCTTCAAAGCCTTGCCCTTGACTCTGCGTGCCCCTGGCGTCCAGCTGGCCAGACCTCACGCCACCACGAATTTCTCCATCCTCCTGTCGTGTGACTTCTCAATGGCATTAAATACAGCTAACTTCTCCTTCTCTAACCCTTTTCTTTGTTGGGTTTCAGAACACCATCACCGACGGATTCTCCTTGACCTTGGCTTGTCTTTGGCAGCTGCCATGCTGGGTCCTCTTCCTCTGCCTGACTGCTGTCCCACGGTACAGCTGGGTCCTGGGTCCACTTCCGTCTTCCAAGGTGAGTCCCTTTGTGCTGGTGAGTCTTAGATATTTCTCTCCCGTCAGATCTATCGCCCGGGACTCGGGAATCGTGTCTGCTCCTCAGCAGGAAGTGGGAGTCTTGACCCCTTTAAACTGCCCTAACTCCCCCTCTTTCTCTGACCTGTAAATGCAGCAACATCTGTCCAGTCAAGCCGGAAAGCTCGGTTTTACTTTTTATTTCTCCTTTTCCTTCACAACTACATTCAACTTATCGACACGGGCCCTTCCTTTTGCCTCCACCATGGAACTGTGCTTCAGGTTAAATTATGTGACTTAGGACCAAGCCACCGTCACGCTGATGCAGCCTTTGGACTGTTCTGCAAGCTCCCGCATTGTCCCCTCCAACGTTTCCTCCGCAGGGGCCATCCATGTCATCCTCTCTGAACACGAAGCAGGGTGGGACAGGCCCTTGCAGCCTCTCGATCACTTTCCACTTGGCACGCTGAGAAAGCTCCCATCTCTGTACACACTTCTCAAGGCATCTCACGCCGCTTGCCACATCACTCACACCAGACTCGGCCACACCGGTCTTTATGTTCTTGGAAACGCCAAGTGCCTTCCCACTCAAGGCTTCTGCCCTTCGTGGTGCCCCGAATTTCTTCCCACTCCACCCCCACCGCCCCCTCAACACGACTTCCTTTAAGGAAAAGCTTAAGTGTCACTTTCTCAGTGACATGTCCCTGATCATCCCACTGAAAAGAGGCTCCTCGTTTCCCTTTTCCCTCTCAGAATCCTGAGCGCGTTCTCCAGCTGAGGGACGTATCTGTGTCACTACCTACCTCCCCCACTAGAACTTCCCCTTGTCTCCTGCAGGGTGAATTGTGAAGGTCAAGGGGTGCTCAGGACAGGGGATGCCATGCCGTGCGAGCCATTTGGTGAATGAATGAATGAGTGAATGAATGAACCAGCCCCGCACACGGGGCTTTGGTGCGGCCAGCACAGATTGGGAGTCGGCAAGAGCAGGAGGCGGCGGAGTGCTTGGGGAGCTCGTGCTGCGGGACAGGCCAGGGGTGCTGGCTGGAGTGACGTTTGCCTGTTAACCGAAGGACTAAATTCCCTCACGCCGGCGGCGATAGAACTGGGCACCTATTCTCGTGGGCGAACGAATATCAGAAGAGCACCGAGGAGGGCGTGCGGCCGCATCTTGCTCGTTCGACCTGAAAGGACGTCCCTGCGCCTTGCCATTTTGCCCTTTAAAAATTTAGACGTTAAGCAAGGAAATCCGTGCGACTTGGTAACTCCGCCTCTCTGTCTTTCTGTCAGTTGCAAATCCAGACAAAAATAAGGCGCACTGACCCGTCCGCAGGCTGCCTGGGGCGGGGGGAGGGTGCTGCTCGGAGCACCCAGGGTGACCTCGGGGCACCCTGGCCCGGCATTCCTGCCGGTCGCCACTGACAGAGACTGACAATGCAATGCTGGTGTAAACAAGAAAAGGGGGTGTGGCCCAGTGGTCAGTGGGCCCAGTGATGATTCAGTCTCTCTGCTGTGGAACTACTCACCCTACCTTAGCACTGCTGGGAACACTAAGGGAAACCAGCATTCAGTTAACGGTGTAAACACGTTATGATGACAAGCACGCACGGTAGAACGAGCACCCTATTCCTCCTTGTAGCCCGCCCAGAAAAGAGGGGCCGGGAAAGCCTGAGACCGTAACTCAGAAGAGTATCTGCACCCCACGTGCGCTGTGGCATTATTCACAGTAGCCAAGACGGGGAGGCAGCCCAAGTGCCCGTCAGCAGAGGGGTCTCTGTCACCGGCTCCTTCCTGCAGCACTGAAGTCACAGGGCACCTGTGTCCGTGCCCCGCCGGCAGGCTTCACGCTAAATAAGCCACAGTTCCAAGGCCCACGAGGAACTGGAGCGACAACACGGTTGTCTAAGTTCCACTCAGGCGCTGTGTGGCGCTGCGTGGCGCTGCGTGGCGCTGTGTGGCTCTGGGCGCTGCAGCTGCCGCTCTGAGAGCAAGGGCCAGAAAGCTGGCCGAGGGGCCGCCGAGCTGGGCAGGAGCCGTTCCGAGGGTGAGTGGGACTTCTGGGAAGCCAGGCCCCCTCAGAGAGCGAGGAGACACGTGGGGGTCACGCGTGTGGGAGAGTTCCCGGTGGGGGTGTTTCTTCCTCTGACTTCTCCAGGTTTCACTCCGTTCGATGCAGCTGCTGTGGGACGTGCCCGGAGAGGCCATCGGGCACCCGCGGAACAGTCGGAATTCTAGCAGGGTGGCCGGGCCCAAGGGTCCTCGCGGGCTTAGACATGCTGCGGGGAACCGGTGGGAGACAGAAGATGGAAATTCAGCTCTCAGTCTTTCTCCCCAAAACGTGACTGTGCTTCTGTGCCTCCCACTCGGTCATCCTGTTGTGAAAACGGCACCTCAGTCTCCTCCGCTGCTGTCCGGTTTCTGGGAGTTGCCATTCGAGGCCTCACCTCCCACCGTGCATTCCTCCGAGGTGTTCTTACTGGTTCCCACGGACTGAGATGCCACGGGTCCCCAGGGTTCCAATATCCATCCTGCTGTCCAGCCTCAGCCCAAACCTTGCCTCTGTGCCCCGCTGCCTGCTGCCCGGAGTGACGAGGCCCTTGGGTGACCCTCAGGCAGCCACGTCGAAGCCGAACTCTTGATTTCCTCGCCCCTCAACCTCTCCTCCTGCCCCAGGGGACTTCCCTACCTTCATCGAGGGCCACCACCTGCCCGGGAGTTACTCACAGCGGAAGTCATCTTGGATCTGCCCTTTTCCTCCTCCCCCATCCTCATCTCCAGCTGCCATGCCCAATCCAGATGCAAAATCTCTCAATTCTGTGTCCGGAATGTGTACCGGTTTCATCTTCTTCCCACGCCCACCGCGGACAGCCAGGTCTGCACGAACCCCCTCCCAGCACAGCCCCCTCACCTGCGTCTCATCTTCCTTCTCGCTCCGCTCTGAGCCCTTGAGAGCTTCTTAAAAGGAACGTAAGTCCGTGCCAGGTCCTTACACACAATCTGTTTAAAGGGTCCGTTTGCAGTTCAGATAAAGTCCAAACCGCTTCTCAGAGCCCACAAGGCCCTGTGAGCTGCAGCCCCGGCAGGCTCTCACACCCGATGCCACGCTTGTCTGCTGGCGACTGCCGTTGACTTACCGGTGCGAGGGGCAGTGCCTTGTCTTCTAGAAGGTGCCGTGCCTGTTGGTAAGGAAGAGAATGATCACGTACATGAACAAATAGATGCATACATAAATACATTAAGAAGTGAAGTTCTTCCTCCCATGTGATGGCATTTTAACACAAAAATAATTTTGTTACTGTAGACAGAGAAATAGCATAATCCACACACACTTTTTTCATCAGCATTCCTTCCTAAAAACAAAACTGCTGCCACGAAGTTTTGAGACCTTGTAAAAAGTCATGTTGTTATCTACATTTAGTAGCACCAGTTTTTAGCAGGTTTTATCAACATGAGATGGTGGGTACCACTGCACAGAATTAGAATACGAACTAAATGGAATGGCACATCAAGTGTCTAGCGTAATGTCTGGTCCGTGGAAAAGACTCAAGGAATGTCAGCTCCTTAGCGAACACAGCCTGTGACCCAGACGGTGACCCCAGGGCCAGAAGACCGTCTCCCACTTCCTGCTGCCTTGCTCTGTGACCACCTGGCCAACCCTTTTTTTTTCCCTTATTGAAAAAAATTCTCCGTCTTTTCTGCCTACAAAATCGCCTCACAGATCAACTTCCTCAGCGAATGACTGTACAATCCATCATGGTCGCGACTGGAAAAAGCTGAAGATCATTTCTTACTGAACCTTAGTAGCAGCAGAGGGGAAAGCATATTTTAATGCTTTGCAAATAAGATTCTAGTTCAATTTCCAGCACCGTTCAATCTGTCCTGTGCAACCGTCTTTAAGCATGAGGTTTGAAAATGCACAAGCCCATCTTTCCCAACCTCCCGTGTAATGTAACAACCATGGGTGAGTTCTTGAGCATCACTGAGCTGGAGGGAGCTGCGTCATCCCTGTACAGGGCGTTTTGAATCAATGAACTTGGCTTTCGCCTGTAATCAGTTGGTTCGGACAGACTATTAGGGGCTTTGGGCCTTTGTTACTCTTGAAGGAAGCCTTACGTTTTGGGGAAGCTGTCCGAAGAAGCTACCCACACACTTCCTAGTCAGCACACTGGCCAAGCACGGTGCCGAGACTGCATCCTCCAGTGTGAACACTTGGAGCGTTACGAGCTAATAAAATTCCATTTCACTGTGATTTCGCGTAAACTGGAAAATCAAGGGGACTGCTGTTTAATCCCCAAAACCTCTTCATTAAAAAGGAATCGATTCTCTTAGCCTGGAAACGCCTGGATGAAAAATAAATACACTGGATGGGAGGATCAGAAACAAAAAGTTTTCAAGTTGCATTAGAGTGAGGTCAGTGCCCCAAGAGCTGTTCGGATTCGAAAGTCCCCAGTTCTACACGTGATCCTTCTTTCCCAACGCAAGGAGAACGTTAAATAAAACTGGCCTTTTCCTTTTTAAGTTTTACATCAAGGGGAAGAGATCGCCTTGGCAATTGTGAAACCACTCACTGGCTTGGGGGGGAAAACCACTCACTCAACAAGTACCCTCTGCCCTCCAAACGTCTCCCCTTTGGGAACGAGGCCGTAGGCCAAGTGTGAGAGATCACAGACCCACACTTCCTCCGCCAAGACGTGGTCAACAGAAAAGGTCTTCCGAGAACGGCCTCCAGCCCTGGCTGGTGTGGCTCAGTGGATCGCCGGCCTGCGAACTAAAAGGTCACCGGGTCGATGCCCAGTCGGGGCACATGCCTGGGTTGCAGGCCAGGTCCCAGTGGGGGGCATGCAACTGATTGATGTGTCTCTCACACACTGATGTTTCTCTCCCTCTCTTTGTCCCTCCCTTCCCCTCTCTCTAAAAATAAATAAATAAAATCTGAAAGAAAGAAATGACCTCTTGAATACTCACTCCTGGCGCCTGGAGCCACATGTCAAAGTTATTTGAAGGAGCGGCCGGCGCGTTTTTCTGAAAAGGGCCAGAGAGTAAATATGTTAGGTTTTGCAGGATATTCGGAGAGTGGACAGTATTTAACCGAATATGTGTGGTGATGTTCCCATAAAGCTTTACGTATGGCTACAACTTTGAACTTCACTGGAGGTTCAGACCTCATGGGGCATCATTCTCCTTTGGGTACTTTTTAACCGTTAACGAATTTGCAAAACTTTCTTAGCTGTAGAGCAGGAGGCTGAAGGCTGGATTTGGCAGACGGGTGGTGCGGCCCTCGGTTGTTCAAGTTCTCAGACAAGTTACCCACCGAGGCCCCAGGGCAGCGAACCATGTGACTGGGTCCGACCCAAGTTCTTGGCCCCCAGCATATGAAATATGATAATAATATACGTTTTAAGCCCTGGTTTGGGGGCACAGTTTGTTAAGCAGCCATAGGTAACTGAAATAATGTAATGAATACAACAGTGAAAAGCTACATTTAATTTTTTTGAAAACTCGGCCACTATCTCACAAATGCCCTTCCCCGTGGGCCCCCTGAATCCACAGTTTTGACTGCACTGATCACAACTATTACTTTTCTTGGTCCCGTTACGGAAACGAGCACAGTTTCCACTTCAAAGACGCGTTGGAGAGCAGGAGTTCTACTGAAACGTGAGAGGAGGTGAGTTTCCTGGTTTCGTCTTTGGAAACTGGGCAGCAGCCGAGGCTCCCAGCTCCCAAGTCCAAGTGCAAAGGGAGAACGTGTGTTGTCTCTGAGCCTATAACCGACCTGTTGATTCTGCCCCCTCCTTTCCTTCTTCCTCTCTCTGGTCTCCTTTTGAGCACGTGGTCCTCAGCCCTGGGCTCTAGGGAAGCTGCCGGCCCAGGTGGGGCATGTGACCCAGGCCTACATCCTTCGGGGCAGAGCCCCACCCCTACCTCGGGCCAGAGAAATTGGTCCCAGGGTGGGTGCTTAACCCAGTCTGAGTCAGCTGGGTCAGGCAGCTTTAACTGGCATTTCTGGGGAAGAACTCTCTCTCTTTTTCTTTTCTTTCTGCAGGACTGAAGCTGAAGCGATAAACACAGTTGGGGTTTGAGCCGCTCTTGCCACCACAGCGATTCTAAATCTAAAGCCCGAGCAGCTGGATGGAACGCAGCCACGGGGTGTGGGGGGCGGTGGGGGGGGGCCCTGAGCGATGTGGCAATGTACTGCTGTCGGCACTCAGTCTGGTGGCAGCCAACCCAGCGCCACCGGCCCGGCCGTGGTCGAGCTCCCGCCAGTCAACGTGTGACCCTTGGCTTTCATGACGTGAAGTCAAGCCCCGAGTCACCGTAGGGGCTGCGGTGGAACTCTTCCACCCGTGCTTTCAGGGTGATGTCCAGTGCAGGCCTTGGTGATAAGACAGGGGAACACACACGTAAGTGGGGGTGAAGTCCACCCCCACCGGCAGCTCACTGCGCAGCAGCGTGGGACAGACGTGTGGTGAGGCAGGCATGTGGACAAATGACTGAAATTCAGCACGAGAAGCATCCTGTCACAGTGGCCCAAAGGAGGAGGCGATCGGCTACGCCTGAGTGGCCCCAGAGGGGCTGCGGAGCTGGGTGGCGGAGGGGTGGCAGGTAGTTCGCCCGGAGGTTTCCGCCAAACCACCTTGTCAGAGGCGGGAAAGTGCTTCCGTTCTGCAGCCCCACAGTGCGGAGGGGGGTGGTTGGAGAGATGGGCGTCCTCGGACAGGTGTGGCCTTGCACGGTGCCCCGCGGGGCGGAGTCCAGCCTGCGGGCTGCATCCTGGAAGCACCGTGCAGGAGCGACAGGATGAGATTCCTTCTTGGCGTGCTGTTCTGTGCATAGCACGGGGAGGGCTTGATGGGGTGGAGGGACTGTGGGCAGTCGTGACCCCACGTTGGAGGCCAGGACCAAAGGGAGAGCCCGGAGGCCGGTGGTGGGACCGGAAGCAGAAGATGCTAAAGTCGCAGCCCCCTCCGGACAGTCAGGACTCTCAGGAGGAGGGGGTGACGTGAACTCCCCGAGGCTTGTCACTGCTGGGGTGGATGTGGGTGAGAGCAGAGCGCTCCCCATCCTCACTCAGTTCCTGCTGCTCCTGTTTCATGCTTCCTTTTTCTTCTCCCCTGCCACCCCCTCATTTGCATTTTCCCTCAAAAAACAATGAGCATGAAAAAAAAATGAACAAGCTGAACAGGAACAGACCTACTGATGCAGAGAGCAAGCTGATTGATGGCTGCCCTAGGGAAGGGGGTGGGAGGGCGGTGAAAAAGCAGTACATTTAAAACCGTAATAGTACAGAGAGCACACAACTTGGTGACATCCGTTTTTTTAATGTCCCCTTCTCCGTGCCGTGCCCACTGAGGCAACTTTGGGCTGATGGCGTCTCATTCTCTCTGTCTGCCTCCCCCTCCCCCACCTCCAGGCACTCAGGAGGTACTCAGCCACACAGACTCCCAGGGGAGGGGCCTGGCTTTGTGCTGAAGCCCAGAAAGCCAGGGTGCGGAGGGGCAGGGCTGAGTCCCCTGCAGCCCTGCCCACGTGGTCCTCCACCGCAGCCTATAGGAAGTGGCACCTCGGTCGCCAGGGAGGCAAACGGCGAACGGAGGAGGGCCTGAGGTTGCGCTTCACGGCCCCTGCGCTGCCTCTGATGTGGGCGGAGAGGGGCTCAGCCCCAAACGCTCCGCTGGTTCCCCTCCCCGCGGGGCTGCAGCTGCAGAGCCTGTGCGCTGGGCCCGTGGCACAGACCCTGGGGAGCCACGGCGCCGGGACTGTGGCCGCCAGCTGTGGCTGCAACCCCGAGCGTGGGGCGCCCGTGACAGTAAGCGTGGCCCGCCGTGTCACCGTGGAACGCCTTCCTGACCCACAGCTCGGAGCAGCAGGGAGCGGGTACCCTCCTTTCTGATGAAGAAAGACCCTCCACTCGGCGGCGGCGGGGCGAGGTGACACCGGAAGGCGCTCACAGGAAGTCCGTGGTTCCCCTTTGAACAAGCCCAGCTCGCAGCTGAGCCCGCCTGGCCGCCTTGCCTGAGTGCATGTGTGTCCGCAGACGTGCGCACCCAGAGGTGCGCACGCACGGATGTCCAGAAGCTTGTCTTCCAGGAGGAAAACAGTGGCCGTCTCCGGGGCTGAGGGAGGCAGGCGACACGAGCTTCTTCGTGCGTGGTCCTCTCACTTGGCGTTTGCACGGAGGGTTGTGTCACTTCAAAACCCAAAATCTGACACAGCAAATAAGTGGCACACCGACTCACCCTGCCCTGTAAGAAAGGCGAGAACTGGGTGACCAGAAACGTGTTGTGTGTGTTCAGTCTTTGAGACGGATAAGGACGTTCTCAGGAAAAATTGGCAGCTAACAGCTATTTTTACACTGTCTTTACACCCTCCTCTCTTTCCCACTTAGAATCGTACTTGAGTGTGCGGTTTTTATTTTACAGAATTTGAAATTCTAAATAACTGCCCCCAGCACTGTCTTTTCCTCTGCGTCTAGGGAAAGAATTATTCACAGACCGGAGGCAGGCTCACCCGTAAGAAACGTCGAATTGTTAGTTTCAATGAAAATCGCTCGCTGCTCCTTTAAAGTATCAGGAGCAAGGAAGCCTCCAGTTACCTGAGAGCTGTCTTTGACCTTGTCTCGCTAGCTGATGAGCGATGTGCCCCTGTCTCACTTCCACGCGGGCGTCCACGATGGAAAGTGGAATGAACTCAGCACCACCTGTTATGACCTGCACTTCCCGCTCCGTGGTGCTCCCCGAAGTGGTCCCACGTCTTCCCCACTTTCGACCTCCACCGCCAGCTTTTCTCGGCGCTCGCCGTGGCTGGACTCGGACCCCACTCACCAAGTAGTGTGTTTACGTGAATGAAGATTTATTCACAGGGTAAGGGAAGAGCTGAGTCGTGAGAGGACGGTGGTGGCGTCACCTGCCATCTTCCTCGGGGGTGAGAACGTGCTTGGTGCCATTCCTGTGACCCTACGCAGGGTCCTTTACACGCAGGACGGGGAAATGACACGGTCACTAATGCCTGTCTTTCCGGTTGGTTCCATCCCCTTTCTCAGCAAGGTGCTCTCAGGAGAGAATCAGAAGAACTCCTTCATCGTGACATGGGGGTGGGAGTCCTCAGCGAATATCAGAGATCTGGAATCCCGTCTTATCTCTGCTGTGAGTTAGCTGAGTGGTTTGCACAAATCCTTTCACATACCTAAGCGTCGATTTCCTGACTGTCAAAATGTTTTCCGTGGAAGACATGAAGGCAAATATTAGCACCTTGGCTTCAAGAGTTCAGAAATGCAGGTGAACTTAGGCTGACGGGGATGCTTTGGGGTCCCTGGCTGACACCGGCCCGCCAGGCCCCAGAAGGGTCTGCCAGGTCTTAGGCTTTCGTGAAATGGACAAAAGGCGGGTGTCTCTGGGGTCCTCTTGATGAAGAGGACGCACCAGCTCATAAAGCTTTGGTCTCCTGCTATGAAAGGAAAGAGAGAGCGCGGGGGGCAAGGAGAGGTGGGAGGCAGGGTGAATTTCCGGGGGCGGAGGTGCACCAGATAAGGCTTTTGTGAGCAAGGAGGCGTTTTTCAACAATAGCTACTATGATTTCATAGGGAAAAAATATAGTTTTTAAAAATTTCTGCCAAGTAATAGAAAATGCAGTCATCCGAGTGACCTGAATTCCTGACACCCGAATGAAGAGGCTTCCAGCAATCAGCTCCCCAGTGCAGCTGCTTTTCTGCCACATAATTTATTTTACACATTTCAATATCGCCAGCTGAACAATAACAGCACGATCTTTAGAACAGTGCAGTCTGTTGAAAGCAGTGCGTTTTTGAAAACGGCACATTTTAGGAGATTAAATGATGAAAGCCCAGGGGGTTACTCTTGTGGTTTGCAAATACTGAAAGAATTTTGGCAAAAATGCACCAATCACCGCATACGGGCTATTTGTCCGTATTATTATGACTGCATTAGCCTATGTGGCAGAAGGTAGTGACAGCCCTTCCCCAAACTTCCTTATTTCTGAAAGACTCAGAATTACAACAGTGACAACACCCACTGGGCACAGCCCCTGGGGGCTGGGGGCGGGGGTGCAGAAGGAGCAGCTGCCCATAAGAGCTGACTCAGGTGTCTCGTTCTGCGCACAAACCTCCAGCACGAACAGGAGCCTCCCTCCAGGCTGCGGGAGTCGTGAAGGGTCTCGAGGCGGAGAGGTCCTCCCTTGTGGGGCACAGGTTTCCCTGAGAGCAGAAGAGGGAGCAGGAGTCACACGCAGAGCCCAGAAAGGGTCCCTGAGACTCGGGGGCGCGTTTGGACAGGGACCTGGGCTGACTTTCTGTGGCCCCACCCGTCACCCTCCACAGGCCTCAAGCTCTTCATTCTCAGAGACCTGTGGGCTGTTGAGGTCGGCTAGAACTTTACCCTCTGTCTTTCCTTCACCGGAAAGACTTTTAATAAAAAAACAACGTGTTAGAGAGAAAACGACAGGCCCAACATGGAGTCACTTGTGCTGGAGCCCCAAACACCAAACCTGCATTTAACACCTGACCTAGTTCCGGTTTCAAGCGCTCCCAGAAACATCACCTTTGTCAACCAGTCTGGAGCTTCCTGTTCAATACCAGTTGAGGTCGCGGGTCCTGCGGAACCTCTCCATTCCCCATAGAAAGAAAAAGCACTTTGCATGACAAAGCTCCTTGTCCAGGAGGTGTCCTAGTCTAAAACTCATCTTTTCTGGAGCTGGACTTGGCTAGAAGTGGAGGAAGAGGACGAAGCAGAGGGAGCAGCCAGACTGGCAACGGAAGAGGACCGGGGTGGCTGGGACGAGGCAAAGGAAGAGAAGTGGCTGGAGAGGAAGTCAGAGAGGCCAAGGCCAAGTCTTGGGGCCTCCTGAGCTGTGCTGGGGAACGTGGCTTTGAACCGGTTTTCGGAACAGCAGTAAACGCCATCGGAGAATGCCCTGGGAGGGGCCGGGGGCACTAGACGGATGAGCAGCGGCTGCCCGGGCTTCTGTCCCAGCGAAGGACCCGCTTCCAACCCTCTGGTGTTCTGGCCCCGGAGATTAACTTGGGAAAATTGACTTTCTGAGTCAGTCAAGGAATGGCAGGGAAAGTGGAAGGATACTCTGATCAGAGAAGATAAGAGCATCGTTAGTCACAGTTCCGAAACCTTATTAAATTACATTTTATTGTGGTGTATTAAAAAAATTAAAATTTTTAAAAATTTAAAAACTAAAAATAATCTTGTTCTGTTTTGGGGTCAACAGCTCCCTCGCCCACCCTTCTTCCCGTAAAACCCTTCCAGTCTGCACACCCCCTCCGAGCCCTCCCAGCTGCCGGGTGGGCTGCTGCTTCATCTATGAATCACTTAATAAAGCCAGTTAGATCTTCAAATTTAATCAGTTGAGTTTTGGTCTTTAACAAATGCATCTTAAAAGGCTTTCATAGCCAAGTCTATCAATAAAGGCAATATTAAAGGTAGCACTTCAAAACAACAACATAAATCAACATAAATCCCCACTCTTTTCTATATAAAGGAAAATATGTATTAAACAATTTTTTTTTACACTGGGCCTCCTGAGCCATTCCTAAGGTTTTGTGATCCACGTTTTATGTTCTTAACATCCTTTCCTACTCGTTAGACACACTCCTACAACATGGGTCAGATAAACGGGTGGCATTAAAATAGCCCTTCGACGTTAACAGAAAGGGCTGTCTCGTATTTTACAGGGCACGTGTGTTGGTTTGACCGACACAAGGATTTCAAATATCATATTCAGTACCGCGCTCCTACCTGCAAAAGTCTGAGAGTTGCTCAGCGCCTCTCCCATCAGCACAGAGACTGTATTTAGAGAGCATAACAGGAGCTTTTCTTTGGGAGCTTGCTCGATCTGGCAGGGGAAAAAGTGGTCCTTGCTTATTTCAGCACTTCCGAATGTAAAAGAAAATATGAACCCCTAAATGCAAGAAAAGGCCGAAAGCTGGATGAGGGATACCACGTGCGTGTTTCGAGCTCCGTGCCCCGTGAGCGGGCCGACCGGCTCAGCGGTGGCAGCCTCGGGCACTTACCTAACCCGCCAGGAATGCGGCCGTGGAGGCCAAGCTTCGGGGTTTACGGGCTCAGGACCTTCCAGCGGGCCCAAGAAAGCGGTGCACGAACCTGGACCCGAAATGATTTACGACACAGATTCTCCTAAGTGATTTCCAGATCTTTCGTTTTTCTACACTTAATCTTGAGATATGGAAAAACAGGCTGATAAGCAACAATAAGACAACAGAACGAACTGGGGATAGTCAGCTGTCTTTTTAAATTAGCTTCTGTTCTTTTCAGTTTCGATCTAACTCTCCTGACATGATAAGCGCCTAGGTCACTTGGAAACACGGGAGGTGTTTAAACTTAACGCGATACTGTGACGTGAAAGAGACTGGAACTCGGCAGGGCTGACGTGATCGTTACGGCCGCCTCATCTGGGTCACCAACCCGACTCACTCGTTTAAGAGCTGCTGCGGCTGACAGGTTAGGGGTCCCCCCATCACTCACACCTTTATTATCATTAAGCCAACTTTCCACTCTGGACAGAAAAGTGCTCTTGAAAGGCTGTGCCCGAGGAGGCAGACGTTGGAGACAGTTCTCAACTCATTTCATATTCAAGACCTATAACAGAATGATCTTTGAAAGGTTTGGAAAGTTGGAAGCGAATCTTCTGACTCTCAGTGTTACTATGAAGCCTCATTAAGTAGATGGGCCATCGACGTGACAGATTCATATCCCGTAAGCGGCAAACATGAGTTCCACTGAGTTCCTGACTTTGGGTGAGTCGGGGCGTCTGGGGCTCAGCCCCGTGAACGTGAGGGGCGGATCGCCCATTCTTCCGTGCAGGGTCTGTCCTGAGCATTGGCAGCATCCCGGTCCCTTCTCAGACGGTGCCCCGTGTCTGGTGTGATGGGGACAGAGAAGGTAAAATTTCCCCCACGGAAACTCCTGCACTGGGTGTCAGGACTTGTTCTAATCAGCAGATTATGGCAGAAACGGTGCCGTGTCCATCGGTTTAAAGCCCCTTTGAACTCGGCCCACGACAGCATCACTCTCTTCTCCGCCCACAACTATCTAGTGTAGTCACCAGAAGAGGATGTCTGGGGATCGGGGCTGGGGCGGAGCTGCCGACCCCCACCATCTGAACAAACCAAGTGGGGAGAACACAGGCAGGGATGGGCATGGGGTCCTGTGGCCCCTGGAAAATCTCCACCTCGTACACACACACAAACGCAGCCACGGGTAGCTTCTCAGATGGAGACGGACCAGCTTCCAATAATCCAAAGTGACTCGAAACAACACAGAACGGTTACTTCCATCCCTGCCACTCTCCTGGGTGCGTCAGGACCGAGTCCTCCCTGGGTGTGGGGAGGGGTCCCCCACCCAGACCCCCTCCCACCGGCCACCAGTTGTCATCCTGACGCAGGGCTTGCCAAGCCCCGCTCTCTGGGAGAGACTTCGCCCTGGGCAGCTCCTTACAGAAACTTTAACGAGCACCGGCTTGGAGGCTCCAGCTGCTCCCCTGCTGAGATTCTGACCCGGGGCTACAGATCCAGTAGTGGCTTTATGGCTTCATCGCCTGGTTTTAATTTAGTCACCTGGAAGATTTGTATTCCTCGGACTTGCCCGCTGCCCAGCTTCTCCCATCCCGGGCGCGCCCCTCCCCCAGCCCCAGAGGAAGTTTCTCTTGTAAAGAACCGAGTCCGGCGGGCTGACTAATGAGCCCCACACTGCTGGACGGGCAGGTTTGGGGTTTTTTCCGTCCAAAAGGCACTCTGTGTGTGCATGCCACCGAAGTGACCACAATATCCCTTCCTCGGCCTCCTCCACCAAATTATTTCCTATTTATCACAGGGGGTCACTCTGAGTAGTGTTGAATCTGGATTTTGACAATTGAAACTTTAGACATCCCCCCGAAAGAAAAGACTGACCCTTAGAATGAGCTTTTTTCCATAGAAATTTCACCTCCCGATGACGGCAGAGAGGAGATTTTGTTCCATTTAATACAGGTTTTCTCAGTATTGACGTGTGGGCCAGCTCATTGCTGCAGAGTCTGTCCCGGGCACAGGGATGTTCAGCAGGACCCCGGGCCTCTACCCACGAGGTGCGGACAGCATCCCTGTCCCCCACCCCCAGTGCGACATCAAAAATGCCTCCAGACGTTGCCGGCTCCCTGCATCTCGATGGGGGGGGTGCTGCTGTCCCTTGGGGGTAGCACTGACCCCGATTGAGAGCCACCGATGTCATGGGCTCAGAGACGGTGCTTGTCCTTGGCTGCGTGCGGGACCTCTGGGTTGTTAGACGTTTACTGACAGACACGGTCAGGGCCACAAAATCACACAGCCTTTCTTTTCCCCAGAAGGAAAATGCTTATAGACTTTATTTTTAAATGCTTCCAAATATTTTGATGTGAAAAACGGAGAGAAACCCATTCGGTAGGAAGTTGTGGTTTCTTCTTCTTCTTCTTTTTTTTTTGTGAGTAGTTTAAGTGATAAGATAAGCGATGGGGGTTTTTTCACAGTCAATGGGAATGTGCCTGTTCTCTCTGGAGGGTACGCACTCACTGCACGTAACCCCCCATTTTTCCTGGTCGGGTCCGGGACCTCTGCACTGTCTGGTGGCCATGGGGAGGCGGGCCAGGAGATAGGGTGATTTCCTGTCAATCATCGCCCGTGGCTGAATAACAGGGAACCGAGTGACTTCAGATTTTACTGATGAAATATTGCCCAGGCAACAACTGACAAATGATACCACCTAGAATTCTCCAAAGTTAAATTAATCAATGTGGTCTTTACACCATTAGGACATAGGGTACCTCTTAAAAATATTTTAAATTGCATTTTAAATTTATAAGATGGTATGGATGTCAATGCAACAATTTCTGATTTAATGCAAGTAGAAAAATTTAAAATAGAACTTACCCGTTACACTTCTTGAGTGTCATCCTTGACCCACGAACTTGAAACAAAGGCCATTTCTGGTGGTACGTAAGAGAAACTATGGTGGAGAGAACAGGGGTTGATAGGTAGGAACAAATGGAATCATCAGCAAAGAAAAAAAAAGGAAAAACAAAGAACCAAAGGGAATAGTGACACGTTCCTCGTGAGGAGTTCAAGTACGCACATCACACGTCCAGCAGAGAGGGCGTGGCCCATCAGCGTCCATCCCTCCACCTCCAGGACGATAACCACAGCAAATTCATCACGGGGACATTAACGGTGCTGAGGGAGAGCGTCTGCACAGGGAATCACAGGTAGTCGAATGAAATGCCTGTTTTTACGGTATGGTAGAGTAACTTGAAAAGCATCACAATATACTCAGCTGGAAGTTTTTGGAGGTCAGGAATTGAACCTAATGAGGGGGTCATAAAAAAACTAGACTTTCTCCCACAGGAATTAATATTCGAATAAATATCAGGTGGGAAAGGAGACACCGAGAAAGCGTCTAAATACCCATTCTAGATGGTCCGGCGAGGCTCCACTCTCTGCCTCCACCATCTGTCCCGCTGCAGCTCAGAGGCTGAACTTGGCCCAGAGAAGTCTCACGTGGGGTTTGCCCTCGTTAGCAAACCTCCCGACCTGGGCTCCTGGCTTTGGATCATTAATCCTGGAGCTGGTCGAGTCCCAGGCACCGGCGGCCGTGTCTCTAACCATGGCCCGGTAACCTGGCTGTGAACCCGGAGAACCCCCGTCTGGTTTAACGATGTGGTTTTGTATTCTACGTGGGCCCCCATCGTTCCACCATTACTTGCTGGGCCCGATCAATGTGAGTGACGTGTGACTTCTGGGTGGCATTCCTGAGCAGCGGGCGTAGGATTCGTGGGGTTGCCTTTTGCTGCCACGTGGTCCTGGAGGCAGACCCAGAGCTGATCTGTGTGTCGCTGCAACCACGGGGGCGAGAGAGCGCCCCCCTGCGGCCCACGGAGCAGGAGCCCGAAACAGAATGCGTGCCGCGAAGTCTCTGCAAAATCGAGCCTGTTGTCTTACGCTGCGTACTCTACGCATTCCAGACAAATCCTCGCTCACGGAAGCTCTTCTCTAATTAAAGAGCGCGGAAATCCAGGTCAGTCCCGGCCATCCCGGGCGTGATCAGCAGGGAGCCCCTACGTGAGCTCACGGTGTCCAGTAATGCAGGGTGGCTGCGAAGGCCAGCCAAGGGGCCATGTTGGAACCTAATTCCTGGATTATTTGAACGTGAGGATGCGATGAAGCGGGTGTAGTGGGCTCCTCCAGAGAAAGAACCGATAGGGTGGGTGTGGGGGCAGCCCAGAACTGTCTTCCAACTGTCTTTGCTTTAACATCAAGTGGAATGTGGATAACTTTTTATCTTTTCCTGTAATACATTATGCAACACTGCTATTTAACATCTAATTTCATCATTTTTTCTATCAATTAAACCTATTTCCTCTTATCGCCGCTCGGAAATAGTGACCCACAACTCTGAACACGAGGATGGTCGCTGGGTCTTTTCCTTAGAAAATAGCTTTGCTATTTTTAACTCGGTAAAAGAGAAGGTACTCGATCCACTCTTTCTCTCTCTGATTAATCGGCCTACGTTTTAAAAATAAGTAATGCATTTGTAAAGTAACTGAACTTTTAAAAAACCAACCATTTCACTTTGCCGTTGGGGGATAAAGAGTAAACCAACAAATTCGAAAATAGTAGATGGAGGAAGGAACGGATGACTTAGGGCCCCTTCAAGGAGCTCTGCAGCCTCGGAGAGCCGAAGACCAGAGTGGTCTGGATGCCACGGGGTGCAGACAGAGGGCAGCGACCTGCGCGGGGCCCTCCCCGTGGGGCTGCGCGGCGTGGACCACCTCCAGTTACATGTTTCCTTTAACTTAGGAAAGATAGAGATCAACAACTCTAAGACAAATAAAAACTATTTTTAGCAGTTTGATGAGGCCATATTTTATAAGCAAACTGAGGATAATTAAGAAAGTATTTTAGGAGCCTAAATTGATTCCTGGATGCTGTTGTTCTAAGGAAGAGGTATGTGGTAGAAACCACATCTAAATTCAAAACAACACACATACTGATTTTTTAAGTCTGGCTGGAGTCCCTAAGTTTTCTAAGTTAATTACTCATTGATGCTTTGGTAACTTAGGAAGAGACACCCTGGATGCTGAAGAAAGGGGGAAACATTGGACACAGCTCCGGAGTTACTCCTCACTGCCAGCGGCCCTCTGAGCAAAGTGCCCCAGAGGCCTGGACGCCCTCAGGCCCTGCGGGCGACCTCGTGGGTCCCCACGGCTTCCCCGACTCCGGACCTGTGCACTCCACTTGCAACACGAGTCACTGATAAACTTTCACCAGCTTTGTGGTGACCAAAACCACCCAGAGAAACGTGAAAAGGAAAAAAAAAAGGAGGGAAAAGAAAGTAAAGGCCCAAATAAAAAATGAACATAACAAATCCATTTTTTGTGCTCTTTCTGAGACCATAAACTCCTCTCCCAGGATCAGCACCCCCTCCTCCTAGAACACTCATCTTTGAAGTCTTGGCTTATTTGTAGCTTCTTCTGTGAAAGCATCCATTACGACCTAGAATGTTTTATGCAACACTCTCTCGTTGGGTATCATCACGATGTCTCAAACACTGCCTTCTGAGCTGGAATATGAGCTCTGCAAGGCAAGACACATACCTCATTTATTTCCAAGAGCCCAGCACTTAGAACGGGCCAGCTCAACACTGATAAATGTTTGACAAATTCAGGGAGGGAAGGAAGGCAGGAAAGCAGGAAGGCAGGGAGGAAGGAAGGGGAGAGAAAAGCGTTAATTAAATTAATGAGTAAATGAACACCTGATACTTAGAGGTGAGATTGGATGTGTCACAAGGCATCATCAGTTACAGGAAGAGTCTAACACGTTTCTCATTTAATATCCCCTGTTAGGCAAGCAGTCGGCCCCGCCCCAGGCCCTGCGCGGAGTGAAAGCCCAGGGTGCGGCATCGCAGCCAAAAGTAGTAGGCAGCCGTAAAAAGTCCGCTCTAAATCAAAGCGAGGCAGATCATTAAAATAGAGCTGTCAATTCAAAGAGCCCGAGCAAAGAGTCAGAACCCTGGAATGGAAACGAGGAACGGGAGATGAAAGGGGAGAAGCAGAACGAGAGAAATCCCGAAGGCAGACAGAGTCATTACTTGCAGTCCTGGGAGCGCTGGTAATGGCCTTGGCCTTCCACGCCGCCTGCGCGTCGGATTCCGGAATAGGCGGCCTGAATTCAAGGGCGGGCCCTGGGGCTTCCCAGCCCCCTTGCTTTTAGAGCAACACTTCCTCGGGTATAACCCAGGGATGGTGATAATGCCTACCTCACAGGGTCAGGGTGAGAAGGAGAGAAACGTGTCTGTAAAGAACTTAGCACAGCTCCTAACACATCGCTATTGTTATTGGGAGGTCCGCACTCAGTCTGGACAGATGAGATAAAGTAAAGACTTTAAAAGGAGGGTAGGGGGCCTGAGTAGGGTGACAGTATTTATCAGTTTGTTTAGGCCCGTCCTGGTTTATGCTCATTGTCTTGGTATCTTATTTGGTTCATATGTTCTTTCACTGTTGTAGAAACTTTAAAAGAATATAATGTGTTAGAATGTCTTTAGGGTGTCGGGAGAGGAGATTTCAATGAAATATGAAATAAAAGCTGCAAATCATAAAGAGAAAAGATGTTACACTGGACTTTGTCAAGATTTAAAAATTCTGAACAAAAGACAAATATCCCCTCAAATGGAAAATTGCACTAGGAATCAAGAAAATGTGGATAAAATGTAGTGATGATTTTGCTACCATAATAGCGCAGAGGTGGTTTGCGGGAAAAACCTCAGGGACCAATCGGAAAGGCAGAGGACTTAAATTAGGCAGTATGGTCTTTGGTTACCATGACAACATAGAAATCAACAGCAAAAAAAAAAAAAAACAAACAAACTAGAAAATAGCCCAATTTTTAGGAGTTAGATAATATATTTCCAAATATAGAGGGTGGGGCAAAAGGAGGTTTACAGTTGTTCATTTGGAAAATAATACAATAATAAGTCATAATACAAAAATAAAGTCTGTATTTCCCGTTCTCACAACTGTAAACTTACTTTTGCCCCACCCTGTATACAGTCAAAGAATTAAATAAAATATAGGTGATATCAATGAGAATTAAAATGTGGCATATCAAAACATTGGGAAGTACCTAAAGCTATGCTTGAAGGAAAATTTATAACATTAATGAACATGTTAGGAAAGAAGAAAGCCTAAAAGCAATGAATAATTTTCATTGATCTAAGAATCCACTTTAAGAGACTTGAAAAAGAAGAGCGAATCAAACCCAAAGTTTAAAAAGGGAACTAATCAATATAAAAGCAGAAAGAAATGAAATGAAAATGTGTTGGAGAACAAATTAACAAATCCAAACGTGGTTCCTTTAAAAAGACATATAAAAGCGTCTTTTATACGTCTTGTTGACTGACAAATTTTTCAAAAGGTAAAAATAACGAAAACCTGGAATGAAAAAGACACATGACTGCAGGTATTCATTCTGGGCATTTACACTCCAAGACAAAGTGACTCGCCATATTAGCGCCACAAATGACAGGCACATGTCATTATTTCCATAGATGTAGACAAGCATTTAATAAAAGCCAACATCTATTCAATACCACTCTTATCAAACTAGGAATAGAAAGGAATCTCATTACTCTGATTTTAAAAACACAGAGCAAGCCCTGTATTTCACGGTGAGACCTCCCCTCTTGGATCCCAAAAGAGACAAGGATGCTACATTATTTTCCCAAATCAGAGTGGAAAAATCAGAATCTCACTTAGGTTTTTAATAAAAAGGTAAGAATCTGAACCTGCTATCTCTCTGGGGCTGGAGGAGGCAGAGAGAGAGAGAGAAAAAAAGGCAGGAGATGATTAGATCTCGCTCACCCTTTTTTATTTTTCCTTTTTGAAAAAAAAAAAACCCTACGAAAAGACATTTAAAAGACAGAAGCACGAAGCCGGCGCAAAGGCTGGGGCCGCTGGTGGAAACAGAGGGTGGACAGGGTGGAGAGCGGGCGCCCGAGACCTCCAGGGACACGGGGAGACGACGCATTTCCAGACGGAGGGGTAGGTTTGGGACACACCCCTGTGCTTTGCGTTTTGCTTCCATTTCAATTTTTATGATGGTGTAAAAAGTGCTCCTAAATCCTGGTACAAATTAGGTCATTTGCTTTTTTCACTGAATCAGAAAGAGCCATTGTCTCTTTTGATGAGGGTGGAAAATGATCACACTAAAGAAACAGAATGGCTTACGATGATTCTAAGTTCTTTCAAAGCCTCCCCAAATTAAAACCATCTGCTTCTGTGTGTCACCGCCCTAACAAACAGATAGTCAGCTGCACTCTCAATTTCATAGAAATGTTCAGTTCCTATGATGATAAACAGCAATAAGCTAAGGAAGTCAAAAAAGCCTAACACTCAGTGAAAACGCAGAAATCGATCTTCTCCACGATCATCAACCCTGTACCACAATAACCATTAACAAACCTGCTCACTTCACCTAAATTTAATGTTTGGATTTTAAGTAAGCGAGATGAATGCTACCGTTCATTGTAGATCTTACAGGTTGGCACAGTAAGCAATTTCCCCCCGAGTCACTGTGGAAAAAGGATCACGCAGATGAAACCCCACTGCAAACTTCCACTTGGACCTCATGTCTGTCCATGCTCACTCCGTATTGGTGTTCAGCTGGTCGGTCGCTGAAAAATAACGTCAGAATTGTTATACGGTCCAAACAGCTAATGCATCCTGTTTTCCATCTAGTGACGCTGGTGTCGTATCGACACAGCCAGAAATCCTCAGCAAAATCGAGGGCTCCCGGCTGCCACAGGCGTTAGTAGTACAGACCGTGCAATTCTGGATCCAATCACAGATGTGCCTTCAACAGCGAACTTTATAAAACGTAAAATAAATCACCGAAGCCACCCCTTCGGTGGCTGAGTTGCAACAGCGCATCAAGAACTGAACCCCACCCGCCCATCCGCTCCACTCAAGGCTGGAAACTGCTGGTTATGAAAGTGCTTTTCCTGTGGGGAGCCAACAAAGGTGCACCGAAGTCATGCAGGTAACAGCCTGAACCCCCCGTTCGTTCCCCAGACTTTCTGGAGCCCAATTTTGCATGGCCAATCAATACGGAGCCACACAGCTGTCTGTAAATGTCCTGCCCCAGGGACTGGCTCTCGGCCACGGAGCAGGGTGGCACCAAGGAAGATGACAGTGGAGAAAGTGGGAGAGTGCTTTTGGCTCCCCGGAGTCTGTGTATTTGTGTATGTCGCTATACAACCAGTACTTTCAAAGAAAGCTATACATCCAGATTTCCCAAGTCAGAACTCTTGGAAAATGGCTTCAGTCTAGAGGGGACAATTTCTGCACAAAACTCTCCCTTCCAATCTTCAATCTCTCCCTGTGTCCATCCAACCCATAAACAACCAGAGACCCAGATAGATAGTGACTGATCGAGTGTTAAACATTTCGTGTGCTGGTTTACATGTTTATTGTATGCTATAATTTTGGGATTCTGTGCAGCCTCGTAAATTAGCGGCAGGTGCGGCGTCTCCAGCAGAAGGGGATCCAGTTTTGGGGCATTAACATCCGAGGAAACAAAAAGGATTAAAATGAAGATAAGTATCCGAAGAACTCAAGCATGTGATTCCTGAGCTCAGCCTCTGGAGCTCAGACCTTGCCGTGTGTCTGCACTTTATGCCCTCACCACGATACAGTACTCTTGTTATTGCACAGCAATTTTTCAGGAAATTAATCAAAACAGGTTGTTTAGACTTTTTGGTGATAGAAGAAAACAATCACCGTGAAGTCCGTTTTGAGAGGCAACAGGAAGTGGAGTGCTCATGTATGGCTGGCTATTGCATTTGGAGATGATTTCATAGAGCAGAAAGCCAGAGTTTTGAGAGTTCTATCCCTTATAAATAATCTTCCATTAACAGTAGAACACTTCCTGTCTTTTTCTGCTCTGTAGAATGAACTTCCTCGGGAAGGCAACCAAAACATGCACCGACGCTTCTCATATTGCCCTTTTTATCCTTGGATGGTGGCGCAGGTCTCTGAATGGTTGAGCAGGTGCGTCTAGGGGTCAAACAACACGAAACTTTCTCTTCCCTAGTTGCCCGTGTTCGTTCGGACACACACATTTATTGATTCTTTCTCTCTCGGGAACATATCCCCCCAGCATGGGTGACAAGCGCCATCGTTTTCCACAGGAGGCCCGTTTGTCGTTGGGACAAGGCAGTGTGGTGTACGGTTAGCATCTGGGAGCAGCAGGGAGAGTTTCCTTCAATGCAGCTGGTAAAAGATCTTCGAACCTGCACAGACGTCTCGGAAAACCTTGGAGCCGGGACCCTGCTCGGCGAACTTGACTGGAAACAGGAGTTGGTGCCTCTCGTCCCACCTACAGATGGGCACCTCCACGGAGCCTGGCGTCAGCCGACGGGGCGGTCCAGCCTGTCGCTCCCGTGATTGGGTGTGTACAGCCCCTCGGAGACGCTGGGGGTGCGACAAGGTTGGGGGCGTCTCAGGATGAACAGCGGGCATTTTTCTGGGGTGGCGGCTTTACTTGGGGGAAGGGGAGACGGAGAGTCAGATAATTTACAGAAAACTGGTGAGTTGTTGAGAGAGATAATATCGAAGCAGACAGGTAATGGACAAAGTGCTCGATCTGCACAGATTTTGAGATGGTTTCGTGATAAATTTCGGAGACTTGATGGAAATGCCATGTTTCCACGGGACACGTTCGGCCACAGACTCCCAGGGCCTCTGGGGGTGACAGTACCTTCCGCTCTTAGAACCGTGTTGGTGGCCGGTGTGAGACACACACGGGCCACAGGGTCACACTGAGCCTCAGTTTCCCCTGCCCCAGGGTTGCCAAAAGCATACCTAAAATAGCCGAAACACTGTCACCAACCAACATCACAGAGACGTTCTAAAACAATCAAACATGACAATGTGGATGAAAGAAAGACCTTTGTGAGCTGGAGAAGAGGAGAAGGCAGAGTTTTTCCACTTATGTATTCTTTCATTTAGAAGGTATTTATTGAGCATTTACTATGTGACGAAACTCTACAGGCTAAAAGAAAAGAGAGACGAATGTCTCCATCACTTCTGCATGGGGCATGGAGACCAATGACAGATGTTTTCGCTGAATTTAGCAAGATGTGACGGAAGAGCTGACGGTCAAGGGCAGCCACAGAAGACAGCTCAGGGAACAGATATTTCTGGGTCACCGAGAGGCCCGGGGTGGGAGCACCTCCCGTTTGTCCCTGGGATGCTCTGTTGGATGGGTCGGCTCCGAGGTCGGTTGTCCTCCAGCCATGTTTCTGGGGGGACGGGAGGGTGGCTCCATTGTTTGACCTTTCAGCCTTTCCCAGGCAATTACGGAAAGGGGTCCAAATGGACAAGCAAAGAGGCAGCTTTATGGAAGTTTCGGGCGTCTGAAGAAGACGCAGGGGACTCGCTGGGGGACAGCATGTGATACATCAAGTCCCTGGGAGGAGGCGGGTGCCGCTGAGGACGGAGACCGGCCCGAGGGAGGTCCGAGAGCACATGGGACCGGAAGGATGAGGGTTGTCCCGTGGAAACAGCTCAGCGGTGCCCGGGAGAAACAGGTGCCACGCCAGGTGGGAAGCTCATCACCCAGGCCTATCAAACTGTCTGCTCGGGAGGCTTGCAACAGGGTGCTGATTGAGTTCATGGCAGGCGACAGAACCCTAGGCCGGTTTTATTTCATTTTCCAATTTTTCCTCATGGACCCTGCATTGCTTTTCTAATGGAGAGAAGATTAAAAACAAATGGGGTAGCCCAGAAATATAGGGGTGAAAGCAAACAGGTAACTAACATCCATCACCCCCAGGCCCGAGTGACAGTGACAGAGTGACAGCACCGTGGAAGAGTCACAGGTCGGTTCCCTGAGGACCGATGGGCACCCACCCTCCCCTCTCGCACCCGGAAACACGCCCCAGAACTCACACACACAGTGTGGAACTCACACGCGCACACTCACTTGGCTCTTCCTTTTTCTGAGCAAGGCAGGAAACCCTCAGCCGCGCCAACACAGGAGACCACGCCCAGGGCGTCTCTGCACACTCTTGCGGGGCTGTGGGTGGTTCCGCCTGTGCCCTTTGGTGTCACAGGGAAGGCTCTGGCACAGGGCACCGCGTTGGGAAGACTAACTTCAGCTCAGAAACTTCCCTGTTGAGTAACCCGAGTCCGCTCTCCCGCCTCCATCTCTCCACTCCCATCTCCACTGGCAGTAAAACAGTGACAGAGAGAAATGTAGTCGAACCCGCCCTGGAGCTGTGGGCAGGGACAGACACCTGGTCCTGTAACCAACAGCATCCCTGGAAGTCTCTGCGGAAGTTATCCGGGCCACTACCCGGCTGGTGGAAGGTTGTCTCCCAAAGCCCGTCCTCCTGCAAGCTCAGACTATTCCCCACATGCCCGGTTCAATGTCCACCTCAACACAGCATGTGAGATGGGCTAAAACAAAATCGTAACTTAAATTCACTTCAAAGAAACAGTGGGAGTTACCTGGTGGGTATCCCTCACTCAGTCATTTGTATGGACTGGTTTTGAGCCCCTTCCCCTTGTTGAACCCTGGCTTTGCCCGAGTCCTGCCCCTCTGTGGCTGGTGAGTCCACATTGTTCCCTTGAAGCTGTGGGTCCCAAGGTCAGTGTCAGGTTGGGCAGGACAGATCTTACGCTGGAGGGAATGGGATCGCCTCCATTTCCTACTCAGATGTCTTCTCGTGAGGCTTCAGTGAGTTTGCTTTGCTAAACTCTTCCTTTAATTCCATGCTGACTTGCATGGTGAATTCTGGAAAACGCAGTGCACACAGCTCAAAACGTACCTGAGCCCTTAGAGGGGACAGAGACTGTGTGCATGGGGGTCCGACGAGCAGAGGGGGTGTCATTGTGAACCGGGCGCCAGTCCCGACCTGAGTCAGGCAGTGCTGTGTTCAAATTGCTCGAGGGCCACTGTGTAGCTGGATCAGACTTAGGAGATGACTTATTTGAACCCTAATTCCTTAATGAGGAAGGGGTTATAGTCACTGAGGGCAGTTGTTTTGGAGTTTTCACGGGCGTACGGCCCCCAGCACGGTGGCAGGCAGTGAGGGCGGTACTTCAGTCACTCCCTCGGTGAGCATGGTTTTCTCATGAGCTGTCAGCCGGAACGTTAGTGCACCTTCAACCCAGGTTAGAAGGGACAACATCAAGGCTAAGAATATTTGGGAGAGAGCTACCGTCCTGAGTTCAGATGACAGAGGTCGGGGGTGCTCCAGCATTCTGGTCACCCCAGAATTTCTTGGGAATAAGCAGAGGCCAACTGAGGGCAGGTTCAAATACCCAAAGTGTCGTTGAATCAACCCGACTTTCTTGGATGAAAAAGAACCTTTTCAGGTCCTTTGTAAGCCCAGCCAGGAACTGAACTTCAGGGTGAAAGTTTTACAAATAAGAAGAAAGAAAGAGAGAGAGAGGGAGAGAGAGGGAGAGAGAGAGAGAGAAGAGAGAGAGAAGAGAGAGAAGAGAGAGAGAGGGATGGACAGAGAGAGAGAACTAGTTGAATTCCTTGAAAGAGAAAAAACTCATTGTGTTAATGTTCACCTTACAACACTCTGTAATCCAACGAAACCATTAACCTCTAGAGACACAAATCTCTCCAACAAAGTTAATTAATTCACTGCTTAACTTAGACTTTAATACTCTTTCGAGGTTATCACACTTAAAACTTTCTAATTGAGCTGAGGCATCCGCCCCTGCCTTTGATCCTATTTTTTTATCGGAACATCCTCTGTGATCATTTCTTTCTCCAACTTTTCTCTTCCCGAAATGAAGGACGAACACCTCCACAGAGAAAACGCTCGCAGAGATGGCCCTCCAGGCTGACTCTTGTGAACACAAAACCCCGGAGGACGCGGATAAGGGACGGCGGTCGCGCCTCCTGGGGATGCGCTGCCTTTTCTGCCTTGCTGCTTCAGGGCACACCTCACATCTCCTAGAACTTGTCTTTGAATCTGGGCGTGCTGAATTTTCCACACTGGGCGCTGAGGGCTTTCACAGGCTCCAGCTGGCCTCCTTGTCCCCACTGAGGTGACAGTTAAGAGAGAAGCACAAAAAAGGTACAAAGAAAGCAGGCCCATTCTGGCAACCACCCCAGAAGTTGCGAAGGACCCAGGGTTGTGAAAGCGAAACCACCCTCGAGTGGACCCGCCATCAGGAAGCATCAGGGCACAGCCAGCCTTTGTGACATAGTCAGCTTTCCTTAACACATCTGGGCTCTAAGGAGCAATGGCAGCCTGAGGGAAGGCTGAGAGGAAGTTTCCAGAGTGTTTTGTGGCCAAATCTAATGCTAGTCATTTCAGGAAGAAGCATCAGGAAGCTCTTTGGATTCAGGTTGGATTCAGGTGAGAATCCATGGGAAGCCAACAGGAGCATTCTGAAGCAAGAGCTTGAACCCCCAAGTTAGCCTTGAGTCCACGCTGCTCTTGGGACTCCCTCA
Organism: Trachops cirrhosus; assembly: GCA_028533065.1. NCBI lineage: Eukaryota > Metazoa > Chordata > Mammalia > Chiroptera > Phyllostomidae > Trachops > Trachops cirrhosus. Next base: position 91,786,000 of record CM052546.1, on the reverse strand, counting down.
GACTTCAGGTTGGGGGATGGCTCACCTACACTCCCAGCCTTCTACCTTAGGTGGGTGTTGACTCATCCATAACAGCAGCCCGAGCAATTGGCTTCTGGGATGGAAGACAGAGCACCATGGACAGGTAACATACCTGAAGCCTCCAGAACTTTCAATAATAACAGCGACCTATTCACTGGTGTGTCCTTAGCCCCCAGAACAGAGCCTACCATGTAATGCTAGATACTGGTTGAATGAATGAAGTGCTTCCTTTGTGAGAGACACTTCACTACTTTTTATATGTCACTGCATTTAATTTGCAAGCTTACAGTCACCCTGGAGGGCACTAGGTGTTACTCTCCCCATTTTACATATAAGAAGATAAACATCAGGAGGGCTAGGCAACCCTCCTGATGCTAGGCAACCCTCCTGCCCCAGCTAGAAATGGAGCTGTCTGATTCTAAAACTCTTCTAGCCACACTGGGTTCTGGGTGGTAGAAACAGAGACTTGGGCTTCTGTCTTTTGAGGTCTGGAGAGACCCACAGGTGAGTGGAAAACCACGCAGAGGGCTGACAGCATCTTAGCGAGGTGAGCGCAGGGTGCTGTGGGCATGCGAAAGAAGGGCCGCCATAGCCCCTTCCTCCAGAAACGTCCGGCAAGGGACATGAACCAAGACTGCACAAGGCTGAAAGTGGTCTTCCGAGGCTCAGGCAGGGGCTCGGTGGAGATTGTCACCTGCTCCTGTCTGCCTTCAGGTGCCACTGCCTCCGTCCCATCCACCGTGGCCAGTTGTGGCCAACGCCCACTCACCCCCTTTCCAGCTTAAACACTCTGGGGGTGTTTCTTTACGGGGTAAAAACTGTTAAAATTCTCTCCTCACATATTTCACTTTCTGATCTTTTGAGTGTTTTTGCTGTTCTTTCACGCTAGATCGTGCAGACAAAAGTGAGGATCAGTCCCCTAACAAAGCATTGGGACAGTGGCACGTACCACACAAAGGAGCAATTCTCCTGCAGTTCCACTGCTGCGACTCTGCCCAGGGTCACGTGGCCAGAGGTCGGCTTGTGCAAGCAGCTCTTGAATAACACATCACACCCTGATGTCCCTTAGATTACACCAAGGGCATTCTTCTCTTTCCCCTTCCTCCTTCTCATCACAGCTTCTGGACTTTCCCTGCCTTTAAAACTGTGTACTTGGTCTGGGTTTTAGCTTCACATCTAAGCAATTTAAACATAACATGGTAGAAGAGACTAGCAGAAGCCAGCGCACACACACACACACACACACACACACAAACACACACACACGAGCTGTAGATTTCCATTAAACAAGTCACTAATGCCAACGTATTTCTTGTGTATAGTCAACACTCGTCTGTTTACACCAAAATGCCTCCCTGCCTCTTTGGGTTTTGTCACAAAACAAGGGTGCTTCGGGAAGTTCACCTTTTTAAAGGATTGTGAAACTCTCTTGAAAAATAACTGAATTATTATGATTCCGACTACCAGCAAAATACTTTAGTTGCTTTTGTAGCAATGACTGTTGGCTGGAAATTCAGAAAAGCATCCCTGTTTAACTCTTCTCTTAGGGTTTATCTCTGATTTGTGACTGTACCTCACTGGAACTCAAAGAAAGGAAGGAAGAAAGAAAGAGAGAAAGAGAGAAAGAGAGAAAGAGAGAAAGAGAGAAAGAAAGAAAGAAAGAAAGAAAGAAAGAAAGAAAGAAAGAAAGAAAGAAAGAAAAAGAAAGAAAGAAAGAAGGAAAGAAAGAAAGGAAGGAAGGAAGAAAGGGAGAGAGAGAGAGAGAGGGAGGGAGGGAGGAAGGAAGGAAGGAAGGAAAGAGAGAGAGAAAGAAGAAAGAAAAGAAAACTATGATAAAAGCACTCTGTAATTGTCAGCACTTTTGTATGTAAATTGGGTGCTGCTCACCCAACCTGGATTTGGTACAGCTGACAGATGAGGGCGAAGACAGACAGACAGGCAGATAGGATAGATGGACAGATGATCATAGCTAAATTTTCTATATCCAAGATATTTTTCTGAGTGCTTTTCATGTACCATTTCACCTTCACAACTGGGCTCACTTTACAGTTGGGGAGTCGGGGATACAAAGGCGTCAGCTCACTCCCCCAAGGATGCGCAGCAAATGAACGGCAGAATTAGACTCGACAGCAGCACTATCCAAGTGGATATATCGGGAGCCACGCCTGTGGCTTTGAGCTTCCTAACAGTCACCTTTAAAACAGCAAAGAGAAGGATTAAATGAATTCTTACACGCTTTATTTCACCCACTATATCCAAAATATGATTTCAACATGCAATCAATCAAAAATAATCACATAATATTTTTATGTTTTTTATGCACACCACGTTTCCGAAATCCGGTGTGGACATGCATGTGCAGCCCGTGCTACCTGGGACGAGGCAGCCACAGGTCACGGCCTCAGCTGGCAGCCGGGGCAAGTGGCTACCTCTTGGCACAAGGCAGCTCTACAGTCTGGGCATTTTTCTCTTACGGTCGACATTGCTCAACGTCAGGCTTTAAAATGGCGCACCTCTCAGACGGGGTCTGTGGATTTATTTACCCTACATACGTGTCCTCAGTTCTAAATAATAATGCAGGTGTGTTGTCTGGGCTGACGTCAGAAGGACCTAAGAGCCCAAGCTGAGATGCTCTGCCTACCTGCATCAGAGGACCCTGAGTTACGCCCAAGAGCTCAGCCCCCGGCCACTCCCCTCTGCCTGCCCCGAGCCTCCTTCCTCTGGGACACTCTGCACAGCAGCCCCTCCGCCCTGACTCCTGACCGTTTCCTCCACGTGGGGGTCTAGCCCCTGCTGCCCTAGGCTGTCTCCCCACCAACTTGTCTAACGCAGAGATCTTCCTGAGCTTTGAGTGCTTCTCGCAGGCTTCGTAGTATCTCCGGTCACCCTCTAGTACTGATGCTCTGTTACATCCACTGCGGGCAGCTGCTTCTCTCTCTGATTGCGGGAAGATGGCCCCTTGGAGCCAAAGTCGCAGAACCGAGCATGTCCCAGAACCCAGACAGAGGGCCTGGGGACGGGACCTGTCCCGGGCGGAGGCTGCACGAGGCAGCATTTGCTCTAGGTCTGGTTCTTGGCACTGTCTCCTACCGGCACCTCACCTCCCTTTCGCTGCGGTTTCCCGGGTCGCCGGTGGGTAGCTCAATGGCTATTCCTTCTTTCCCTCTCCCATGTACCCACAAAGGAGGAACTAGGTCAAGGGAGCATTTGGGGCAGTCTAGAAGATTTTAGAAATCTCATAAAGCAGCAGCCTGGGGGAAGGGTGACAGAAAAGAGGAACATCAGCCCCGCCTTGCTTCCCAGAGCGGAGCTTCTAGTGAAAGAAGTGATGGGCGTATGGTGTGCAAAACAGTCTCAGTTCTCTCTGAGACGGGCTGGGAAACACCCTCTTCTCCCCAGTCTGGTGATGTCCTAGGGCCCCCAGGGGCAAGTTTTACCCCAACCAGGGACGTGGGGCCCCAGGGACAGCTCATCACGGTGGCTCCAGCCCTGGGGTATCTCAATCCCGTTGACCTGAAGGGGCCACCGCGGAGGCCCCACACACTCACGCTCTGCCTCAGGCCCCTCCCTGCTCTCTTTGGCGGGTGCTAGTGGGCAGGAGAGGAACGCCCCAGTGGCTGCCGAGGGTGGCAGTGGTGGCTGCAGAAAAGTTCGGACACCCTGACCTTCTCCAACCACCCCCGGCTGCACGCAAAAATGCAGCTCGCCTGCGGGATGCCCAGCCTTTTCCCTGCAAATCCCAGAATGATTTCTTCCTACATCCCCCAACAGGAGGATAGAATGTGACTCAGGAGGAATATCAAGACTTAGAGGGAGTGTTAAGGCCCAGTTCCGACCTGACCTTTCAGGAGCCACATGGCCACACTCTCCGCAGCCCAGTGTCCTGGTCTCTGAAACGGGCAAACCCGTGCTCATCCAGCCTCGTCCCGTTCATGGTGTGCCAGTGAGAGTCAAATGAGGTGATGCTCACGAAGGTGCTAGCACAGTGTCAAGTGCGATGCGCGTGTGAGCATGGTGTCCAGTGCTACACGGTACACTAGCGTCTCCTGAGCACAGGGCGAGAAGCACCGGGTGGGTGTGCCGATTCCCCAGAGCCTGTCCCCCCGAGCCTGAGCTAAAACCTGTCAAATAAACATTGCACTTCTATGCCATTTATTTTCCCCTGATGGGAAAAGTCAGTGGGAATGTCTCAAGAACCATCTAGTACACTGACATTAAAATAGAACTCAGAAAATTAACAACGGACCTGCCTTATGACCCAGCGATTCCACTTCCGGGAATATATCCAAAGACACCCGAAACACTGATTCGAAAGATTATAAAGATTACATGCACCCTTATGTTCATTGCAGCGTTGTTTACAATCACTGAGATCTGGAAGCGGCCCGAGTGCCCATCACTAGGTGAGTGGAGAAAAAGCTGTGGTACATCTCCACAGTGGAATACTACGCAGCCGTAATAAAGGAGGAAGTCTTACCCTTTGCACAGCATGGATGGACCCAGAGGATATTATACTTTGTGGAATAAGCCAGTCAGAAAAGACAAGTACTGCACGATCTCACTTATATGTGGAAACCAATGAACAAAATAAATTCACAAACAAAATAGGAACAGACTCTTAGATACAGAAAGCAGACCGACAGCTGTCAGGGAGGAGGGGCACTGGGGGCTGGGTGAGCAAGGCGAGGGGGTTAAGCAAAGGGAAAAATGCACAGAGAGGCAACAGGGTGCTGACCAAGAGGGACGGGGGTGGGGCAGGCAGAAGAGGGTAAAGGGGGCATCAGTGGAGACGGAGGGAGCCCCGATTGGGGTGGTGAACGCACAATACACTATATAGATGACGTGTTATGGAATTAAATGCCTGAAACCTGTATAATTTTATTAACCATGTCACCCAAGAAATGTAAAAAAGAAGAAATTCTCAAAAAATAAAATAAAAGCTAAAATCGTACTCCGAGCGACTTGCTGCTCCATGAATCTTCATGAAACCAAGCACGTCCAACGGCCTACATTATGCTTTCAGAGTGAAAGGGACACAGAACAGGAAGGGACCTTCCAGGCGACCGGGGACACCACCCAGTGTCCCTGCACCCCATTCACCGCCAGTGTCCCCGAGAGCCCGAACCGCTGCACACGCGGACTCCATCTCCGTCCGTCCCTCCGGTCTCCGCCGGTGTCCTTCAGGCTTTAGGGCGCAGGAATCCGTGTACACGATTTGTCTTAAACAAGCCAATCCGAGTAAACCACACTTCTCAGCGCCCTAAGGGTTTTCGCGCATAAATGACTCCCTATGAGCTTCAAGCAGACCCCAGGGTGCCTGGCGCAGTGACTTCCTGCGGCCACAGTTGTTTCCTTCGCCGTCACCACCTGACAGCTGGCACCAGTAACTACTGTTTATGAGGGACATCCTACGTGACCGTCCTTACGAAAGGCACCTTCCCTGTCTTGGCTCCGGTGCTATAACTACAGCGGATGAAGGTGGCGGTAACTTCCGTGGATCCCGGAACAATACGGTTTGAACACCTCATTTTCTCTAGCTTACTTCTTCTATGAATCTGTGTATCGTACATGTAACATACAGAATAGGTGCTGACTGCAGGCCTCTGGTCAACGGGGTGCTGTGAGTAGTTGAGTTTGGGGGAGTTGAAAGTTATACACAGATTCTGCCTGAGTGGGGTCCGTGCCCCCAGTCCCTGCATTGTTCACAGGTCAACTGCACCACCATTTAAAGAAGAATCAAGAGGAACTCAGCCAGGAAAAGCAACACTTTGGGGGGTGCACAGCTAGAAAACGGGGTCGTGGAAACCTCAGCCCAGGGAGGGCCCCGTGATGCCGTGATGGACCACAAGGTTTTGTTGTGGTTCCCTGATAAAACCGTCAAGAAAAATGGCTCTTTCACAGCAAGCAGGCCCACAAGGGTCAGGCGGCCCGGTTCCCTGGTTAGAGCGGTCACGGGCCTGAGAAAGCTCAGGGTCACTGAGACGGCACTCATAACTCAACTGACGCTGACGGAGGAAGGAGCTGAAGCTTCTGGAGGTTTTCCTCCCGAGTCGCAGGAGGCACAGATGACTCGGTCCCCTGATCAGTGTGAACACCTGGGGTTTGAACAGGTACAGCGTTCACCGGCGCAGCCAGAACACTTGTCTGCACGGCAAACTCCGGACAAACGGGTTTAGACTCCGTGGTGTTGAAACAGGAGGAAGAAACCACGCGGTTTCGAGGGGAACTAGGCAGAGTCACTACACTGCCTGGTGCGTGTGAAAGTCCAGTGGGTCCCACGGTCTTCCGGGCGAGGATCTCTGCTTTACCCAGAGGCTCAGAACAATCACCAGCATTTACCACATGACACGCGTTTTTCATGCTTGATCCAATGCAATCTTCAGGCGCACCCACGACTCAGGGGCTGTCCCATCCACAGCGCTGGACAGCTGAGGCTACGTCGCTCGCCGAAGGCCACCCGACTTCTCAGCGACGGGAGTCGGGCCCCAGCCTCACGGTCTTTGGGGCCCAGGACTGAGCCACACTGCGCCCTCACACGCCGGGGATCACCGGGGAGTGGCCATAGACAGAAAAGAGAAGCAGTGCGAAGACCGACTCCTGGACAACTCCAAAATTTACACGAAGAGGAAACGGGAAGGAACCTAGAAATAGGTGGGCGGAGCCACTGGAGGAGGGAGGGAAGTCGAGAATGTTGGAGTTCTTCCAGGTGGGCGACAGGAGCCTTCTGGCAGGGAACGCGGAGCGCCGAGAAACAATCCTCCATCCTTCTGAGTGAACACCCGCATGCGTAGTTCCGGGGGACCCACTGCACCGATCCTTCTGAGTAAACACCCGCATGCGTAGTTCCGGGGGACCCACTGCACCGAGATGTCACAGAACAGGGGGCAGAGGGGGCCGAGCAGCCACACGACCGCCTCCGGACAGCTTCCTTAGACTAGAACGGCCCAGACGTTCCCCAGAGCCCACCCCGGGAGGCCGCGTCGTCCTCACCAGGGACGGGGAAGCCGCTGAATGCTGCAGGGGGAGCGCAGAGCGGAGACCCCAAGTGGCGGCGTTCCGTCCCTGTCGTGGAGACGGTGACGAAATACTGAAGTTCCGTCGTCCCTGGTGCAGTCCAGTGTCTCTCCGCCATTCATTCAGACCTGCGCCCGTGGCCGCTGTACCTTCTGTCCCGGCGAGTCCTCCCAGGCCCCACCTGGAAGGCAGGGATGGGAAGCCTTGCTCGGTGGCCACCGGCGACCGTGGTGCGGTCCCTGGAGCTTTGTGTCGGGTGTGTCACCGAGTGTCATGTTTTACAGGCCCCGAACAAAAGGCAGGAGGAAGACGCGGTGTTCTTCGGGAAAGCGAAAATGAAAGGTGGGAGGCCGGCCGGACCCACCCTGGGAGCAGACAGTGGCGGGCTCTGTCTGGGACACAGTTCTGCATAACGTCACCACAGCCGGGACTGTGCTCTCTCAGCTCTAAGCAGCGGCCGTCCTCGATCAAAATATTTTCACCTTCGCTGCCTTTCCATCACAGTGATGGCTAAAGACACACTTGCTCCTTTGATGGGAGAAGCCCTGCTCCCAAAAACAACAGTTTGAAATACAGCAGACCCCACTGAAGCTTCTCACAGTGAAAAAAGTTTGTTTGTTGTACACTTCATCTGACAGTGTCGTTGTAATTTTTTAAAAAATGCTTGGTGTGCCCTGTGTGCAAAGCCCTGCTCCAGAGGCTACTGCAAATGCACCACCCTCCTCACCCTCAAAGGGCTCACAGCGTACGAGTGAAAGAGAGTACGTGGTGTTTGGGACATGCCCCTCGACGTACTGGTGTGCATAAGGAGTTAGAAGGTGAGCGATGAAGAAGAATAAGTGAGGTAGAGGAGGGTCTAGAAAGTTCCATCCTTGAGAGTAGTCACCATTTTCCAGGCAGAAGGAGGAAGGTTCCTGGTGTTGGAGAGAAAATGAACAGTATGGTGACCACTGGGACAGAGAGAGGGGAGGGTAAATTCAGTGGACGAAGGACAGGGATAAGGAAGTCACGTCCCTGTATCTAGTGACACAGGTAACAAAGCAGAGAATAGATGTGGTCAGTATGGTAAAATACCTAAAAGCTCCAGGCCCTCAGGAAGCCAGGAATCCATATCCCGCTCGTTACTATTCAGATTCAAGGGCTAAACCAATGCGGGCAAAAGAGGAAGAATCGTGGGGCGTTCTGGACCATGCAGAGGCAATGACGGCATGCAAGAGAAGAGGAAGTCTGAGGAGAAACGAAACTTCAAAAGAGAGAAACCAAAAAAGTATACAGTGAACACTGACTGAATATTCAAAACATTCAGCGTTAACTTTTTTCTCAAGTTAAGCACAAGCAAAAGTCAGAGGCATTTCTGTATAACCCTTTACCACTCAACCCTTGGACCCTTTTCCGAAGGGCACCGATTTTGTTTTTAAGATGTGTCCTTTTTAGTAACTTTTTTTTTTTGGATTTTGCAGTAATCAGAAAGAAATATGGAAGTATTTAGAAAAGACAAGAATCAAAGAGCAGGACCTAAGTGTGTGCTGTACCGACTCTGGTACTTCCGCTTTTCACGGTTGCTATGAGTCACAGGCCCGTTTCTCTACCGCATCTGGCAAGCCAAATCCCTGGTACTCCTGGGAATTTTTCTCAGACTGTGTAACTGAATACTCACTGTATCTCTGGAAATTATAATCAGTAATCATGACAACATCATGTAATGATAAATATTGGTTAGTCATGTGTCTTATATATTGACACAGAAATGATCAACATTAACACCATCCAAATAGAAACCAAAAATGATTTATGCCACTCCAATGAAAGACAAGTATCATATGGTTTCATTGCTAGGCAGTAGGAAACCCTCTTCGATTAAATAAATCAAGGTAAATCTCTTTTCAAAGAGATATTACTATTAACCTTAATATTAACCTCTGTCTTAATATTAAGAGGTAAGTGGGAGGTCTCAAAGGAAACGTGGCTAAAATTGCCTGCCACAGATAAGCTCACATGAAAGGTGCAGACACTTAGAAGCAGCCTGCCAACATCCTACGTTAGTGACTGACGACCCGCTCACCGAGCCCCAGCCACCTCACTCCTGTCCAGGAACCACGCTCCCCCCGACTGGCCCTCCCTCTCTGATTCAAGACCGAGCCCCATTCAGGGGAACGCACACAGGAGGTATCCTGGAAGTACTGCCGACACGAGATTAAAGCAAGTACCGCTTACCCATCTCCACCTAACCGCTTACAGAAATCACGGTGCTGCCCGTCCTCTGAGTTAGTGAAAAAGTACGAACCAAGGCCTGAGACGGGCTGAACTTGAGCTTGAAGAACTCCCCCTGACCTTCACTTCTGCTCTTACAAGTTAAATGTGTATTTACCAAGAGCTGTACCTGTCTATTACAGTTGTACGGATTAGTGTGATGATGCAATAAAAATGAAATATTATCAACTGATTCAAAGGTCATGAAAAAAGATAGGAAAGATGCTCCATTGGGGGGAGAAAAGGCTGTTCCTCTCGGAAAGGTTTGCTCAAGGTCACACGCACCTGGTGTGACACGGGCGCGGGCTATCAGACAGCTCTGAACTGTTGGGGGAAATCACCATTAAAGTCTCTCAAAGGGCAGCTGTCAGATTGTTTTATAACTATCTTTACAGCTGCACATGGATTTAGAGAAGCTGAAGCTCATTTCTATGGGTGAGACAATAAATAGAGGTGTAGTTTAGGAAAGCAGTAATCCAGGAAAATCCAATCTGCAGATCATTTCGGGGAAGAAATGTCTTGGCCATAAGTCAAAAGATTAGCTTTTCATTTCAAATAATTTTAGATATGTATAAATAATGTTTGATAATTTTCCACGGTGACCACATTCTTGTTTGTCTACGCACTACCCCGGATCAAACCAAATTGAGTAAGATGGATTTCACTGTCCTGTCCTAGGCCAGCACCTAAGGCAAGCACTGAATTCAGATGGTTTTAGTTCAAGCTCACAACCTACAGTTATGAACTCCCTCACGGCTACCTTGGCCACCACGCTCAAGTCTCCCCGGGACCTGTGCACACAGCGTGCTGGGGGAGCCAGGCCGTGCCCGAATCTGTTCATTCTGCCACCTGGGTTCTAGGGAGAAAGGAGAATCGCTCCCCAGCCATCTCTGCACGAAGCCGGGTAATCTCCTTCCCAGCAGATAGTAAGCAAAGATGTCTCAAGTAATAACTGAATCACTAGAAACAAAGAGGAAGCCCTAAGACTAGAACCACACGGACTAAGAACAAAGAAAGACCTTGTAACATGGAAGAAAAGTTCAGTGTGCAGGTCACTATTTCTTGAAAGAAGAGGGAGGATACTTCATCATATTTAATAAATAGACTCAGCACTCCAGGAAAGTGTCCTTATTTCCCGTAGAAGAGCTGATGTTCCCAGAATTGAGAGGTTCTTGGCTTCCCTGCCCTGAATTGACTTGCTTGTCTGGATTCTACCCTTGGGCTCTCCTTGGGGCCCAGCTCTCTGGTCTGCCAGGCTGTTTGGGAGTGAATAGCTGTGGGTAGAACGCACTGTTGACACCACAAACGGACGTGCGTGGTGGTTCCTGCAAGGATACACAGAGCTGCCCCTTCCCCGAGCTCACAGAAGCCTCCTGACTTGACGGGCACCGCCATGACCAGCCAGTCCCAGGGGATCCACCAGCTCCTTCAGGCAGAAAAAAGAGCCAAGGACAAGCTGGAGGAGGCCAAGAAGAGTGAGTGCCCCTGCTGTGTGACTGTGAGGGACTCCATCGCCCCAAGGACAGACAGGGTGGTGGGCGGGCAGTGGGGAGAGCATGGGCCCCGGCAGCATGCTCAGTTCCAACCCTGGTTTTGAGTCTCTTCCTGCAAGACCACGGCCAGTCCTGGCTTCCCCACTGTGCAATGGGAACACAGGTCTCTAACGCAGATCCTTCTGAGGGGCTGTGAAAGGATCGTGGACATGGAAGTCACCGAGACAGGGGCTTGCCCTGTCCCTGCCACTTCCCTAATGCCGTGCAGCTCAGTGTTGCAACAGCGTGGCAGGACTGAGAGGTGGACTGTGTCCGGGCTGAAGCCACGGGCTGGTGAGGGAACGAGAGTATGCTACTGATGCACGGTTGGTGTCCACACCTGCTTCTGTGGGGCAGCATGGTCCATGGCTCCTTCCCGTCCTGTTCTGAAGGGCTTGGAGCCTCTAAGATTTCAAAATACTTCCATTTGATTCTCACTTTCTGTGTATTTAGTCGTGCACCTGTGTCCTGACTCGCAGAACTTTCTCCATAAGCTTCAACCCCCTTCCTATTCTCTTTGATCTTCACAAGGATGGTACGAATCCATAATTACTACTGTTCCCATTGCGTGGATGTAGAAACTGAGAGGCCATCATTTGCAAAAAGTCGTAACGTTTGTAAGAAATAGAAAATACTGTGCCGGGCACCGTGCTCAGTGCTCATCTTACCTAACCGTCCCATGAACACTTTTCACAAAAGGGGGAGGGATGCCGACAGAAATTATGCAGGCCACCCACGTCCACACAGAGGGTCCATGGTAGGGGCGGGGTCCGGGTGGGGTCTGGTTTCCAGGCTGAGATCGTAACAACCGCACTGCCCGACACGTACATCGTCTCTGTGCTGAATAATCTAACGTCATGGACATGCAGCTCAAACCCAGGTTGCCCAGGCCAATACCTACCTTCGTCCCACTGTCCCACTTCATCTTTCTACTTAATCCCACTTACATCCAAGGTCCACCATCCCCCTCTCATTTAGAGTCACGGTCCTGCAAGGTAGAGGCCACGGGTAAAGCTCACGTCACTCTTCCCGTGAGTGTGGGGACAGGAGCAGCAGGGAGCGAGGCACCTTCACCCCAGTGGGGTGGGGACCTCAGGCCAGCACTTTTCCTTTCTGCAGGCAAAAGGATTTCGGGAGCACTTGGCAATCTGGGTGCCAACCACAAAAGCAGAGTCCCTTGCAGGGGAGGGGAGGAGCTGCTGGTCGGAGAGGAGAGGAAGGAGAAAGATAAGGGAGACAAACTTGGCGTACTTCACAATTTCTTTTTCTACAAGGAACCATGCGAATGATTGCAAAATGGCGGGGCGCAGAGCACTTCCACAGAACGCAAAGCCGGCCAGCACCTGCTGGTGACTCAGGGGACAGGACTCCCTCATTGTGCACTCAAGTGTCTTCGACCACAGCGGAAACGTCCAGCACAGAAGGACTTATTTTAAGACTCGACCACGACGTTACCTTTGCTTGTCGTGGAGGAAACGGCATGACAATCTGTGTCACTGTGACCCTGTAGGTAATCGATGAGCGCATATGTTATCAATACTATCGTAGGATTCCAGTGACTTTGACTAATTACGCCTTCCTTTTCAAAGTCGTCAGAGCAGAAAAGTACTGTGAATCATGTAAGTTATTCAGGGAACCACCCTGAACAGCCCAGCCTCAGATTCAAGGGTCAAAGCCACACGGCTCTTCCCGTCTTCAGGATTGGAAAATGCATTGTGTTATTTGTATACAAACATTCCTTCTATATGCCAGTGACTTAAAAGTCCTTGGGGACCTGTTTCTCAGTCTCTGCTGATGGATAGTCAAGCAAATATTCAACCAGTCATAGAAATACCCAGGCCTTCAAAACATTTTGGAAAATATTTTGACTTTCAACAACTAACCTCTGCACTCAGTGTTCCAGAGAATATCAGTCTGTCCTCTTTGCCTCGTAAAACATAGGCTTAGAGGATAGTTGTCACTGGGTAGAGGCTGCTATCTTAGGTGGTTATCAGCAAGTGCAAGTTTGTAGTGTCAACTTCACTGGCCTCACTCACCATACCAGGTTTTAATCCTTCTAAGGCAAAGTAAGCATTCCTTTCTGTACCTGGGATTTTGCAGCATCTCTCCTATTTCGCCAGTTTTAATGTCCTTCATTCACTTAATTTAACAAGTATTTACGGAGTGCCTATTCCTAAGCCAGGATGATGTAGATGCAGCTGAACAGACATAGGTGCGTCCTGGAAGAATTCCCCATTGAACGCATCAATGAGCCTGAAGGAGGAGGAGGGGAGACGTCCAGAGAGGTTCAGGCCGCCTCCACTTTCACAAATGCATGTGTTTCACTGTATTTGTTTTTCCTATGGAGGGATTTATTTGAAGTCTGACATACACGAAGGCCAAATAGGGACTCAGAGTGGAGACCCTGGACTCACGACCGTGAACACCATTGAGAAGGTCTACCGTCACTTTCTCGTTCTTGAATGCATTTATCTCAAAGCCTCTCCGAAGCCTGCATGCAGTGTTTACTAGAGTGGACTCCTAAATATATAGTGAAGGAGGGAAGACAGAGAGGGAGCGAGGGAGAGAGAGAGAAAGAAAGGGAGGGAGGGGAGGAGGAGAGAGAGTGAAAACAGAGCAATTCACATGTTGATCATTTTAGAAACATACAAGATTAATGAGGTGGCAGTATTTCTATATTATGCTGCAAAGGTATTAATGCATTCCATTACGGAGCACTGCCTCAGATCTCTGAGAAGCTGTTACATAATACAGTATAGGTATAAATGTTTCGCCCTAAGGGACACAGACCTGATGCTCTGGGAACTCTCCCGAAGGCTGTGGATCTGTGGGAAGGAATACGCTGCTCCTTGCCCTCTGGGCGGTCACCGGCTACCGAGACAATTTTGGGGGGGGGCGTGTAGGTAGGAGCAGATAGCAAACAGGCTTAAAAGGCCGGGATGTGAGGCGCAGTGTACAAAAAGCATTGGCTTTTTTAATGTTTCTTTATATAAACTTATGTTTCTTGGCATAAGTTATTTAGCATCTCTGAGCTTCAATCTTTTCTTTTTGTAAAATGAAAGTGTAGCCAAGATGTTTCAAGGATTAGAAAACTGTACCTAAGATAGTAAAATACAGACTCCAGAGTTATTTTTTAATATACCAACATATACTGGTATATTATTATAAGTAGAACAGTACAATCTAGTTTCTTTCTTTCTTTTTTTTTTTAACGACTGCCGAAAGTTCTGAGTCAACTTTTCCTGTAATTGGAGGGAGCTGGACGGCTTCTGGTTCGATGATTAAAATAGCTGAGACATTTGCTTCCACTCACTGATTATGGATTAAATTACATTTATTAGTTAAGACACTCACACAGATTTTTATGTGCAAAACGGCCTTACTGTTTGGTTGAATTTAGGTGAAAACACAGCAGGTTGGCACGGTTTCCAATTCTCTTCCTCCAGGTGAGCTCCTTTTGCCTCAAAGCTGCTCATTAACCGAAACCTGGAAGTGGGTGTGTCGGTCCCGGACAAGGGACATTTGTACAGCATAGCCATGTTGGTTCGGAGCTTCGCTGGGCTCCCAGGTCTGGGTATGGCCCTGCACGTTCAATCAGGATTAGATCAGAAATCCAGGGTCCCCACTGTTAGCTACGCCCTGGCAGGAGAGCAGCTCCCTTCCGGTTACAGTCCCTGCAAACCGCAACAGCTCCACAGCGCCGCCCTGGCGCTGTTCTCAGACGCCCCGATGCGCGCCACGAGACATCACACAAAGAGCCAGTGTTTTATCTGTCCCACACGAGCACACAGCCTCTCCCACAAGGAAACAACCCGCCCACTTTGCCAGCTGCAGGACGTAGCGTTGCTGCTCGACACAAAACCGCAAGCTGCATCGCGGGCTGTAGAGGGAAGGACAGCGTGAGCGATGCGCATGCTCCGATCTGGATCCCCAGCAAACGGAACCAGCAGGCGAGCCCCCGACGTGGTCTAAAAAGCAGGAGAGTCCCCCAGTCGTCTCTTAAGCACGGCCTTCCATGAGGGGCTCTGGACTTAGCCTTCAGTGCAAAGCGAATATGTAACAAAATGTTTCCACTTTTATCACACGGAGATCTCACATTGGCTATTACAGTAACTTAGATGAGTTTTTGCCCGTCTCTAGGATGCCAACCACGTGTACGTTTTAAAATCCGCTAATTGCCTATTTGTTCCCAAATATGCAGATATTCGGAATTATTGAAGCTAGCCCCTTGGTTTAATAAGTTCTTCTCTGTGCCAGCGGATGCTTTGGTGCAGGAAGACATGACTTGGAATAAACTAATAAAAGAGAAGTGGTTCTATTAGGCCTCCCTGGCCCTGTGCTGAGTGTTTTGTGGGCCTGTAAATCCTTCCTCTTTTCTTTATGGTGCCCAGACTAATGGGCTACTCCGGGGTATATTGGGCTTCCATTTCTTCGAGTGGGTCGTATTAAAATAATAACCACATTTCCATCTACCAATGCCGTTTGGTTGTGTGCAACCAGGAGCCACAGAGAGCGCCTTACGATATTTTTTAATAAGGAAAGTGCAAGTAAAGGAGAATTAAAGACCCAAAAAGCAGATTAATGAAATAACATCAGTTTGGGTCGGCGTTGGAACTCGGTAACAATGTCAGGCGCCAAACGGGAGGTTCGTTTTCCTGACATTTACCTTTTCCAAGGAGAGCAAAACGGAGGGTTCTCTGCACTGGTTTTGTCATGATGTTAACGACACGAAGCGAGGTGTCGTGGGTTAGAACAGAACGAAAACGGTTCTCAGGAGCAGGTGAGAACCCCCAAACACGCCCCCAGGCCTTGTTTTCATGGCCGGGGAAGCTGCGCTCTGTTCGGTGCGCACGCCTGTCAGGCGAGGCCTCCCTGGGGACACCTGCTCTTTCCTCGCGCTCAGGTGCCTGGCTTTGGCTCCGGTACTCAGCGGGCAGGTTGCGTCTTTGTCGCTGAGCGTCCGTGTTGGGTTTCTAGGGCTGCCGACACACGCCATCGCAAACTGGGGCCTCCCAACCGCAGAGACGTATCATCTCCCCGTTCGAGAGCCCGGGCACGTCCAGACGCACGGCGCCGGCAGGGATGGTGCCTTCCGGAGACCGTGCTCTCTTCTAGCTTCTGGCGGGGCTGGCCCTTGGCTTCAGCCCCATCGTGCTGTCCTCTGCCTCTGCGATCTCGTTGCCTTCTTCCTCGTGTGTCCACTCTGCGTCCCCACAGCTTTCTCACCCCGTGGACGAGCATTCCCCCGGGTGGAGCCCTCAGCCCCCTCTCCTGCTCATTCTGCTCACTGCCCCTCGGTTTCAGTCCAAACCCCATTGCTGTGCCCGGCATGGACTCACGCCCAGAAGACATGTCTGCAAACCTCTGCCGCCACTGGAGACCTTTCTCCGGGATCCCAGACTGGTCTGTCCAGCCGCCTTCTGAACCCCTGCACTTGGGTGTCCTCAAGAGAGTGACAAAAGCTTCTTTGGTGACAATCTGGGGGCTTCTCCTCAAACTCATGCTTGACTTGCTGCCTTGTTTCTTGGCCAAAGGCCCCAGCAAATGCACCTATTTTCCTAGTAATGGATACAAATTACCGAATATTCTTTGTCAGGCACCTCAGATACATTTTTCCTAGTCCTTCTAGTGACTTTTTGCAGTCACTCGATCCGTTTGGTAGCTGAGAAAGCTCGGGTTCAGAAAGTCTAACTCGCTCACGGTTCTGTAGCGTCTCCTGTCTCTCTGCAGCAGGGACTAATTTTGATCTTCCTGAAATGGTCCACGACACCCCATCTTCCCCATCCAAAAAAAGGTTCCAAAACCAATCCAAGCCATGGGGTACAGTTCTCTGCGCTTCAAGGGCATGTGGGCATCTCGGGACACATTGCCCTTGGCCTCTCCTAACCAAGAAGCCAGGGGGAGTCCGTCTCCGAGCACTTCCTTCTGTGTTCCACGGAGTCCAGGGTTACCCTGCTCCAAGTTGATTTTTAACACTGTGCCCACAAATCACCTGAAAAATCAACCCACACATTTTCCCCTCCTTTTAGTGTCCTCCCACGGAACATCCAGTGGGACAGGCCCCTGTGACAGCTTGTCGAAGGCAGGACACATCCGCCCGAGTCCCAGGCCACATGCCTAAAAATGAGCGGTTTTATCAAGGTGCAGCCGTTTACAGGGGGTCCCCAGAAACAGCTCAGGGTCCTCTTGCCTCATCTCTAACATCCGAAATAGACTCTCCATCCCCGTTATTTCCTGGCTAGTAAGTCCAGTCATTTGGGGTGACGGCTCCCTGCTCAGAAACCGCCCCCTGCCTCTGCACACCCATCCATTTCTATCTTTGACTTCCTCTGTTACCCTAAGGCGTGACTACGGGGGGGAGGGAGGGGCAGCAGAGATGTCCTGGAGTTTCAGAAGTTCCCATAAAGGTGGGGATTTTCAAAGGTCACAGCACGAACAGAACCACCATAGGTCCACATTCCGTCGCTTTCATCCTCCATGGTGTGTATTTCTCACAGCTTCAGGCATCTTAAGGTTTTTCTCTGGGAAGCTGTAGCGGCGTCCACTTGTTCGCCACACGCTCTGTATCCCTGGCAGGCGGAGGCAGGGCCCTGTCACGGGGTTCCTGGGTCCTTGGTTCCCAGCCCAGGCCGCATGCACAGCAGATGCTCGGGAAGCACTGAACGAGAGACGCTGATGGGTACGCACACCCGTCCTCAGCGGCTGGTGCCGTTTGTGAGCTAGGATGCCCGAGACAAGTGCGGTCCCTAAACCAGAAAACAGGGCGTTGGGCCCGATGACGCTGTGTGACCGGGTAGGAAACTGGGGACCGAATATTTGACTGTCACACGTAAACTCTGATCCCACGGGGCCATCCCTACGTGTGATGCAGAAAGAAGAGTGGGGGGGCTCCTTTCGGTTTTCGTGTTTAACAAGAAGGGTCTGATTTCAAAATCTGGAAATCCTCGTCCACCCGCAGCGCAGCAAACTCGAGGCTGACGTGAGTAGATGTGATTTGTGCGTTTGCTTTGCCTCCAGGGGAGCAGCTGGCCGGGGGCCCCCGTGTCTCCCTCTGGATTATCACGGCAGGCCC
>CM052546.1:91749298-91768011 GCA_028533065.1 Trachops cirrhosus | reverse complement strand
GACACTCGGAGCCTGTGGCTGAGGAATGGAGCTAATATTTAGCTTCCTCGTGGAGCACTGGGCGGGGGTGGGGGGTGGGCTGCAGCATTTTCTGCTACTATTATTTTTCTTTTTATGGGTTAGAGTCAGGATTTCGGAACCCAAGTTTTACATATTATGGAATTAAGATGCAGACGGATGCTGTTCGCTGGGACTTATCTTATAGAATAGTCACATATCCTACAGCCCATTACTACTAAGCAAATGTTACTACATCTTAAATATATCTTTGTCCTAATGTAATGACAAGCCGTGGTAGAAAGTGGGCTGGGGATCAAGGAATAGTTTTTCCTATCGACACTTCATCTGGTTCTCCTGTGAGTGAAATAGTATGTGTCTGGTCGCCACGGAAGGGCTAGAACTGCAGAGAATTAAGAACCCTACATACACAAGATGGTAATGAGACTTGGTGAGGAAGGAAAAAGGTCTGTTAATGTTCCTTCAGCCTCAAGCACCAGAAGAACACTAATTTCCACCAGACTCTGGATTTTACAGGGAGTAAAGACAGGTAGGTGTCTGCTCTGGAGGAGGCTTACGGAATGCCGCTCAAAGCCGATGGACATTAAGAGCCACATTTCAACGTATAACTCGATGCGTCCTCAGTCCATATGTTATTGGGCGCTTCGCGAGGCAACTCAGACCTAGCAGGGAGGGAAATTTAAAAACTACCTACACACGAATGCTACAAACGTTCTTAAAAGCAAAGACATATGAAAACATGTACCTATATAACAGATAAAAACTTGGGTTAAGATTTTCTTTTCTGCTACTTAATCAGAAAGCAGTTACTTCGTTCGAAATCTACACACTGTAACCAACCTTTGATAAAAGTGCCAAACAAAAGCTTAAGAGACACTATCAGAGAAGAGGAACTAGGTTGAGTGGGCAAAACAAGGAAGGCATTTAACTGAAACAGACAATAGATGAGAGGAAAAAGCATTTTAATACAGTTCAGAGTTGCTTTAAAGTTTTAACGATCAGAAAGCATTAGTGCCTAACCCCCTGAAGGTGGGAGGGGGGTGCACAGCAGCAATTAATATCAGTCTATAACCCCCCACCCCCACTTCCTTGGGCTGTCAAAAATAAGTCATGTGCGTCGCTAATGACCCACAACACAGTGCTTGTCCGACTTCCATCTGCCTCCCTCGCACCCTGGC
The DNA here is from genome assembly GCA_028533065.1 of Trachops cirrhosus. Lineage (NCBI taxonomy): Eukaryota > Metazoa > Chordata > Mammalia > Chiroptera > Phyllostomidae > Trachops > Trachops cirrhosus. Next base: position 91,766,815 of record CM052546.1, on the reverse strand, counting down.
TTAAGGCTTACACCTCCTCTCTTAATCAAAGAAAGGAGAGCTACCCCACTGAACTCCCAACCATTAAAAACAATCGGTTTTACAACCACTTTCAAGTCCCCCTCAGAGAAAGCTACCAGAAAAAAAAAAAAGATTGACTTTGATGTGCTGTGGGGCTTAATCAGACATGCTAGAGTCTCGGAATGGCAAGAAAAAAAAATCCCCATAAAATGCTCTTAAAAATGGTGAGCGGGTTTGATAGAGTGTGAGCGGCGTGGCTGTGGGGAGCTGGCAGGCTGCCCGCGCTAAATAGGATCCAGTTGGTGGGGACCGAAGGGCTCCTGGCAGTGAACCAGGACAGAAAACCGGACCCAATAATGTCTTTCCGAGTAAGTGACAGCGGAAATCTGTTCTCTGGCCATTACCGCTGTCAGCAGAGGGGCAGACACTACATTTAAACACGGAAGGGTGAGCGACCGCTGTCCCTCCCATGGTCTCGAGAATCCAATCGAATAAGATAAGGAGTTTCTCAACATCGTTGTCCTGTTTGGTGCAGGACACCAAACAGGTGTCGTTGTGCAGTTTGGTGTTTAAAAAAAAATCATCAGAAAATAGTGCTGACTTCACTCTGTACATTTAAAAATCAAGCTTGAAATTCCACGTGCACGAAAAAGAATCATTCCTTCTGTGCCGCTGTTAACTTTTCAGGGAAAGCAAAGCGAGTGAAGCAAGCGAAGGATGAGGCAATGCTGGAAATTGACCAGTACCGGATGCAGAAGGATAAGGAGTTTCGGATGAAACAATCGAAGGTGAGTAAGAAAGTCAGCACCGCTTTCTCTGCGACGCAGAGCATGAGGCACTCACGATCGTAAGCTGTGACCCAGCAGTTACACCGGACGGAGCGGCTACATTCAGCCAAGGCTGAATGACAGGCTGAATCTTCAACATGGACGAATTGGTGATTGTTCATTTTCAGGTTCGAGGCTTTTTGATTTGCCATCAAAAGTGCCAGTCAGTAATTATTATTTCAGACATAGTACATATGAAAAATGATCTCAAATACAAAATCAAAGGGATTGCTTCCAGTGTGATTCCAGGCTACAAATTATTGACCAAAGCACACTTTTTGTAAGAAAAAAAATACTTCAGAAAACATATTTTTGACTATTAGTGTTTACAAGTAGAATCGATAATAAGTATTCTACAATGTTGGGTTAACTTTCCTTGAGTGGATTCAAGACATACAAACTACCAAAGTGGGTATTGTTGCAGATTTCCTTATGATTGGCTTTCCAAATGGCTGGGGTCATTCAACAAAATTTTCCTCTGACTATAAAGGAATGCTTTCCCCCACACTAGCATTTAAAAAGTACTGCAGTTTACAATAAAAAAATAAGTGCATGAAATTTTCAGAGCTGACATCTTCCTTTCTGGTTGCAACATGGACTAAAAGAAATGATTAAATCTCACGTGCCCGTAACCACAGTTTATATGATACTTTCTTTCGGCCTCAGTAAAAGGTATAAATAAAACTCTGTTTGCAAGATGCACTGCAAGCAGCTTGAAAAATCCCTTTGTTCACAACTTCGATTTTAGTGGGAATAGGTGTGGGTTTGTGTTGGAACAGGTACTTTGCATCCCAGGTAAGGAAATATTTTTCCAATGGGCTGTTCTTAAAATAAAAAGTTCTTACTAGGATAAAGTGGGCCACTTGACAAAAAAGAATTCTTTTTTTATCAATATTTGCACAGAGGAATCTTGAGTCCACCCACGCGTACATGGCCCACCACAATTGGTCCTTGCCTCTCTCTCTCACCTGCTGGTAAAAGATTTCATGTACTTACCTTTTACCATAAACTGAGGATATTTTTTAAAGGCTAGTGTAGGAAAAAGCATGTCTTTATGCTTTCATGAGAGAGTTACTGAATGAATCCAGCCACTGGAAAAGAAAATCGTACGGAAACAGAAGACTTTTCAGTAATCAGCAACAATGTCTGCTTTGGTCTTTTGTGACATGTCATACGCCCGTGTCTCTACTTGTTCTGTTCCAATCACGTCTGTCTTCCCGTTCTTCCTCAAAAGGCCCGAACACGCCACTGCCACAGGACCTTTGCACATGCCGTCTCTGCTCCTCGGAGTCCTCTTCTTCTAAACCCACTGATCTTCCTCTCAACTCTGCTCAATTCCTGGCCTCTCTTCCTCAGCACCTTACCTAAACGTGCGTGTGTCAGTAGCAAGGAACCAAGTCCTCCATTGGAGCATTTACGGCATCTATCACTGCTCGATAGAGGAACAACTGACAATTTTTGGCTGATTTTCTGTTTTTCCTTCTGGACTGTAAGCGCCGAAAAGGCAGGCCCTTGGCTTGCTGCGTTCTCTGTTTCCTCGGCATTGGCATAGTGTCCGCCGGGAGTAAACACACAACAGATTTTCGTTGAGAAATGAAAAACTCCGCATTTCTTCTCTGCCGTTACCTTTCCCACTGAACCCTGGCATAACCACGGCGGTCGGGGCCTGAGAAAGGAGTCGCCCTCAACACCCATCAGCTTCAGTACCTTGTGTGGGGTACGTCTGGTGCAGGGACTCATTCTTATTCAATAATAACGAAACCGGCCTTAATGTTAGAAAGCGGCTGTGTGACATCTCGCAACAGTGCGTCTCCGGAAGAATCTCCTAGACGTGGATCTGGTCTAAGATCTTCGTTCTCTGCCTGGGAGGATAATTAACGCCCCTCATTGCCGTTCTCGCTAGAGCGGTAAGCCCAACTTACAGCGAGTGGATCCACAGCTCAGGAAGGGGGCTCCGCGCGCTCGGGCCTGGGCTGCCTCCGCGTCGGGTCAGACTGTAGGGGCCCTTCACCCTCCTCGGCTGTGACCTCTGTGTGCCGGAGCCCCCGCTGCCCAGCTCAGTCTCCTCGTCATTGACCCGGGGCTGGCGGGGCTGGAGGAGACGCCGGAAGCCACTTCTCCGCCTGCTCCAGGTGTCGTGCCTGGATGCTGCTGTCCTTGCTCCTTTTTAGCTCTTGTCATTGCCCGTGTTTCGTTAAGCCCCCCGACAGGCCGATAGAATCAGACATCCCAACACGGGCCGTATGTCGGCAGATATTTTGCGTCAAAGATGTACTTGTCTCATGCGCACCGGGCCTGCCCGACGCGTGGAAGGGAGAACATCACGGAGAAGAAACCCGGACTCAGTGGGGAAGTGAAATCTGTTGTCGACGCGATGAGAGTTAGATGAGTCCAAGCAGACCGGAAAGCGGTCTCCTCGGGGATGCTGACGGTTTTTTATGCCTTTGTTCTTTCTGAATCTGCATCGCGAGTGCCCTTGGTTTCTCTGAAACGCCCGGGCATTGAGAATGCAAAGTGGTGTGGGGGACGCGAGCCTCTGCTTTCTCTTAAACTGGGATGTTGGAACAACCAACGAGGGAATGTGGACCAGGGAAAGGCTTCCCCGGCACCACCCACCGGCCCTGACAGCGGGGAGCTCCACGCATCAGCCTTGGCATCCAAAGATTTGAAAACAAACACGGAAAAGTCCTTTCCTGGCCCCCGTGGGCCACAGGTACCGTCACCCGCCACCTACTTATCAGCTTCTCCTTTGTTTCTTGTCCCAAACATTCAGGCAGCGGGCTTCTGCCAACAAGAGCCACAGACACAGGTGATGCGTTCTCAGCAACACCTGGAGACCCGCTCCTCCTGCTCCGTGAGACAGACAGGTGCTGAGCACCCGCCGTGCGCCAGGCAGTGGCGGGGGCCTCACGGAGCCTGCAGTCACTGGTCTCACCTCTCACATGGCTGAAGCCACACTGCCTGCAGGCACAAGGGTCCGGGACGCCACCCCAGGAAGGTAGCCAAACGGGGCACATGGTGGGTGCTGCCCGGGCAGCGCCATGGAAAGACACAACTGCGCATCAGCTAAACTCAGAAAGAACACTCGGTTTAATTATGCAGAATGAGACGTAAAGCAACAGCCTACTTACAAGGGTGCCCCCGTGTGGACTGACCCTGTGAATGGATTATAAAAATTCGCCTGTGCAAGCAACACAGGCAAAAGCCGTCATTTTCACGAACGCCGGCTGATTCCTCGCCCAGGGCTCAGCTTCTGCGCTGCGCGCCAACTCCACAGTCAACATCTGCAGAAAAGAACCGTGTTGCCTTAGCACAGGGTGCTGACACCGTGACGGACACCAGCAGCTGGCATCTGTCACCCCAGACCCGCTCCGTCAGGACTTGGGGCCACTTCCCCTGTGGCTGCTGAATGCTGGAAATGTCGCTGAGCCCAATGAAGATGTTGTATGAATGAAAACTGTGCACTCCATCACAAAGACTTAGTGCAATGCCCATACACGAATGCAGTGATTTCTAGATTGATGTGTTAGAAGCTATATCTCCTCGAAATGATTTTCTCTGCCCTGGGAAGCCCCTATTTTCTGGGATAGAAGCAGAAAATAACTCAAACCTCATAGTCTTTATTGCATTTGATTTCACGCTGAGGACCCAGAGAGCTGATGTGGATTCTAGAATTAATTTACTGGAGTTGAACAGCCCTGAAGCAGGTGCCAGGCACGAGTGGACCTCTTGGGTTAAATTCGATGTGTACCTCCCCTAAACACTCACAGGAGACAGACAGCAGCACCCGAAGAAGTAACCGCGTCACCTGAATGAGCCGTGGTGAAGAGAGGCCGAGTTCACACAGGGGCAAGTCAGAAGGGGGCTGTTCGCTCGGGCAGAGAGCAACTTTGCAGAGGGCTTCCCTGCAGAGTCCTTGGAAATGCGTGACTCCCTGGTCTTATAAACAGTAGGGAAGACACGAAGACTGAGTGGAAACTATTGTAAACGCACAGGAAATGTGATGGAAACCCTTCCCGGCATGGTGCGCAGGCTGTGAGCCGACTTTCACTGGGACTGTGGGGCAGTCCACTTAGAAGGAGCAGCGACCTGCTTAGACCAGCCGCCCTTTTCAGGAAAGTTTACCCATCCCACTCCCGAAACTCTTCTCAAAAAATGGAGAAGAGTCTGGGAAAATAACACACAATGTGTACACCATGGCACAGTCACAGAGAAATAGGCCGAAAACACCGTTCACCTGTGAAACCATGCAAGTGTGATGGGGCATGTCTCATGGTGAATTCTGCTTTCTGTTGGCAGGTGATGGGCTCCCAGAGCGGCATCTCGGAAGAAATGGAGGAGCAGACGCTGGAGAAGATCAGGGACCTGAAGGGGAGCTACAGCAAGTGCGTGGAAGGCGTGCTCACACAGGTTCTGAACATGGTGTGTGACGTGAAACCAGAAATCCACGCCAACTACAGGGCTGCCGACGAAAGGTGCGACCCACCGTCCACTTCGGTGCCGGGGCACACCGCCCGGCTGCTTGTGGCGGCGTGTTTCCATTGAGAAATTTGGAGGATAGATCTTCAATCGGCTACACATTTACAGATGTCAAGGTGCCGTGATTCTCACATTAGCACTGACCTCACTTAAAAGCAAACAAACAAAAAGTTGGTACCTCTTTGCTGGTGACCGGCATGAGCTTGTCACTGAACGTGGGGGAAGTCAAGAAAGCAGAGAATATATTTTTTGGCACTTGCCAAAACCACGGGCCTGAGTACATTTTGTGGGTGTGAGGTTTTTTTTAAAAAATGTTTATTCCTTTTTACCAAGTTAGAAAAATGTGTTCTTAGCTGTAGTTGTTAAGAGATCATTTTTAAAGGAGAATATAACCGTGACTCTCAGGCAGCTAGAAAGTGGACAGATGTCAAAGATTTTATTTAACTCATTAATCCTTGAGAAAACCAGTAAGATGCTACCACTAGTTCAAAGAAGCGTGCTAAGAACTCCATAGATAGAAAGAGAAAGGATGGGTGGATGGATGACAGATGAAAGAAAGAAAGAAAGAAAGAAAGAAAGAAAGAAAGAAAGAAAGAAAGAAAGAAAGAAAGAAAGAAAGAAAGAGAGAGAGAGAGAGAGAGAGAAAGAAAGAGAGAGAGAGAAAGATATATATATATATATATATATATATATATATATATATATATATATATATATATATATATATATATAAAGGGGTTATATAACCATCCTCTCTGCCCAACCTCAAATAATAAGATAATCTTCTCTTTCAAATGTGATTTTAGAAAGTATAAAGTAAATGATGATTAAATTCACTGCTAACATAGATGTTCAGGTTTAAAAATGTTCCAGGTGCTACCGTAGGTCGGTGTGTGATATGAACAGAATGTTTGTCTCTCTTCGGAATTCGTGCATTGAGTTTAATCTCTGAAGTGACAGCATTGGCAGCTGGCGATTCTGGGGGCGCTCACGTGCTGAGGGGGGCCCTCGTGCGGGGGCCAGCACCCTTGTTCGACGCGGCCAGGGAGCTGATACATGCAGACAAATTTTAGCTCTGGTCCTGACGAAATTTAATCAGTACATTTTAACTGTCACCAAACTACCCACATCTGCAGCTTCCAATACAAGCAGAAGGAGTCTGATTTTTGGTTTAGGATCCCCTAGATTTAGATCGTTTAGGTTTCCCTGGAGCAGACAAAGTTAAAAATTTTTACCATAGCTTTTAAAACTCAGGGATATTCAATTTTATATTCACATTAGGCAAGTGGGAGAAAATTTTCATTCTTTTTGTTTCTGTGTTTTTAATGGGAAAGGGCGAGGGGCAAGAAAAGCACTCAGGTCAGCTTATGGGCTCCACGGGATAGATTTCTCCGTTTACCGGAAAGAGACAGGGAATCCGCCAACGAATGGCCCGCAGGGGGTCCTGCCTTCCTGGGAGCACCGTCCGCGATGGTGTTTCTGTCTGGGGACGGGGAGAAGGCAGGCAGCCCGAAGAATTCCCACCTCTGCACACACTGGGGCATTCTAACCCTGTCCTGCAGAGTACGACTGCACGTCTGAAGGGTCATTCCGAAAACACGGCCTTGGCGTTGGCCTTCACTCGCTCACGATAAACAGGTTCAACACCTAATCTCGAGAGAACCGTCAAGATGCCAGTTTTCTGGAGGGAAGAGGCTTGACTGTGTGGTCCTGAGCACCCGGTTAATAATAAGTTCCTGATCCCACCCCGGACACAGGGTGACTTTTTAGACCCCACGTACTAGTGAACACACTCAGGCACCCCATGTACTAGTGAACACACTCAGGCACCCCACGTACTAGTGAACACACTCAGGTCAGCACACTCAGGCTTTCCTCAGCATGATGCAGCTGCCACGCCCAGGAGGCAGAATGAAGTCGGGGTGTCCACCGCAGGCGGATCTGGTCCTGGCTGCACCCCGAACTCTCTCTGTCCCATTGTCCACTCAGTCTCTCTGGCCTGTAACAATACTTTTTTAATGTTTTAGTGGCCAACACAGAGTGGAGCTAAGTGATCCCCGTGGGCCCTTTTGCAGTGAGTTTTACGTCCCGTGTCAGGCTGGCCTCCGTGGGGAGAGTCCTCGTCCCCCGCTGTGGTCTTTGTGGGTGCAGCCACAGCCCACGCCTCTCGGAACTCCCTGGTGGGAGCGAGCAGGCCGCCTGCCCGGCTCCCTGGGTTCTCTGTAACCCACCCCGTTTTACATTCAGATACGACATCGAGTCTTCTTCTTGGCTGCGGTCTAGGGCCACTGGGGTGGGGTCTGCTCAGACAGGAAGGAGCCTTTCCACATTCCACAGATGGCCCTCCCACGACAGCTTTCCCGGTCACTGAACGGAGGACTGTTTTTGCACACGCACTCTCTTAAAGTGCTTTTTCTGTCATACAGGTCTTCCCCTAGAAACAGAACCACCTGAGGATGCGGGAGCCCTGCTCTCTCCCCGTCTGGACCCTGTGCCTGATCAGAAGTCACACCATGGGAAACGCCTCTGTGGACTGCCTGCTCATTCCGATGGCATCTGAACACACAGCCATGCCCTCCACAGAAATGCGGATGGGTCCTGGCTGGTGTGGCTCAGTGGTTAGAGTGCTGGCCTGAGAACCAAAGGGTCACTGGTTCAATTCCCAGTCAGGGCACATGCCTGGGTTGTGGGCCAGGTCCCCAGTAGGGGACAGGTGAGAGACAACCACACATTGATGTTTCTCTCCCTCTCTTTCTCCTTCCCTTCTCTTCTCTCTAAAAAAATAAATAAAATCTTTAAAAATAAAAAAGAAATGCAGAGGGATGAAAAGGTTTCAGGGTTTTTCCCCCCTCTATGTTAGCGCCCAAGTGCAGTCAAGAAGTGCCAGCAATAAGTCAACACCACCACCACTTTCCTGGTGGACAGAGCATGCAAAGGGACCCTAGTTGTCACTTCAGTGTAAGATGAGGGATGCCTCGAGGGCACGGGGTCCCTGTGCCCTCAAATTAGACCCCTGCTAGGACACTGTGACCAGAAGGCTCATGTGCTAGGTCGGCTGTGAAAAAGGTGACAGAGCATCGAAGGGGACCGTCCCCACAGCTAGGCTGTCTGCATTCCTCTCCCAGAACCGCCGGGTACCCTGACCCCGAGCACCTCACTCACGCCTGTGTTCTTCCTCCCTCACTCAAGCCCAAGAGAGACGGTGCTGCCGCAGAGCTGGCGCACGCACTCCCACGATGCTCCGAGTGTTCCCTGGCCCTGCGTGAGGGGTGTGGGAGAGTGTATAGCACGGATGGCAATCGATGTTGCCGTGGTTGGAAAGGAGCGAGGCCAGATAAGCTGGCCTAAGGGGGAGGAAAGGGTCTGGGAGGCGGAAGTCACTGCAGGTTATTCCGCTGCAGGTTTACGTGGGCTGTTAGGAAAGATCCTGCTCTCAAAGACAGCCGTCTCTCCTGGTGAAGGAGGACGCCAAGGAACAGAAGGGGACCAGGACCTGTTTTTATCAGGTTAGCACGTTCACTGGAAACGCAGCCACCACTGTTAACTCGTTACCATTCTTATTAGAGTGCAATCCCTTAGAATGCGCGTGCTCCCCAGACACGCCAGCCCCAACTGCATTCCGACAGAGCCCCCCGCGGACCCGAGGACCTTGCCGATCGTCTGAAGAGCTGTCTCCTAGAGAATTCGCAGTTTGTAGTCACAGTTCAGGAGAACGCTTTCCTCAGCACAAATGTAAACGCTTCCGAACACCCCAAATAAAACGGCCACACCGAGCGCCACGCTGATTTCAGTCTACACTGCAAGCAAGTCCCCACGGCGGCAAGGCCGGGCTGGCAGAGGCCGGAACAGCTGTGACTCTGCGGGTGGAAATCGGGAGAGGCCACCGCTTCTGAAAGGGCTTTCAAGGTGGTCTGTGGCCACACAGGCGGGAAGGAGAAACCCTGGGCCCTACGCGGACACAGCACTGCAATGCTGCTCTCCCGAGAGAGAGAGCCGCGCCCCGAAGCCAGCGAGTGTGGCCAGGAAAGACCGCTCCCCTTCACTCAGGGCCTCAGTCCAGGGAGAACAGCAGCGTGAGCGGCCGCAGCAGGAGAATGAAACGACACTAAGGCTGGGTGTTGCAACCAGAGAGAGGCTCTTCTCCTAGCCCAGAGCTCCTCTTCTTTCCTTTTCTACCTGGCGAACCCTACTCATTTTTCAAGGCCAAGTTTAAATAAAGCTTTGTCTAATTTTTGAAGTCTTACCCAACCAGCCTAGGAAAAGCGGCCCTTCGCCCCCACTGGCCCCCCACCCCCGTGGTTGTCACGCCTCTATTATGACACTTCCCGAGTCGAGCGGCATTTGGTCACATGTGTCTCCCTGTGGACTCTGATTCCTCAAGGGCAGAACTCAGGGCTTGGCACATGGTATCAGTTAGTGATTAATTAATAAACTTAACATTCTCAGTCATCAGTACTTTGTAACGATAGGAGAGCAGCTTCTCCTGAGGTTGGCAACAGGAATTTAGTAGGATTAGAACTTAAAATATGTCTTAGGATTCCCTGTTGGTCTGCCAGAAAGACAAAGACGCCCCAAACCAGGAGGCTGATTGGGAGCTGGGCTGGTGAATGCGGGGGCTGGGGGCAGAGGCGCTCCCACCAGAGGGGCAGAGAAAAAGGTGCAGGTGCAGAGAGGAACACGCCCTGGCCGGCTCCTGCTGGACAGACAGACAGACTCAGCCTGGCCCTGGTTTCCTGGTGGACGGTTCACAGCTCCCTCGATCATGCTCACAGCTCTTGTCCTTCGCAGGAACAAAGGCCCAGTGGAGATCACACACATGCAATTCGACGACTTCCGAGCCGCCACAGTGGACAGCTCCTCCCCACCCGAACCCTGACTCCCAGGCTTAGTCCAGCTCCCTCCCTCTCCACCCCCCGCAGACCCTCCCACCCCAGCGACACTGCGAGATCAGGGCAGACAGTCCGGGGTCCCGGAGGGTGGGCGGGCTGGTGAGATGTCCTCAGAGGCCCACGCACTCGCATTCTCCACTGTGCGGGTGGTCTCCGCTCTGACCTGGGATAACCTTCGGCAACGGCACACCGTCACCCTCTTTCTCAGGAGCGCTCATTGCTCCACGCGTGTTGCCAGCCACATGCCTCTCCCGAATGCGGACGGGGTCAGAGAGATTGTTTGTGCCCCAGCGTGCACACTCACTTGTGAAATTCCTCTCACCCCTGCCTGTGCCCGCAAGTCTTTTCGGTTACGCCATGGAGAAGTGGGAACACTGCGTTTGAACTTTGCGTCTTCAAAAATGTGGATTGGGGGACACCACCCATAGAGATTTCAACTCGGTGGGTCTGCTGTGGGGTCCCCTGAGTGGCCCGACGCAGGAGACCGTGCTGGAGAAACGCCGTCTGGCAGAAACCCACGTTGGGTGTGAGGACACACGCAGGCTGGACGTGGAAGTGCAGGCACAAGATACTCTGTGCAAACCCGTGCAAACGGCAACCAGAGGGCGCAGGGGCGGCCGCACGTACATCAGACCGAATAGACTTTATGTCAACTCTGTGACAAGGGATAAAGAAGGACATTGTATAATGATACAAGAGCCAGTTTGCCAGGAAGATGTAATGACTGTAGATACGTATGCACCCGACATTCGAGCACCGCAGTACAGGAAGCAGACATGGACGGAATGCAAGGGAGAAGGAAGCAGTAAAACAAACACTGGGGGTTTCTACAGCCCATTTTCAATGTTGCACAGAATGCCAGAAGGACCGGTAAGAAAACGGAGGACTGGAACGGTGCGGGACGGAGACCGAGCAGACTTCCGGGAGCCGACCTCCGGGAGCCGACTTCCGGGAGCAGACTTCCGGGCGGAACGCCCCGCCCACAGCGGCAGAGCGGACGTTCCTCTCCCGTGCGCACGGAACGTCCGTCCTCCGCACTCGGTGTGTGTGTCCGAGTGCACGGAGTGCCCCCGAGAGATCTGCCGGGAACGCCCGAGTGCAAAGCCAGCGGGGAGCCCGGGTCAGCGCCGGCCGACGCTCGCCGTCCGCGGCACAGACGCCACGAGACGCTTCTGCCGAGCTCACCCACCGTCCGCAAGCCCTGCAGGGGCCTCCCGCCCGTCTTTACCCTCAGCCCTGCGTGCGTGCATTCTGAACGCGCCGAGGCCCTGGCCCAGTCCTTCGCAGACACCCAGGCTCTCCTTCCCCTCTCACTCTTTCCCGCTGTGTCCTTTTCTGCCGGCGTCGCCGAGCCCTGCCCTTTCCAAGTCATTCTTTCCCACGGAGTACCCTGCTGCCGCTGGTCTTAGCGGCTGCCGGGAAGAGTGAACTTGACCCCTCTTCTGTCTGAAAGCCGGATCCCGCTACATGACAAAGCAATGGTATATGTGTCCTGCTCGGGTCTCCTGCCAGGTGGGTGGCCTGTCTTCTAAGACATGCCTCCAGCTTTCGGGGGCCACCAAAACGTCCCCATCACCACACCACACAGATTGATAGTAGGAGCCAGCCGCAGAGAAAGGCACAGGGAAACTGGCTTTAAAAACGGAAAAGCGATCTTACTGCGGTTTCATTTTTCGACTCAGACGAAATCCCATGCGCTTGGTTTACCTTCTCTTCTTTCCCGCTGTGTTTACCCTACACCGTTCCTGATCTCTGGGCAGAGAGGCGACTGCGCCCCTCCCCCTCCGTCTCCTCATTGCCACGTGCCTTTTATTCCCCTCTGGCTGAAACAGTCAAGAGTCCCACTGAAACCCCACCTCGATGTCTAATCGCAACTTCACTTCTTCCCGTTTTGCAACTTTCATTGTGTTCTATGTGACTGTACTAGCCAAGTGCTACTTTAATCACATTTTCCCTTTATGGGCATTCATTTTAGCTTTACACTTTTGCCAGATTGTCTTCATTGCTTTTAAGAGCGTGGCGTGTCTGGGCTCATCTCCCACTTTCGCTGAAGGAACGCTGTCCTTGACTCGGGGAGCTTTTCTCTCCGTTCGCATACCTTGCACGAGGCGGCCTGGCTGTCGCTCTTGCAGAGCTGGAATTTAAAGGCATGGTTCTGGATTCTAGGACCCAGTGCCCATCCCCCGCTGGGCAGCATCAGACATGAGCCCCCCCCCCACGCTACTGAAAGTGAGTCTGGGGCTCAGGGAGCCAGGGAGCTTCCCGAGGCTCCCGGAGAACGAGCATCATCTTATCTCTGCAGTCCCTCCACGCGCGCCAGCCAGGTCATGCCGCCTCGTGTTGATAAACATGATGAGCGCCACAACGCACTTCTCCGGGAAGCACAGCAAGACCGAGTTATCCAGCCCTCGGGCCTCCCAGGAGGGTGAGTGCTGGGCGGAACCCGAGGAAGGGGAGAGGTCAGGGTGACCTTGGGAGTGAGAGACTCCGTTCCTGTCCACTCTGACTTACTAGTCCTCTCCCACTTCCAGTGGCGGGCCCTCCCTGACATCAGCCGGCCGTTTCCCCATCAGAGCCGGGCCCCAGGTGTGGGTACCTGCTATGAGAGCAGGTGTGTGGGGCTGGGGCCCAACCCGTGTGGGGGACGGGCCCTGCCGCGTGCCTCAGAACACACCCGCTGGGTCACACAGAGGCTTTGGGGGGTGACAGAAAGTCGATCCAGTCCATCAGACACGTGCCTCTCCCTGCAGACAGATGTATGCCTCCAGAGGCCTGTGCCTTTCAGAGGTGGTCCCCGGAGACTTGTGTCCTTATTTCTTTTTACACATTTTATTTATTTATTTTTGGAGAGAGGGGAAGGGAAAGAGAAAGGGGAGAGAAACATCAATGTGTGGTTGCCTTTCGTGCGCCTACAACTGGGGGCCTGGCCTGCAACCCAGGCATGTGCCCTGACTGGGAATCGAACCGGTGACCCTTCGGTTTGTAGCCTGCACTCAATCCACTGAGCCACACCAGCCAGGGCTTGTTTCCTTATTGTAGGTTTTGTGCAGGGCAAATCAACTCATGATTTCTCATTTATTTTCTAAAGACAAAATTTTTTTTAAAAAAACCTCTTTCCCCAATCTCCCTCAAAACACCCCCAGGAACCTGCCCAGCAGAGTGGCCTGAAACAAAACTCGTTCTCTCGAAGCCAGCAGGGGAGGCCGCGGGCTCGGCCCCCAGTCCCCTGCGTCCGTGCAGCCGCAGAGACACGCGGAGCCTGGCACACCGCGGGCACTGGGCGGTTTACATCCACATGCGTTATTGTTCTCGGGCGAAGTTCTTGGCCAAGGGCGAGGTGCACAGAGGTCGGCCGGGCTCAGCCACCAGCACGCACCTCCCCCGGCCAGCGTTGCCTCCCAGAGCTGAGAGGGAGCCCAGTTGCTTACCAATAAGTCGTGAGGAGCTGCTAATGCAGGTGGACAGAGTCATAAATATTTTAGCATTTTGGCATGTTTTTCACCCACAGTGACATAACACTGCGGTGGCAAAGAACTTTCCCCCGGGACGGGTAATTAGGAAGAGGTGGGGACTGTCAGGATACGCAGGACAGTAAGATCTGTGGGCCAAGCACACTCGACGCCTCATCTACAGGAGCTAACACAAAGCACCAATTCCAATTAGGCACATTTTAAAAATCTATGCTTCCTAAGTATTTTTCATCGTGAAACAGTTATAAAATGTAACTGCTTCGCTGGCAATATGAAAACAGAAAGTGAGCTCTCCCAAATGAGCCAGAGTGGACGAGAAAAAGTCGGACCACAACAAAAACACCGTGCTTGCACGTGATTAGCTGCAATTAATACGATGATCTCCATATGGTAACAATCTCCCTATTGAATTTTCATCCCTTCTGTACATCAGCAATTTTTATCGAGGGTTTGATAATTATTACTAGTCTATGTGGGGAGGTGTCACTGAAATCGGAGTGTTTATAATGTTCGTAAGCGGTCACTGTTGCAGCCTTGCGCCAGCGGGACGGGAAGGGTTACATAGCCTTGAGCGAAATGCAGCAAAGATTTCACAGCTCGGTCCCGCACCCTTGGAGCGGCCTCATAGCCATTGTCCAGGACACGTAATCCTTCCTCCCCTCCCCCTCGCCTGTCCTTACTGCCCTCCCCAAGCTGGCAGGACCCCCCCGCGGAAAGGAACTCAGGCGCAGGTAGCTGGGGCCGGGTCGGGGACCGAGAGTCCCAAGTCTGAATGCCACCCCCCTGCTCACACAGGGGCCGAGGCTACTTTCACGCTGCTTCAGGGAGATGAGGGCACACGGACCAGTGATCCTGAAATAGCGCCGCGTTTCAGCTCCGCAGAGCGCCCAGACACACGCCGCATCGGGCGCCCCGACCAGAACGTCTCCACATCAAGAGCCTGCGCGCCAGGCTTGCTGCTCTCCTGATTTTATTTTATTTTATTTTTTAAGAAGATTTTATTTATTTTAGAGAGAGGGGAAAGGAGGGAGAAAGAGAGAGACATCAGTGTGTGGTTGCCTCTCACGCGCCCCCTACTGGGGACCTGGCCTGGCCTGCAACTCAGGCCTGTGCCCTGACTGGGAATCGAACCACCGACCGTTTGGTTCACAGGCCGACACTCAACCCACTGAGCCGCACCAGCCAGGGCTGCCCTTCTAATTTTAAATAAGGTTCTGAAACGCGGCCCCATTTTCAATGGAGTGGGAAGGCCCTGAGCAGGGACCACGGGGTAAATAGAGGTTTGCTGGTTTGCTCCAGCGACAAACACGGGATTCCTTCTTTTGCACGTTGCTCTGCCTGCTCAGTGCGCGTTTTCCTCCCCGTACTTAGTCCCAAACACACTCAGAGAACACACGCCTTCTGAAGTACGTGGAACCGCACACCGTCTGTCCTTGGGTCCCTCTATTTCTCTTCACCCTCTTTGGGTGGGGAGAGACCTAATTTATCTAAAGCTGGGCTTTCCATCCTTTATCGTGCTACCGTTTGGTTTTATTTGTGGGTTCATTTCATGGTAATCCTCTCAAAAGAAAAGGGGGGTGTGTTTCTGCTGATGGTTGGGGATTCTTTTCAAGCTGTAATTGAGTGGAAGATTTCTTACACCTGTAAGTGTGAGGAACCGTCACTACCCAAACAATGGGACTGACAAACCCAACCCCGAAAATGCTGCCCCGGCTCAGCCACGCGGCAGGTTGGGACGGAGAAGGGAAGATGCGTCACTTACAGCCAACGCTGGACTTACAATCGCTCCAGCTGCGCCCATCACTGTGTTGAAACACTAGGTGGCGCTACGAACTCACTTAACTTGGAACCCAAGCCGCTGGTCCAGAATTTCAAAGAGAAAAAAAGATGAGCATTTTCCTTAACGGATTTGATAGTCTGACACATAGTCTTAAGGAAATCATTTATATGATGTAACCGTTATTCCATTAAGTTTCCATGGAGAAAAAGAGCATTCTCTTTTGGCAAGAAAAATGTGACTGTTTCTACAAACACAAACCAGTCCAATCACAACTCAAAGTCTAGGCAGGAAAAAAAAAGTTAGACATGCTGATTGGCGAACTTGTCTGTTTTCTGACTGACAAATATTTTCTCGACAATGTGACACAATCAAATCCGTCTGTTTTGTGTGTATTGATAACAGGCTGCAAATTTTCTGTTACAAAGTGGACTGTGTGGGTGAGATTCCTTTCCTGCCGGCTTTGTAGTCTGGCTGGTGGGTTCGGTTCGTTAGGGCATCTGCTAATGAGGCCAAGGTCACGCAGATTCTGCTCTGGCCCGGGGGTGCGTTCCGCTCACAGAGCCAGAGGCCGTTCCTTGTCTAAACTGAGACCTTAACTCTGACCAGCCCTCTCAGAGACACCCGGTCTTAAAAAGCTTCCTGCACGCAGAAAGCTACATCATCATGTGCCGAAGATAAAAACAACTCAGAGTGTCTACCCTATTGACGGCAGGTCGACCGTGTCATTTTTCTCTAAAAAAGAAGGCTTCTAACATCAGCTCTGTTAACTGGCGAAGCAGCATTTCTTGTCTGTTTATTCGAGTGTATTGTTCAGAACCCAGGCTGTGCCAGGCAGGGAGCCAGATACCGAGGGACAGAGAGGGCTTGGCGATCTCCCTAGAAAGACACACAGGGAAATGAATGTTAGCTAAGACAGCAAACGCCATCGCAGGTGCCGACTTAACCTGCCCGGGAAGCGAAAAGACAGCCCAACTTCCGGGGAATCTCTGCAGCCAGACCTCTCAGGACTGACCGGCCTCCAGCTGCGGACGGCGGACCCGGGCACCCCGGGGTCCCCGGGAAAGGACCCACGTGAAGACGGAGCGGTGTTCGGGACGGAGGCGTGTTCGCTTTGGGCACACAGAAGCATTTCCTGGGACTAGGATCTGGGGGTCTAAATTAAATCGGACAAGTTGTGCATACTCTAAAAACTTTGTGTGTAGAGCAAATACCCGTGAGTGTTCATTAATATGAGTAAACAACTGAATAAGTAAGTAAATGGGGCAATGAAACAAATCTCCTGTCTAGAAAAACCCCGAGTCATCTATGCAGGTGCTCCCTGCCTCAAGGAGGGGGGACGTCGCTCCTTCTTCCCTGCGTGGCTCCGGCACAGCGACTTCCCTCCGAACAGCTCAGGAAAGAGGGGCAGGCAGCGTCACCCCACCATGGGAAACTGGCCAACACGCCCGGGTCAGGTGGCCAAGGTCAGTGTTAGCGGCACCCGATGCGGATGGTGCTTGGTCGCCGTGGCCTTCCTCCCCGGACCCTCCCGTCTAACTGGGATCTCAGACCAATCCCACCTGAGAGACAATATCTGACCAGCACTCCTCAGCATCGTCACAGTCACCAAACCAAGGAAATGGGCACTGCGAGGAAAGCGTAAGAAGACATGACAGCTAAGCAATGTCATCGAAGGGAAATATTAATACAGTACGGACTCGACTTGATAGCATAACAATGTCGGTTTGCCAGCAGCGGGAAGTGCATCAAACTATTATACGATGTTCACTACAGGGGACACTGGGTGCAAGACATGAGGACTCCGTACAGTCTCTGCCATTTTCCTGTAAAATAAAGCTGTGCTAAAAGAACATGCTCTAAAATCTGGATCATAAATTATCATTTCAAGTAAAACTAATGTGTTATTTTTTTTACAAAAATGTTTTGTAAGTGTGGTAACATTCTCTACCTCAGTTACCTTCTAAAAAGGAAGGAAGTAAGGGTGGAAGGGAGGGAGAAAAAAGGGAGGAAGGGAGGGAGGAAGGGAGGAAGGAAGGAAGTGAGGGAGGAAGGGAGGGAGGAAGGAAGGGAGG
>CM052546.1:91650666-91748798 GCA_028533065.1 Trachops cirrhosus | reverse complement strand
GAGGGAGGGAGGGAAACTGACCAGGACTCCAGCCTCAAAAATGCCTACACACCATGAGCGCCACGTAGCATCCACACAACTCAGTAAAGTGGCAATAAAATGACTGAGGAAGAGAGCCATTGTCAAGTTCATGGTCAATGGACAGAGAGGTGTGTAGACACACACTCTTTACCTCGGAGTGCAGACTGTGGTCCTCCCGGTTCTGCTTTGGTGGAATGACTGAGAGCTCCCGGTAGCATTCATGTGAGGCATTTAAGTTCTCTGAAGTCACCTTCAAACATAAGCGATCGGGGGACACCACCTGAACTCATTACCGCAGATGCCTGCTTTGGGGGCCCACCCAAGAATGATAGGAACACGTTATAAGGACACAGCAATCAGCTTGAAGAGTTTCCCATGGGCAAACTCTTAGATAATTTGGGCACCAAAACACGGTAGAATAGATCATTCTGCCCACGGAATAAAATAGCAAACCACACACTCACACCGATATTAATTAATCGAATTGAAAGATTGTTGTGGGGCAGGGTATATACGGTCTCGAATTTCTGCCCCACAAAATCCTCTTTAGTAATGAAGAGAAGAGCATGGCTCCCCCGGGAAGAAGTCGGGAAGCCCCGCTCTGTCCAGGTGATCAAAGGTGACGTCACCGTTCCTGAGAGGGGCCGACCTTGCGAGCCCCAGAGAGGACGCTGTGAGGACAGCTCGGCGTCGTTTCTGTTCTGTCCCTGCCGAAGACGCGGAAGTCGAATACAGTCAATGTGGAGACCAATATTCCTTATGCTCAGTCCCTCCACATGTGACCCGTCTCCCGCCCAAGCCATCGGACCCCGAGGGCGTGCCCGATATCGTCCTGTGACCAGCAGCGGGGCACAGGTGTACCTGCGGACACTCATGATGATTTCCTTACGATGTGAAATTTCCGGAACAGAAAAACTTGTATTCGTAGAATCTTGCTACTTATTAAAAAACACCCTCTAGATGCATCGTGGGCATTGTCACAATTCCTGGCCTACTATGAGAGTCTGTCCCCTAGCCTTTTATGCCTGAGCTATGACAAGTGTCCTTAATTAGTAATTTTTTTTGTTAAAATAACCACCCTTTCATGAGATCAAGCATTTTAAAACAGATGCACTGGCTCCTGGTGTTCTTCTTTCGTGAATTATCTGGAACCTTCCTACGTGTTCTTTGGGAACTGTCTCTCTCGAAAATGTCTATTTGTTTTCTGAGCTTCCTCATCCTGACCAGTCACTGTCTTCCTCTGCTTCAGGCGCTGCAATTCCTGTACCTCGATATGTCATGTCGCCGTCCAGGTGACCGTCCCTGACCCCGAGGAGCCTGTGGGGTTGGGGGCGGGGGACAGAGATGTGAAGACTGTGACGCAAAATAAAAGGCGTCTGTCCGACGCGTGTACACGGCGGTGTGGGGATGTCCCCGGAGACGGCGCCCCCTGGAGGTCGGCAGAGGCTTCGCAGGCAAACCGCCCTTGAGCTGCACTCGGAGGGAAATCGGAGCCTCCCAGGAGGACTGAGCAACGCGAACCGCGGTCACCCACGGGACCCCGCAGAGGGGAAGGACACATTCTAGAACCGCACGAGTCCGGCGTGGGTGGACTTGGGGATGTATACCTGGCCCGACTCTCTCACACACGCATGAACACGTATATACGTGTGTGTGGTTTATGTACTTAGAATTTTCCACTTTCGGAACCGTATATATTTCCGTGTAGAAATGTGAGATTGCCACATCTCATTTTATTTATCAAATACTAAAGGAAACACCCCCTTTTCTGATTTCCACTAACGTAACCATTTTCAACCGAGTTGTGCATTTTTACTTATCAGCCAAAGCCTTATCGTCGGGGATGATTCACTCGAGGTCTTTGGCACTAAGCCCTGCATCCTCCCTCATTTCTAAGGTGTCTAAGGTGTCACTGTGTGTGAGCAAGCGATTTTTACGTTCAGAGTTGCTTTACATTGTTGGTAAGCGCACGTGTGAGGTTCTCATGGGTCCGCTGCAAGCCCACTGATATTCAGGAACGGTTTGCAGAATGAAACAATGAAGGTCTCTTCACTCCTGGCAAAGCCTTGACACAGGAACAGAAATAACTCTGCGGCGAAAGTCACTGTTTTGTGGCCGCGCGCACACGGGATTTCAGTTTTAGTTAAACACTCAGTGTTTTCTTGCACAGAGAGCTCAAGCACCTCGCCTTGCGTGCGTTCCTTGCCTATCTAATCCCGAACGTGTGTGAAACACACCCGTTTCGGTAATGCGCTGGATAGCTGCACGCTCACAAGTGTGTTTTCATTAACTGCACCGTGAGCCCAGCATCAAAGCATCAAATCGCCCATTAAAAAGACTCGCCTGGCTTCGTGTCCTGGGGTAGCCCGCGGAAGGCGGTCCAGGGAATGAAACCGGGGGTGGAGCCTGACAGCTCCAGCGACCTGCACACCACGTACAGAGGCAGATCCGCACGGATGACGGAAAGGTAAGTGACAGCACAGAAGTCAGGTAACAGTCGTGGTCGCTACCCGCGGCTGGAAACAAAGCAGTATAGGGCTAACCGCCGAGCGGGCTGCACAGCCCTGATGTTTCCCAGAACGACCCTGCAAGAAGGTGTCTTCTCCTTGATTTCCAGCAAACAAAGCCACTGGGGCTCGTCGCCACCTACTAAACCTTTGTCCCCACCCTGTAGAAGACATTCCGTCTACCTAACTGTGTCTTGCTCCTCATCTCCACGGCGATTTCTGTGTACAATGACAGCGAAGTCCCCAGTGTCCTTCGAAACGCACCCATCTGCCGAGCTGCTCACCTTGCTGGCCACACAACGGAGCCCACTGTGTTGGCTGCGTCGGCAGTTCCTCCGTTTGTTCAGACGGTTGAAGGACTTGCAAGTGTCAGTCGGCTCGCGGAGACTGGGGTGCGGCCCTCTTGACTCCCCCCGGGGGCCCACTGACAGCCACACCGCCACACACGCCCAGCCCTGCTGGCCGCCTGGCCCAGGTCGGCCGGGTCAGGAGGCCGAGGGGGATCTCCAGGCTTCTGTGTCACATGCCGCCACCACCGGAGGTCATCCCCACGCCCTCCTGCCTCCTGTGAACCCGACCTCAGCATCCGTGCTCACAAGGACGCCCGAGTTCATTTTCACATCCAGATTAACGTTGTACCAAAAGAAAAAGACTGTAATGACACTGAGATTTGAAAATGAAGAATCTTGAAGCACTCTTAGAGTGATAACGGCATTCAGGAGACATGTTACCAGTTGTAGAGTAGTAGACGTTCAATCCACACATAAAATTTATTTTCCCTCTGGACAGCGTCATTCCGTATTATCTGTGGTGCACTGGTGAACATTCAGAGTTCTAAAACGTCACATGGCGTAGCCTAAGTAGACACACTTTCAGAAAATAAATAATAAAAACTGCCAGTTCCATTTCTACGTATTTCTGTATTTTTTCATTCATCTGGAAGCACAAGTACCAAGAGTGTAAAGCAGAACCGAACACTAAATATACTCTTAATAGTATCTGTGCCGTGGGACAAAGTCACAAACAATACTTTGACAGCAGGGCAGCCCTAAGGACAGATTTCTAAGTACCCGCAGTTAGTGATGTCCCATTGCATAGAAACGTCAGAGAAATCGTCATGCTTGGTGTCCTCAAATATTTTACAAGACAGCTTATCTTCTGTTTGTAAACCAAAAAGAAAAAAAAAGTGTCCATCCGTCTCTGAAGCAACGCACGTCTCCTACAGGAAAGAATGTTATCAGCTGAACCGCTCATCCCTTCCCACACCGCTAACCCCGAGGGTGTGTCTGCGCCAGGTTTGCAGCGAGAAGTGGTTAGAGAGTTCTCCTACGCGTCCACGTGGAAAGATGTTGTGTGTGTGTGTGTGTGTGTGTGTGTGTGTGTGTGTGTGTGTGTGTGTTTAGACAAGTAACAAGCGTCAGAATAGAGATAGCTGGGCCTTCTGTCTGCGCGCCTGCGCATTTGGTGATGGGTGTGCTGTACGTGGAGCGAACGTCAGCAGCGCGCTGAGCTGCGGCCCCCTGAGCCGGGCACGGCGGGCAGAAAGGGCGCAGCCTCGCCGCCTGGCTCCCTCCTGCCCTGGCTTCCTGGGACCCGGCGCGTCAGGTGATGACCCCCAGCAAGGGCAGGCCTTCCACGGCTGGTCGGGAAGGTGTTGTGTGGCTCCGTTCTGCGTGCGCACCGGGAGACCCCGGAAAGTACTCAGACTCGCGAGCACCCCGTTAGCTACATGGAGTGGGAACAGTCTCTGTTGGTCCCATCGAGAAGCGCCCCAGTGACACCGAATTTGGAGGAAGGGCGTCATCAGTTACCGAGACGATGATAAGGTGCCTTACCTCTAGCATCTCCGGTTGTTTATCTTTCTCTTTTTTAGTAGATATTTTCGGTTTTTCATTTTTGTCGTATTTAGGGACTCCCCACAGGCCATATTCAAGCTTGAAGGGGAGCTGCCGTGCCCCCAATAGAATCGTTGGCTTTAGGCGGCACGGAACATGGGAGGGGACAGAGAAGCCCCTCACCTCATTACTTGAGGACCAGACGGGGTCCCAGGACAGCGACGGACGAGAGTGAATGCAGACCCCGAGCAATCACAGAACACACGGACGTCCCAGTCCTCTCGCTGTTCCGCATTATTCAGTGCTTCCAATAAACGTGTCCTGGATAGAGACCGCAAACTTCACATTCTAAATGTCATACGGCAAATACAGTATTTTCACTAGCTGGATATGCTATCTTCCTAATTTCGTGAGATTTTTCTTGGGTGGAGCTCAGTTGATTGCATTCCCACTGTCCTAACTTCCTTTACGGCTTTCCTGTGCAACCACCCTAAACCTTTTCCTAAAATGAGAGAAGGGTGTTCAAATCCAGTATGCATGCAAATCTGGGTTTGGAAGACCAAGGGCATTTTTCCAGAAGCTTCCGTTTGGGGCTTTTGAATAAAGGAGATTTCAAGAGGAGCCATAAATATTAAATATATTCACCTGCTTGTCTGGGAAACATGTTTGCCATATAGCATACTGACCTGTTTTGTCATAAAAATACGTTACAGTGACTCAATTTTTATTAAAAAATGGAATACAGTTATTTATTGTGTTCATAAATCGACTGATACTTCACCTTAAGGGCAGGAGCTTTGAAATAGGGCCAATCTGGGTGTGTACCCTGGCCCTGTCCAGCACTAATTATGCCATTTGGAGCAATTACAAAACTAGAGAGCTCGCGGATGCTCTAAATGTCAGTCTCCTCTTTAAGTCAGTAACGGTGGCTACTTCATAGGGCTGCTCCCAATATTCAGGGAGATAATCCATGAAAGGAAGAAGCACATTTTTGGGCTTTGGTAAGTGCTTGGTGGTGAGTCCTCGGGAGCCCCGGAAGCCCCGTGCCAGCCCCCCAGGAAGGTTCTTTCATGCAATAATTCTGTTTGGGCCCTTCGATGACATGTGACAGCGCTCAGCTTCAGTTTCTGCGGTTTTGTGTCTAATGACCAACCCCATTATCCTTGTCCTCTACAACTGTGCGGCCCCTGTCTCAGGATTCCAGCCACCATCGAAAACCAGCGGGCAGGTTCTCAGCATTACCCGGGATGTTCGATGTTGACCTGGAGCCATTCGGTTCTATACAATCGAGCCTTTCGCACCTAAAACTCCCCAAGCAGTTCCTGGAAAAGCAGTCAGCTACAAATGAAGAAATCACGCGAGTTGTTACTGGATGGGCCGGTACTTACGACCAGCTACGACTGTCACTGTCTTTTTCTGAATGAACAGAGCTGTTTCTGGCCGGGCGTGGATCCTAGGTAGGCCTGGCCGAGTCGCCAAAGGGGTGGGTAGGTGACCTCTGCCACTGAGTGTCCCCAGAGGTCCAAAGAGAACAAAGCACAGCATGCCAAGGAACAGGCCTCCTGGCAGCCACAGCTCTGAGGTTCAAGGCTGGAATCCTCAGGAACCCCTGCAGTTACTGGCCGGAAGCAATCTGTGGTTGTTCAGAGGCACGCACTTGACCCCTCTTAACAGCAGGGAAGACCGGAGCAACGCTTCATGGGAGTTACGAGTAGGAAAGGGCAGAGCTGAGACGTGCAACGTGAACCTAAGTAAAGGGTGGGGTGACTCACCGGCCACACATCTGGAACACGGCGCAGCTCGGGGCTCTGCAGGGGTGGGTTCATCCCACCCAGCGGAGGCCTCCACGCATGAGTCACCGAAAAAGAGAGCGTGAACGCAGCACAGTGATATTTATTCCTATGCACTTCAACTCTAAAAATGTCTTCCTCTTTCCGCTCCTTGCCCCAAAAACATTTCTGGAAAAGACTGGAGAAGGCTTGAAGAGACACGTTAAAAAAAAATAGTTGTGAAGAAAGTTTCAAGCCAAGTGTTAGAAAATGAGCACAGTAGAACTTAAATATTTAAGTTGTAAGGGCAACAGAAAGGACAGTCACGTAGATCCGGGACAAACATGAGTCATAGCTATGCAAACCCCTGGCAAAGCTCCAGGAGCAAACCGGTCCTGATGAAGATACTCTTCACAAGTAAATTCAGCAAAGGCCCTTCGCCAGCTTCCCCACAAACTTAGCATCCCGGCATTTGGGGTTGCTAACCAACACTATAGGTGTTATTGCTCATGTTTAACAAAAAGCTTAAATCCTACCCACTCTGTCTAACAAAAACAACGAAAGCCATTAGTAGAAGGTGAGAAAAAGCCTTTGTACACACCCATTCTCCCTCTCTCTCTCTCCCATTCTCTCTCTCCCTCTCCCTCTCTCTCTCTGTAAACAAGATGCTGTAAAATCAGAGAATGTTTAATAATAATTGTCTTTCAGGTTCATAGGCCACGGTCAGTTTCTTCGTACCAGAAGTCAATTTTTATGTTTACACAATTTTCTCTAGAGCAGAACAGAAAGAGTTAATGGCGCAGGGAAGGGCTGGTCCCCTTGCCTCATTCCATTCCCATTAACAAGGCAGATTTGATAAGATGTGGCTTCACTTCCCAGGTGGGACAAGGTGTGGTACATAGCCCATTTGACATGCTTTTACTATTGCTTTTTTTTTTGTGCTTCCTGAAACCTATCCAAATGATCCTAGAAGAACATTTCACAACATCTAACTTATTTCTTGCCTGACTGTATGCGGCTTCTTGAATGGTACAGTGATATATACATAGGTCTTGTTGTAACAGGGTGCAGCCAAGAGGGGGGCCCTAAATAGGGATTTGGAATGGGGTCCAGATCTCAAGGTGCCCAGGAAACATTAGGATGTCCTCACCCCTTCCCCCTGCAGGTGTGAGTTGGGGGAAGGGACACATGAGTAGGAACATGCAGAACTGTCTTGTACAGCAACAGCTTTGCAGCCAACCTCTGGTGTGGCCATTTAACATATCTATAACCTTTAACTGGTTGCATAGATATGTTAAATAGCTGTGGCCATGCTTTGAGCCAGGGACAAGGGAGTGACTTCCACCCAAGATGTAACTGGGAGGCAACCTCCCCTGTTACGGTGCCTGCCTGAGAGCTTGGGGATGATTGGCTCCACGCCATGGGGCCACGCCTGCCCAGACTCACGATGGCAGCCCGGTGAAGCTGGAAGAATACAGGAGTGCTGGCAGGTGTAGCTGATTGTGGGAGGAGTCAGAAATGGGGCTGCAGAGGAAGATTGGCGTGGGGATTTAAACCCAGATGCAGCAGCCATTGAAGGGAGGACCACTCGGTCTTGGCAGAGTGGAGACCCCCACAGCTTTGCCAAGTAGAACCATGCGGCTTTGGCCAGGGTGGAGACCCCCACAGCTTTGCAGAGGAGAACCACATGGCTTGATCCTGGACGGCGACACAGCTGATGGTGCCGGGAGCCTGAATCTACTTCTTTCCCTGAGATACGGCACCCAGATTAGGGCAGCGGGAGAAGGAAGGACTGTGGGCATCTGTGGGCATCCTAAAGGACTGTGATATTTTAATGAAGACATCAGGTCACTACTCTAAGTCTGTATAGCATTAAGTAAGCATTTCCTTTCCTTTTCACAAACCTCTGGCGTTGAGAGACGTCCTTCCTCTGGCGGCGGACAAGCGAACCTAGTGGGGGTCCTTTCGGTAACAGCATATCGTGCCCCGCTGGCCCGTGTTCTGAATCGGTTTCTGGCGACCCAGATGGGACAGTACTGCCTGTGGCAGACCGACCCCTCAGGTGCGGGAGACTGAGACCTCGGGGTTTTCCCCGTCTCTGAGAATCTCTCTGTGCTCCTCCTGAGGGCATCGGCCGCCTAATCACGCCCGGAAAGGTGAAAAGGAAATGAAACGGGGAATGGAGCAGAGACGTGAAATGGTCTGGTTGGAAACTTGTTTCTGAGCACCGTTTTGGAAAAATGGAGTTGTGCACAAAGGTTTGCTGAGCATGCTGCTTCCAGGTTGCCCCGGTCTGCTCACTCACAGTTTCGGTGAGCCCACGGGGCAGTAACGGAACCTGCACTCGGGTTTGGGGAGGAAGCAAACCCCTAGGTTCTGCAAGCCAAGTCTGCCTGTATGTTGGGGATCGGACAGCAAGCCGTGTGGGCGCACCGCCATTTTGGGTAAAATGGAGGATGAGCCATGTGAGTGCCCCACCATGGTGGGTCGTGCATGGGCACCGCCATCTTGGATGACCCGGTGTGCATGGGTGCTACCATCTTGGATGATGGGTCACCTGAGAGCCGCCATCTTGGAACTGAGCAAGGTGGTGGGCTAAGTGTTCTCTTTGGATCATGGGCTGTGTGCTACTGCTATGTGGGCGCTGCACCAGTCAGGTTCTCTGTGCAACTGGTTCTGATGGGGAGGGCTCTGGTTCTGAAGGTCCCGAACTGAGGTCCAAGGGTGAGCATCTGATTTATGGGGTGTTTGCAAGGTCTAAGCTCCAGAGAGCTGCAGGATGTCCCTGCGACTCTAGGGACTGTCAGTGGAAGGTGCCTGTAGTGCTGGGGACCTTTGGCTGCCACATACTGAGCTTAAGTCCTGAGTTTAAGTGTGGTCCTTCCCAGTGTGGGGAAGGAACAGGGACTGAAAGGGAATTATGGTTAAATCTGGATGGGTAAAACTATGTGTAAAGGATGTGAACATTTCAAACCTGGAGGAAATGTAACTTCCACCACTTGTTTTCTGGTTTCGTGGGAAAGGAGCAGGTTTCTCCCACTGGTCCTGTTTCTGATCAGAAACCCTCTGTGTCTGTAAGCCCAGGGAAGGTTGGGGAGAGTGCCTTTGCCACTCGGGACCCAGGAAGGGTCATTTGGGGCTGGTGTGTGTCTCAGGCTGAGGCCGAGGGGCATGTCTCTGCCACGGGACCGGGCCTGAAAGAGCAGGTCCCTGCCAGGCGCCAGTGGACGCACTGGTGCAAGAGAATGCCTCTGCCTGTGTGGTGTAAGACAGGTCAATGAAGAAGGTGTATGAAAGGATACGGAGGGTTTGTGATGGTGCAGAAGGTCTGTGGAAAACTGTAAAGATAAATGAAAAAGCGAACGTGTGGGGAAGAAATGACGTGCTGTTAGTAATGGAAGGTATAAGGCATGGAGATGCAAACTTGGTGGATGTCACAAGGAAAAAGATTTTCCTTCACACTTTGTATTTTTCTCCCCACCTGATCCCTCCAGAATTCGGCATTCGGAAGGAGTGAGTGATGACATAAGGTTTCTTTGCATAAACCCAATGAGACCAGTTGTTAATAGTGGTTTTGTTAACTGAGATTTTGGCTGGAGTGTCATGCTTGAAGGAGGCATGTCTGGGTTCTGGTCATCACCAGAAAGCCCTGAGGAACTGGGATTGACTTGCAAAGCTATCATAAAGCCCACGAGAAAAGCCTGGTACCTTGGCTGGCTGTGCAGTTCCTGGCGGTCTTTCCAGGGAAGGAACGAAGGTGGCTTTCCTGAAAGATGGCCAAAAAGGAACCTGCAGGGACAGTGGAAGCCTCAAGGGTTTGAGTGGAACAACCAGTACGGGCGAAGCCAGATGGCGGGTGTGGCTCTGCTTCTGTGCCCGAGGGGCGGCCTGAGAAGTCAACCTAAAGGTTCCCTGTGTGAGTTCCAGCAAAGTAGACTTAAAGATCATAAGTGGTCCAGGCTGCTCTTGGTGTGTTTATGCAAACAAACAGTTAAAAGTAAAAGTGGGACTCAAAGTAGTCCCTTCAATGACAATGAGGGTGATCTCAGGGAGAAAAATCGTGGTTCAAGGAAAATCACAATGCTCAGTATTGGACATCAGAATGGCGCAGCTAACTGTCTTGAAACTTTGTTTTCATTTGAGAGTGGAAACTGGGTTTGTAATATCACCCAAAATGTACAATTTTACAGGCATGAAGGACCTGTCAAATGGCCATTGTTAAATGTCATTGCAGCAAGGGCCTCCAAACTGAATGTCTTCCCAAAGACCGTCTCACAGGCACAGAGACTGGTTTGGGGGCTGTTGTGTGATTTAACCTGTGATCCTCTGTTTTCACAGGGCGTATGCCTATGACTTCATTACCTGAGCGATCGGTCGCAATGTAGGCCTCACTTAAGGAGCCCATCTTCATCATCGCCCCTCGAAACTCAACGGTTTGGCTGAACTAAGCGGTCGGGTTGGTGAAGGGTTCAGGCAGTTCATGGGTTTCTCTTTCGAACTGATTTTCCCTTTTCTGTCCTAATGGCTTGGACAGAAAGGGCCCAGAAATCTGAAAGGAGGGAAATCCTAATATATTCCCCTCACCCTGAGTGAAGTATAGTGGGCCACACAAGAGTTTTGGATACTTGTGGCATGCCTTGTACACCTTCCTCCAGATAAGCCGTTCTTTACCTAAGTCCCTGCCTTCGTCATTTCGTGGTTATGATTTCATTGTGCCTTCCAACGCTTTCCAAATCTGTCACCTCCAGAATATGACGAGGTTGCCAACTGTCCAGTAGTGCCAGCCTTTGAACACCAAGCCTGTGACTTCCTGGTGACAGCCAACTGACCGGGATTCTGTAAAGTACTTCCTCTTACAGGAAGGACTCCCTCTGTGCTGCACCCCTCCTTTCAGGGCACCCCTGATCCAAGGGTAGGTAGGACGTCGTCCATGTCCAGCCGGAAGTAGTTACAAGAAGATGAGACCTTCGTCCGTTGTCCTTTATATGATTATAAAGTGGTTGTATATCTGAAAGGAGGTGCAGCCAAGGGGGGGCCCCAGATAGGGATTTGGAATGGGGTCCAGAACTCAAGGTGTCCAGGAAATATTAGAAAAGTATATAGGATGTCCTCACCACCACCACCCCGCCAAAGGGGTGAGTTGGGGGAAGGGACACATGGAACAGGGCCATTGAGAGCTGTTTTGCATAGCAACAGCTTTGCAGCTAACCTCTGGTGTGGTCATTTAACATATCTGTAACCTTTAACTGGTTGCATAGATATGTTAAATAGCTGTGACCCTGCTCTGAGCCAGGGGGATGGGAGTGACTTCCACCCAAGATGTAACTGGGGGGCAGCTCCCCCTGGTTACAGGGCCTGCCTGAGAGCTTGGAGATGATTGGCTCCATGCCATGGGTCCATGCCTGCCCAGACTCACTATGGCAGCCCAGAGAAGCTGAAAAATACGGGAGTGCTGGCAAGTATAGCTGATTGTGGGAGGAGTCAGAAATGGGGCTGCAGAGGAAGATTGGCGGGGGGGATTTAAACACAGATGTGGCAGCCATTGGGAGAGAACCACTTGGTCTTGGCAGAGTGGAGACCCCCACAGCTTTGCAGAGGAGAACCATGCAGCTTGATCCCGACACAGCTGATGCTGCCCTTGGCCTGAATCATGGATGCCTACTTCTTTTCCTGAGTTACCGTACCCCAAATTAGGGCAGCGGGAGAAGGAAGGACTGTGGGCATCTGTGGGTATCCAAAAGGACTTTGATATTTTAATGAAGGCATGGGGTCACTACGTTAAGTCTGTATAGCATTAAATAAATGTTTCCTTTCCTTTTCACAAACCTCTGGCATTGAGAGATGTCTTTCCTCTGGCAGCGGATAAGTGAACCTAGTGGGGGGGTCCTTTTGGTAATAGTATATCGTACCCACCTCGTCCCTGTTCTGTAACATCAGTAATTATGACTCTGAGTTTTGGGTTATTTCTGTAGTTCATTACAGAAGCCATGTTTTCCTTTAAGTTATGTCATTGGGTTTTGAGACAGCGAAGCATTCACTAAGTGTCTACAAACCAAGCAGCTAACCGTCTTTTATTCTCTTGTAAGAATGAGTACTGAGAAAATTCCACGCAAAAAGCACTGTGCTACTATGTCCCTGAAACTGGTCCTACCTCGGTTGTCTGGTAAATACCACCGATGCATGCTCAGGACGAAACCCTGGGGGTGCTCCAGCTCACACTAGGGTCCACAAATCCGCTCAGCACGGCCCCCAGCACCCACACAGAAGCCGATGGCTTCACCCTCCCCCCAGCTGCGACTCCAGCCTCCTGTCCGGAGCTCCCAAACACTCTCCCTGCTGCCCTGTGTTGTGCCGCCTTCTCTGCACCCGTGGGAGAGCCCAGCTCGTGTCCTAGCCCTCTCCTGCTGAGAACCTTGCATCTGTTCCCTCCACCTGCACTTGCCCCAAGGGGGCAGCCCGAAAGGCTGGCCTCATGCCCTTCTCGGAGTCTCAGCTCAAAGGCCACTGCCTCAGGAGGCCTTCCCTGACCACCCAGACCTTACAGACGCTGCCGCCCGCCCTCTGGGGCACACGCTTGGGACTCTGAAGAGAGGTGGCTTTCAGGGTGGGGCTCGCATGGCAGGGAAAGGAGGAGGCCATAGCTGCGGTAGCACCAGAGCGTGGAAGGGTGGGGGCGGCGCAGTTTTGGGGGAAAACTGCGTTCAAATCCCGGCTCTTTTACTCAACGACTTTGCGACCTTGAGAACACTACCTAAGGTTCTGAAACTAGGTTTCTTCACCTACAAAGTGTGTAGGAAATATCACACTTTGTAAGGATTTGTTGTAAGAGTTCCACAGACATGCAAGGTGACTGCACCTCGGGGCGAGTTTCACCGGTTTCTTTTGTCCCCATGCGCTGGGCCCTGTGTGTGAGCCGCCTAAGTGTGGTGCAAGGGCCTCTGGGAAGGAAGGGTCAACAGTGCATCCCACACGGCCACACACCTGGAGAGCAATGTTCCCGTGACCCGTACACGTTCGTCAGAGTCACCACACCCAGTGCAACTGAGTCACCACTGAGTCACACCCAACAGGAGCAGAAATGCAGAGGGCGTGCAAGGGCCTTACTGGGCCGTCCAGCATTTAAAATTTTGTGCGTAGGTAGAAATACTCAATTCCTATAAGAGCATGCCCCTTCGTTTATTCGTTCAACAAACATGCGTTCAGGGACCAGTCACGGATGCGCACGCTGTAGATACTGTGTCATAACGAGGGTCAGGACAAGCGCCTCTGACCTCTGAGGGTCATCTTAGAACGAGCCCGTCTTGGAGTCTGGTAGCGGCGGCCCGCAGTCAGGGGAACCGGCTCGTCTTCCCAGCGCGGCCGTCACCCACTGCGCGGTCTGGGGCTGGGCCCGCCTGTCTGAGCCCGCCTTCCCGCCCACCCGCGGTCCTTTACCCATGCTCTCTGCGGCTCCGGCCACTGCGATTTCACGGCCACACACAACACTGCCTTTAGTGTAAAAAAATCAGAGGTTAGAGAGCTTGTGGTTAAGAACCACTTCAGTCCGTAATATTGATTTTGCTGCCCTGTTATGTTTATTTTATGTATTTATTTATTTATTATCTTATTATTTACAGCCATTTACGTGCCACATTCATATTTAAAACTAAGCCGAAGAGAAGACGAAACCTGCTCGAGACGGAAATCTCACCGTTTTTCTCTTTCTCTATAAATGATGGTCTAAGGTTTCATCCACTAAGCCTTCCGTCCTCTGTTAAATTGTCTAAATGCCGGCGTCTGTCTGTGTCTGGGGAACGAGGCAATGCCAAGAACTGTTCTTATTCTCCCAAACAGAGCCACGCGGCATTCCTGCAAGGTCCGCTGTCTGGGATCCGACCGCACCTCCGCTGGAGTAAAGGACTCCTCCCCACCCCCCATCCCCGACACACACCTGCCGTCGCCGGGGCAGCCAAGCGTGCTGACCGCCGAGGCCAGCGATGGTTGCGGAGCTCAGATGCCTCCCCCGCTCAGAGGCCACTGCCCTGCGCGTGCTGTGCGCATTCTCTTCCGGCTGCAGAGAAAACTATTCTTTGGTGTGAACATGGTCTCCAGGTTACCCTGGGAGAATGCCTGGGGAACGAAGAGCACGAGACAGCAGATGGGATGGCGCCCCCCTCCCCCTCCTGGCTCCCTTTGTCAGGCGGCTGCCCAGCTCCCACGCAGGACTGTCCTGCGGGAGGGACCGCACTTCCCGGCCTCTCCAGCTCAGCCCAGGTGCCTCGTTAGCGTTCCTCAGCGCCGGCCCCCGGGGTGCCACGTAACCATGGAGAGCCACGCGCCCTCAGGGGTCTGACCGCACGCGTCCAGTGTGGCTTCTGCCTTACAAATGAGAAAGTCACCGAAGAAAAAGCCTCGCATTCAGGCTGTCTGCTGTGAGCTGGGGTCGCCATGTGGGGAGGAACAGCGGGCGTGTGTCGTGTGCTGGGCACCCCGGGGCCGCTTCCGAAGGGACAGAGGAAAAGCAGGAGCGTGAGGACGGGTGCCGTGTGCCCCCATCCTGCCCCCCCCCCCAGGAACAGACACCCTAAAGCAGAACACACAAAGGCTTTCAAAAAGCTTGTGTTCCTGAAGTCCATTTAGATCGTCGCCACCATCATCTCCCTTCCAACCTGGAAAACTGACCTCGCGTTTATTAACAGAGGGTCTTTGTGCCAGGGAGAAGGTATTAGAATTAGAACCTTGGGCTAACGCGCACGCTTAATGCCGAGTAACACCTATTTGCTCACCGTCGATCGCCGATGATAAGTGCAGTGGCAAAATTAAAAGGTGTCAATAACCTATTTCAATCCGAGGACATATCGGAAAGAGCCCGGGAGTAAACAAATATCGGGCCTGACCTTGACAATTGGTATCAGCAGGCAACCAGCCACCTTCCCCACGAAGTGCGTGCTGGAAGTGGGGCACGGTGGTGGTGTCACTGCAGCTGGGTGCCCCCCGTCCAGAGAAAAGAAAAAATGAACCAAAGTTGTGTGATTCTTCAAGGGTGTGTCAGAATAATCACCCTATTCAAAAATAGGTAAGTAACTCATTTGGATAATCAAAGCCGGTTTTAATTGTCCCCCCCAAACAAACTGCTCTATTCTCTTTTGGTTCATCTTAGAAAAATATTTCATTTTCACACGCCTCTCTCCCTTTCCTATTTTTACCCAAAATCAGGGTTGTTGTAAAAACACTCCGTGCTGTTATCTCTGGCCGATGGGAGGCCAGCAAAGCGCTCACCGCCCTGCGGAAGGGCCCAGTCGGAGGGGTCTCCCAGCCTCACCGCGGCTCCGGGAGCAGGCGAGGGTGGGCACCACGTCACAGGGAATTCTTCAGCTATCATCTCAGAGTAACTTCTGCTGTGAGAAGAATTGGCTGAAAAGACAGAATGATAACACCAGCTGTCTATCTGGCGATCACACTTTTCTTCGGTCCACATTCCAAACATTAGAATATTTTCCTCTAAGGCGTAGACTGAACACAGGAACGGACTTCAGCTCCAAAACGCTGTCCCCGACATCACGCGGTCCGCAGGCCACCGAGCAGTCTTGTTTCTCCACGTGACTGAACGTGCTTTTGCAACAAGCGTAACTCCTCCACTGCCAGACTTTCCACAAGAATTTTCCGGAGAACAGACTCCCCTCCTCCAGTTTCATAAATCTGGCCCCGATTTCCCTTGCTAATCGCTATTGATTTTAATTTGAAACTACGAAGGAAGATTGTGCCCCCCACGTGTCAAAAGTTTCCTTATTTTTCTGAGATTCTTCTACCCCCCGTAGATTTCTGCTACGAGAGTAAGAACCTTTCTCACTGAACAAGGTTGAGAGCAGCTCGCTCTGACGCGCTGTGGGATGAAGGGCGCTGTGGGTGAGCCCTTGAGGAGGTGGGCAGCCGCAGCTTCCCTGCTCACCTCCGTCGCTGGCTCCTGCCCTGTGCCTGTTACAGATCGGTTTCCTCAGAGTCAGACCGGGTCCGCGGGGATGCTCAGTGGGACAGAGCACAGTGCCCATTTTAAAACTGGTCCGTCAACAACCGACAGCCTATATATAACACGATACGCATTTGAAATGCCAGCTGCGTCCCTAACCATTTGGAAGTGGGTGTAGAAATGAACATCAAGTTATTGGATATTTGGAGCTGTGTTCCTCCATTCCAGGCGTGAAGATGCACAGGCTCATTGTCTGAGCTCTCCGGGCTACGGTTTCCTGTGGACTGAGAAAGGACAGAGAGACTGTGCAGTCCGAGTCCCTTAGTGACACATGGACTGCCGTGGAAACCAGGCCGAACGGTGCGTCGCTGTGGACCGTGGGCAGAGCGAGCCTGGTCTCATTGTTTCACATCAGCTCACTACACAACTGTCTGTCCCTTCCTGTGAGCGAGGAGAAGGCGGCCAGCCACCGTGGTTGCTGACATTGAGATCATTGCTATCCAGGAAGCCCGCAGTCCGAGTCTCTCCGACTTTGTCCAATGACTCCCTAGGATCCCAGAGAGTCAGAGGTGACACTGGCTCCTTGCAAGGATGAAGAACGGGGACCAAGGGTTCGCTGACGCTCACTCACTGGTTTCAGGGCGAGAGCGGAACAGAAACTCCAGGTTCAAGATTCCCCCATCTACCAACACCTCCACGGCCACTTCCACTCCCCAGGCCTTCTCAGCAGCTGCCACACAGAGTTGCCCGAGCGGCCCCCGAGAACTCACGCACGCGGGCAGCACACAGCAGGAATCCACGCCCTGCCACACCCTGCTCGGGACACTGGCCACCAACCCAGAGACTGTGGCTTCAAGGCCACTAATGGAAGATGTAGAATTCGTGCCCTGAGCGGACATGGTGACGTCATTCCTCACCATCATGAAAACCATGACGTGCTTCTGCTTTTATATTCACCCCACATTTTCCGCCCTTTCACCGAAAAACTGGCCTTGTGGGGGGACGGAAGTGCCTTCCTGAGCCTCTAAGATGCTGCTCTTTTAGATACTTCCACATCACTGAAAATCATATTTTTAAGTAGTTAAACTTAAAAATTACACTTAGCAAGAGGTCTCTTAAGAAAAGCAGACTTTTAAATTTCAGAACAAGTGCCAAAAAATAGTGTATTTGAAAAATAACGAAATATCCCTAAACACATATTTTTGTCCTGTTTTTCTTTGTTTTTCCCGTTTTCATTGGTCTGTATCTGCCACAGCATTTTAAAGCAGAAGGTGACTTGGCAGTGCGTTCCAATCCCAGATTTTTACTCCGAGTCCCTTTCCAGCGGCTTTACACACTTCCAGGTCGGCTTATAATTTCGCCGCTCTACACGATAACAATACTTGTCCTTGGGAACGAGCCCTGTGGGTCGTCGCTCCCATCACGTTGGTTCAGCTCAGCACGCTCATTTCCGGAGGCCGTGTAGGCAGTGGGGAACTACAGGGGGTGGAAGGTTTGAAGAGCAGATCCTGGGGTGAGGGGGCACAGGTGTTTTAACCAGGTTTGTGCATCTCAGAACGTTCCGGCGACAAAAGGTGTGCTGTCCTGTGGAATCCACTCGGGAGCCAGCCTCTTTAGAATCTGTAAGGGGGGAAATAGCACTCACCGGGCAGATAAGGTTTCCTTCCAAAGTGTACATGCTGTGAGGAAACTTCGGGATCTAAAACAGAGCTGGGTTTTGTGTCCTAGTTTCGTGTTAGCTTCCTCTGACAAAATAAGGTTTTGTTTGCTGTATAATGTCCCGTTTGGTTGAGAAAAGTAAAATGCTAGATCTGTGTCTCCGTTCGGTTGAGACAACTAGGTCAGAAAACCCACGACACAGAAATGAAGACCACACCGCTTCCATTCCGTGCAGGAAATAATCCATTATGTTGTTATTTAAGGTGATTTTTTCCTACTAAAACCCTTCCTTGTTACACTTTTACGGGCTGTCATCATTTCTCCTGTATGTCTGTGGAGGTCGGTCAGCCCCACTGTGCTGGCTACGGATGGGATGCCACGTGCTCATTTCAGCATGTGAATCCACGCCCAGAAGCGATCAGACCACCCTCAGATGGAGCCGTCACGTGGCTCTGTGCTGGCTGCGACACTCAAGGGCCTTTCAAAAGAAAGTCGAAGTGTAAGCAGAAGAAATGGAGGGGGGAAAAGCTGGGCCGAACGCTAATTATTACAGGAGAGAAGGTTGGAAAAAACTGTATTTCCACTTCAAAGAGACTCGTAAAGAACAGAAGCTCTTTTGAAATAATCATAATTATTATGGTATTTCGATTACAGCACGGAAGTGTATGCTTTAAAGCCAGGGAGCCGTAATTTCTAGAATTCTCTCCCTCATGCCCTGTGCGGAGCCCCACTTCCCAAAGGAAGTACTTCTCTACGGTTTGGGTGCCCCTCTCTAGGGTGTTTTATGGTAACGCGTTTAGGACATCTGAGGCGCTTTCCTAGTTAGAAACACACTTGCCTTTGCTATATGGGTGCCGAGGGGGAGAGTAGGACGAGCCGGACGGGGAGACAGGAGAGAAGAGCAAGTCCAAATCGAGCTTCAACGTAATGAAAACCAGGTCCTCCCTGTGGGGAAGAGATGAGAGACGTCGCCTCTGCAGCGAAGGCACTCGGGGACAGGTGAGACTGTCAACCACAGTTGCCATGGAGAAGACTTTGTGCAAAAAACTGAATGAAAGCCTCTAGGTAGGTGCCTCTCCTACCCTAAGGTGGTACGGGCATTAAATATTCAGATATGGATGGATAGATGGATGGACAGATAGACAGACAAACAGGCATAGATACGGATGGACTCAAATAACGGTTCAAAAGCAAATGCTGGTTTCTATTGTCCTGTTGGGATTAAATCAAATGTTTCTTCTGATTTAGAAACCAATGTTTTTAATGAAGTAAATTGCCTGCAACCCTAAAGAAACCAAAGCTACAAAGAATAGTACCAGGTTCCCTTAAAAATAACAAAAAAAAAAGGAGAAAGAAGAAGCCAAGGAAATGGAGAAAGAGATAGAGAGGGAGAGAAAAAGGGGGGAAAGGTTAAAATGTTATGACAACTCCTTTCCAAGTACATCCAAGTAAATGAGTAAACGGTATTTCAGCACTGTTGGTTCAGGCCAGAGCAAGGTAAGCGTAAAGCCCACACTGCTTTTCAGGTCGAATTCTGCAAAAACAGGGTCTTTCTGCCCCTCAGGAGTCACGTTTCATGGGCACCGTGGTTCCTAGTGTCCAAGGGCGGCGGGTGAGAAACTGTCATCTTTGACAGAACTTTGTCCGATGTGCCAGATGTTTAAAAAGCCAAGATTTCCATGCAGTTGCCAGCAGTCTCCAGACTTGCAGGTTATCAAAAAAAAAAAAAAAAAAAAACCTTCTTGTTGACAAAGCCTACTAAAAATGTCACCTCTGAAAGCGTTGAGCTCTTTGGAAAAGATTTGTTTCCCCTGAACCTCAAATGTATGTGGTCTACAGTGAATATAATAAACCACGCAGGTTTTAATTTTTTTGAGGTAGACTTTTTACCAAGCACCTATCAACTTCCATATGAATTTGCTGTCCTAGAAGATAAAATATATCCGAGAGAAAAAGGGCATTCTGAAAATATCTGTATGGGTGGTTATAGAAAATATCACAGATTAAATAAAATGCTACCTTCAGTCTTTCTATTTTTACATAATCTAACTCTTCTGACTTTATAGGTCATTGTAAAAATCAAGTAATAAACAAAGGGAAATATGAATATTATCAGTAATAATGTTTTAGTGAACCGTGTAACTAATGTCCTCCAAAGCGAACATGTTTGAGGAAAATTCACAAGAGATATGGTTTCTTTTTGAACCGTATTGCCAGCACAAGATTTAGGTAGAGATCTTTGTTTCAATAGTGAATAATTAACCTCCTTCAAGGCTAAAGAGACCGTTAAAAAATAATAAAGCTAAACCATAGGAAAGGATTACTTCCCTGGAAGAAGAGACATCTGAAGGACTAGTTCGTCTTTCCGGGAAAGCTCTTACAAATGAAAGGTAACCTGCCGTTCTTCCAATACACCGAAGCTGGACAAGATGACTCCATCGCCGGTTATGCACAGAAAGAAGCAGCAAAATTAAAAACAGCTGCAAACTTGCTAATGGTGTCAGAATTTGCCGGGCTGAAAATGGAGGTGGGACGCAGGGTTTTCATTTTCCACCAAACGTCAGACACGGAGAGACGACCAAGGGTTATCTCTGTTGGTCTGTGACAAGGACCAGAAGACAACTCATTCACACTGAAGGTGCTATCCTGCCTTTCCAACCTTTCATTTGAATATGTTCCTTCAAAGAGTAAATACTTCTGAAAGCAAATAATCGTTTTCCATGAAGAGGAGTCACGTTCTACAATTAGCATACCTCCCGTGATAAAGACTACAGCTCAACCCCAAGCC
This sequence comes from Trachops cirrhosus, assembly GCA_028533065.1. Lineage (NCBI taxonomy): Eukaryota > Metazoa > Chordata > Mammalia > Chiroptera > Phyllostomidae > Trachops > Trachops cirrhosus. The sequence continues at coordinate 91,728,273 of CM052546.1, read as the reverse complement.
TATCAGCCTCTCCAGAGCCATCACCCGTGGCTGACGTTCTGAGTCACAGTCAGATGGAGCACCACGGTTTCGATGTGGCTTCTCCCCCCTCCAACCTCATCCAATGAATAGGTATTAAGTCGGGACCTCTATTCTCTACTGGTGTGGCTTCCCAAACTTTGCACACGACTGGGTAAAATTCACTTTACAGCTTTCAGTCGAGACTAGGAAATTTATAAAGATATCTTCATTCCTCCATTTAATACATCACAGGAAGCTGAGCTTGAGAATAAAGATGGTCTACACAGCATACCTTCTGTATGAACGGGACATGACCACCCCACTGCCCGCACCGACGTCACGTGACCGCCGCGGGAATCACTCGCTCAGAAAGCGATGGTGCAGATAACGTCATTGTCTGTTTCACAAGCTTCCTAAAAGATTCATCCACTTTTCTCTAGAAAGCATCAAGTGACAGTTTATGCTCCCAAATTCTTTAAACCCTTGCCTCAAAATCCTTGCCCGGCTATGACTACCAACTATAAGCTATTACATCCCAGCCCCCTACATAGCTCCGCCCACAAAGACCGACCTTGAACCAGATGCAACATCTCAATAAATGTCCCCATTTTCCCTCACCTCTGAGCCGGTACTGATGCTCTGCTCTGTCCAGGGAGTGGTCTCTCTTACTGTGGGAAGGATCTATTCAGCTAAAAAAGATCTCACTCTCAGGGTGGAATGCAGATCAGACAAGGTGTCAGATGCCAGGTGCCCAGAAGAAGGCACATATGAACTGCTTAAAGTATTGTAGTTGGTCTTCTATCTCCATTCATGTCATTCGTCAAAGGATTAACTAGACTGAATGGGTATCGTTTTAGTGATGTTAGGAGACTCCCCAATTTAGTATAAATCTGTCCATCCACAATCTTTCTGTTTAGGCGTTCAACAAATTGTGAATGTAGGTGACAACACTATCATTTTAACCCATCTGCCGACCTATCAGAACATAGTAGCTACGGCATTTTGCTATTCTTATTCTTAATAAGAGATATGGCTTCTGTGGCAGGATTTGTCCTTAATTTGTTGTTTGCCTTACCTTGGAAAAAGTCCCAGAAGACTGGTATGTACTGTTTGCCACAATTCAGACAGTGGGGGGGGCTGGGGGTCACACAGGAAGTCAGAGGCACAGGACCAGAGTCTCCACAGGGTGGGGAGTGAGGGTCTTTCTGGAGAAATGGAGGCACAGTCAAAATTCACAGACTTGACTCTGTCACAAACATTGGAGCTGGCATTTAGCATGTCCCTTTTCTCTTCCCCAAAATTTGCAGTTGGGAGAGAGACACCTGATGTGCACCCCTCGGAGTTCTCCTGTTGCCGACAAGCTTGTCTGAGGGCCCCAAGATGCGAGACCACCTGCCTGACCTTCTCAGGCACCTGGCCGGCCTGCAGCTGGGCTTTCGGGGTGAGTCAGCTACTCCCCAGGTTCTTGTGATGTTCATACAGTTTCTGTCCGACACGTACTTCCTTCATGCTGTGTCTCCAAAAGTGGGGCTGAAAGAAAACCGCAGGAAAAATATGCAAGCCATCCCTGGAAGGCCACGATGCTTGCTGGAGGCAGGCGGGTGACTCGTGCACATCTGCGTTCCCTGCCACGCGTCCCCACACCACGTGGTGGCATTTCCACTGGGGTGTCACGACGGTGACAATAACCCGTGAATTTCCATTTCATTACTCAGGCCACTGCTGAAGCACAACCCAAGCTGGATATCGTTTCTGGCCTTAAATAGTTAAAAAGAAACTATTTTCTTTCTACAGCAAAGTTCTCTCTAGAGCAGCTGAACAAAAATTGTGTTGTCTATTCATAATGCTTCTTAAAAAATACCGTAACCATGAGCACAACGCACCGAGCCCACAAGAAACGTCCGATCCCCAAGACTGGAAACGTTATAAGAGTATCATGGAGACCAGAAGCACGGCTTTTCACCCAATCCCACGGCCATCAAAATTAGGGAAATGAGTCCTTTTGTTTGGAAATTATTCAAAGCTTTACATTTGAAACACAATAGGAGGTTATGGGATTCAGGTTTTATTTACCCGAGCAGGAATGAAATTCTCTTGTCTGAACCATAAAGAACACTTTTTCTCTCTGGATTTTTTTTTCTTGAGGTTGCTTCATGAACAGAACGTCCCTCTTCCTTACCAACGGTTTCCCGCCACCATTGAGGGAAGAAGGGCGAGGTGACGAGGGAAAAGCGGGGAGAACACGGAAGAGAGAGAGAGGGGGGAAGACGCCCAAGGTACAGCTCTAATAAAGAGGCTCTGACTACGGCAGTGACACAAAATTCAGATGACAGTGCGAAACAAAGTCACCTGTCCCCGCCACTGCGGGCTGAGGACGGCGAGAATTCCCTTAACAGCGCCACGGAGTACAGCCATCACTACTTACTGCGGCTTTGGAAGTGAGTGCGACACAGCTTTCTCTTCCCTGCCTCATTTTTTTCAATAAAACCCTAATAAGAGAATAATTGAATCTGAGCACCAGATAGAAAAACACAGAACAGTGCGTGCGTGTAAGTAACACTTCCTTCCTACCCGACACTCGTTAAGGCAAGCACACTTTCCTTAAAAATTTAAATTGCTTCTAACCGTGCATTACAGAATGTTTGAAAAGATATAAATAAAATGGAAAATAAAATTCCTCTAGTTTTAAATGCTTGTACTGCAACAGGAATAAAAGGGTGAATCAAATTACTGAAGTATTAAATTCTAAGCCCATAAATAGGAGAGAATCATTGACATTAACTTTTTAACTTTTAAAAAAGGAGACAGATTGCTTGAGCTTATTTACCTTTAAAATTAAATAAGCTTTGCCAACTTAGGGAATTGCAGGTTAATTAATTAAACCTACGCAGGTGTAGAAAAGTGCATTTGAGTCGGGCACGTTGGAAACATTGCAGACTTTATGTTAATGGAATTTATCTAATTAAAGTGCTGCTCTAATGCTGCACGTGGCTCTACAAAGCAAACAGAATGAATAGTAGAAGCAAGCATTGCCATCTATTCAGGCAGAGGGAATGAACGGACATTTCGAAGACAGAAGGGTTCACAGCCTTCCTGAAGCCACGAACAGCCTTTTGAAACTGTGTCTATTTAACTAGGCGTTCAGAAGAGAATCAGGAGGAGATGAATAAACCAGGTGCCCCAAACTCCTATTCTGCCATAATTTACGATCATTTTTAACCTCTATAATTTATGTCTGCTCTTCACCACTGGTTACATTCAGCAGGTAACTGTTGGCAACCAACTCCATCGTTTCAGGAAGGCCTGGTCTGAATCCTTTTTGATACCATTTGTCCTGAAACGGACCGAGACTCGGGCTTGAAGCCGAGGCAGAAAGCTCCTCGGGCTTCCACGGGAACTACAGTGGTGCGTCCGGGAGCGTCCCCCTCTGTGGTTCACCCCTGTGCACTCGTCTCCCCGCCCGACTCCCACTTGGAGGTGTGGTGCAGTTTCCAAAAGATCGGGTCCCACGGGCAGGTCCGGGGTGGGGGGCACAGCGTGCCTCTTCTGCACAGCACTCGGCACAGGGACGGCTTCAGACACGTAGGTGAATGTTTTCTGCAGCCTGTCTCCCCAAGTAAGACGAGGGCTCTGTGAGGGCAAGGGCTGTCCGCTCTCCCTCTCTGTATGGACCAGGCACACAGCATTGAGCCTGGTGCGAGGCATACTCAGGAAATGTGTATGGGGAGGGAGGAGGCAGGGAGGGAGAGGGACGGAGCTGGGGGGGGAGGATCTTGCACGCCGCCTTGCCATCTTCTCCGAGTCCCCCACAGGGACATCCTTCGAGTCCCAAAGCTCCTCAGCGTTGGGTTCTTCTGTCCCTGGGTCTCAGCCTCCTCACCTTGGCAAAATCTGTGTTAGAAAAGTCGACTGTGTCCCTGACACTCCAACAGGCTCTCCTGTTCCTTCTTCCCACCGCGCTGCGAGGGACAGCCCTCACACCCGGGTCTCCCAGCCCCTGTGGCCGAGAAGAAGAACAGGCCACCTCCTCTGCAGATGGAAAGCTCACCACTTTCATTTACCGGCCGGGATGGCTCTAAAGTCTGCCGTGCACAGACGGAGTGACGTGGGGGCAGGTTGGGTTACCCCAGCGCCTCAGCTGCCAGGTCTCACCGCCAGGTGCTTCTGCCAGAGGTGCTCTTTGATGAACAGCACCCCAGGGTGCTGGGAGGCAGAGGGCCAGGGCAGCGGAGGCTGCGGCCTGCGCTTCTCATGGCTAATGGCTCTCCGGAACCTGAGCCGGGCACCAGGGTGCAAAAGCAGCCGTCTTTCTCTTTCATGGTTTCTCTTTCTGTCCATCAGCGTTGACACTTCTGTGACTGAGCTCTGTACCTGCCACTTAGCCCAAGGCCAGCAGTGGGAAAAGGAGAATTTGCTGGGAAAGTGACCCCATCCCTGTGAAAGAACTCGGCCTGGATTTGCGCCCGGAGGTTGCAGTTGGCTCGGTGAAGGGACGGGAAGCCAGCGCCCTGGACACCTGCAGGCAGGCCCAGCGCCTTTCAGAGAGAACTGCTCCTACTATTTCTGTCCTTCACTCTGGTCTTTGCAGCAAAAGTCTGTCCTCTCACAGCCTGTGGGAGACTGTCTTCTGCCACCCACGGTGAGCTGGGACAGCTGGGTGGTGAGACAGACACGAGACAAGGAGAGGAAGATCGCAACTACGGGAGCTCGTGACGAGGCCGGGCTGCGGTGCCACAGTGTGGCCCGCCATCATGGACCGTCACCAAGGGTGGGGACCGCTGAAGCAGCCCTCTCTCCGGGGCACGTGTCCAGAAAGCAGCCCACTCGTCACTCAACTGTGTGTTCATTGGGTTGGAGTGTTCGAATCTAATTATTAAACTGAGAGTTTGAGGAAGTTTAGCTTCAATTCAAAGGCTTTCCTGTCTCACCCACAAACTTCCACACTTCTGGAGAAAGATAGGCTTTCCCCAGATAAGACCCATTGCCTCCGGCAGCGAAGGGGCCGCTGCCGGGACAGAAGACCGCAGACCAACAACTGAAACTAAGAACTCCCGGCCCCGAGCGCCCGGGGCCCGGAGATGAAAGGGAACGCCGTGTCGCTTATTAAAATAATTCATTGGCCTAATAAATGAGAGGAGGGGACAGAATGAGAAGGAGAATTATCCCCGTTTAACGTGTATGTGCAGGCCCTGCAGGGACACGGAGTGTATAAAAACTCTTAGGGGAGTTAAAACACATGCGTACCGGTGGTGTGGCGTTGCCTGCCTCCACCCACGGGCCAGAGCCCCCGGCACTCCGTACACGGCACGAACCCACAGAGCATCTACTTGAGGGAACCACTGACACATCTAACGTTTCCAAACACAGCAGCAAAACAGCCTTGCCAAGCAGGCATACACCCTTATACTGTACCCTATGTTCTCCAGAGTCAGCTTTGCCTGTTTTTCAGCGTAAAAAACAAAAGTCTCAGGAAGAAGTACTCTAACACAGTGAAGGACAAGTTGAGTATTGGGACTAAGATCCGAGTACACTTCGAAGTAGTTTTAATCGCTTATATTAATAATACCTTGAAAGCTTAGGGTGCCAGGGGCAGAAATGAGATGGTCAAGATGTGTGTCCTCTAATTGCTTATCCATATGGTGGTGGAAAAGTCAATGGTATCCTTTTCAGATGAACAAACTGTGAAATCCTTCCATTAACAAATGACAAGTTGTATGTGTGGAACACCCACAGTGAGCAGACTGTTAGCTCGGGTTTCAAAATTGCATGAAGCAGAAGGACAAGACATGCCTGCCTTTAGCAGGCGTATAGACTAGCGAGTGGTTTAGAACTTGAACACATTGAAGAGTAACTAACTATGTAGCAAATAGAGTCACCGAAGGCATATTAACAGTGAGTCACGGGAGGTATTCCTTCCATGTGGCTGCCAAGGAAAAGTCTTGCGCGGCTCTGGAAGGACAGAGGCAGGCGGGGCTGAGTAACAGTGCTGGCTGCCCCTCCCAAATTTGCAGATCAACTCACTGTCCTCCAGGGAGGAGGGAGCAAGCAGGCAGAGCAAAAGGCCAGGGCACTCAGAAAACTTCCTTCTTACAGAAGTCCGGTGAGTGGAGACAAGCTGTCCCCACGGACGGTCCCTTTAGTGACTGTGCAATGTCAGCGTGTTAGCAACATGCACGTGTGTTGGCCAGCCAGAATCGGGGAGTTGCTTACTGGGGCCCTTACTCTCCGTAGTTCACTCTCCTTCATCGCTTTTGTGAGTCCAGAAAAATCTCCAGGAGTTTGAAAATTCAGGGGGAGAACCGAGCACACGCACACACACACATATAATGTGAAAATTAAAAACTGAGAAACGTGAAGGAAGAACATCACAGCAGTGGGCCCTCTGTCTGACAGACCCCCGGGTGACCCCCACAGTGGCACCTGGGCCCACTCACCCAGGGTGGGCAACGTGGAGGGGAAGCTGTGCTTTTAAGCAAGTACCTCTGGTTGGAACAACAACAACAAATAATAGTTTTTCTCTCACATCCTGGGATAGCAAACACGGCTTCAAAACCAAACAAAACATCGGCAAGTTTTTACGCTTCAGGGAGATGGCAACGCATGTTCTTCAAGAGCTGATGGTGGGCGTTTATCCACCCACCCAGTGGGGTTTCGGAGACCGGGAGCATCCAGCCCCCGGCTGCCCAGTGGGGTTGGTGGCGTTCAGAAGTCCGGATGTCACCCCTGCTGGCAGCGGACTCAGCCGGCCGTCCTCCCCGCCTCGGTCCCTGCGCCCGAGCGAGCGAGCCTGCTGGGGCCCGCACGCAGCAGAAGGGGCGCAGGCCCTGCGTCTCGCAGCCCCGCGGGCCGGCCGGCAGGTGGGGGCCCGCGAGGAGCCGGGTGTCAGGAAATCAGCAGCTGCTCGTACATCACGCCGGTCATTAGCGGGGGATCTTTCTGGACCTTTGCCCGGCGCACCTTGCTGCGGCGGCAGGAGACGGGCCATAAAACCCTCCGCCCTGTCAGCCGTTGTCACTTAGGCGAGAATTTATCAGGGCTCCCGTGCCCTCTGACTGCAGTATTATGAATAATGAATGAAGCTTTATGCGACACTGAAGCATTAATAAGACGCGATGGCTGGGGGCAGCGCGCGCCCCTCAGACGGGGCCGCTCCCTGGGCCGGCGCCGCCGCAGCTGGGGGCCGCCCGCCGGCCTGGGCCACATCTGCGGGGGACGGGGTCCAGCTGCAAGGATGAGCCCGTCCCGTCTCCCGTGGGTGGGAGTGAAGGGCCGGGAACAGAGCCCTGGGTCCATGCCAGGGAAAGTGGAGGACGCAGGCATCGGGGGGCTTTGTAAAAAAGTGCAGTGCCTCGGGGCCACCATCTCTTTTACCGTCCCTCGGAGCAGGAGTCCAGTGTGGGGACATCAGCCTGGTGGGCAGCTTTAGGAGAGAAGTGCTTGGCAGGACTAAGGGGTCTGGGGCTCAGAGAGGTGGGCTTGGCCCTTCTCTAAGTGGGGCTGCAGCGGTGTGGTTCCTACAGAGACAAGGTGGGAATGAGGACGGCATGGGAAGCGAGGGAGGGGCGGGGGAGGGTGGGACCTGGCTGCTGGGACGGCAGGTTCAGACACGTCTGCACGGAAGTCACTCCCCACAGCTGTGGGGTCTCACCTGCCCTTCCAGGGAGCCCACGAGGCAACCAGGACGCTCCCCGTGCTTCCGTTCGGGGTCCCCAAGTTGCATCGAGAAACCAAGGCCACCTGAGTGTCTTTCTCTGGAAAACATGGTTGGATGGAATGATGGAAAGAACAGTCTCCGTCCGCCCCTTTGATTTTCCATATGCACTGGGCTCGTAGTGGAACATTTTTTGTCCTTGTAAACGTCACGGACATACAACGTGTACCAGCAGGGGCCGAGTGCCTCGTCACAAAAATCTGACCGCTGACCTAAATGCATAGGGAACAACGTAGGAGGGACACTCCACGTTTTAGTAATGGTCGGTTCTGGAAATGTCTGCGGCCCGAGGGAAGGCACGGCAGAGGGGAACTTTCGTGTTTTTTGTTTCATGGTTTTGTATTTCATTTCTTCCAGGGGCCGTGCCATAGTTTTATAATAAAGGCCAATAAGAGATGCCCTTGGTTCCCCACCCCCAGTGGTGGCATCTGAGGCGCTGAGATGGTGAGAGAGGGGTTTGGGTTGGGGTGCCCCCTGGAAAACTTGGTCCAGAGAATGAGATAACGGGTTGGTGGAAGAGCATCGATGGCAGAGGGAACAGAGATGCCAAGGGACAGAAACGGAAAAGGGGCCGGCACCACCCCACATCCTCCACAGGCTGTTCATTCGCCCCCACTAATGTTTGTGGGGCACGCTGCCCTCTGTCCCAATGAGAGTGAACAGCTATTGGTGTAAATACCGGTTTGTGTCTGAACAAAGGGGCCACGAGAGAGGAAGTGTGGCTGTTTGAGCAGCCGTGTGTCTGTGGCCTGACAGAGTCCCCCGCACGCAGCAGGTACAGTGGAAATATCGTGGGAGGAAGGAGCAAACGGGTGGGTGGGTGTACAGACGGACAGACAGGGAGCGCCAAAGCTGTCATCAGAAGAGGTGAGCTCTGTCACAAGAGCTCATTAACCCACATTTCTGAACATTCGGCACGAGCTATAATCTTGAAACAGCTGGGTGAAAAGTTATGCTTAAGGACATTTAGAAATCACCCTGAAATAAGCTGATCGCACTGGTAATAAAACCCTGCTTGTATAACCACAGAAAATTTTAAAAATTAAATTGATCATAATTCAGACACTTGTTGATGGAAGGGTATAAATGCATTTCAATGTAAACATATTAAATAACATATGTTAAGACTATGGTGAAAGCAGTTTAGCCCTTTAACGGAATTTACAACTAAAACTAAAGAATTAATTTAATAACAATGAAAGGTTGAAAATATTCAGGGATCTTTCTATGCATTAGAGAAAGAGAGCTATTTGCAACAGATTAAATCATAGCCTTCCATTTGCGAAAGAATTAATTTGAACATTTATGGAGTAACACAGTCCTTACTTGATGCTTGTTATTTAAGTTGAAATTCATCTCTCTTTTTCAACTCTTGAAGTTTATTTAATGAAAGATGGTTTCTCAAAGGCGCTCAACTATGCTAATTTTAAATAAAACATTGCTTCTGTGATAAATATGTAATCAGCCTTTCCATCCTTACTAAACATGAATACTGTATTATTTCCTTGGACAGTGGGAGTGACTTAAACCTCTCCATGTTATTACCTAATTAGGGGGTTTCTTCAAATGAGCTTCAGGTTCTCAGACCAAAAAATGTCTGGGTTTTCCTGCCAATATATAATCAAACTGTAGACATTCCAATAAAATTGTGGCTAGAACCTCATATTAAATACACTGAAAACACAGAGGAGATGCCAGTTAGGTTTGAGGCTAATGAGAATTTGGTAAACATTACATCAACTAACTTTACTAGCAAAAGACTCACTTAATATTGCATAAATCACAAGGTGAGAAAATAAAAATCAACCTCTTCTCAAAGGCATAAAAATATCAGGTCAACCTAAAACATTTAAATTTATTGTCAGTTTGAGTCTTTTAGAATTATATTCTAATCACATTAGTGTAGTCAGTCACTTTCTTTACCTTCTTCTAAAGTTACAGAATTTCTTTTAAGCATCGAGGATTGGATTATCCATTTATTTTTGTAATAGCAGATTTTATAAAACCAGCCCAAAGATTTCTTTGTGGATAAATAGTCACTTATCTTAATATAGGGGGGTCCCTTCAAAAAACACATTCACCTTTTGACTTAGAGTTATAGAGGGATACCAGATTTTCCAAGAACTGATCCAAAAAATCAGTTTGGAGTCTTTTAATTTATCTTTTTAAAACTCAGATCAAAAGTTTATTTTCATGAGCCACAAACGCCAAGTCTCACAAGAACGAAAATCATGAGGTGTGTCTCCTAGCTTTTGCGAATGAAACAAAACCCGTTTGTCTCCATAAAGAGCAAAAATGGAGCACCAGGCTCACCACACGCTTCTCTTGCACTGAATGACAGTCTATATAGGCTGTTGTTGTCGCTGGTTCGAACACGTCCCATGTTCTTTTCACCCTAAACTCATCTGGGTCCAGCTGTTGATCAAAGAACGTTATGCACGAGGGACCATTCTGCTCAGGCTGAGGGTCTGCCATGCCCTGAAATGTTCCTGTGGCTCATAATATATGAACTTCATGTGGGAAAAGGTAAAGAAATTAAAGCAATTGGGAAACTGAGAGAAAACACACTGTGTATACAGTTTATCGGCCATGCAGCCGTGAATATCATCTCCCACTCCAACTTTAATTCCTAAAACTGCCTGGATGACAAGGGCAGACAAGGTGTGAAGTACAAACAAGAACACACACCAAGCAGCATCGGCTAAAATCTGCTCATTTAGTCATCAGGAGGACGGATTTTCCAAGGGCAAAGAAAAACATCGTCCTCAAGTCTTTGTCAAGTGTGCACTGAGGGACATTTGCCACAATGTCCTACTTTTTCAACATTCTCAACAAAAGTCAATGTTATTGGTGCCCTAGTTCCATTCAATGAAAGGGCACTTCACAAGGTCAAGTTCTGGTCATCTGAGTTGTAGCTTAGTGATGAATTATACTGATTCCAGGGTGAGTTTTCCACTCCCATCAATTAGTAGAGTGCACATTGGTTAGGTGAGCCTCCCAACCTCCCAACCAGACTTCTTAAGAATGGAAAGACACAGCTTGGGGGTTTGCCCCCTTCACTGAGCCCTGGAGTGCGGGCATCCCTTCACCAACAAGGAGGAAATCCATGAGCTTTGGCCATCTAAGGGCGGGAACTGTACCGTTTACCACATCACCGTGCAACGTGCGTAGAAGCAGATTTTACCACGGATGATGACGTGGCCCGGGAAGTCCCCTCGCTAAGCTTCCAATCCACGGGGAAGCACCTTCTAGTCTCCCCTGTTGTTGGAAGACCTCACCGCTTACCTCCCTCTGAACAGTGCTCTTCACAGAATCTTTCATCAACTCAAACTTTTTTATTGCCCTGGAATGGGTATGGGCCCAGGTTCTGAAGCCACGTTGCACCCAGTTCCTTAGAAGGAGTTGCACGCTCGTTTTGGAACAGCTTAACAATGGTAACTTGCCTCTTCATTGAAATGTCCAACTCACCCTTCCTGGTGGCAGGTGCTGAGCTGTAACGAGCAAGTCGAGTGGCAAACGGATCCGTCACTCAATAAAACTGAGGTGTTCTCGGTGTCTTCAGACACAAACGCTGCTCTACAGAGAACACACGCGTTGGAAAAGACATAAGGTGAGGACACCCTTCTCTGAGCCGATTACAAGGCAAACATAAAAACGCCCCCCTCCTGACATTTTAGATACCAAGGTTCAGCCTAGGTCAAAGTCTCACGGCTAAGTTATAAATTCCAGAAAATCGTTGCTCTTGAAGTGTTGGCAGGAGCCCGAGAGGGAACGGCTGAGCTGCCGGGTGAGAAAACAGGAGGCTGCCCAGGGGCAGAAAGGGGAGACTACGCAATGAGCCTGGCCGTAGTTAGTGTCTAATTATGACGCGTGCATTCCCGGCTGGTGGACTGTGCTACAGAATACATCACGGTGGCCATCGTCGGAAGGCTAAGTAATCGCGAGTGAGCACTGGAATGTTCCCATTATCTGTTTTTGCACAACAAACCACAGCAAAACCCAGCAGTCCAGACCACAGTCGTTTATCTCATCATCATTCTGCCGTCCAGACTGGGCTCCCGCGGGTGCTGCTGCTTCTGATCTAACCTGAGGTCATCCGTGGTCAGGGTCATTCATTGACTATGGCTGGAAACCCAAGGTGGCTTCCTTCACATGTCTGTCACCTCAGTTAGGAGGGTGGGACTATGCTGGCTACCTCCCTCTGTCCACACGATCCCTCCCTTGGGTCCAGGACAACCTCTGGGGGCGCCAGGTCCCCCGAACACCCAGACACAGAACGGGCACAGCCCCACTCCCACCACATGCTGGAGTGAATGCAAGTCGAACTGCCAGCCCAGCTTCCAGGGCTGAGAACAGGCTTTGCTTCTGGAAGGGAAGGGCAGCAATATAGGTACAATCGCCTTCCACTCCCCCGGTGAGTTTTATACACCGTGCAGGGTATTACCTCTGGAAAAACCAGCCTCGGTGCTGCTAAATGCCCTCTCTGCAATGCCGACCCCACGGGATCTCAGAAGTCGAGCTCAGCAACATCTATAAGTAAAAAGGAGAGAGACATCATACAAAGGGATGGTGACAGTATGCGTGACATCTAAAAAAAAAGAGTGAAACACACGTGTAGGGAATGAGGGAGACACGTCCAACTCTGCCTGTCTCACACATTATCATCCTGAATCTCACTCTGGCTCACCACCGAGACAACGTCCCTTCATCTGACATCCCATGACTGAGTCCTTCATCTGTCATTAGTCCATCCTTCCTGCCATCCATCTATCCAGTCACCCAACACACTGGTGTGTACCTTCCGTGTGGCGGACACTGTGCTGGACTGCAGGGATGCAACCACAAACAACGCACGACCATCTCCTTCAAGACACCGGCAATTCTGTGACGACAGCAAAAGCCGAGGAGCGACAGGAACACAGAGAGGGAGGGCTGTCCCCCGGCCTCGGCAGGGCCGTGCTGTGAGATGAGGTTCCTAGGGAGAACGTGAGCCGGGCTAGAGCGAGATGAGTAGGACTTTACTGGGCGCACCAAACACGTGCCAAGTCAGGGAGGCAAGGAAAAAGTCAGAGCTCGGGAAACAGAGTCACTCTGTCTGAACGGCGAAGACGGTGCGAACGGGAAGCAGGTTGGCAGTGAGACCAGAGGTACGGGTGGGACTTCATGTCACCCTAAGAGACTGTGTTTTAACCAGGGTATGCATAGACAAGGGCACTGAGGACCAGGAGGGGCACCCCCAAGCCGCCCCAGTCCTGAAGGTCATGGTGGCTCTCTTCTCTGTCCTGAGCACCATCTCCTAGTATTGTGCCCACCCCAGAGAGTAGCATCACAGAGAGACAGACTATTCAATGCTCCTTAGTGCTAGCCAGTATCAATTAGTTACTGCTCTTCAAAATCTCTTCCTCCCTCTGAGTATGAGATGGTGGGGGACACAATGGATCTTCCTGCAGGGTGGCTGAGCATGGGAGGTAGGGGATAAGGTTATTAATGTCGCACCTAGAACCAGCATCGGCGCCATGGAGGTAGAAAAGGGGAAGAAGCAGCTAAAACAGAGAGAGAGAAGGAAAAGCAACATTCCTTCCTGTCAAGACATAGAAGCCAATTCCTTTGTTCTGGGCAGACAGGGAAAGCACAGAGACAGCTGCCTGACACCCCAGCAGAACAAACACAATGTATGTGGTAAGAGTTAGCCAAGTGCTAAGTAGGGAGGGCAATTCATAAAGACTGCACTAAATTAATTAATATAAGCCGCACTCATCGCCTACAGGGTACTTCCCGGGCACATGGGTAGACACAAGCGATGGAGTGATGGATGAAATAGTGGACGATCTTGCGTTCTTGGTTCTCACCATTCTTTCCCAACTGGTGCTTCATGGAAAGCTCGTCATCCATTGCCAAGACCTGATGTTCTTACTAATACACTGAGAGGGGAAAAAATGGGACTTTTCCTCCCTAGGAACTTAAGAATTAATAAGAAAGCTCCTCCTAACCCTGGCTCAGCTAAGATGCTGTAAGGACTTGCATATGGTCGTCACACGGCTTTTTTTCTTTATCCACAAGACCACAAGTTCATGGGAAAGAGGCGGAGACAAGGAAACGATTGTTGAAGACCAGTGTGGAACAAGGCTGGGAACGAGGGCTTCTCTTCTGCCCTCTTCCAAAAGAGAAAAGGAAAAGCCTCTGATGGTTACTGTGGACTTGAACCTGAAGTAGACCACAGCACGATGGCCCCTGAGGGCTGCATCTCTCCCTCACGAACACTCTTCAGTTGGAGGACATTAAATGCCGTAAAGGTTCTCAATTCGAGAAGTCCACAACTTTTCCTACTTCAAGTGGAGTTTGTAACTTAGTTTCAGTCTACCCTCCGTTTGGACCTCCGTCCCCAAGTTGGGTACAGCCCACTGGGGAGACCTAGTGCCCAGTGGTTCCAGGTTGGCTTTGGGGCGATCTTCTAGAGAGTGTCTTCCACGCCTAACTGTTCAAACGTCAGGACCCCTGGCAAGGCAGGCTCCGTTTTGATGCTTTTTAGGAACAGACCTTGGGTATATGCTGTTCAGTTGCTTGAGAAGCTGAGGTTCAGCATCAGTAGATGGGGTGTCCCTAAAAAGACCCCCGCCCCACTCCTTGACATCCGAATCAACCTTTGGGGCTCAGAGGTGCCCCTCAGAATCCTTTCCAATTCTCCCCTCAAAGCGTCTCATCTTCTGCAGTTTACCCCCCTCTGCCTGGACACAGTGACAGATGTGACCAGACATTAAATATTAATCATCTATTCATTCGAGGGAGTTGGGGAACACAATGTGAATTTAATTACTCCGGGAAGATCAATTAAAATAAGACTCTCAAAAGACATTTTCTAAAATGTGCGTTTCTACTCCCACACTCTTTAATCTGGCCAATTTAGCCCAAGACTCCATGTGGGAGACCAACCTGTAATTTGGGACTCAGATGGGCTTTGCAATTGAAGTCCCCTCCTTGCCTCCCTTTTTTATTATTATTATTATGGCCAAACGCAACATGCTGTTTTAAGATTCTCTGGATTATAAACATTTATGTCCAATCCTCTTTTAAAACTATTTTCTTTCCCGAACTTTAAGAGGCTAGACCTATTAAAAAGTTTAAAATTTCCTAAGTCTTAATTTAGGAGGAAGAGCAAAGCAGGTTCCACTCTTCCACCTTTCGCAAATCCAAGGTTCTGTTTTTACAGAAGAACCTTTTTCCAAATTTATTTCCAGCTAGTTTTGTTTTCCTTGAGGGACCTTTGAAACACTATATTGCTACTTTTCATGTTTTTTATTTGCCCTGTGGAACAATAAAAGCTCAAAGGTTCATAAATATGCATTCTGTAAATGTATTATGCTGACAAAGTGTTGCGCAGATAGCTGTTTTCGCCTTGGGGAATGGAATGAGTAAGTTTACAGCATGCTTAAACAACCCGGGGAGGGGGCGGAGGGGAGCAGAAAGGAGGGCAGAGGAAACGAGTGAGGGGAGGGAGAGCGCGAACTGGAAATAAGCAAGAAGGAGAAGAAAAAAATAAGGGAAAATCGAGGAACCGCAAACACAGAGAGGGGAAGACGGGATCCGCAGTGAAGGGAAAATGCAAACAAAAGTTAAAGAAAAAAGTGCAGTTTTATTTTATAAGTGTTTTATAATGTCAAGAAAGAGATCTGTTTTTCTAGCAAAGATCTGAGGTGGTTGTCTTTTTTTTTTTTCTCTCTCTCTCTCTCTCTCTTAATGATTTAGACAGAGCAAACTGCAGTGTCTATATTCCAGTTCGGGCCAGGCTTTTCTTAAAATAACACGTGAACACAAGATTTTTGTCCTTGTTAACCCTAATTCCCTCTGGAATTTGTTTAGTTCTGCATCATTCCACTCAAATTAGATCAACCACGGGACCGGTGGTCGTCCACCTGCGCGGGATGGGGAGACAAACGCACTCCCGTGACGGCAGGGAACACGCCTAAACACGCAGGTCTCGGGTGGCCTGCGTCAGGGAGCAGACGCGCGGATCTCGGTGACGCCCAGCAGGACCGCCAGGGTGGCACTGACCACCGGCCAATGTGGGCTCCCTTCCTCGTGAGAAAATAACAACACCGGGCATTCTTCACCGTCGTAAAATAAAAATTTGTTTTACACCCAAAAACCATAAGTCAGAAAGGAAAGTAAACAAAATAACATTTGGACCTTAAAAAATAGTATCTAGGCAAGAGTAAACTCGCCCAGGGAGACACTGACAAATCTCGGAGAGCCCGGGTAGTTCCAGGCCGTCGGTAATTATTACCAATTATTTTCTGCCACAGACATTTTTATTACTGCTCCGTGAAAATGCTGCAAAGCGCCAAGGACCCTGGACTTGGATGGAAGAAAATGAGTAGTTTATGTAAAATATTTTCACCCTCGGAGCTCGCTGTCGACCTCACGTCTTTCTCCTCCGTGAATTTGTCAACCACCATTAATTAGACGGCGGGAAACTCCTTCCCAGTGGGCCGCCTTCGCGGCGTTCCTTACGTCAAGATGTCCTGAAAACCCCGTCAGGATGAAGTCCGGACATCTCTCGCAGCCATCACGAAAGTGACGCTTTCATTTGTGTCTCTGCTCCGATCAGTGACCGTGGAGGGCCTGACATCACATCCTGCTGTTCTCCGAGGAGTTTGTCATCGCGAAACCGTGACCCGGTAAATATCTCAGGACGTGAGAAGTGCTGGGGGTGGGGGGACGTGGGGGGAGAGAGAGGGAGGGAGATCCAGGATGCAACCGGAAGCACTTGATTCTGCAGGGAAGGGACCCAGAGGAGCTGATGTGGGCACTGGGTCTTGGAGGTTCATCAGGCAGAGAAACAGGGCGTGGCCCTGAGCAGAGGCCCCCAGCGAGACCTAGGATGTGCTCAGGGAGCCGTGGGGGGCAGGAGTGGGGGGCATCGGGCAGTGAGGCCATCTGTTTGGAAGGAGGGGGAGCGGGTGGGACAGAGGGAGCCCTTTGGGAAAGGCCAACAAGGTGCATGTAGGTCAGCCCGTGACGCTGGGAACTGCGGCCGCCGTGCACAGAAAGACACCCTCTCTCCGCGCAGCCCAGTGCACACACACACACGTGCTGATCACAGGAGAAGACTCACACAGCAAAACACACCTTTTCCGTTTGTGCAGCACCCGCTTCGACCCCAGGGCACCCCACTTCGCTCCGGTAGGGTCTGTGGTGCCCCCACATCAACTTGAGCTCAGTTTGAAAGAAAATTCGCTCCAGACCACGGGCTTTGGAAGGTCACGTGCACAGGTAGTCTGGGACAGAGGACTGGAGGCGGAGAGCGGATGGTCTGGCAAGGGGACGGGCTGCAGGCAGGAAGCGTGCTCAGGGCGGCCCGGGAAGCAGTCTGGGCAGGAGACGCAGGGTGAGCACGGCCAGAAGCAGGTTGCTCCGTGGGCAGGTGGGGGGTTTACTCACACGGAGGGCTTGGCGATTTGCTGCATCGCGCCTCTTGGGATGCAGCATCTTTGGTCCGTGTCTCCAAAGAGGAGCTTTAGGAAAAGCAGTTCTTAAGGTGATCAAAGGACTCTCAGCAAGGAAAATAACTGGTTTCACATCTTCCCGGACCAACTCAAAATATCCCTCCTGGCAGATTTCCTGTGTGGGATCCGGGCTGTGACTGCGCACAGAAATCGGGGTGAGGTGGCTGTTGATGGCCGTGGGCTCCTACAAGTGGGAGGAAGCCACAGGAGGGAGGGCTTTGTCCCTCCTTTCTTCCCTAAAGGATCTCTTCTCCCCTGAGTGGGGGCAGGGGCTCCCCCTGAAAAACTGAGAGTGTGAGAACTTGTCACCCCGATGTTTTCAAATCGTGTGTGGAGGGAAGACTTGACCGGCTGAAGGAGGCAGACCTCCCATCTGTATCCAAGCACTGACGTGTGGATTTATGTGACCTCTACAAAACCGTACACCTTACACTAAAACGACACAAAGACAAACCGGCCTCGCCTCCACCCTATCAATTATTTCTGCTTTTTTTCTGGCTTGCAGTCAGAGTAGACGTACAATTTGAATTCCTTCTCTCATTACCCAGAACACATCCACGGTGCGACACGGCCTTTGTACCCAATAAACGGAAGCCCGCGGCATTTCCCGGGTTCCATTTACAACGCGTTCACAAAAGTTCCCCCGCTTTTCCCAAACTGAGTTTTAAATTCCTGTATTTGTGCAACTGCCAGTGTCCAAAGGAGGGAAGGCGCTGGAAAGGGGGGAGATACACTGGGACCCACCTGAGGGGCCTCGAGAGTCAGTTCCAGGGTTCGCATTCAGTGCTGGGCTCCCAGCCCCTGTTTGCAGTTCAGCCAGTGCCCACGTCCACGCGCACTGAACGCGGTGGAAACTCGTCACTTTACTGCATTGTCTAGTCCACGTGAGCATTCAGCTCGAACACATACCCTCCTCGCCAGTCCCGCAGCCTCCTCTTCCTCAAGAAGCCAGTCCTTCCTGAACAAGCTTTGTTGTGCACGGTCTTCGGCATCTCTCTGGTCCATTCCCATCCCTGAGGCCCAAGGGACAGTCCCCACCATACGAGCCTTTTATTGCGATGTTTTCCCTCCTCTCCTGCTTTGATTTCATCCCCTTTACTTCTCTGACGCTTTCTGAAGGGAACCATCCTTTCCAGAGACGCTCACAAGGATGACTTGAAAAGCCAGCTTTCATGCGCTCCCTGAACACAGTCCCCGGGGGAACTCAATCCAATCAGCTCTCCGTGGCTCAGAGCAACTCAAAATGGGCTCCCGAGCATTTCCTCTCTGTGTTTATCCATTTATTTGCTGGGCTTTGCATCGAGAGGTTGATTCTAAGACTTTCTCTTGATTCTAGGGGCAGTCCCGGATATGGAGACTGAAAGGAAATGTTACCAAATGGAGAGAGAAAGGAAAGCGATGTGTCACCCCGGAGTCCATCAGCCAGGAATGTCTGTTAACGAGGGCGTGCGCATTTCCAGCGCCATCGCCCGTCGCCACCACGACCGGTCCAGGCGTGCAGGTGAGGTCGTGATGCGCCACACGGTGTCACAAAGACACTCCAGTTCCCTGGAAGTTCGTTTTGCCTGCTTGCTGTAGGGAGAACCTTAGAGAACTTCATCACCCACACATTCAGAAACTGGTGGGGAACACCAGTACCTCGGAGCAGGTGTGTTGATTTGTTTATCCTGTAGTCGTGGGTCAGGTGGCTGTGTTCATGTATGTTCTGCCTCAAACGCTGGGGGCAAAGCTTTCACTACAGAGGTCTCTGTCCTGATGTCCCAACTTCGGCACCAAGTTTCTCCACCCCCTTAACCCAGCGGACCCTTAGGTTGGGACTGAGCCCGCCTTGGCCACCTGTCCCCTCCCGCCGTGGCCTTTGCCAGGGGCACAGTTACCCTCCTTCACGCCGCAGCCACCCCAAGTTCCCAGGGCGAAGGAACGGGCCCCTCCCCGGAGACCCCCCCCGACGGCAGCAGCCCTGCTGACGCCTGGATTCAGCCCCACCAGACTCAGCCAGGTGTCCGGCCTCCAGACACGAGCACATTTCTGAGGCGAACGCCACCCAGTCTGTGGTCGTTGGCCAAGGCCGTGATAAAGAAAGGAACCCGATGTTACAGACATTTAAGTCTGCAGGACAAAAGTCTAGTTGTTGGGGGGGGCGGGACAAGGGGGAGCACATGTTCCCCAGGGAAGAGATGAGGCATCCTGAGAGCCACTTCCCTGCTCGGGGACTGTCCATCCCCCTCACACCAGTAAGGACCACCGCCCAGGACACACCGACCGCTTGTGTCCAGGGCTGTGCTGTCTGGTGGGGCGGACACTGGCCACATGGGGCTCCCGGACGCTAGCGGCGTGGCCAGTCTGAACGGAGAGAGGCCGCTGCGGGTGCAGGGTGCAGGGTGCAGGGTGCAGACCCCGCTGGGGGACTCCTTACGAAAAGGAGGGCGAATGTCTCGGTCACTTTACACTGATTACCTGGTGAAGCGAGATGTTGACACAAAGATATGACTGGAATTAACTTTTCCTTTTTCCTTTCTCAGGTGGCTTCTAGAAACTTTAAAGTCCTCTTTGCGGCCGGAGAGCCGCACTGTCTCAAAGTGTCTTTGCCCTCAGCCCGGGACGCAGAATCCACCGCGTTGCTCACACATCTGCCGACTGCCCGAGGTCCTGCTGCTGCCATCCTGCGACCTGATAAAAAATGTTAAAATATAAGAACCAAAGGAGGCTTGTTTCTAGGGAAGACGTGAAAATGCCAGGTGCTCAAATAAATTGCTATTAACCTAGGTGTAAAGGTGACAAATGTAGACAATTATAAAACGTATCAAAGACCACTTTATGGAGTTCCGTAGGTAAGCCTCTTCATTACTCCCGGTCGACAGAAATGAACACTGGGGGTCTACGCAATGCACGGTCGGCGGGACTGGCCGGGCAGTGAACGCCAGTCCGCAAGACCCACGCAGCCACCCTCGCCAGGCGGCAGCCGACCGTTGGGTGAATGTCCTTCTACACGTCTCATGAAAAATCAAAAACTCCGTGTTGCACAGATGTCATTTTTATGTTTCCCCACCTAAACTATTTTTTCCCACTAATTCATGACCAGTCCTAATTGGACTAGAGGACTTCTTGCTATATTATTCTTAATTAAGAAAGTGAGAGCCAGCTAGCTTAAGGCGCTTGGATTAAGGATGCCATCTAGCAGTGAACGGGGACGAAGCTCAGTCACAAATCTCTGTGGGTCTAACGCCAAGGGCGCTTTCCGTGAAGCCACGCTCTCTCTCAGACGACGAAAACCGCTTCAGGCCGTGATTTATAGTCTTGTGGAAACAACTCTTTCATCCTCATTTCTCTAAAAACACACTGATCTTTCCACAGTTAATTCATGAGAGCAAACCTGAGACCACATTTTCAGGAGAGAGCCTTCAGTTACTATATACAATTAAATTAGCCTTAAAAACAAAAACAAAAACCACCTTGGCCATTTGGCCTTTTTTTTTTTCCTCCTCATTTAGCAACTGTAACAAGTCAATACAGAGCATAACTAAGCCCGACTATTGACCTCAGCAGATCGATCTGGATGCTCGATATTAGTCAGACATCGCTCAGTCGTCAGACTCGCACTTGAGGAGAAATTACTGCTTCGGTTCTTATTACTTATTCCAGGACTCGCTGTGGTCTCCCGTGTAACCTCCCTGTCACAGTCAAAGAGAAATGGCCTTCAAGTGCAGTATTGACCTGAGGGAGCGATCCGGCAGGACAGAAAAAGTGTTCCTGGTGGGAGGGTGCGTCCTCAGACCCACCCGGAGCAGCTGGCGCTGGGAGAGGCGGGCGCAGGCGAGGGGCCGCCCGGGCTGTGCACGCTCATTGCGGAACCCTGCCCTTCCTGCTCTCGTCATTTCACAAAACCCAGCGAAGACTTCCACTCCCAGAGTCATCAATCCTGGTCATTTTCAGCTGAAAAGACTAGGGAAACTATTGAGATGGACCAAGGGACATGCACCGTCCTTTGGGTGGGGCGTCTTTGGGACACAGGAAGATAAACTCTCCTCTTCACGGACACCCACGGAGGAGATGTGGCCCGTGTCTGGTCCCTGACTCAGACACACAGGTGTGCACGTGGGGACCCACAAAGGCATGGCGTCAGGGAACCCACCCCCAGGAGGTGTCCCTGCAGGTGGCCAGCCTGTCACACAGATCCAGGGTGGTGGTGGACAGAGAGTCATGGAAGAAAATTGTGTGCGATGCAGTCGCACACTGTGAAATAATGAAGCTCACCGTGATGCATTTTGAAGGAGGAAAGAGGCAAGTCTGGGAAGGCATTCATGAGGGGCAGAAAATGGGGGTTCTGGGGTCACCTCTGCTCACTTAGTCCTGGACAGCAGCGGCTCACCCTTGGCCCACCACCACCCTACAGCTGCAGGTACATCCGACCTCGCCAGCAGCCTAACGACGGTGCGCGAGGAGGCAAAAATGAGTGAATGAATGAGGGAGCCAATGAGTGGATGGAAACAAAAAGAAGAAAAAGGAACGTGGGGAGTCTGGCATTTGTGCCGGAGGCTCTGACCGCCCACCGGGCGTTCACAAGCCCGGGAAGCGGGGCGTTCTCAGGCCTATGAGCTGAAAGAGGATTTCTGCGCAGTGCCGGGCACTAAGTACGTATCAGATCATGGAGAAGGAGAGGGAAGGCTGTGCTGGAGCGAAACACCAGTGTTCCAGTTGTTGAAATTCAGGCGAAAGAAATGGCATCCTGGAGGCGGGAACAGGGAAATTAACAGAGGCCCGACCGGCACGTGCTAAGAGGCACCTCGGACCCCACCAGACCCCACTGGCTGCGAGTCTGGCTGTTCCAGAGGGAAGGGTCTGGAGCTGCTGGATTTCCCGTCTGTGGGAGTCACCAGGCAGTGGTTCCCGTGACGGACAGAAAAAAGCCAACGGGAGGCTCAGATTCCTATGGGGATGTCATGTTTGTCACTGTCCGTTTTGTAGCGATACGTGCCTTTATGAAGTTGTCGCTTCACCGTGTCTCCCCTTTAGGTTGTAAATTCCAAGCTGCCTCGTAGTCCCAACATAACGCTGGGCAGGGAGCAGGTGCTTGGTCCCCTCTAGAGAAGGAAGATGAGAGGGAGGGAAACAGACTCAGTTCATGTAGGGCGAAGCCCAGCGTTCAGGAGAGACACACCGGATCTGTGAACGGAATCACCCCCGAAACCGCACTGGAGGGGAAAGTTACGAAACCGGCGATGCGTAAATGTGGCAGTAACGCCCGCGCTCCAGTGTGGACTTCAGAAATCAGCCAAGTGCTTCCGGGCCGAAGGGCACGTTTTCCACGTGTTGAGTCACATCTGCCCGACTCGTGTTGAAGGGAGTATCTGTCACTGAACTATATCATTCTGCCCTAATGTGAAAGCCTTCTGAAACTGTTGCAGCGAAGTAACGATGGTTTCTTTGCATTCCCGTACAGAGCACTTCCAGAGTCGCCCATAACACATTTCCTCATTCTGACCTCAAAGGACGGGACAGCTACCGGTGTTCAGAAACGGCACGTGGACACCGTGAGAGAGATGAATCCCTGAAACCGAAGTTTCCAGGACTCACAATGAGAGCTGCATCCTGCATGCTGCATCGAAGCGACAACCCCCAGCTTGGCCGATTTGCTAGCTACGTGCGGCACTCGGTTCTAATCACACACCCCTTCCTCCTCAGCAAGGACCGGAGTGAGGACTGAAAATTTCAGCACATCCCCGGGAGACACAGAGAAGAACACTCACACCCGGAGGAAGGGTGCATGCCACCTGCGTTAATTTGAGGAACCGGCTTTTCCTCTGGCACTCGGCTTGGTCTCTGCTGTGCCCTCGCTTCTGCAGGAGGAGGGGCATCCTCTCCCTGTTTCGTCCATTGTCGGCTTCATCAGCCACCCGAGTGTCCCTTAATCAAAAGGAGAGTTCCTTGCTACCCTTGGACATCAAAGGAGAAGCTTTCTATCGCTATGACGGAACCAAAGACCTATTCTTTGAAGAACCTAAGGGACGACGTAGAAAAATCCTTCTGGGATACAAATGACAAAGGCCACTGGCACGTTTCCCCAAGTATCCAGGGCGACCCATCAAAAGGTGGGGAAAAACGCAGGCCTGTGCTCAGCGAGGACGGGCCTTCCTTTCTCCCGTTCTCCTCCCGCACTTTCCCAGTAGCTGCTGCCCCCTCACCCTGCCCGGGAGCCTGGCAGGGCGGGGTGAAAAATGCCAGCCCCACGAGTGGGTCAGCGGAGGCGGCGGTCCCGAGATGCTTTCGTTTCAATAAACCTTTTATGCTGAGGAGCCAGGCCAGGGCGGGCGACACAGGGTCACAGCCAAGCAGAAGCCATGGACCACACCGGCAATGGTGCGGTTTCCCGCCAGGCCCGGCCCGCCTGTGGCCAGAATGCCAGTGGGTGAAAGTTATTTAATTACTTGGTTCTGGATACCCAAGACTTGGGGGTTCAAAAGAGGCATTTATAAAGCCTCCAGGGAATTAAGGCCATTAGCACATACCCCATTATTCAAACGCTCCATCCCATGAGACGAAATAATTATAAAATTCAAGTCAGAAATGACTCGACTCTTTTTTTTTTTTACACAGTGGCAGGCCGGCGGAGTCTCTTTTCCTTTCTTTTCAAGGTGGAAACCTGCCCATTTGAAAACAGAAGTTGTTAACGTGCTCCCTGACTTTAACATCTGGTAACATTTTCATCTTTTGCAAACTAGTAAAATGTTATAGTATTTTTGACAGTGGGAGTTCAGTGCCAGGAGAAATTTTACCGGTACAAAGAGACTACAAAATAGGTTTCTGACTGGGCCACAGGGTTTCTTAATCCTTATCTTAGAGCAGGAAAGAGGCACGGCGGGGAAGGTGCTACTTGCCTGTAATTTCTCCAGGAATCAATTTAGGGAGGATGTAATGGCCGGGAATGGGGTGCAGCCGCTCCCCTCGCAGCGTTAAGGCCGAGCGGGAAGTCCGCCTTCGCTCGAACATTTGGGGGGTGGGAAGGCTTTACAAGTCCTGTGTGACCCTGGGGTCACTGTCCCCTCTCATTCTACCACTCCGTCTCTCTTTGATTGGACCGCAGTTACCACTCACGGATTCCAATTTTTCCAGCAACTTTAACTTGTATCGCTGTGTGATGTTCAGCGAGGAACGTATCAAATGCGCGCAGCCAAATTGGCTGTGGGGGAGTGACAACCGCGTAGGATCCCCCAGGGCAGAGCCGCCCCCGTTCGGGTGGGGCCCCGCCTGCGCTAGAAGACGAGAAGACCAGTGGGGCGCCCTTGCCCGAAGGGGGCGCTGGCCAGGGGATGCACGGCCTGGAGGCGGACGCCGGTTCTGGCACTTGGACGCTCCAGAGACTGGCTCACGCCCTGGAAACCCTTCGAGCCTCCACTTTCGCTTCTGTACAACTGGGGCATGAAGATGTGAGGACTCAGGTTATGGATGAGAGGCAAGCGGCCCGGAGCGGACAGAACCAGGGCCCTCCACGCTGGCTGCCGTTCTGGTGTTCTCCTATAGGGGGCACTGTACGGAGCTTAGATGGAGGGGAACTGCGGCACAGTTTCAGCCTCTTATTAACTAACGCGTTTGAGCAGAAGGTAGCTGGGAGCCTACGCACACACACGACGAGTTTGTATTTGACCACAGCTATTTTACACGGAAGTGAAACACTGGTCTACGCATTTTTCCAAAGCCTCTGTATACAATTAATCAGCAAGGAATTACAAGCGCAAATTACTTCTCCGAGGGCGTGGGCGGTGCTCAATAAACATTCCGATTCAAAGGTTCTGGCTAGCTCTGATTTGTCTGTGGTATTATGGAAACGACTTAGAGGTCAGAAAGGGAATTAGCACCTTTTCAAAAGCAAACAAAACAAAAATCATTCAAAATCTTGGGTAAGGAAAAAATAATGTTACTACTACCCAGGGTTCAATGCAGTATTCACGAGAAATTAGGGAGTTTATCTGAACAAGTCTTATATATGAAGCACATTATTTATTTTCTTGTTATTAAAGAGCATAAGGGCCAGTAAGTCTTGAAAAGTTGTGATGTGCCTGGCGCGTGCTAAGTGCTTTCCGGGCACCGTCTCGCTGAACCCTCTCAACTCTGGAAAGAAATGGGAGCTTTAAAAGGTGGATAGTTTGTCCAAATGCCTACAGGAGGCATTTCCCCTTCTCCAGCACAGGTATTGTGGCTGGCATTCCTCAGAGTTGGAACCGTCCATCCCCACAGCCCCGGTTAAAAGAAACCCACCCACTCAGGTTTTTGCTGATGTGTTTACTTCGGTCAAGCCACTGCGGTCCTTTCTCACCCGCGAAGTAACAAGAACCAGACCTTAAACATGATGTCACGGAATAAATCATACCCCTATGGTCTGTTCTGGTCCCATGTGCCTGAGAATGACGTGACTTCACCGTAGAAGGAGGTGGCACTTCTTGTTTTGTGCCACGGATCTGTCCTTGGCTTCTGAAATTCTTGACAGCAAAGCTCTCGACCTGGGATTGGGAGTAAAGGCTGGGAAAACATTTAAGCAACCAAGCTAAGCGCACATCCATTCTTCACACCACTCATTTTGGGGTTGTCATCTAAACATCGCTGGCTTACAATCCGCAAGAGAATTAGAACACAGCCTGCACTCCCTTGAAAGTAAACACTCGAGATATTTTTAAGTGTGCCCAACAGTAATCGGTACTTTCTGTTTTGCCGCATTTGGATGCTCGCAGCTTTCCATCATTACGTGACTGTAACAAATGGGGTGGCTTTGGTGACCGCTGTTGCCAACATCTATGCGTTTTGGGTAACGAAGAAACGTGACCCCCAAAACTTCTTTTTTCATCTGCTGATGTCAGCTGTAGAGAAGAAAAGACGCTTAAGTGAGACAGAGTGTTTCAACTTGCTCGAGTGAGGGGGGGAGAAAAGGAATGAATGCAGCCAGTGTGATGAAAGGGTAGGGCATGTGCTCCGGACGAGTCCGTGGAAAGGGTGAATAAAAATCGTCCGTGCGATTGGGAGAAGGTAGAAATGAGAGGTGCAGAAAGCTGTGCCACTAAAAGCTCCATGTATACCGCAAGTCATCAAGTCCTCTCCTCTCAGCCTTAGTAAGCTTCTTAGGCAAAAGTCCACTTTAAATAAACTTGTACCCAAGTGTGAATATTTATTCACTAGTAGTAGTCACTTGCTCCACTTGCCCGAGGATATGCGTAAGCCGTCAGTGGTAACCTAACGTACCCGCACAGCGGGTCTGCTTTCAAGCCCCGAAGAGCTTTGTCGAAGGGGTGACAGCTCCCTGTGGAAGGTGGACAGGAGACTTCCTTCTCAAGCGGATTCCCCGGGGCACACAAACCTCAGGTGAAAAGCACTTTTCTTAGGGAAGAAAAGTGGGAGCTTGGGAGAATTTTCTACTGCAACCGGAACTCTTCCTGCGCTCCTCCCTGGAAGCGATCGGCGGGTGAGCAGTGGGTGAGGCGGCTTTCACTTATTTATGGGCTTTCGTAAAATGCCACATGGGTGCCCAGCATGTCACTGAGTTCTGTGATGACAGACCTTGTCTAGTCACAGCCCGGGACACTGCTGCGGCATTTGTCCCCTTGGGGATGAAGAACTCGAAAGTGGCAAAGCATGAGGTGTCTTCTCTGCTGTCTCCTCAAAACTGGCAGCTTCCAATTCTTTTGTGTGGAGTTTCCTCAAAAGATTAAAAATGGAGCTGCCTTAGGACTCAGCGATTCTACTTCTGGGAACTTATTCAAAGAAACCCGAAATACTAACTCCAAAGAATATATGTCCCACTAAGCTTCTTGCAGCGTTGTTTACAATCACCAAGATCTAGAAGCAACCAAGTGCCCAGCAGTAGAAGAGTGAATAAAAGAAGCTGTGGTACATTTCCACAGTGGAATACTACTTGGCCATGAAAAAAGAAGAAATCTCACCTTTTGTGACAGCATGGATGGAGCTGGAGAGTATTATGTGAAGTGAAATAAGCAGTCAGAGAAAGACAAACACCATGTGATCCCACTCATATGTGGGATCTAATGAACAAAATAGACTGACAATATAGAAGCAGATGCACAGATACAGAGGACAGACTGACAGCTGTCAGAGGGGCCGGGGCTGGGGGCTGGGTGAAAAAAAGTGAAGGGTTTAAGCAAAGGGAAAACTCATAGAGAGACAGCGGTGTGGTGATGACCAGAGTGAAAAGGAGTGAGGGAGGTGGGGGGGGTAGTTGGGGGCTAAGTGGGGGTGGAAGGAGGCGTGACTTGGGGTGGCGAACACACAATACGATACACAGATGGGGTGTTACAGAATCGTGCCCCTGAAACCTGGGTAATTTTATTAACCAGTGTCACCCCAACAAATTCAATATAAATTAAGAAAAAGGGAGGCGGGGGGATGGGCTTGTAACCTGCCAAATAAATGGACATTTTGGTACTCATGTATTTAAGATCAAGCACCTTTTAGACAGGTATTTCTACACGAATTTGAGACGAATTTTTTAATCTTAAAGCAATAAAAGGAAATCTGAAATTCCTGGGGATGACGCAAATACAACGCTGCAGCAAATCTCTGAGACCAGCTCCCACAAACAAAGCCCTCGGCTTCTGTTAAGTGCCTTATGTTGCAGGGGTCTATTTCCTAAAAGAAAATTTAAACTTGATGAGAATTTAAACTGGAAAACCCTGTGGGGTCCCCAGGGTCACCCCAGGCCCCCCACAAGCCACTGTTGGGTTTAGTTGTGCGTTGGCCTGTTTCATGGTACGACATTTCTTCCAGCAGGTGGCAGTAAAGAGTCTCGTTCTAAATCAATTAGTAGATTGTAACCGTGGCTGACAGATGAGGACGAAACATCTGGAGGACAGGTATTTTTTTCCTGGTTTGCACACGGGTGTTCTGTGGGCCCGTGGTCATGCTGAGCTGCGTCAGCAATAAGAGAACTCTCACCTAACACTCAGTTGCAGATTCAATCCTCTGAGCCGGGCGACAGGCAAAGCTCCCTGGGGGTGGGGCTACTCCTGTCCTGGAACAAGCTGGCGGAGAAAGGGACGCGTACAGGAGGCAGCGTAGTGTTTCTTGAGGGAGAACCTTGTTATGTCCCTGGGGAGGGAGCGTGTTTCTTTTGGATGGAGTTAACACAACTCTCGGAAAAGAGCTCATCTGTTAAACTCTAATGGTCGGCAACTCTCAACCCAGACTCTCACTGAATATTAAAGTTATTCAAGACAACAATGTAACCGTGATATTGATGTGGACCTGCTATGGCTTTAACTTAAAACTTGAGTCTTTCTTTCCACTTATGTATATATATGTGCCTGCTCTCTGTGCCCATACAGGACCAGTATCTTTAGACAGGACCATACAGACCAGAATGGTCCTGTGCTAAAGTGCATGGCGGGTGGTCTGATACAAGTCGGTGTCAGTGTTGTGGAAGCAATGATGTCCGTCCTGGGTGGGCGGAAGCTAAGCTCGGAGGCTGACGTCAGCAGGGAGCCTGGCGCGTTGAGGCTCGGACAGCTGAGAGCTTCCAGAACACCACCTCTCGGAAACAGGTCCGAAATGAGGTCGTAGAATGTGAGGGGTCAGATGCCAGCCTCCACGAAAACACCGCCCACCGGCGTGCCAGCCCGGTGATTCCGTTAACTGAAGGTCACTGCAGGTGGCTCCCGTATGTTGGCCGCGGAAAATACCCACCTATTGGACGGAGCTTCTGCTGGCCTGGGGTTCTCGGCAGAGGGGACCAGAGAGCCTCCTTTCACTGAAAAGCATTATCATCCACATTACACACAGTTGACCGGAGAGCCCCTCCTTAGTGGGTCATTTTCCTGGGGCCTTAAAAAATCTGAGAATGGTTCAAATTAGACAGTTTGTACTTAATTTTTATCTTTGACTGAAGGAAAACTTTAAAAGTTTAAAGAATCTATTTGCCACTGATTCTGCCTGCCAGTTGACAAGATCAACTTTTGGGGGGGAATTCTCTCTTCTCTCCCTACTCTTTTAGGGTGCTGCACCACACAGAGTCCTTAAACATAAAAACACCCACATTTTCCTGAGTAACCCCTCCCTCCCTTTGTTACAGTCTCATCGTGCGCACAGGGTGCATTTCTGTTACTGTCTTTTCAGGGTGTGTTTGATGTGCGAGTGTGTGTGTGTTTGGTGTGCGAGTGTGTGTATGTTTGGTGTGCGGCTGTGTGTGAGTGTGTTTGGTGTGCGACTGTGTGTGTGAGTGTGTGCTGAGGTTTTCCAGAGGGTGATCCCGTTTGCTTTCCTTGAGTTTTAGATTTGAAAGCAACTAAGTTAGCCAGATATGGGATTTCACGAAATCGGCTGACTTTGTTGTTACGAATAAGCATCTTCTCCCTCCAAAAACTGCTACCCAGTAAATTAAGTCATCCAACGTAAAAGACCTCAGGATTGCTTGGTTCCTGAATGTTCAGCAGCTGAAGAGGCAGTGAAGGTAGAAATCCTTGCCGGTGGACAGAGAAGGGGCGAGGATGAAACGGGATGGGGGTGTTTAGAAAGGCTCTGAGACAGACAGAGGCTGATCCAACAAGGAGTCCCCTGTCGAGGCCGCCGAGACCACGGGGCTGCTCCGGTCGGGTAAGGGTTCTTTGAAAGGCGTTGGTCAGGATAGCACCTGCTAGTGTTTGCTGAGAATCAGCTGGACCCCGTGACATGGAAGGTTCCTTGTTTATAAATTGAGGGGCTCCCTGGATGTAATGAGTGCACACACCAAGAGAAGTGGAGGCTGGAAGAGAGAGAGAAGAGGGACGCAGAGAGATTT
The DNA here is from genome assembly GCA_028533065.1 of Trachops cirrhosus. NCBI lineage: Eukaryota > Metazoa > Chordata > Mammalia > Chiroptera > Phyllostomidae > Trachops > Trachops cirrhosus. The sequence goes on along the minus strand of CM052546.1, from coordinate 91,698,287 downwards.
GCCCCTTGGATGAAAGCAGAACAAATTAGGGACAGCGGGAGGTCTAGCCTTTCCTCAGTCAGGAGCTCCATGGGGCTGGAGAACAAGACTGACATACGGATCATCTTCTCCTCTTGCCCTGCACTTGGTGCGAAGACGCCAAATTCTAAGACCAACATCACTCCAGGAGACAGATCCCACTCCAGGGGCTCGAAGAGACTCAGGTCCAGGCCTCCCGTAGCCACCTCTGTGCATGATCCCACCCTGGTCTCTTCAGTCCCCCGGGGGTGACAGAGGAAAGAAGAGGGACAGACGCCTGTGAGGTTCAGTGGGTGGAGCGTCCGAGGCAGGCGGGACTCGGTGGCCTCTCCTGAGCACCAGGGAGCAACGCCAGGGATGACCAGGGGCCTAGGGGAGGAGGAGACGCATCTCCTCTGCTGGTTGACGCGACCTGGAAGTGGTTTTGATCATCTGGCCCCCGAACCAATTTGAGACAGAGAAGAGAGTCAGAGGGAGATGGGGGAGAGAAGGAGGGGGCGGCACAGCTGGGCGGCAGCCGCACACCTTACAGGTGGGTGAGGTGGGTGTCCCGTGTGTCAAGGGGACGATGAAGACGGCGTCCTGGTCTTGCAGGAATGTGGCCTGAGGGGACTGCCCACATGGCAGGGACCTGCCAGCTGTCCCAGGAGGCAGGGACGAGGCAGGGAAGCAGACAGCCGGGGTCCAAGCTCCGAGGCTGCGAAGTCGGGAGGTTGGTTGGGTCCCCTGGCGACCCTGGGGACAGCCAGTCCTGGGATGCTTGTCACCAGAAGCACCTTTTCCATGACGCCCAGGAAACCACCTTCCCTTGTCTGAAAGGGGGTGGGACACTACTGACGTCATCGTGGTTTCTGGTTTGTTTGCTGTCACATCTACAGAAGGAGGGGATCGCAACGGGAAGGCCTTGAGTTCACCACCTCTTTCCCCTTCAGTCTCCATGGGCCACGTGTCCCCTCGGGTTGAGTGGCACTGGGACACAGCCGGGAGGAAGTGGAGCTGGGAACGTATTTAGTGTGGGGTCGGTGGGATGGATTGATGTGGGCTGCAGTCACTTCTGTGTATAGAGCACCACTGCCCCCCGCAGCGTAGAAGTCACTTCCAGAGCCACGCCCCCTGCTGGCAGGGTGGGCAAATCGTCTGAGGCTGTGGAATGAAGGAAGGAGTGGACAGAGGGGGCGGCCCGCACCGCCCCTCAGCGCCCCCCGTGGAGAGTGTGCAGGCGGCTCGAGAGAAGCAGAACCCGCAGTGTTTGCAACCAGAGGCTAGACACGGGGTGTTTCTTCCAAATATCATCGAAACGGAAGAAACATAAATAGACAGCTGCCCTAACGTTTACTCCATATCACTAAAAAATAATTCACGAAGCCGAGGAAAACTGTACTATACTATCAATAACTTCTAAAAATAAGGAACTATTTCAAAACAGTTATTAAACTGAGTACTTTCTACAGAAAATGAAACTTCAAAATTGTCACCTGAAGACGTTAAAATTAGTAAGAGACCAAAAAAGGGCGGGAAAAGACAATATTGCACATGAGGGTGAAGCAGCTCATGGTGAAAGTACGGGGTTGTTCTTCTGAAATCTCTCAGGTTTGTGGTCTTCATCCACTTCTTAATTGTCAAAATTCATTGTGATTTTTCACTTTTGATTGTTTCCTTCCTTATCTCATTTTGCAATTTTATTTTGTTTTTTTTCAGAGGCCCCACTCAACCCACAACCCTGGCGGCCGGTCCTGGAGCAGCGGCGATGGCCGCTCAGCGCCCGAGGAGAGATGGTGACGGACAGCCGAGACCACCAGCGAGTCAGTCCCGCCGCTGACCCGTACCGCGCCTCCCCCTCGGCGACTCACTGCACACCCGAGCTCAGGGAGGCCTGAGCACCAGGCGGGCTGTGCCAGGAGGCACGGACGGACAGAGGTCCCACGTGACGACTTTGAAGTCTTGTCTGAGTCATCGGTTGCTGCTTTGGGGACAACTGTAACTGTCACCTCCAAGACCTGAGCGATACAGTCGTCTCCCCGGCGGCTATGATGTGCCCACTCCTGTGCCCTTCCTACAGCGGTTCACAGACTGTCCCTGAGACCAACGCAGGAAATCACACAGACGTGGTCCCCAAAATAACCCACAGGAAAGAGTCAGCACGCTGTCGTCTGCACGACTTTTCTTGAAAACAAACAAGTTTCTAGCTTCACCTGTGATATAACGGGGACTGTGCAATGTGGCATGTGTGAAATCCGTATTTTTTTACCCCCATTTTAGAGACAAAGGAAGGAGCTGAGGCTCGGAGGGGTGACTCCAGCCAAAATGTGTGGGGAGCGGAGACAGAGCCGAGCCCCCCCTTCCCGCCCTGTGAGGAACCCGCGGCCGGTGAGCGGGGGTTCTCCCCCAGGAGAAGGAAGGGCTTGCCTTCCCCGAGGGACTGTCACGCTCCAGGACTCCCAACCACGGGGTTTCACGCCAACTTTCCCACTGAGCCTGTCGCTAAAACCCAGGACGTTCCAGGAGCACCTTCAGCGTCGTACAGCGAGACAACGTACGTAAATTATTTTAAAGGCCTAATAGATCTCCAAGGACGCCCTCATAGATTAAGTGTCAGCGATGAAATATGGCGTTTCAACTCCGAGGCCTCTCGGAGTAGATGTGCAGGCCATAATTGAGACTCTTGAAAAGCGCGATTTATGATCCCGCCTTCCAGAGACCGGCCATTTCTGGTAACCATTTAATGAATCGCGTGACTGGGCCCCGAGAGTGGACCCTGCTTCCCACCCTGTCACCTGGTGACAACGTCCCAAACAATCAGATTCCGTTTGGGAAGGTGAAGGGTTTACAGCCGTAAGCTTGTCCGCTGTGAAATGCTCCGAGCTTCGGAAAAGCGGAGACTTTGGCAAACGACGGGTCTCATCTCTCCAAGGGTTCCTCAGAGCCCCCGCTGGCACGATGTGACAAGGACGGGCTGACCTGGGTCACGGGTTGTGTGGCACCTCAGGCGTAACTGGGGGAAAGAATGGAAGAAGAACCGAGGTCCATCCCAACCTCCCACCCCGCAGCGAGACCACGTAGGGACGCCTGTTGGCTCGCCTTCTCTGTGTTCAGAAACACACAGGCCAGGCCCGGGGGCTCGGGGCGGTGGGGGGCTGTAAGCTGCCCTGTCCGGTGGGGTCTGCTTGAAGTGTGTCCCCTGGGGTTCTGTGCTGGGGCCACGCCACAGCGCCCCCTGCTGCTTCTCAGTCCTCAGAGCATTAGGAAATCCATCCAGCCCCTCCAGTGGTGCAGTCTGGTCAACAGTCACTTCCAAACCCCCGTCCCAGGCCGGCTCCTGCAGCTGAGGGCCGGGGCTGGCGGGGACAGGGTTTCTCCTTGCAGAGCGGCGCCATTCCTGTGTGATCCTCCTTGGCCGAGAGCAGGGTGGCTTGGCCACATGTGCGGGGTGTCACGGTGGCCTGACGTGGGCTGCCAGGACGTGGGTGAGGCAGACTCCCGGGGATCTGACACCCCCCCCCCCGGGACCCTAGGCCCCCAGGCATCCCCACAGCTCTCCTCCGGACCTGGGCAGGGAGCCCGCCAGCAGTACTTTCTGTTTTTCCATGTCATCAGGTTATTCGACCAGAGAAGCTATCATTATTTTTTGACCGTTGCTGAATGCCCTGCCAGCCGGCGGCCACCAGAAGCAAAGGGTAGTTACTTCTTGGACAACTAGCCTTTTTCCCCCTGCAGGTTATGCTGTAAGCCCAAGTCTCACTTCCCTTTCTAGTCGGAAGATTGTAAAATCTGCCCCTCTATTCAGCGTCGGCAGCTGGAACCGCAGTCACCCCCTCCTGTTTCAGCCTGCACTGCAGGACGAGGCCCCAAAGCTTCGGCTATTAGTGCATTCCTTTCCAAAACTGAAAATTATTCTGGAACACACGGCTCCTTCCAAGAAACCGTAACTCTAGCTTCTGCATAGATATACATCGTGTAGCATCAACCTAGGGACACTGAGAAGGGGCACCCGGGGCTCTATGTAGCCCCTGCCAGGACCAGGGGGACATACAGCCCACCGGGGTGTAAACGGCAGGAGAGGCCCTCCTCATTCCAGCTGCAGGAGTGAGCAAGCCCAGCGAGAGAGCGAGCCAGCCGAGGAAGGAAATCATTGCCAGGGGCTGAGGCAGGTGGGGGCCTGAGCCGGTAACACAGGTAATGCCGTTCTCAGAGCAGGTGCATAAGGATGCGGCTGGACCGCGCTTCTCCTGAGCTGGGAGCACAAACGTGGAAATAACTATGTTTTATTGAACTTTTTTTCTTTTCGGCTGGAGATTAGTATTCTCCACCATACCGTGTCTCTTTGCAGAAACGCATCCTTACTTGTGTGAGGATAAATTAGAAAGAGGCAGGTTTTCCTAGATGGTAGACTTAGAGAAATGAGCCCGCTCTCCGACCTTAACAGAATAAAGGACCACTTTTTATGAGGATGCCTGTTCTACACCACTTAATGAAGAGAGCTCGCACTGAGAATCTCTACAGACACCATCTGCATGTGGGTATTCAGCTTGGTTCTGATTCCCACAGTCACGTCTCTCTGGCCTTGTGAGGATTTCTCAGCCTCCACACCCCCAGCATTGGGGTCGCAGAGCCCAGGGGAGGGCTGTCCTGTGCCCCGGAAGGTTTAGCAGCATCTCTGGCCTTTACCTGCCCGATGACAGTACACCTTCTCCCCACTCAGCCCGACTCCAGGTTTGGACAATGAGGAGTATCCCCAGACATCGCCAGTGTCCGCTCGGGGCAAAGTCTTCTCAGCTGAGAAACGTCAGCCCGAGCGATGACTAGTGATTTGTGTAACTAAGAAAACAGAAGAATCTTCGGAGGCACGAGAGCTCCTTGCAATAATTCACAGCCGTGCGTCCCATCACCGGCTCGGTGACGAAAACAGCGTCCATCTGCGGGGCCCTGTGGGTCCACGGGGGACAGCCTTGTCACGCGGTGCTGTTCACAGAGCACAGGCGGGTGCTGCACCGCCACGGTCCCACGGTGTCACAGCCAGGATTTCAGTGAAACTCTAACACTGCTGGCCATGGCTAGCAAAATCATGTCACTCTGCTGGTCGCGCTTCCAAATCATTTGACAGACTGCCACGGATGACGCTTAAACATGAGAAAATCTTAATGGTCTCAATGTATAGAAAATCCTTCAATGTTATATGCGTTATCCAGGGTGAGGATTTTGAAAATCTGCAAACGGCAGATGCAGAGAGACTCAGAACGATGCAAAGTTTAACCCCTTGTAAAATAGTGGACGCCTGAGTTACCCGGGGCTCCAGGGGTGCGATGCCACGAAAACTGTGACGCATGCAGGCTGGGGCAGAACAGCAGGGGTGGGGGAATGGGGCAACTGCGACTGAACAACAGCACAAAAATAAAAAATAAAAGCAAAAACATACATAAAATTCAGGTTTCGTTTTTGTAAGTTTGCCTACAGATGCTTCGAGCCCAGGAGGAGACAGCGTGAACCTTGGTGGACCAGGAAAAGGGATTCCGGAAGGAACTATGGTGTTCGATACCATTTCTATTCCTTCCAGAACCTCAGCAACTTTGGGGTTCATTTCCAGTGCTAAAGGCCAGGGTTTGGGACCGTGTCGTGTGCTGGGTGTTTTAAGAGGAATAGTGGTAGAGACCCTTCGAGGTCTTTGCAAGTGGAATAACATATCCTGGAAATGGAAAGTATCCTCACATAAAACCTGGAGTGAGTTCCGTCTCTCAAGACACATGCCGAGTCCGCCGTGCCCAGGGGCAGAGCAGACGGATTTACAGCTGGCACTTGTGAACCACGAAGGGGAGCCCACCAGGCGGGCTGGAGCAGGTCTGCTTAGCAGGGAGGAGAGAGAGGGGAGAAAGCTGGTGTGAGCGGGCAGAGCCGGGCCCTTCCCAAACCCCGCGCCCCGGACCTACTGCGGTGAGATCCGGGCCCAGACGCGTCATTTCTGAGTCTCACAGGAGCGAACGCTTGGGGGGAAATGGCATTTATTGGAAGTTTTATTAGAAGAAATCCGCACCCCAGATGGATGACTTAGCAGAGATACAAGTTAAAAAAAAAAATCCTCCCCCTTCGCCACCAAACACATAATAAAATGGGAGCAGCTTCCTGTAACGAGGTGGGTCAGTTTTAAACTTGCTCATTTCACGTCCCTGGCGGGAGACCCGCCATCTGCGATTGCAGGGAGTCCCGGCGTTTCTGAAACGACTACTCCCCCTTCCAGAGAGGGAATACTTCCGAATTCCTCATTTTTAAGTAACCAGGTGAATTCTTGGCTTAAGCTATGGAAAGACTGGATCTTAGAGTACAACGTGCGCGTACACACACACACACACACTCACGCACGCGCGTGCACGTGAATACCAAGCTGCCTGTTCGCTCTGCCCTTAGGAGAGTGCAATCCGGTTTCCCAAGCTTGGGGACAGGCTGGTAATTGAAATCACACCGCTCTCAGCCTCTCCACACGCGGGGCGCACGGGTCGTTTCCTGCGATTGGCGGTCCCCGGAGAGAAGCGCAGGGCCCAGCGGGACCAACTGCGGCCGCGCCCACCTGAGCCCCGCCGGATCGATGCTCGGGGCCAGTGGGGCTCTCGTTAATGAGACCGCGCGGCTGCTGCAGTGCGCGGGGCCAGTGCCCGCGCGGAGGCTGTGCGAGCCACTGGAAGACAAAATAATTGCCCCACGTGGTGGTACAAAGACATCACTGGGGTTTTGTGCACCTGACAGCCAGTTTTACATCCTTACCCGGGAGAGCGCCTTGGGGTGCATGGCGCACAGCGCCAGGTGTGCGGGGAAGAGGTTGTGCTCAGCAGGCTGGTTCACAGAACTCTGGGCTTTGGGCGCTGGCTCCCGCCCCAAAGCTGCCCCCCGTCCAGAGTCGGTTGTATCCATCTGTGCTTTTCTGTGACCGAGCGTTTTGCTAAGTCCATAGAAGCAGGAAAGAACCCAATGATGCGATTTACACTGGCTGGATCCTGTGATTCCTCATTATTATGGGGGAGACTCAGCAGGGCACCTCCCAAAGCTGCATCCGGCATACACCTGAGGGTTAAAGGGGAAATGGAGGCGACCTCGTGCTGGAATTTTCTTGAATTTCCTTGAACATCCTTTGCACCAGCTGCTAAACGATGAGGCAGCTCTATCCTCTTGAAGATCTGTTTCTGGATGTTACTAAGATTTAAATGGTGGCACACCTTCTCTGGGCTACGCACACAGCGCGACCTGCAATGAGGAATTCGGACCCTATGTGTGGTGTACAGGCCTGTTTCAGATGCCACATCGTGGCTCATCTTCGATCGGGTGACAAAGGCATTGTGCTCGTTTCTCGGCCTTGGCGTGAACCATCCTTCCCTAGGTGCCTGGCATTCATCCCTAACACGGGCTGCGAGCTTGGAAACAACACTGGTGTGGTAACAAGCAGAACATCGGAGTTGCACACTGTCCCCCATGGTCCGAGGGGGCAGAGCACGAACTCGAAGGGACGGACACCCACGTCGGGAGTCACCAAAGCTGTTACTCTTTGACACAAGCTGCTTCCCTGGCCTTTGTCAGCATCTCACTATTCTTTCTGCACTCCCCTGGTTGTCTCGTCTTCCTAATGTTTTTTTCATCCATTCGTTTCCAACAAAAATATTATTTTATCCCATTTCCAGGCTGTGATGTTCAGCGAGCCACCAGTTTGAGGTAAATTTGCCTAATCTTGTCTAAAATGGGGGTCATATTAACAACTGCCATATTGACGTCGTTATGACAATTGACAAAAGCAAATAGAGGGAATGTGTCCCAGCATCGGGCCAGGCACACGGAGCACCCCAGTGACGACAACTCAAATGGAACCATGTCCATCTTCTGTCCCTCTGAGCACCCGGCACAGAGGGCTTCCTGGATGTGGGAGGAGCCCCTACCTGGGCTTTCTCCATCTGCCCGTCCCCCAGGTACCTCTGGGCCACTCCTTCATCAAGTCCCAGCACACCCACCGGGCAGACCTCCCCCCCTCCGCTCCTGTGGAGGGTCCTCGTCAGCGAACCACAACCGAGAGTGGGACAATGACGGATGAAGCAGCTGTCTGCGCTTACCTGAGTTTCAGCTCCTTGGTGCATTTCTGGGTTTCCTTGAATGAGTCTCTGGGGGTGGCAGGTGACATCGAGAGACTTGGAGCGGAACTGGGAAGAAATCTGATTCCCAGGGCCCCTGGGAGGACCCTGTCTCCGGCTCAGTGGGGGCAGCACCCTCACCCTCCCAGGGACATTGAGCACACATGTATGGGGAACGGGAACGAGCTCATGCAGGCAGTGCAATCGGGACGCAACGGTGTCACAACAGCGTCCCTGCTCTCCGGAGCCGAGAACGTTGCATGGCGACCAGACATTAACTAATGGCAGGGCATGGAAGGACAAGAGTGATGCGGGTTGTGAAGAGACAGAGTGTGCTGGGCGAGCATGTCCGAACAGGCAAAGTCAGGAGAAGCTGCCCAAGACGAGCCTAATGTTGGCTCCCTGTTAAATTCATGTTAGAAAATGAAATTCTGCTTTTTCTGGACCTAGAACTCCCATGACCATTAAAATGGAGAAATGTCTCCTGAGCACTCAGCTGACTCCGAGGCCATTCAAAAACGCTTTGTGGACATAGCCTGTGGCTTCACACTCACACACACACACACACACATGCACACACACACGCAGGTCTAGGAAAGGATGCAGACTGTCCTTCCAATGACTGAGGTGTGTGAGCCTCCACTTCAGGCTGTCGAGGATATAAGAATATACGTACTTGATAAAGAATGCCGTAAATGTTAACCCACCATAGATATTCCTGGCTGGTCATTAACCAGCCAGACTTGGCTGTCAGAAGCTTCCAGGGCTTCGCTTATCCATCCATCCATTTACAAAACAGCATCACGTGCTCCTGTGGGACCTAGGTGACCTGCGGCCCACCTCAGGCAACCCTGCTGACGTGGATTCTGTCCACGGGTCCCTCCCCTGTCCTGGGCATTGCCCCCTCCCCCCCCCCACAGCGGCCTTTCCGTGAAGAATTGCATCAAATCAGAACCACTTAGGAGCCAAGCCGTGGCTTCCCGGCGGACAGTGGGCACAGCAGTCACGCTGGGCAGACGTCTGCAGGGGGGACCCCGTGCCCCCCACCCCTGGGCTCTCACTCCAGCGCTTGCTGACAGCCAGCTTCATGCAGGGCATGTCCCCAGCACCTGCCCTGGAAGGAAAACGGGGGAAGCCCCGAGTGGCCATTTCTGTAGGAGACTGGAGTGGATGACAAACTGGGGCACAGATAGGAATGAATGACCGCAGTGGAGAGGACTCAAGTGGTAACCGGAAGTGGTAGGAGCTCCAGTTCCATAGAAAAAGTGAGCTGCCAATGACCTGCAGGTGGAGAGAAGCAGCGAGTGAAGGGGAAACTGAAGCGACTGGGGAGGGGTCCCAGGGGAGAGGTCCCTGCGGTGGCAGGCAGAACGGGCTCCCAGAGACAACTTGCTCACCACTGCAGAATATTTACCGAGCGTCCCCCTGTGCAGGACCCGGATGTGCAGTCTTGAGCAAAATGTCCGTGTGTGTGGATTGAAAATCACATCAGGAATAAGCACGTCTATACATATACAAATCTGGAAATGCAAAGTGAGGGCAGGAAAGAGACTTTATGTTTCCCTTTTTTAAAAAGATTTTATTTTTTAGAGAGGGGAAGGGATGCAGAAAGAGAGGGAGACATCAGTGTGTGGTTGCCTCTCACGTGCCCCCTACTGGGGACCTGGCCTGCAACCCAGGCACGTGCCCCGACTGGGAATCGAACCCACAACCATTTGATTCGTAGGCCCACACTCAAGCCACTGTGCTACACCAGCCAGGGCCAGAATTCACATGTCTTGAAAAATAGATGCTGCCACCACGCGGCGAAGTTTTTGGATTTATGTTTCATGGCGTTCTTCATCAGTGATGTCATTGCATTGTAAAGTCATTGCCTCAGATTGGTGGACCTGCAGCTTCGCCAATTAATAACGTGTGTCAGCGCATATGCCGTGCTGACTTTTCTAATTAACGTACTTTTGGGATGAGATTTATAACTATCCCAACGTCATCTTGTGCCTGACACTGACTAGCCCTTTGCCACCAGATCCTCGTGGGAGGGGCTCCTGAGGAGCAGGGCGCGCCCCCAGCCCGGCCCGCCAGTGGGCGGAGCCCATCCAGCTCTCTCTGCCCCAGCGCGTCCCTGCGCCAGGAGAACCCTCGTGCGTTCTGGGAAAAGAACTTCCGACAGCTCTGTAAGGAGGTTAGCAGCACATTGCAGTGATGGCGATTCACATGTTGCCTAAATCTTAGACTTTTTGTAACTTCAGAGCACGCTTCACAGCCAAAGACTGAAGGCGACCTGTGGGAGAGAGCAGGGGCGTGCAGATGGGAGGACCCACTTCCGGGGCCATCAGAACGCACCGCCAGCCTGGACAGCCTCACTCCGCGGCGCTTCCAGGACCACGGAGTCGCGGCCACCAACGAGAACTGTTTCTGACAGTAGGGTGTTCTGGGAATAAAGAATGGTAGCCTTTGGCGGAAAAATCACAGATACACAAAAACTTTATTGTGCTTATTTTTTTTAATTTTATATTTTATGAGGATATTATACAATTTTCAAAGCTAACATCGGAGTTTATTTAGCATGTGTATTTAAAGCGTAACAAAATAAAAGTATTTCACAAAAGACCATATTACAGTACTATTGAAATAGGAGGCATGGGATAATTATGCATGTGCAGGTTACAGACATAATACATTCATTTTAAGGGGAAGAACATTGAATATGAGTACGTTTTGGTTAAAATAAATACCGTGTAAATGTCAACAGCAAGACCCGAAGTGTCCTGACACAGGGAGGGGTCGTGCCAGGCCGCCACGCAGAGCAGGGAGGCGTTGGGGAAGCGGCTGTGGCGTCCCGCTGAGTTCACAGCCACGGCACCACGGGGCACTCGACTCATTCGGGGTGCCCTTCGCGCACCACCCTAGACCTCGGCTTGCAGAACAACGTCACCCCACCTCTTCCCCCGGGGAACTGGTACCGGTGCCTACATAAGGTTTAGAGTCGGATGTACCTTTCATTTCACTATTTCTCAAATCAATCCAAACGTCTCATTTAATCTGCACAAAATTCACTTATAAACAGAAATATATAAAGGCAACATTTTATAAGGGATTATAAAAATTAGCACTTCTAATCATCTCCATAATTCTTTAAGATGATCCCATTCAAGATTAAAATCAGTTTCTTACACAGTGGTTTCTTCGGGAAAGAAGGAGAACACTTAGATTGCAAAAACAGAGAGAGGAGCCCGACAAGAAGTCTGCCCGTGTAGCAGACGGGAGCGGCTTCCCCGACTGTGCGGCACAGCCCCGCCCCGCTCCTTCCTTCCGGCGGGCCGCTCACAGCAGCGCTGGAGCCTCTGCTCACACCTCGCCGCGAGGGGTGGGGCCTACACGCGACGCAGACCCACAGAATTTGTAAGGATGGCAGGAAAAAGGGGACATCTGTCCCAAGCGAAGGGCATCCATGTCCGTCAACCACGAGACATGACAATGCACAAGGCACAGTGGGCCACAGAAAAATGACTCCCGTCCTCACTCTGGAAACAGAGCGACGGGCGGTCCACGTGAGTGTCGCTTGCTGTCAGCCACCGGGGCCTGGGAGAACAGGGGCTGAGAGAGCAAGCAGGGCCCCTCCCAAGATGAATCACCCTTGAGGCACATAACCAATAAAAATACTAAGACTGATTACATTTGGGAAAAGGAAGAGTTTATGCTTTTTTGCCCTTTATACATTTGTAAAGTTTATAAATGACTTGAATGTATTCAAATTATTGCAAGAAAAATACTTACACGAAAGAAACAAGCCTGGCAGTAACTCGGGCCAGAGGCAGGCGCTGTCGGAAGGCGAGGTCCCCGCGCTGGCGGGGTCATCCACCCCAGGTGGCACGGCGACCTTCAATGGGCTGGCCACTTGGCCCCCAGCCTCACAGTGCTGGAAGGAACTGGGGACCACCCGCATGAGGGCATGCAGGGGCAACTCCACCTACCCCACGTTCACGGGGCTCCGCCCACTTCCCTGTCCTCAACACACTGTCACCACCTCTGTCACCTTCATGCCTGAACACAGCACTCTGCTTAAACGCTTCTCGACAAAACTGTCAGTCTCACAAAAACTCTGCCTGTGGGAACAGCCAGTTCCACTTCTTTAAACAAAATCTGAAACTGCAACCTTGTCAACAGAACTGAAACCGCTTCAACATTCACAGGGGCCGTCCGCACCGCTCGCATCCTTCCTTCCTCTCCGCCGGGGCGAAGCGCGGGCGGACAGGGCGGTCCACGTTTTCAAAAGTTTAGGAAAAATGTTTCCAATCCAGGAAGAGTGTTCAAATACCAAAGACTTTTTAAGGGTATTATGTTGTCAGAGAATCTGAAATATTCACGGATAAAATGCACATACAATATAAATAAGAGTAGCTTGCAGAATATAAAAAAATTTCTGAAGGGGACCAATCAGAACTTCACTAAGACCTATGAACAAAAACATATGCTTAAACTATAGTGTACAACTCTGAGTGGAGCATTTAAATTTATAAAGAAATGGAAATATAGTACTGCAAGATTATTTAAAGGATATTTTCCAAATGTACAAACAATAATAAAAACACAAAAAAGCCTTGGGCAATGTGCAACTTTCAAAATTACCGTCACGACAGCCAAACAAATCCTTAACCACTTTTTATACGGATTCATTTATACCGTTTTAATGCAAAGAGAGCATCAAAGATATGAAGACAAAACAGAATAAAGTGAAAAACTCTTCAGTGTCTGACTCACATTTTGTCCCCCAATGTTTTCACATTTCAGAGTTGCATTTTCAATGTATAAGCTAAGAATTTTAAAGGTTTCTCAAATAGTTTATGTTGACATTTACTTTAAGAATTATTTAAATGCTACGATGCTAAGAACTAAAACACATACTTCAACTTTCAAAAATAAAATAGTCACCCAAGTTCACAATTGTGTTCATGTCAACTGCCCGAGGGGACTGAGAGGCCCGCGGTCCCCTGGCCGGACGCCGCGGGCCGCGCAGGCGCGGTCTGTCCCGGTGAGCGTGGGGCGCCACCAGCGGCCGGCGAGAGTCCGTCTGAACACTATCTATCAGCACCCGACTCTGAGTCAGCGTGCAGACCTTCAGCCCCCAGAGCTACCACGTTCCTTTCACTCTCCCAGCATGCAATCCGATCATTCCAAAGTCACTTGGGTTTTGCAGGAAGGCGACTTACAGGGGTACAAAATGAAGTTTGGATGAAAACTGGTTAAGGATTCGAAGCACTCGAGCTCCGGCGCGTTCGCGCCGACAGCCGGACAGAGACGGGGGCGCGGCCAGCAGGGCAACCCTTCGGTGGTCTCGGCGACGCCCCCCGGCGCTCAGCTGCTCGCGGTGCAGGCGTGCATCCTCTTGGCGACGTCGTACACGTAGGTGACGTCCGGCCGCTTCTCCGGGTCCGGGTTGATGCACATGTTCACCAGCTGCCGGAGCTGCGGACACAGAGCGCGGGCGCTTACTGGGATGCGAAGGCCCGGCGGCTCCCACGCACGGCGAAGGGCATGCCCTGGCCGAATATTCCTGCGCCCGGAAATTCGCGCGACTGCTGCCAGAGAACGCACAGCCGCCCGCACGTGCTAAGGGGCCTTACTTGTTGGTGAGCGGGAGTGGCCGGATGAAACGCTGCCCTATCTGACAACGTGGTTGCACCTGGAGAATATCGTGCTAAGCGAAACAAGTCAGACAGGGAAAGTCAAGAACCACCGGACTTCACTCACGAGTGGGATGTAAAACTGAAAAGGGCGGATGAACAAAAAACGAAAACGAACAAAATCTCACAGGTGCAGACAACAGTGTGGCGGTCGCCAGAGGGAAGGGGGTGGGGGAGGCACAGGGTGGGAGGGGACCAAATACACGGCCACGGAAGGAGGCTTGACTGTGGGTGGCCGGGACCCAGTGCGCACACAGCCCTGGCTCACGGAACTGTGAAACCTGCACAATCTAATTAACCAGTGTCACCCCAGCAAATTTAATTGTTTCAAAAGAGGTATTTTCCACAATCAGGAGCCAGATTTTTTTTTTTGCCTGGTAAGTATGTCTTCAGGAATAATTTAGCTCTTTTGAAAATTTGCATTAGCTCTTTCTGGCCAGTACAGTAGCATGTGCTAAATTATCGAGTTACTATGGTTTCTTCACAGCCCTCAGCTTCTACCATCTAGGGGAAACTGGGGTGCTGACGAAATCTGTGGGGTGGTCTGCCATCCTGCGATGAAACAGCGAGGTGCGCCCCCAGAGGTGAGTGGGGGGGCAGGGTCTGGCCCGCAGCCAGGACAGGGGGGTGGAGACCAGGCTGCCAAAGGTCTGAAGAGGCAAAAGGCCTTTACAAAACCAGAGAAGAAAAAGCTGCTTAATTCAGATGCCGGAAGGAAATTTAAAAGGCAACACAGAAACACTTAAATGAGAAAAAGCATACAAAGTAAAACTAAGATGAATTATTCATAACATGTCCAAAGCATGACAAAATCATAAGGCATATGGAAATTAATGACTATTTGTTGCCAATAAAGTGGAAAATACTAATCTATTGTGATCTGTGTATTTCTAAAGAAATATCAGAGCAGAGAGGTCGGCACCAGAAACGTGACAAAGAAGAGCGTGCTAACTGTCGCTGTCGGGGCGGCAACCCAATTACTGTCGAGTTCAATCGCGTGTGGGTGAGGACGGTGGGCTTTGTGCACTGCAGCTCCGGGTCACTGACGCAGCTCTCCACGGAATAATGAAGACCGCGGTGTGGGCACTGGGTCTTCTTCACCCCCGTCTTCCTCCCTCCGAGACCAATTACTGCGTCGGCCCCCCAGACACGCCCCGTCTCCATCCAGCCAAGGACACATGTTAGCACCCAAAGTGGGTCTAATGCATGAAAACACACCGCATTCCGGTGCTTTGGGTATTTGTACACAGTGATTCGGCGTCTCCGGCCTGGACACCGCAGTGTCTGGTGATGGGCCTGGGGGACGAGGGAAAGGGAGGAGCAGCCGCCTCACTCGGATGTGAGGTACGTAACATCTGCGTCACAGCTGAAGGTCTGTCCGCGTGCCTCGGAACCTGGGCAAGTCCACGGGAGTCGCGTGGTTCTGCAGGACCCCACAGGACACGGGACGCGGGGCCTGGCGCTGCACTCACGTCTTTAAGGAGCGAGTCCCCAGCGTCCCCGCAGAAGCATAACTGGACAAAGGGCCTGCTTAACTGTCTTTTTTAAACAAACGGGACATTCGAAGCTTAAAGATCAAATCTTATGTGGCAGCTTGAAGTGAGGTGGCCGACTGGCATCACAAATGACGAGAATACGACACTTCCTAAACCGTTGTAGGGAAGAACCGAATGCTGTCCCCGTGCTTGAGAACACATACAATCCGGAGATCATTTTAGTAAGTGGCACAGTTATGGATTGCATGTATTATTGGTATGTATCTCTTTCCACGTTTCAGAGTAAAGTACGCTCGCCTCCCTGAGCACCGTTACGGAGGTGTGAGCACTACAGAATAGCTGTGAACACACACCTACCTCCCAACACCGTCTGTGCCAGGTGACAGGAGGTCACCCCTTTAAGTTGTCTTGGGACAGGGGACGAGGAACGGCCTTCCAGCACCAACTCAGGTAACGTGGGTTGGTGCTCGGTAAGAACCCCAGGGGCTATACAGTTTTACTAAGATCAGTGAATCCAGCAACTGTAAGATAGAGCCGTTTAGACTGCTCAAATGAATAAAAGTTTCATAAGTTGAGTCTAACTTCAGAATATGCAAACAAACCCATACCTAATACTTTTCCTCTTGTTTTTTTTTATTTACATAAAGTAACTCTTATGAGCTTACGAGAGGGTCACATGTTTTGTTGCTGACTTTTAAATTTTGTTAAAAGGCTTCTTTAGGCATATTCTGAATTCAAACAGAAATGATTCATGAATGTCCGGTAAAAAGTCAGTCGTCATTCGCAAAGCTCTCATTTAGTGTTTTCCTTTCCTTAGGGAAAGGTATGGATGGCACCTTCACGGCACACTCGAACATTCCCGTTGCTCCCTCTCCCTGGCAGAGGCGCGTGCGCAGCCCGAAAGGTAAGACCAGCCCCCACCATCCCCTCCGTCCGGCTCCT
Organism: Trachops cirrhosus; assembly: GCA_028533065.1. Taxonomy (NCBI): domain Eukaryota; kingdom Metazoa; phylum Chordata; class Mammalia; order Chiroptera; family Phyllostomidae; genus Trachops; species Trachops cirrhosus. The sequence continues at coordinate 91,682,048 of CM052546.1, read as the reverse complement.
GCCCTGTCACTGTTCCCCAGCCCCCCGTTACCACCGCGCAGAGGCTGGGTTCTGGGCTGCAGGGCCGCCCTGGGCCCCCGTTTCCCCCAGCTAAAGTGGGAGTGAGGCCCTACCCCGTCTCTCGAACAGGAGCGCCCCCACATGGATTAAAGGAGATGGTGCGTTCCGAAGCTGACAAGTCAGTATTCTGGTTTTATCGGAACCCCCGTGGATTTATGCTCTGAAACGACCTACAGACACCCGAAATCAGTTTAGTTGAATTAAACTTCAGATTATTACTCTGTTACTCACACAGAGCCCAGCACAGGGAAAGCGGTACTTCTCTACCCTTAGGGACAAAAGCGAGCCGGGGCTCTGCAGCCAGGAAGCAGCCCCCCAGGCCTGGGGCCGAGGGAGGGGACCCTCCGCTCCCGCTCTCCTCTTACAGCCACCGGATGAAAAGGACAGGCATGTGGCACTGTCTCAGAGAGGGAAAAAATGCTGGGAGTTGAGGTCCAGGAACCGGGAGGGGGACTTCAGAAGAGGAAGCCGTGTCCGTGAAGACACGGCGACCCGCTGGCGGTCCCGCAGGATCTGCAGGGGCGGGTTGTGGGGTCACAGGGCGTGACCCCGGTTTGGCTGTAACGCTGACACCCAGTGACCCAGTTCTCTGATCAAAAGTTCGGTTTAAAAACTTTATACTGCACTCTTCACCGTTTCTTATATTTTGCCACACTAAAAAATTAAATTCAACGTGGAGTCTCAGACGAGCTGAGCTAAAAGCCTGCTCCATAAAGAAATGTTGAAGACGGCGGAGGAGTGCGCGCCACCGGGTCTGAGTTTGTTCTGTATCATGAATTCTGAGCAATTATTCCGCAGAGTTCCTACTTAAGGAGAGAAAATATTTATCAGCACATCTGCACTTCAAAGCCCTCAATCTGAGAGCGCTCTGCGCACCTGAGCAGACTGCAGAAACACTAGTCCGCACTCCTACCCTCCTCTGCTCAGTAAGACCGGTTTCCATCCCATCCAGACGCCACGGCTTTCCGTTTCACCAGGCGCACCAACAGATTCTACCGACGGCAGGAATCGTGCTCTTTCTGGGTTTTTTTTTAGGAAGGACACCAGTTTGCGTGGTGTCTCCTCTTCAAACCCGCGACGCCACGGGGCGGAATGAAAGTGGAAGCTGTTTGCTTTCCCAACCCTCAGACCTTCCGCCTGGGCCCGGCTTTGATACCTGCCCCTGGGCTGCGCGGCCGCAGCTCCGACTTCACACTGGCTGCGGAGAAGTGACCCTGCAGGCAGGTGCGCCTCCACCGGCCGCGAGCGCGGCGTCATTAAAATCCCGCCGAAGGTCACCATGGTAACCGCCTGCTGAGGCCTCGCTGCGCGCTCGGCATCTCCTAATCAGCTACCATGTGAAATGCAAATGCAGACAGTCTGAAAATTAGTCAGGAAGAATGGGAGACGACGATGCAGCCACGTGAAATATTCATGCGCTTCGTGGGAGAAGGAAGACAGCATGAGTGACACAACAAAGCGGGGACCCTGACACCCTGCGATCACTCCGCGGGCCTGTTCACACCCTCCTGCGTTCCGGGCTGAGGGCTCGGAGGCTGGTTTTGTGAAATGCCATATTTATATGCCATGCCCAAAATAGTAATTAAGTGGCTAACAGAACAGCCTGCGCGTCAGGTAAAGGCAGGACTTCTAAACGGTCGCCCCTGCCTGGCGAGGGTGCATTCTAACTACCCACACGCAACGCTGCGAAATGAAAAGCAGGCACCACTGGTTAGCAGCAGCAAAACCACCAGCAAAACAGGCACTTGTAACAGTCCAGGGCCCCGGATGCTCTCCGTGGTAAAAAGTCTTTAGAGATATTTATTATCCAAGTTACACCGACTCAATTTTCCTTACATACGACTAAAACCGAGGGCTATTCATTTCAAGATAGAAAGAGGGACACCAGACTACCTAATAAGTGAGCATGATAACTGCTTTACATTTTTCCTTCGCTCCTTCCCATTTTCCTCGGGCAAAACAGAACGCTGTCGCTTGTGAGAAGGTGAGACGCGCCGACTCCCAGCAGTGTCTTCTCTGGGGGGTCGGCCGGCGAGCTTTCTGAAAGGAGTTCAGTGAGCCCAAGCTGGCCTGAGACCTGCTGTTCGCTAGCTCCTTCTGAACTGGTCAAGTCAGGGCGGAACTGGTGAAGTCAGGGCGGAACTGGTAAAATGAGGACCTAACTGGTGAAGTTAGGGCGGAACTGGTGAAGTCAGGGCAGAACTGGTAAAGTCAGGGCGGAACTGGTAAAATGAGGACCTAACTAGTGAAGTCAGGATGGAACTGGTGAAGCCAGGGCAGAACTGGTGAAGTCAGGGCGGAACTGGTAAAATGAGGACCTAACTGGTGAAGTCAGGGCGGAACTGGTGAAGTCAGGATGGAACTGGTAAAATGAGGACAGAACTGGTCAAGTCAGGATGGAACTGGTGAAGCCAGGGCAGAACTGGTGAAGTCAGGGCAGAACTGGTAAAATGAGGACGGAACTGGTGAAGTCAGGACAGAACTAGTACAGTCAGGATATGTTAGGCTAAAATGGGGGATTCTGGGTGGAGCCAAAACAATTTGTTTCAACGGGTTACCAAAGCAAGTGAGGACTCAGACTCAGATCTTAAGACAGGAAGTCTTCTAAAATGTCCCCTCCTACCCCAGCCATTTTGCAGCCTGTCTACAGTGAGGACCTCAGCCCGTGTCCCCGAGGGGATCTGCATGCACAGTGGAGACCAGACGGGCACTGTCAGAGGAGGGAGGGTCGGGCTGAGAGTGTAAGGCTGGGGACAGGCAGCTAAGATGCCCGTTGTGATTTCCGAAAAACATGAACTGGAGAGCTCTGCCAAAAAAGAAAGTTCTGGCCGCCTGTCTGTCGTGCTGAGACGGGGAGTGGGGGGAGCTGCCGGTGGGCAGGGTCCCCGGCCCGGCACCGCACAGCCTGGGCCTGAGCCGCTGGCGCCCCGACTCGACCCGGGCGTGTTCCGTCGCCCCAGGGGGTGGCTGAGTCCACCCCACGGCAGGGCGGCATCCACTCCGTGAAGGCACCACGGAGTGGACTCGAACCACGCGTCTCCCAGGGCGTGGCGACAGAGAAGACGGCCACTCCTGCCACCCGGCCTCACAGCCATATGCATTTCGGGACGCGGGCATTTCTCAACACACGCACTGTTAGCTGGGGCCACCGGGGGCACGCGGACGGGACACGACTTACTTCCTCCGAATAGTGGTCTGAAGGGAGAGGGGGGTAGTCGCACTGCTCGATCTTCTTGCACAGCGAGTACAGGTTCATCTTGTCGCCGTAGAAGGGACTCTGCAGCGCCGCCATCTGCAAAACGCCCCAACGACATGGCACGGTGAGAGGGTCACTCCAGAGGCGGTTTCCGCAAGATTGCACGGGCGGAAAAGAACCACCAGCGCCTCCCAGAGAGTGAGCTGGGCCTTTGGTTTTTACGAACACCCCTTTCTGGTCATTCTCTAGTAACTTCTAAAAATCTTACTTCGATTTTCGGTTACTTTTTTCAACATTTAAAATTCCCTAAAAGGGAGAAGTGATTAACAATATTTATTTATACACATAAGCAACATAAAGCAATGTTAAGGAAAACCAACATAAAGTAACTTAAAATTCTTTGTACCTGCAATGCCATGAAAGCCACTAGTATCATCTCATGACTAAACAGACATGGGCGGTTTACGTCAAACATGTAATGGCCAAAAAATAACAAAAACAAAACCAAAGTTAGAACGGAAGTATGGTCCAGCCGGGGCTTAGGGAAGAGCACACACAGCCTTCTCTCCTGCGTAACGGCTGCAGGAGGGAGAAAAATCCTCTCCGTCTGAGCTAGCAACTGATCCCAAGCAGGTTACAATGACTTGGAGCTTTTTTTCTCCTTTGATAACGTCTCAAAAACGCACTGAAGGTGCTCAAAAGCGCTGCGAGTCAGATGCTACCTCAAGGCATCCAAATGAGATTTCTAATGCAGAAAAAAAAATGGCTCGAAGAATGAACAACTTTGAAAAAGACATTATGGAATTTCAATGTGTTTCCAGACAAGGTTCCAACTTGACACTTAAAGTGCAAGGGCCGCGGTGAGCAGGGCTACAAACTAAAAATCGATGGGAAACGTCCGAGTCCCGCTCGCAGCCTCCCCGCCCCCACCCCCCAGCCGCGGCGCGGGGTGTCCGCGGAGCGGTGGGCGCCCCGGAGCCAGTCACCCTTTTCTGCGCGTGCTAATAAGTTTGATTGGGGGAGGGCGGTGTGTACACTCCCCAGACAGGCAGAGAGTGTGTGAAACACGCTGGTCCGTGCTGTGCTACTCAGTGGGCGTCAGCGGGGACAGGACAGCTGAAAATGCCTCTCATCTGTCTGCGGGCGGCCCGCCGCTTAACCCCTTCGCAGCCGCGGCCGGGCAGGCCGGCCTGGGCCACAGAATGCCACCTCGGGAGGAGCTGTCCCACGCGAAGAGGAGAGAGTGAACACCGGAGTGTCCCCGAACACGGAAGACACTCCTTCAGAGAGGAGATTTCTAAGGGAGGACCTCCGGTCACAATCACATTTTGGGTTTTCTATTCAAAATGCAAGGGCATGTAGTGAGGAACTAGACTGTGACAGAACCGGGGGAGGGGTGTCGACTGCGCTGTCCCTGAGGGTGAGCACCCCAAGTCCCCACAACTCACCACCCTGGGCCAGGGGTCCATTACAGGACTTCTGTCTCAATACTGCAGTGCTTAAAAAAAAAAAAAAAACCACACCAAAACCCAGAATGTCCCCTAAGGAGTTAAACAGGAACGGTCTATTTTCATGCATCTCCTGCTTTGACAGATGAAAAATGTCAACTGTCCTGTTTTTATTTTCCAGCTTTTGCACTATTCATCTGGTTCATTAGTGCATCTCGGCGCTGCCCTGACAGCTGCTCGGCCGCGCGCCCGGCAGCTGAATTTTTCAGGCTAATTTGATCCTCCACACTGAGACGAGCGCGGGATGATTGACTTGCTCCCTGACCTCCAGGGTCCAGCTCCGCTGATTAGTATTCTGGGGGCGTCGGAGGGACGAGAGCCCACTGTCTGTCTTCGGGGCTGGTGGCAGCTCTCTCTTTTTTTGAACTGTAAGCCACCAACCTACAACCCTGGAAGGATGCGGTTGCTGAGCTGAACAATAAAGGGAGTGTGTAGAACCGACTTTTCCATGTAAAGGGCCGTGTAGCGAAAGCACAGCATCTCCGTTTAATTAGTAAAGTCTACTTTGTTGCATATCAATTAAAACGGCACTGCCGGGGCTTTTTTTTTTTTTTTTTTGAGGTTTCAGGAATATTTGAAAGTCTAATTTTCTGAGTTTCCAATACATTTTCGAAAACAGGCTTCCGGCGCCGTCATTGTAAACTCTCAGGGGGACACGGTGTGGAGTGTCTAGGCACTCTGAGGGCCGGTTTCTTAAAGCTCAGTGACCGGGTGCTTCCAGGAACAGGGAATTATTAAAACCTAACTGGAAGCACACCGTAAACGTAAATGAAATCTTTAGAAAAATTCTAGTTCTTCCAAATGACCTGCATGCGGGAATTGAGAAAATGCTCCAAAATGAACACTAATGTTGACGTGACAAACACCTGAATTCAAAACCACCCACAACGCAAAAACTCGTGGACGCAGGAGGGTCCAGAGACGCAGAGCCCGCTCTGGCGACCCTTTTCAGGGCGGAGGGGCGGGCACAGCCTCTCGGGCACATTCGGACACGAAGGGTTGTTTCCGTTTTGACATGAGAGCCCGCTGGCCCGAAAAGATTTATGCAAACTTCACAAAAAACACAGCGTCCACCAAAACGTTTCATCGCTAAACTCAGTCCCATGAGAGGAATCCTGTGTGGCTGTCTATTTTAGGGGTTTGAAGGGAAAATGTGGCTTTGGTCATATCAGACCGTGGCCGGAAGGGATCTAAGATGACTAAACAGGAATAAAACGTTTTAAAATGTACAGTGCCTTTTAAACATTATAGTAACTTAACAAAATCAATTCAGTTCTTCTTAACACTTACAAAATTACTGACAGAATACAGCAAGCATAAATCTCTCATAACCTCATGTGCATACACAAAAGTATTTGTTATATCACTACCTCATGATTTTTCATAATAAAAATTATCCTACAGGTATAATTTAAGGACATTTAAAAATCCTTTCTTTTTAAATAATCCTTTGTCACTGTAGTAGGGAGAACAAAATAAATAATCTCAAAATAAATAATCTCTTAAGATTTGTAAACATGGAATTGCAATCAATAAACTAATAATTAAAGACCATGACACGCATTAAAAACGAACACAACACCGTCTCAGGCTCCACTTCCAAGTCCGTGCGGAGCCCCGGAAAAAGGGACCCCACTGTGCGCTCCATTTAAGGGGCCGAGAAACACGACACACAGTGGGAGACACACTGGTCTCTATGCATCCACTCGGACTTCCTTTGTGCGCATCAAAATAGGAAGCTGACTCCATGTATTATTTCCCCTCACTTTGTTTTACTAAAAGGGTTACTCGGATGCAGGCTAATTTTCAATGAACACCTTTCACTCAAAGCCTACAACCCCAGGAAGATCGCCCTTCAACGAAATGACAGAGTCACCGGCTTCAGATGCTCCCTGGTGCTGGCAGTCTGCGCAGGGGCGAGGGCCCACCTGGGTCGCCGCGCTGCGGTGTCCGCGGGAGGACCCGCCTCCGTGACCCCGTGTCCCCTCGACGCCTTAGCAGACGCAGAACAGGAGGGAGTACTCCACCGAGCTGGACCCGCACAAACTGTCACTCGAGGAAGTGAAATTAAGTGATAACCTAGAAGCGGGACTGGCTTGTGTGCTATGCTTAAAGCCCGACTGCTCTACGTGAGAGGGGGAAAAAGGTGGCGGTAGAGACCTTTCCGAATTTCACAGTTTAAACCCGTTACACCGCACCTCCCCTGCAGTGCACAGGTAAGCGAGTTTGCTCACAGATGTTCAGATGCACACTTTCCTAAGTAAGATGTGCTGGAGAACAGCATATGAACATTAAAAAATTTTAAAATAAAATTCTCATCAAAAGAGAAACCATTAAAAATACATTAGAGAAAGTAAATATGCAAGAACATATAGTTTATTGAATTCTATTATAAAAGCAGTTACTGAGGGAGAGAATGAACTGCTCATGATTAGAACACTAACTCCGGGTCACCGCCCAGGAAAGCCGCTAGGGGGCGCGACGCTCTCGGGCAGGACCTACCTCGTACAGGAGACAGCCGAGAGACCAGATGTCCGACTTGAAGTTGTAGCCGTTCTCGTGGATCCTCTCGGGAGACATGTAGTACGGTGTCCCCACTGCCGCGCAGACCGAGGAGGACGAGAGGGGCACGAGCAGGAAGGCGCAGCCGGGGAGAGAAACGACATCCAACACTCTGGGTTAGAAATGTCACCGAGATCATTCATTCTGGCCAGAAAACTGTTTTTGAGGACACTCGGAAGTTTTGCACGTCCTCCTGACGCCCTGCCCCGCACCCCGCACCTGAACCCCCACCCTGCACTAACGGGTCGGGTGCGTTCAGCTTCAGTATCTCCGCCTGATCCCCAGTCCGAGGAGAGTCCGGGGAGCAGAACTGAAGGGGGAAGAGGAGGTCTAACAAGAAAACCTGGGTAAGTGGCTCACAGGGACTTCGTTTCTTGCCTTTAAAAAAATACAGGATTGCATGCCCCAAATAAGCACGATAATGTAACCCTTCATTTAAATGTTAACATACAACAATGGTATGCATATGGGTGGAGTATGCATAAAGAAGTCATACTCATTAACTTTTACAGGAACACCTCTCAGAACACATGGCCACACTCAAATTACAAACTATGTAACCATCAACCTTCCCTACTGTACTCACTCCTACTTTAGATAGAATATAACAGACTTTCGTACATCAAAGGGTTACATAATATACATGAAAGGTTACTGAAATCTCTGGAAAAATGTCAGCGGTTACCCCTACTGAGACCTTGTTAGAGACAGGATACTCTAGATAATTTTGGGGTTTGCTTGTTTGTTTCGATGTGTCAATATCTTTTCCCTATGCGCATTCAAGATAAAGCTAACCATAAATGTTAATATTTATTAAACATTTAAAAATAAACAAAGGCATATACAATCTACTTTGAAGGGTAAAACTATTTATGGCTTTCAACGAGAATATATTAAATTTCAACCTTAGAGGCTTTTTTTTGCCAAATAGAAAATCAAAGTTTGAGAACAATATTTGAGGATCTAAGTTGCCTGAAGCAGGAGCTACCAAAACACACTGCTACCATGGAGGAAAGGAAATTCTCCTCTTTCTATTCGTTTTCAGCAACACCCGGGTATTTCCTGCAAATCCTAATACAACCGTGGCTCACGAAACGGGGCTGTGGTGTCTGCTGAGAGGCAGCGAGGAGACACCCCGCTCCCCTTACAATCCAAGCCTCCACTGCAGAGGCAGGAGTCAGTTTTCCAAAATCAGAATGAAGTGACAGCCTCATGACTGAGTGTTGCTATTCACAGGAAATGTGACCTGGGCGGGAATCCACTTCCCCTAAAACCCCGAGCCGCGGTCAGATCTCAGGCGAGGACAAGGGAGCAAGCGAACGGGGGACAGCGGAAGCTTAAACAGAATGCGGGCTCTTCGGTAGCCGCGCAAATGAGACAACCTCGAGGAAATAAATTCCTGAACGGCATAATGTGCTTTGAGGACAGACACGTACATAACGACACTTTCCGTCTGGGTCAGAAAAGTCAAGAAACAGCGAAACTGCCAGGTGTGAAGAATCTGCCCCCTTCCTGGGTGAGACCAAGTGGGGCTCTCCGGCTCTGGGGTTCCAGCACCCGCCCCGGGAGTTTGCGTGAGCAACTAGGGCTGCGCACAGGGACGCGCGGTGGGGACAGGGACGCGCTGTCCGGATAGGGACGCCTCTCTGCGCGCAGGCAGGGCAGCGAGAAGCTGGACCAAGAAAGGCTGTTCCCAGGCTCCTGGGTTCAGGACAGGGAGCCCGGGTGGCTGGCTGGGAGGGAGGGGCAGAGAGAGGCTGGGCGCAGCCCCCAGCGGGCCGGACACACTGAGGCTGGGAGGTGCAGTTTGCGGAAAGCGAAGGGGATTCTCCCACAAGCTCTGGGAAGCCTGCGGGCCATCGGGGCCGGATACCACGTGAAAGATGGATGATGGGGCGCGAGGAACAAACGCGGGCCCTGTACAGAGATCGGCCCCAGGATCGCGCCTGAAACGCAGGAAAACGAGACCCGCTGGCCGTGCCCATAAAGCGAACAGAGGAGAAGAATGATTACGTTTTCTGCAAAACTAAGCTTAAAATGTCAAAACACTGAATGGACAAGAAAGCCTTTGCGAGCGGCTGGAGGTCTTTGTGGAAAGTTACAAACTTTTAACGCTCCTGCTTAGAGCTTAGGCACGATTCTTCTTATAAGTCACAAACTCCTTTATACTAGATATGCATGTTTTATTTTAATATTGAAAGTACATACCTCCCCAAAACATGCTAAAACGTAAATCTAAGTAGGCCGCTCACGGCTTTGATGGACACGTTTCCAAAAGCGTCCTTTCGTAAGCAGCAGCAGGAGACAGCCTGTTTGTGCACTGCGAGGACTGGTTGCGTCCTGCAGGGCTCAGGCCTCGGAGGGCCCGCCCCACTCTGGCTCCGCCCCTCTCCAGCTCCGCCCCTCTCCGGCTCCGCCCCGCACCCGCGCCGCACCCGCGCCCGCACCGGCGCACGCGCCCGCACCCGCGCACACACCCCTAGGTGCTGAGCAGCTGCCAAGCCTCATCACCGACCTGCCCACGGAGGGGCTGAACAGTGTAAACTGCTCAGGTGAACCCGAAATGCACCCACACGCAGTGGTATGCTCCCCACATGTCACACTTAATGAGTGTGTGATCATTTCTTAAACCCTTTCTCTAAAATCCATGCCGGCGGCGTCTATTACTGCTGTTGCCTCAAGAACGTTCCTGCCGGAAGGCTGTGCAGGGAGAGGGTGAGCCCACCGGGCCTCCACCGGGGGCCGGGCGCTTTGCCAAAGATCGCAGACCTCGTGCAGTGCGGACCCGGGATCCCAACCAGGCGGTTCTGAGCCTTGCATGTACACACGCAGCCACCCCACGAACACTGCCCGCTGTAAACAGGGCTGGAAGAAGTCTATCTCTCCGAATAAGAAACAGAGCAACGCTACATGTCAGAGCCTGCAAAGCCAGGCACGAGGGTCCGCTCAGTGGGCCGCTGTGGAAACTACGTCCGCTGCAGTTACTGCGTCTTAGAGAAACACTTGTGATGGCCAGGAGGTCAAAGTTAGAGACCGGATTCTTCCCAGAGCAATCGTTTAATTCAAGAGAGGGTGAGAGTCGAAAACACACTGTGGAAAGTGCCTGCAGCACAGACTGAGCACACGCGTCCTTGGCGGCTCCGGACCGCTGGTGGCTGAAGGACGCGCCACGCAGAGGGGCGGGCGGGTGTGGTGGAGCCGCTGTGCGGCCACGGGCAGCAGCCGTGAGAATGCCTACTCAAACACACTCACCTTCCAAGTTGGCATCAGAGGATGTCTCACACGTGGAGACGTGTTGGGGGGAAGGATCTGCACCCAAGAGGCTCCAGTGGGAGAACCCTGATGCTGGGCGGAGAGGCCGTGCACTTGCTCGGCTGGCCCGCCACCGAGCCAGAGAACAGCTTGCCGTGCTGGGAACGGCAGGGAGCAGTCACTCCTTTGCCAACACAGCGACCACAGCAACCACGACAGAATCCCCATCCCTCCCAGGGGTTTCCAGTGCTTGTGAGCACAGGGGCCGGCACAGGGCATTGGAGTTGCCTTTAAAAGTCAGTTCTGCTTCAGCACATGGAAGCGCATATGGTAACGAAGGTCACAAAGGTGTGTGCGCAGAGAAATGCCCCACATCTCTCCTGGGGGCACCACGGAGGCAGGCAGAGCCCCGTGTTGGGACATGGGCACTCTCCCTGCTCCCACCCGGCGTCCCCCTTCCACCGGAGGAGATGGTCCGACAGGAAACTCGTCATCGTGCGTAGTAAGGGTGACTTTGGTGGACACAGACGGCTGTGACAGCAGAGGACTCCCGCCCCACCCCCAGTTGCTCAGACACCTTCGGAGTCTAAATCCACACAGTCTACGGTGGTCAGACCGCGTAGCAGATTGATTTTTCTAGTGAGGTTCCTTGAAAATCACTTTTTTCTCCTTCTCTACTGCAGTCTATGATGGAGTAGGCCTCTCAGAAGCAGGACTGGTACTAAGAAGAGAAGCCCCTTGACAATTAAATAAACTTTCTTATTTAATAAAAAAGAACTAACAACAAACTAACAGTAATGATAGAAAAGTTGTTTATAAAATTTACATTTTGCTAAGTGTGGTATTTTCTTCCTTAAAAAATAAATGTACTTTACAATGCAATAAAGGGGTCAACCCAACAAGAGGATGCGACATTTGTAAATATTTATGCGCCCCACAAATACGCAGATACAAAGCAAATATTAACAGAGAGAAAGGGGGGAATGGACAGCAGTACAGCAACAGTGAGGGACCTGAACCCCACTTACCCCAGTGGGTGGGTCACTCAGACAGAAATTCAATGAGGAAGCAGTGGCCTCGGGCAGCACAGCAGGCCAGATGCACACAACTGACACACACAGGACATTTCATCCAAGAGCCTCGGAGTGCACATTCTTTCCAAGTGCACGTGGAACGTTCTCCAGGATAGATTGCACGCTAGGACACATTCCAATGCTCAGTGAACTTCCAAGGACAAAAATCATAGCGAGCATCTTTGCCAAACGAAATGATATAGAACTAGAGATCAGTTACAAGGAGAAGCCTGGCAATAACACAGACGTGGAGACTCAGCAATGTGCTACTAACAGGCAATGGGTCCACCAAGACATCAAAGAGGAAATCGAAGTGCAGCTTGGACAAATCAAAATACAAGCACAACGCTCCAAAGGGTTCGGTAAGCAGCAAAAGCCGCGAGAGGGAAGTTGGGAGCGCTACAGGCCTACCTCAAGAAACAAGAATAATCTCAAATAAACACTCTAACTTCACATCTAAAGCAACTGGAAAAAGAAGATTAAACAAAGCCCAAGTTAGTAAAAGAAAGGAAATTATAAAGATCAAAGAGAAAATAAATGAGACAAAAAAAATAGAAATCATCATAGAAGCTGGTTCTTTGAAAAGAAAAGCAAAACTGATAAACCTGTAGCCAGGCTTGTCAAGGAAAAAAGAGAAAAGGCCGAAATGAATAAAATCAGAAACGAAACAGGAGAAGCTACAACTGATGCCACAGAAACACAAAAGTCATGAAATACTATGAACAATTATTCACCAACAAATAGGACAATCTAGCAGAAATGAATAAATTCCTAGAAACACACAGTCTTCCAAGACCAACTCATGAAGAAACAGAAAATCGGAACACACTGATTACTAGTAATGAAATTGAACGAGCAATCAAAAATCTCCCAACAATCGAGATCAGGTCCAGATGGCTTCACAGGTGAATCCTACCACATATTTAAAGAGGATTTTAGTGTCCTCCAAATTATTCCAAAAAATAAAGATAAATGAACACTTCCAAACTCATTCTATTAGGCCAGCATTACCCAGACACCAAAACCAACGGCATGAAAATGCATCCATCCATCCATACAGGCCCAAATCCTGGAGGAACATAGCTGCACAAATCTTCAACAAAATATTAAATTCATCAAATTCAAAAATACATTTAAAAATCATAACTATGACCAAGTGGGATTTAATCCAGAGCGACAAGGATATCTTAATATCCACAAATCAATCAACTTGATATACCACATTCACAAAAGAGAAAAATCACATAATCATTGTAATACACACAAAAAGCATTTGACAAAAACTCAGTATCAGTTTATGGTATAAAGGAAAAATACCTCAACACAATAAAGGTCGTCATGTATCACAAACCCACAGCTAATGTTATAACAGTAAAAAGATGCCAGCTTCCCCTCTAAGATCTGAAACAAGACGTGGATGCCCATGTTTGCCACATTTATTCATAGTGTTAGAAGCCCTAGCCGCAGCAATCAGACAAGAAAAAAATATATAAAAGACATCCAAATTGGAAAGGAAGAAGTAAGACCGTCACTTATTGCAGAAGACATAATACTGTATATAGAAAACCACAATGATTCCACCAAAACGTTACTGGAACTAATGCATGAATTCATTAAACTTGCAGGACATAAAGTTAATATGCAGAAATGTATTGTATTCCTATATACTAATAACTAAATATCAGATTTAAATAAATGGATCAAACACTTGAATGTAAGACCTGAAACCAAAAAACTCCTAGACGAAAACACAGGCTGTAAGCTTTTTGACACTGGTCTTAGCAATATTTTATGGACCTGTCTCCTCCAGCAAGGGCAACAATAAAAGCAAGAATAAGCAAATGGGACTATGTCAAACTGGAAAGATTGTGCACAGGAGAGGAAACCGTCAACAAAAAGAAAAGGTAATCTACTGATATTTACAAATGATTTATCTGATAAGGGGTTACTATCCAAAACAGATAAAGAACTCATAAAAATAAATTTAGGGAAAACAATCACATTAAAAAATGGGCAGGAGACCAGAGCAGACATTTTCCCAAAGAGGACATACAGATGCCAACAAGCCACGAAGAGATGCTCAGCATCACCAGTTCCCAGGGGCACGAGAACCCAAACCACCTGCACCCCCCACACCTGTCAGACAGCTGTGGCCGGGGAGGCTCATTCAGGGGGTGTACCTGTCCTGCTGAACTTCCCCTTTCTTTCAAGTTGTCTGTCAACCTTATACATGTAGCAGGTGTAGGGTGCATGTCTCCATCTTTAAATTCTATGGTGAGAACACACCTGCCCCTGGAATCAAGCTTCTTATCTCGGTAAGTGGCTCTCAGATGCCTCGACAACGACCCCCAGCAGCACTGTGACCCCATGGGAAGACGCGCTGTCCCTGAACAAAGGTCTCAGGGACCGCGTTTGCCGTCGCACCTGCAGCACCTTCTGAGAGCGTCTGTTCCGTTATATTTTACTTCCCTGAAAATAATGCTAGCTGCAGCGTGCGAAATTGATTTCACGACGCACTAATGCGCTACAACCTGCATGGGGAGCATTGCTCAGCGTTTACAGGGCTTCCGTGCTGCTCCATCTACGGGAGGAAAGAGTCTTGGAAACCACAGGGCGATTTTCCTGCCCCAAACATGACGTAATTGTGGACTGAGGAGGAGGGACCAGGAAGTACAGAGACGGTGACTCAGGGAATGGGGGGGGGGGAGCAGGGGGGGGAGCCGAGGAACACACGGAGGCCTCTGAGTTGTTTTTTTTTTTTTTTTTTCTGTTTTGAGGATTTGAACATGGTTTGAACATCCATCAACATAAGATTTGGTGTTTGTAATGTTTAACCCTACATTCAGAAGTTATTATATTCTATGTTGACACACTTTTTATTTTAAAAAATTGAAGCTGGAAACTGGGAACATGACCAGCTACACAGAATAAAATTCTGTCCTGAATTTTATTCACTACAGAAAACATGAGAGGACAGACTTTACTGTGTGCTGATTTGTGGTCATGGAATCAAATAAGACAAGTAACAGATGCAAACTAAATAGACAGTTCAAAAACTCAAAGACCTGCCAGTCTCTTAAGGACTGACGCACACAGAAAACTTTGGAAGTATGTGTTCCTATTAATGAAGCAAAATTAGTGAGAACAGTGTCCTTTGATGTTTGAACAACAAACTATTTTTTAAAAAAACAGTACAAATGCATAATTATTACAAGACACTCCTTACTTTTTGGAACTAAATTGCTAAAAATATCTTCACGAAGTTAAATAAAATTCGGTTCAAGGATGAACTTCATTTAAAGCACACTCATTCATAATTTTATTTATAAACTACATACGGATTTGGTTTATCTGTAGTTTCACTAAAACTCAGACCTGCTCTATGGATAAATCATGCCCCAAAGAGTTTATCCTCAGTAAAATAAAATTTAAAAAAACATGCAATACAATCTGTTGTCCTATCATATTTTCTGTAAGCAAGATTAATTCGTGTAGGTGGTCACATTTTCAATTACTTTTTGGAAGCAACTCTTAAAACCAGAGTTGGTTTTCTTCTAAATTCTTCTAAATCCGCTCTCAAAAATACAGGACGATAACAGATGAGGGTTGCGATGCTTTATAAGTAAAACCGAGTCAACCTGTCAGCAAACGTAAGTCGCGTGCGGGTTTCTGTCCTCACTTCACCGGTACTCTCTGTTAGCAGAGGGTCCTCCCTGACCTTTCTCTAGTGTCACCGCGCGCAAAGGAAAGGCAGACCGGCGGTGAGAGTGAAGACCGGCTCTGCTGCCCCGCATTTTCCGGGACAAGTCCCGGCAGAGTCGCAGTGCCGTGTGACGCCCAAGCGGCTGTTCAGCGCAGGGATTCGGCGTGTGAGGGCTGGCACGTGATTGGTGGGACGCTCGCACTGTGCCCGAGGGAGGGGGTAACTCCCTCCCTCCCTGGAGGACCCCCGGCCCCCCCCACTCCCCGGGCCCTCTTACCTAAAGAGTGCGCCGCGGTGGTTTTGGAGCTGAAGAAGCGGCCCAGGCCCAGGTCCCCGAGCTTGACCACGCCCGTGGCCGTGATGAACACGTTTGCTGGTTTGATGTCTGCGCAGGGGGAAGCCATCGGGGAAAGAAGAGGTCAGTCTGGCTATTTTCAAGGATTGAAAACCACTTTTCATGGTAGAATTTAAAGCATATCCTGAAAATAAGTCTGTTCGAATTTTGAAGCAATTACTTTGAGTAATTTTCATATATCTTAGTATTTCTGTGCTCAGTCCTCTGAGAGACAAACAATCATTAACGCAGCACAATAAAGCCCACGATTCATTTTCTGTTACGACACATTTTTGTTTCCCATTTTCAGGTAAACTCTCGGGAAACTCAAAGCACAAAATAAATGTGTGTCTTTTTTACATCAGTTTCAAATAATATATCTTACTAAGGATGAATTTATAAACATTTACATGCAATAGAAAATCATAACTCTATATACATATAATTTATGTAGACAGCCTTAGAAATCTTACTTATGTAAATACTAAACAAGTTAAATAACATTCTTCATGCCCCCGAATCAAGAGGCCAGTTCCTTAGTGACATAACCTTCACATTATGCCCAATGATTCAACTAAAAACCACGAATATATTGAGGGCTAATGCTGAGAATTAAAGATCTAAGTAGCCATAATATGTACACTGTTTATTTAGTTAGAAAAAGAACAAAAACACAAACCTCTTCCTTATGTTTCCTGCATTGTTTTTCTTTCTTTACCCACCAAATCCGTAAGACGCTAAGAAGAGTCAAGCAAAAAAATAACTAATCCCCATTCTTGTTGGAAACCGAGGAGGGCTTCACTCCCAGGCTCATCGTGCTAGGAAAGCTGTGACTCGGCCGCAGGCCACTGGAGGCGCTGCTGCGCCGCGCCGTTCTCACCTCTGTGCATGACCCGGCGCGAGTGCATGTGCTCCAGCGCGCTGCACAGCTGCACGAAGTACTTCCAGACGGTCCTCTCCGGGATCAGCCGCTTTTGCTTCTTAAAGTGCTTTTGAAAAACGAAAAGTAGAATTATAAGCACCAGAATTCCTTAGGACCAGATTCTGACATGCAAACACTCGTACGTCAGAAAAACACCTACTTTATCTCCCTAACACCGACCAAAGAGTCACTGGTTTTCCAGGGTAAAATGATCCCGAGACTTTACCAGACTTAACAGCTTCGACTTCTCCCACTTGCACCTAAAGTGAGCACGGGCCAAAGAATGCTCTCTTCGCGATGTCCAACTGCTTCAAAACATTAACGTCTATGCAAAATTGCCTCCTATCCTAAAAATGTCGAGTTTCATGTGAGGCAGAGCCAGAGTAAAACACGCTGGAAACCGGAACGTGTCTGTGCTCGTTAAAAGGCGGTTCTTCTGCTGGGCTCTTTCCACTCAAAGGTAAATATACCCTGTCACGTTAGCATCACACCATGAGAGAAAAACGTAATGCTTTAGTGTAGACTCTAAAATCATCACAATTAGAACTAAGTTGGCAGTTTACTCTCTTTGAGACCCGTTATTTAAAAAACATGGCGCAAATCCAGGAGAAGGCAGAATGAAAAGTCGCCCTCGAATTGCATACCGGCAGCACTGTCCCCACAGCGACGTGGGCCAGACCTTCACGGTCTTATTCTCTTCTCTGGAGCTTTCTCCCTGAGCAACAAATCGCGGAGATGGACACGGCCTGACATCAACCTGATGTGCCCAGGCAAGGTGACCTGGTGAAGCCCAAGTGTCCGAAGTCGTGACAGGCTTTGGAAGAGTAATTTTATAAATCTGACTGGGTCGTAAAATAAACCAAAAGTGGCTTCATCACATCTTTGGGGTCTCCCAATATCTTTGCATGTCTGTTTTAATAGGGGCTTTTTGTTAACCGTTCCTTAAGTGCAGGGACCTGTTTTTGAGACGGCCGTCTGCACGCTGAGCGAGCCCACCTGCGCTGGCCGGGGCGCTGCTGGCCGTCCCCCAGAAGGAGGGGGCAGAAGAGGCGGCGGAGCCGGGGCCCCCAGCCTGCCGGGGGTTTGCACGGGCGCTGCGGAGCGGACACCAGGGTCAGGCCCCCGCACCGAGGGAGTGAGGGGGCCTCCTCCTGAAACGTGCTCTCACGCACACGTGTCTGCTGAAAGCTTCTCCTCCGGGCCAACAGTGTGAATGCTCAAGGTCCCACCTCCTCTGAAAAAGGAGAGCCCACTGCAGAAACTGAGCTCTCGACTGGAATGAGGCTCCGATGCCAACAGGGAGAAATAGAAAGTGTGCGTGCACGCATCATGTGGTAAGCATTTAGTAAACTATGAATGCAACCTAGATTTTTCAAGGTCAGTATGATAAAGATTTACGTGAAAAAGATGATGTGATATGGAACCTTTACTATATTTAAGTTATGAAACAGAATTGTAACTTTTGTTCCAATGAAATACCTAAAAATTAATGAAGTAGAAATTAGCACTCAGGCATGCCTCTCGTCACATGGACATAATTTTTACTTAATCTTTTTTTTTAGCAGGCTACTCTTTTCTCTATGTGAAGCTTCAAATACTGTTTATTGTAAAGCATATTTTCTATCTTCCATCAACATCATTCAAATAAGGTTTTGGCAAAACAGTCACATCTTTTTTCAACCATCAAACATCCGCCCTGCACTTTAGATGCCCAAGACAAGCCCAGCTCTCCGGGGGGCGCTGGTCCCCAGGCACCGTCTCCCGGGCTCGCCCGGGCCCCTGGCTCCGGCACCCTGCACCCTGCACCCTGCACCTGCCACAGACACACCTGGCCCGTCACGACGCACCCCTTAGACACGCAGTGCCGCAGTTCAAACAGGAAGGAAGAGGCAGCCAGTGTGCCCCTGGTGTGCCAGGCGAGCTGAAGAGGATGAGAGACGTGCACCGAGGCAGTGAGACCAGGGACGTCTTGAGAACTGGGACCAGGCGGCCGCTGGTGGCCGCCTCCTCCCTGAGCCGAACCCGAGGACGGATGTGACAATGTGACTTCCACTTGGTGTAAGGAAAGATTCCCTGCTTAGGAGTGTTGTCCCATGTTAAACGTGCCACTAACACCAGCCACGGCCGCCTGGTACCACAGACCTGACTGTGAGGCTGGGCGGGGACTGGCTGCGGGACTTTGAACCGCCCGGGGCCCTGGCCGGGCCTCTGCTTCCTCGCTGGAGACGGCCGAGGCGGTGCCGCCGTCTCTGAGCGCTGCTCTGAGGTTCCACAGCCCCAGCTGCAACTAAAGCACACTTTCTCACTTAGAACTTGTGGTATTTTATAGGAATACCTATCCTTCAAATCTCCAGTTAACAAGAACAAAGGAAACAATAATAATAATGGTTAGACCTTAGAGATCCCCACAGGCCCAGTTAATACGATGCATGGCCTCCCCGTGAGAAGACAGGTAGTTAGAGGTCTTTGTTCTTTGCCATAAATTTGTACTCAGGTCAGACATTTACCATCAGAAGGGATGTTACTTTCCCAGACAAACACACCCCTGTAATTATAATGCATTTTTAAGACGACATTTTGCAGTGGTCACTTCAAAGAATCAACTGCGCGGAGGCTAGGTGATGGGGAAGACAGGATGTTTCTGAAAGCAAAACGACAGCTCTTAGTGCAATACTGATTAAATATTCCTCTTCCTACGGAAACGTTTTTCTTCGGAGGTATGTGTTCTCACCACATTAAAAGGCACAAATACCTGCTCTACACAAGTTTGGGAGTTATAGAAACACGTAAGATGGTTACGTCTCGATTAGAATTTTGGAAAGTGACCCTAATTTGCAGCATGTGAGAATTTCCGGTTGGGACTCCGGATGAAACTCGCGCATCCTGACTCGCTGGAGAAGGTGCAGAGCGGGGCTGACAGCCACGTGGCTGGGACACACTCACGGCAGGCAGCTGGTTTGATCAGATGCTTTGGTAAAACATTTCCACCCGAGCTCTGTACGTTGGGAAAACCCGCTGAGCACTAGCTGCCTCCGCATTATAATTCATAATAGATTTATCGACGGAATCTCTCCGTTCTCTGATCGTATAGGTTATTACCAGAAACTGGAAATATATTTCGTCCTACGACAGAAAATGTGAAACAGGTGAAGATTTTTCTGAGCGATGAAGCCTTGGAAAAACAGAACCTTCAATTATTTAGCAAACAAAGAAAATAGGTTCCTATAATGTCACAACGTCCTCCCCCTAAAAACGCTGTCTTCTGAACACTGGCACATGACTACCAAGGAAACAAAGTCAAAGTATTGTTTAAAGTCGATAGAGGGCGTATGAGCACATCAGTCACGCGAGGCAGGGCGCCACCTTGCTGCCACACGGACAGTGCTGAGAAGCTGCCGTGTCCCTAACACCCAGAGAGCCGGCGCGTGGACACGCCCAAGACCTTCCTCTCCTGGAGCCGTGCGCGCAGGGCCCGCGACCACGCGTCCTCTCGTCCGGTTACACCCGACAGCAGGGGGCCGCCGGGAAGACCCTTCAACACCCCTAACCAGGGAAACGCGGTGGGGCGGCACTGAGAAGGGCGAGCCTGTTGTTTTAGGTAATTCATCCAAGCTTGTGGTAAGCAGAATCCTCACGCCTCAACCTGAAATTGCCCAGTCTGGGTGCGAAGCCCCCCCCACTGAGTGTGAGCACAGTGGGGAGCATCCTCACGCGGTGTCACCGTACGCGGCAGGCAGGAAAGGACGCCGCAGACGGAATGAAGTCTCCAAATCAGATGCTTCTCGGTTTTTCAGAAGGGAGGCTGGCCCGGGCAGGCCGAAATAAACTGGTTTCCGTGATTCTGAGGCCGGTCCCTCCTCTCCTCCTCACCGAGTCTCTGTCCCCAGATGCGCCTCTCCACATGACCAGGGGGAAAGAACGGCACTGGTGAGGAGCACCACAGAACGGGGCAGGCACCGGCCCGCGCGTGGGGGGCGTCGTGCAGCGAGCGGAGAGCACGCACACCGAGACTCGGTGCACCAAAACCTGCCGGCACGAGGCTGTTGCCCTTCAGAGCCCGGACGGCTGGCGACAGAGAAACACCCGATGACACATCCGGGGTCTCCTTTCATGTCGGAGCCCATCTGGGAGCGATTTCCTCTGACCACAGCCTCAGGTACTCCTTGTCACTAATTAGAGAAACATTGAATGCTTCAGCCATAAATCGCTTAATTGTATTTGTCAGCCTGCTCTAAACCAATTAATTATTTACTGGAAAAGTCTTTGATGCCACGCTGTCCCGAGGTTTGCTTCTGGAACAGCGACGAGGAGCTGCATTTGCGATTCTATCTTCCACCCCAATTAAGCCGGAGACTCGGGACAGTGAGCCGGGGTGCTGTGATGCTCTACGACACTCCTCACTATAAAGAAAGGAATCGCACCCTTACGACTCAAGCACCTGCTGCTGTCCCGCCGTTCCTTCAGAGGAGGAGTTCCTGTGAGTTTCTCCCGACGGAGTGCACTTTATAAAGGTCAGCTCCCAGCACAAAAGCTAGCCAACAGTTACAGGGGTTCCCCGGGCTGACCAGGAAAGGCCTTCCTCTCAGAGGCGGTGTTCCCTCCGCATCTCAGCAGCTCCCGTGAGAGCGGGCACGGACAGCAGTGGGCCCCTGGGGCAGAGAAGTGTGCCAGGCGTGAAACCGTGCACTCTCGCGCACACACCAGCACCTCGGTGCGAGGCACGGCCACCAGCCAGGCCCCACCCTGGAGACGGACCAGCAAAGCAGACGAGGTCCCTGTACTCCACCGAGCTTCGAGTCAGGTGGGAAACAGCGACATCCAGACACGATCAGGCACAGGGACACGACAATTCCACCGCCTGGCTGTGTGACCGCATCACGAGGCTTGGCCTGAGAAAGTGACGTCCGTGTGGAGAACTGAGTGACACAGACCAGACCGAGTCACCCACAGGCAGCCCCAGGGTGGGGGGGCCTCGGGGCAGACGCCCGCACCAGGCGGCCCCAGCACCTGGGAGGTCGGGGGAGGGGACTGGTGCACAGGAGGAGGCGGGCCAAGGCCACCGCCCTCCCAAGGGAGGATCCGAGACACCTGCCCGGAGGCCTGCCTGTTGCCCAGGCAAACGGACGGAACTCAGCATAAAACGCAGACTCTTCACAGGCTCGCACTGTAGCGCCTACGAGGGAGGTCGAAGATCGGTGTCACCGATCCCTATGCAAGAACCGCTTCAGATTTCCACCAAAGCACATCAGGTTGCTCTCGGAGCTTAGAACTTAAGAGTCAGTTGCTATCTTTTATTTTAGAAGTTTCCCAATTAGTCTTTTACAGGACAGACCCCTTCAGAGCTCGGTCAGAGGCCCCCGGGGCCTTTTAAGAGCACAGTTATCAGTTCCACCACTGTCCGCCCTCCTCATCACCACACCCAGAAAGAACCCTGCAGTCTGAACCTATCCATGACCTCCTCTGGGTCGGCTGACGAAAACTTTCCCTCGACAGCGATGACGGCGTTGACGGATGCTGTTGACAGATGGCGAGACCCACTCAGAGAAGGGGGCCGGCTTGTCACCACGGCAGACACAGGACCACGGGCACAGCCCTCTCCTTCCCCACCGGCCTGAGCTGCGCCTCTGCTGAAGGCGGAGGCGAGGCTCCCGGGAGGCGCTCAGCCCTGCGCTTATCTGCTGGGGTGGTGCAGGGACAGGCGCGTCCCCCATGGTCCCCGGGAGCAAGGTCTCACCTGTGCGTGTGGAGCAGGGGCAGCAAAGGACGAAAACTGGTTTGGACGAGAGCAAGACTGCGCCACAGCCCAAGCCCCCAGTCACCTGTCAGTGGGGGACAAGACGCGCCTTTCTGAAGGGGGAAACCGCCCGCCGCCTTCCTGGGTCTTCGGCAGGGACTCGCCGCCTTCCTTCCCACTAGAACTGACTGGCTTCCAAAGGGCTCAGCACACGATTTTGTTCCGGTCGTCTCATATGTCTCAGAGCTGCTTGGTAAAACTTCGCGTTTGTGTATTTGCATTTCTTTTTTAAAATTAGGACCACAGTTTTTTTTTCTAATTGGCCATTAATCTGCAAAGACATTTTGGAGGTGGCTGGCTGTGCCCGTGGTGGGAAGTCCCTAGAACGGAAGATCAGATAACCAACCAGAGGTGAGTCACACTCCCCGTGGGACTCAGTCAGCCTGATGGCATTCGGTGATAATGAGAATATCAGCTTCCTTTTCTGTGGCTGTTACTATTCGGAAAGCTGCTCGAGGCCGTCTCCGCCCCTGCAGGTGAGGACCCAGGAGTGCTGAGCGGCTGCCTCCGAGGGCTCCGGAGAGCAGGGCCTCACCGTGGCTGGGGAGGCGGCCGGTGCCTGGCGCCCAGCGCCCAGCTCAGGAACCCTGGGAGGCTTTGGAACGGAAGCCAGGTGGCAGGTTCTCATCTGATTTCAAAGGTGTCCTGTGATACAAGTGCTTCAGGGCCACGAAAGGAGAACACGTGAGTTTGGCATGAGCCAGACCAATTCCCAAGGCCAGCTCTTCTGCTCACTGGCGACAGCACGCGTGTTCTCGGAGTGTCAGATCCACCCCTCGGGACCCCGTGCACGCTACCCAGGCTGGTGCACGGGCAGCGCCCAGCCCTGTTTTTAAATGCCCGGCACGACGACTCCACATGGCAGAGACTGTCCCTCGTGCCCCGGGACCTGCAGAGAGACCGAATGTGCCAGCAGACAACGGCCAGACAACGCACAAAACAGAGCTCCGAGCCGCCGCCTCCAGCAACCTGACCAGGGCGCACCGGCCTGCCATCCCTAGCAAACAGCCAGGATTCCGGCCTGCTGCGCCGCCTCCAGGGACAGCCCAGGAAGCGAACCAGCACCTTCGCCAACAATCAGCCCGCGTGGCCAGGACTTCTTCAGTAACTGACAGTTCCTTGTTTTCGACCCTGCTTCCCACTCAAGACCCACTGGAGAAAGCCAAATGTGCGTCTCTAGCCAATCCCAGAGGAAGCCCAGCTTCTGCTCCAGGCGACAGCAGATCCCCGGGGTGCACCTGTAGCCCCCTTTGTCCCACTGCAAAGGTGTCCTACTCCTCTGCCTGCCTGTGACTCTGCCCAAACGCTCGTGACAGTGACTGACTTCCTTGCTACGGGAAGCTCAGAATAAATGCCTTCGTCGAGTCATTTGGCTGGTTTCCTGTGGCTTCCACACTGTTCAGCTCATCACCCAGCCTCCCGCACAGCTGGATGTCCAGGACTGCGGTCCAGCCGGTGGGGTAAAGCTAATGGCGCTGAGTGGCGGCCTCCAGCGGTGGGCCTGAAGACACAGCCAGCAAGGGCCCTTTGTCCCTTCACGCTGGGACGGTGGCTTCATCAGCTATAAACAGGCTCGGCTCGGTGTCTGAGAATCTGACAGACCAGAGCGGCCGTATCAGCCCCAGAATTCTATGTCACAGAGAAATACACGCAGGAACAGCAACACAGCAGTGACTTCCACTTACACACATCTCACCGTGAGGCACTGCCCGAGCTCTTAATGAACTTCAATTAATTAATCAATTAAAAAGTAGCTTCTATTATTATTCTGACTTTCGGAAAACAAGGTGCCCAGGAGTAAGTTGCTTGAGGACAAGCAGCTTTTAAGCTGCTCTTACTTGGGGGTTTCTATGACCTGTGGCTACACTGAAACCCAATTTACATGATTTTTGAGGGAAAAAGTAACTGTAAAGTGATCGAGTCAGGGTTTGATCGGCAAGATCCAAACGCACTTGTCCCCGAGGACGCGCCCCCAGGAACTCGGGGTCTCTCCCTGCCCCACCCTGCTCTCCCGGGGTCCGGGGACGGAGGAACAAGGCCGGACGCGCGGAGAAGCCCAGCTGCCCAGTGCCAGCGTCGGCGTATGGAAGGCACGTCTCCCGGCCGATTTCCAAGCCAGTTTTGGAGCATCCGTCCGGGCATCCAGGGCGCCCGGCGTGGAGTTCGCCGGGCACAACAGCGCCATCATCTCGGCCACTCCCACCACTGCCTATCACTGGCCGCCTGGCCGCCAGGGCCAGGAGACGCACCGAGTCTCCACTCGGAGTGTCTGCTGGGCCCGTATGTCCACGGGACAGTCCTACTGGAAACAGTACGCCTGCAGTTTGTTTTTCCACGTTTTCGTAGCCCTTACCTTTATCATTCTGGATAGATCGCCAGCATCTGCTAATTCCAAAACTATGTTCAATTCGTTATCTTCAATGAACGATGCGTAATATTTGATTACATTTGGGTGGTTGAGTTGCTAAGGAGAAAAAAAAGTTATCAAAAAGTTTTCTCATTGTAAATTCTCAATAGTTTCATAACTTAAGAATATATTTAGTTACTGGTTTCACTTTTCAATTTAGAAATCAATATGACAGTGCATTTTCCTTTCATCTTGTGAGTTCTAAAACAAGTATTCTAAGTTTTGAAAGTAAAACTAGGTATCAACTTTATTTTCATATCCTTTATTAGTACTATAGTAATTCATGCACTTAAAATCTTTTAAAGTAGTGCTATGGCCAATAAACCTATCTATCTATGCATATAAATGAATGAGATAACTATATCGTCAATTGCTAAAAATTACAACACATCCTTCAAAACAAGAACTTCCTCTCGGGGCTCCGAATGGTAGATGAAGTTTTCCTGTCCACTTCCATTTTGATGTCAGAGCTGATCCTAGGATAACTGCATCCAGTGGCCAAAAGTTAAAGCAAACAAAGTAACAACTGTAATAGCACCTGTGATACTGCACCTACATGCTGCTTTACACCAGATACCGTGAGTATGCCGAACTTATCCGTGGGATTGACTCACAAAATCGCCCTAAGAAAAATTTCACCACATAGAAATGTATGAATCACTTCGTATACATTTACGATCTTTTTGTACGATCTGTTTTCAATCTTTAAACAAGTTAACATAGGACAAATAGTTTCTCAAAGAAAGTTATTAAAAAACTATTCTAGAAGAGTTTCTTCTCCTCTTTCCGCGTGGAGACTTTTCCCCCATGAAGTTTATGTATTTTTAAGTAGTTACTCATGTCCTGGGGAGTGACTCCAATGAACAGAACAGTCTGGAAGGATAGGTCGTCCCCTCCTCACTTGCATACTTTGGGCCAGTCTGATTCATTCTAGGCCCGGACAAAAACGGGTGGCAAAAGGACACCGGGTCTTCTCCAAAAGCTACAAATGCAAGTCACAGCACCCTCAACAGACACGTCCCCAGAACAGAGGCAGGACGGCGCTGACACTTAGTGGTCATATTCTGTGAGCGGGCAACACACTGAAAAGCTCGTTCTGACATCCTCCTGCCTCGCCCTTTCTAAACCTGGGAAAAGACAGAAATATCATTAAAAACACGGGGCACTGGGACCAGTCCACATTCTCAATGCATCACATCTTGAGTTAAAACCAGTGTGCACGTATGTCATTACTCAGCCTTCGGCACCTGCCTGGGATGGTCAAGAAAGCAATTTCTGCAATGTTTCATGCCCATTTTATCTATTCCCAGTTTGAAATGTGGGAGGGGGGACGCCAATCCTACCACTCGTTCCAATTATATTATTTTACAGTGATTCCAAAAGGTGGCTGTATTTTTCAACAGACTGAGATCCGAACTTGGACAGTCACTGGGAGCCAGAGTGGCAGTTGCACTAAAGTCCGTCTGCCTGTAAGTGTGCCACTTTAACAAATGGCCTTCATCAGCGCATCCAGCGAGGCTCGAAAGAGCCGACGGCGGGCTGGCGGTTACCTTCAGGAGGTCGATCTCCTTGATGCAGTCGGCACGGGCTTTGGCGTCCATCAGATCGAATATCTAAGAACAGAGCGCAGAGTTACCCGGTGGAATGGCGACCTGTGGCTCCAGCCACCATGCGCACCCATTCTGACATGTTACATACAACTATCTACACGCTAAAAAGTTTCCCTTCCGGTCGGCCTTCGGGAGCGGCCGCGATCTGTGGGCACTGGGCCTGATGTTGCCGCGAGAGCTCCCCGCCTGCCCTCCGCAGGCAGCCGGCAGCCGGCACTGGGTGTGGGAACAGAGGCGGCTAGGTATTTCAGGTCCTATGTTCAAATGGGGAGGACGACGCTTAGTGCACATGCGAACAACTATCACGTGCCAGATGGACTTCCCCGCTTAATTCTCGTTTAATCCTTGGGGGGATATCAGCATTCCCATTTCCCAGATGAAGAAAGTAAGTTTGGAACGCTCAGGAAACTGAGCGAAGGTCGCACGGCGACCTAACGGAGCGGCCGGAGCCCGTTCCGGAGTCGTTCAGCCGCGACCGGAGCTTGCAACCGTCGGCCTGCACGGTCGGAGCGCGTTCGCCGCGTCTCACGCCCGCATTCCTGCCCTTTGGGCGCCACCTTTCCGCGGGGGCAGAAGCGGGCCCTTTGGGGACGGCGGGGACGGTGGCACGGCCCTCCTCTTTCTGAGGATGAGGCACAGACAGACACACGACGACACCTAAGCAGACGTGTCCATGGGAGTGGCAGGCATTTCATGGGGAGGGCCAAGCAGGAGCAAGTGCCTGGGAAGACCCCCTGGGGAATAACAATGAAGAGAACGGCTCAGAAACACTGGTCTAACGTGAAAAACACAACAATACCACCAAAGCAGAGTGGACGCCTCTGGAAACAACAGAAATCTCTCAATGTTCTAAGAACAGAAAATCACAATACATGCAAAGCAACATCCTAAACATTAACGTCTGAACAAGTCAACACTGCAAGCTGATTAAAGCCCTAGTTAGCTACTAAAACAACTTCAGTGACAGAGTCGTCAGCTCGATGGAGTCCTCCCATGGAAACAGCCGGGTGGTGCACGGCTTCGCTCTCCCTGTCTGGCCCGGGAGGCCGCGGTGAGGACTGAGCTCAGAGAGGAGGGCAGACCCTCGGGGCCAGAACGCTGTCGCCACAGAACCAGGACCGCATTGCGGTCGGTCCAGCCCAGCGTCGGCGCTTTCTCCGCTGGCCCGGCCACTGCAAAGTCCCACGCACACAGCTAGCCACGGAGCTCCACAACGCACGTGTGTGCACAGGGCAGGCTCGGGAACCCAGGAAAGGGGTCCCCACGGAGGGAGGGGTGACGCTGAGGCTGAGCCTGGCGGAATCTCGGCCCCGCCGCCAGCAGCACCGTGAAAGCCCAGGCAGACAGCGGGCCCCGGTGAGGCTATGAGAGGCCGTGTCTGTGCGCTCACCCCCGTCAGGTCCAAACACACACACGGCTCCACTGTTCCCTTCCTTCAAAAACGTTAGTGAGAAGATACACCACACAGAGCAAAAGTGAGCCCTGACACTCCCTTCCCTGGACAGTTTCGGCTTTTGCTCACTTCCCCCCGTTTCTCCCACAAACACGCGTCTTTCACGCGGTGAGAATAACAGCAGTCTCTAAGACGGTGTGTGCTTTCTCACCTAACGTCACACAGCAAACACTTTCGCTGTTTCTACAGCCTTCCACTCCCCTTTACGGGACTGTTTCTAGTGAAAGCCTCAAATATCAGCTTGTCTTTCAAGTGTGACGGGAAACAGCTGAGCGCTGCAGCGTGCTAAGATTCGGGGAAAACAGAGGCTCGCATCCTAGTGAACGGCTTGCAAAGAGAGAAGAACCGATGGCCTGGAAGTCTCTCCGGCTTAAGTGCGCAGACTGGCAACAGGCTTCTCCTTCCTCCATCCGTGCCGATGCTCACTGCACCCCGCACCAGCCCCCCCCACCGCCCCGCCACCTCGAACTCGCTGACTGCTACGATTTCAGAACGGAACAAGCAGGCAAGGAGAAGGGGAGGAAAGGAAGGATGATGAGTGGGGAGCCACTGTCGGGAAGCTCACGTGGAACATCGGTAAGAAACCGCTCCGCGGCCATCGAGCCCCCGTATGTACCAGTCGGGTGGACGAGATCCTCTCTGAGGTGCAGGGGGCTCGAACGGCAGGCGAAGCCCGGACAGCGCCGCACTGCAGCGGGGACAGCGAGGAGGACTTGTGGGGGAATGCCTCCACGCCCGGCCCTCTCCGGTCCGCGGCTGCGCTCTGCCCATGAGTGACTAACACAAGAGGGGGGCCTGCTCGTGCCGGGCGCTTACCCTCCGCAAAACCGCGCTGACCTCCAGCTCGCACTGAGACGCAGCACAGAAACAGGCGAGGAAGCGAGCGGGCAGCCTGCGGAGGCGCGTGCAGGCAGGTGCACGCAGACGCGCCCACGGCGGGCGGGGTCGGCCTCCGGGAGCTGGCCGGCGCCGTCCCCACAGGATCACCAGGGGCAGCGGCGTGTGAGACACTCACTGCACAAAGCCTTCTCCCAGATAACTCAAGTCGCAAGTTCACTGCTGAAGGGAGTGAGCCTGACGTTCGGCCATTCCACAGAGACGAGCCACTCGTCTCCCTAAATTCTCCGAACGACGCCAGGAAGCGACGTCACCATAGAACACGTTAACAACAGTAACAAGTACTAACGTGAACACAAAGCTGTGGGCTGGACGTTGGTTACAGGGAAAGCACACGCACGCCCAGACCACCCACGCTTTAAAAAAGTCGAAGTGGCGAGAGAAACCACTGATCTCGCCAAATCAGGGGCAGCGACGCTGTTCCCGGCCCGAGGCGGCCCCGACACGGGGGTGGGGAGGGGGGGGGGAGTACAACAGGCTCAATGTCGCAGGCCTTAAAGCGATTCCTGGAAACCTCCTTCTTCCAGCACATCGGGGAGGGGTAATTCCGGTCCCAGTGATGAAACTAACAAGTCACAAGCCTGGAGACGTGTGCAGATCTAATCTTCCAGGAACTGAGCCCTCACACTGGAGCAAATATTCTGAGACAGAAGCCTGTGGACATGCGGGAGAGTCCTCGGAAGCCCTGGCAAGACACCAGGCACTCGGGCAGCCCGTGCGGCGCGGAGGGCTGGCCCCTCGCTCTCGGACTCAGCCTAAACTGCTGCAGACTTAGTTTCACCAGAAGCCAGTCCTCAGACACCGAGGGCAAGAAGCACCGCCGGGACATTCGAGGCTAAACCAAGTTCTGAACCAAAGGCATGTGTAAATACATTTAACTGGGGCTTCGGAAGTATCTTATCTTTCTTTTTTCCTTAGCCAGCAAGTCGAGACAGGATAAAAACTGAATCTTCAGATTAAATAAACCCTAGATATAAATTCAAAGCTGTCTCATTTCATAAGCAAGAAAAGGCGACACATACGGGCTAAAAAAAAGAATCTGCATTTTGTAAAAATATTTTTCATAAAATATTTACAGGCTTGTCGTCAGAAGCCATCTTCCTCAGCTCTACCAAAGTTTCTCTGAGTTTTGAAATTTATTTTATACTTAGGAAGAGCAGTATTTACACAAGTACTGGCTGACAAGCATTCTCTGAATCACTTAAAAAGTCTTCTTTTGTCACCTTCAAACTCCGCCAAAATCACCAACGACCCAAGCTGAAAGGGTAGCACCGGATAGCTGTAAGAGGCACAGGAAGCCTTCAAGGGACTTGGCAGGAACGTCCTTGAAAGGCAGGTGTCCATCTGTTAGAAGAAAAACCTAAAACGAAGTGCGGAAAGCACTTAAAAATACACACCAAGAGAGTCCGACGAAGCTGGGGCATCTCGCTTTACGTAAGTCGCACCTAGAGGGAGATCCCAGCCAAATGCCTACCGGGCCGCCGGGCTTTCCAGAGCCCAAGGAACAGGCCGGGCAGCCCGTCCCCAGAGGAGTCCGGTGGCGGGTCCTCGGCCGCCCCCTTCTGACCTCAGCCCTGGGTCGCGCCTCTTCCAGCCCCACGTGCCCGCCCGCTCTCCCCACTGCCCAGCAGCCGCCTCCGTCGGCCGGGCTCTGCGGCGCACCCACCCGCCTGAACCACGCACTAGCCGCCAGGCCCCCTCCTCCCTGCAGACGCCGTGGGTCCCGCAGTGGCGGTCTGGAACTAGGCGCCCCTCGCCTCACTCAGGACTCCACAGGCATGGAAAACCCTCGTGCGCACGGGTGCCCCCTGCCCCCACAGGCTGGAGTGGCGGCTCTAACCGCCACCCGGCAGGGAGCCCTGCTCCGTGGGCTCCTGGACCCTGAAAGGCCTCTCGGAAGGACGGCAGGACATCCCTCCGTGGTTCGGGTCTACGAGCGCTGGAAGCCCCGCGAAGCCCAGGCAGGCCTTGCACAGAGCCGGGGACTCCTGCTCAGGGACAGCGGGACCGGGAGTGTGCACGCAGGTGCGGGGGATGCAAACCACCCGAAATTACCACCGTGAGGGACGAACGGACGAGCAGGCGCCCCTGGAGGGAACGGAAAGGGGAGACCACAGCAGTGGGGGAGGCCACGAGCGTCATCGCCGGGCACAGGAGCAGCCACGGCGGCTGCTGGCGGCTGGGCCGATGTGGGAGGAGCAGGTGGCCGGTGGAGGGGTCCTCAGGGGGCTCAAGAGGAGGGTGTCACCAGGGCGCGGGAGGGCGAGGACGGCGAGTTAGGGCAGCTGTGCCATCGAGAAACGCATCAGAGAGCGGAGGGGACACTGTCCAACAGGAGGGTACGGTTTCTGCTGGGCACAGGTGCCTGCGGGCTGTGGCTGAGGCTTGGTAATTTTAGCCTCCACCGGGGACGTCGTAATCGGCTTTGAGAAAAGGAAGCAGGTTTCACAGGTGCCTGCTGAGGAGAGAGAGCAGGCTGCCAAGTAACGAGGGGCGTCCACGGGGATGTGTGGGCAGCGGCACCCTCATCTGGGAGAGGTGGGCACGACTGGGGGAGGCTGACGGCCCTGGGAGGCAGAAGGACAAGGGCTAGACAGGAGGGCGGGAGAAA
>CM052546.1:91457169-91650166 GCA_028533065.1 Trachops cirrhosus | reverse complement strand
CCCGTGAGGGCGAGCGAGCCCCGGGGGGCGGGGTGGGGCGGGCCCCGGGTCAGGGCGGGGTGCGGTAAGAGGAGCTGGGAAAACCGGCGTCAGGCCCGGAGCAGGGCTGATTCCAGAATGACGCCGATGCAGCACGGAGGTTTCGGGTGGGACAGCAGGCTTCTCCTCACGTCCACTGTGGTTCACAGCCAGCGTGCCCTCCACGTTCAGCTCCTGCCTCACCCTGACCCCGACGTCCCTTCAGTAACGCAGGCGATCCCTTCCGGGGGTCTCCTCGACCATCGAGATGCCCGGAGCTGCGCAGCTCCCACCAGCACATAGCACCCGGCTGCACGCCCCCACGAGGGGCGAGCTGACACCCCGAGTCGGCCTCGGAAAACCCAGCGCTGTGGACACTGCTCGGGGATCACCGTGGCCTCCGCCGAGTCGGGGGCACAAAACCACCAGGTCTGAAGCCTCGAGGCAGCAGCGAAATCGAAACGTAACTTGCGCTGCGCACCACCCCCAAGTCAGCCTGCAAGTTCAAAGTGCCCTTGTCCTCCTTTCCCAGAATCCCCAGTGTGAGACAGGCAGGCCCCCATCTGGCAGGACAGAGTCCTCCATTGATCATCAGTCATTCACGCGGCGGGAGGTTACAATGGTTTATGAAATTGAAATCGTCTTACCTGCACTTTTTTTAAAGCTACTGGTACTCCATCCAAGAGACAGGATGCTCTATAAACTTCACTAAATTGCCCGCGACCAATTTTCTTTTCTATCCGAAAGTTGGCTAACGTATTATAGCCCATATCCGGTCGTAAGGCCTTCTGCAATTAAAAAAGTCAGAGAGGTTTTCTATCACACGGTGTACACAATCAACGATGGCTGTCACATGAGCGGGTGACCCTGTGGGGGCGCGACTGGGCAGCTCCTGACTCCCTCCCCAACCAGGCTCTGGCCCCGCCCTCCAGACACAGCCGCGGCCACACAAACCGTCCTGACGAAGAGGAGAAACCACCGGCAAGCCCAGTGTAAAAATATATACTACATCACATAGAAAGGGCCAGAAAGAAAAAGCCTCCCAAGGACGGAGGACAGGAAGAGGCAGAAGAGGAAGACTGGCATTTGGATGGGACCTCCACAAGCTGCCTCTCGCTCGGAGAACATGAGCATGCCCTGTGCCATCTAGTACTTCGCCGCTGACAATCCTTTTCCTTCTCAAAGAATCTCTGACTTGAAATGGAATCAGTCCACACGTGTACTCACTCAGCCTGACCTGCCAAGTAGCACACGGAAGCCCGGAACTTCCCGGTGGCGAGTGACCCGCGCGAAGGGCCCTTCCGGAGGCGGGATGGGGGTTCACCACCACAGCGCCACTGCTTGTGAAAACACTTTGTTTTCAAAGCCGCTGTAGGCTCGCAGCCAAACTGAGAGGCAGGGACCGAGATCCCCCCTCAGGTGCCCCTGGGCCCCGCCCACACGCACAGCCCCCAGTACCAGCGTCCCCCACCAGATGGTACGTTTGCTGCGGCTCAGAACCTACGCTGACACGCCACCACCACGCAGAGTCCACGGCTGACCTCATGGTTTGCACGTTTGTGGCTTTGGACAAAGGCAGAGTGACGTGTGTCCACTGTGGTATTCCACGGAATACTGTCACTGCCTAACACCCTCTGTGCCCACCGGGTTGGCCCTCCTCCCCCGTCGGGCCCCGGTAGCCGCTGATCAGCTTACTGCCGCCCTATGACCCTCTGAGAAATATCTGTATTTTTAAAGAGTCTCCAGCATCTAAGAAATCGACCTCCTTCCTCTTCCGCATCAACACGGACCACGGTTTCTCCAGGTGACAATGTGCCACCAGTCTCAACAGTGAGCTACAGCTTCATCGTCAGGAACACCGTCCCACAGTCCCCACACTGTAAATGTGACTGGGAATTCCATCTCCTGTCGGCACAGCAACTGACAAATATCAGCGCGAGCCGCTAAGGCCGTGTGACGGCCACATGCTGAGAGCAGAGGCTTGCTAATGTGTGCTGGCGTGCAGGTTTGTAATCGCACATTTACATATGCAATGACCTACATTTGCATGTCAGATCACACACTGTCTGGGCTTATTAAGACTGGGCACCTCCTGGTGCTTGGTGGCCGGCGTGGCGAGCGAGGGCCAGAGGGCGGTGTTTTTGGCGATGGAGGGGCGGACTGCCACCAAGGATTAGGCTGACGTGGCCTGAGCGGGAGACACTTCATTAGACGTGATCTGTTTAACAGTGGGCAGCGAATGTAAACTTCACAGCCCATTTGCAGCACCTTCCCCCTGGCCTCGCTCCAGAGGGCGGTGTGGCTGAGTGACAGCCCGTCTCATCTGCGCCCGCGTCCTGTCACCCGGGGTGGACAAGCAGCACTGACATGAGACGGATCCTAGCTGCACGTCTCCCACTGCCCCCGGTCTCCCTGCCGCACGGCCGTTTCGGTAAAGGCCAGCGTGTGCGGGACGGGCTCCTCGGGGACTCGGTCGGACGGGTGGGCAAAGCACTCGCACCCGGAGCCGCCCGCCCCCTGACGGGCTCCGTGCCACTGCGGGGAGCCCTGCGTCAGGTGCTTCAGACAGCAAGATGTGCCGTCCGCGAATGCCCACGCACGCGGGCAACTGCTTTTAGGAAGAGCCACACTCTCTTTGTTGCACGATGTCCAGCCCCCCTTACGTATTTTTAGTTTCGCAACAGAGTTGCACTGGGAATAAAATAACTCAGCAAAATAATGCGATTCAAATCAGAGTGAATCACAAACCAAAGACGACCCCGAAAGTGCCTTTCTCTCCTCCCGATTCGGTGTGCAAACCGGGCCCCAGCCACCTGCAGCCCCTCAGGGACCGGGTGTTGCTCTCAGGGGCACAAAGTGGCGTCTGAATTCCGTGAGTCACCTAAAGGAGCCTCAACTTTTACGAAAGGAAAGCCTGCTGCTCTGTCTCTTACACAATAAAGACAACGATGACCGCCCAGTGACGGGGGCTGCTGAGTCACCAGTGCACCTGGCCTGCGGCCCCGCCCACCAGCCCCTGCTCTTGTCTCCCCAGTGCACCCCCACGGACCGCGGCCTCGCCCTGTGCCACGTGAGGGCCTGCAGACGTGGACAGCCGGGCTCTTCTCGCCCGGCGAGCCTGCGCCCGCCTTCCAGAGTCGCTGCTGGCCCTGCTCGGGAACGGCGTGCAGCCCACG
Organism: Trachops cirrhosus; assembly: GCA_028533065.1. NCBI lineage: Eukaryota > Metazoa > Chordata > Mammalia > Chiroptera > Phyllostomidae > Trachops > Trachops cirrhosus. The sequence goes on along the minus strand of CM052546.1, from coordinate 91,646,972 downwards.
GGGCAGCTCTCCCGGCGCCTGCTCCGCGTCCGCGGAGATCGACAGCCGCCACGCAGCTCTCCGCACAGCTGCACGGACCCCGGGACCGGCCGGGCCCTGGGTCTCACTGGCTGTAGTCATCGGTGTACACGGGAGCGTTTCGCCCCCTCCACAGTCTCTCGGAGGCAGAAACGGACTTCGGCCTTTGCACAGAGCGGCCTGAGGGCAGGCAGCCTGCCGCGAAGAGGACAACGCACACGCTCGGGACACGAGTGCAAGCGGACGCCCTCACACGCGCGACAGGCCTCCAGTGCACCCTGCAGACCGTGGCTGCTGGCGGCTCCACCCGGGAGTCTGGGGGAAGTAGGCGGAGGAATGAGAGAGCTTCAGACCCTGAAGAAAGGCCACTGCCTCTGCGTCCAGCAGCTGCCCAGCAGGCGGAACAGAACCCCCTTTACACCCCGGTGTCCAGAGAGACCGCACTAACGCCCCCGTCCCTGTGAGCGCCACATGGGACTCGAGGAGCACGTGCTCCGGTCGGTCTGGCTCCATGAGGCCCCGCCCGAGGCCGGGCTCCGAGAAGGAGTCCACTGCGCCCCAGGACGCCCAGCAGGAAAGGCACAGCTGGGGAGTCACGGCCCGGGTCCGACGCCCGGGCCCTCCCGGGCTGCGCCGGCCCCCAGCCCTGTGTCCTGCTTCTGCAGACCCGGCACGCCTCCCGGGGACTGGAGTCTGGGTGAGGTAAGGGGGGACGCACCGAGGACAGAGCCAGGCCCGGCGGAGAGCAGCGAGCACCCAGTCGACTCTGCCTTCCCCGGGGCCACACCACCGCCCGTCCACCGACACTCTCCCACCAGGCTCCCGTGTGCGTGGGCTGCTGGGTGTCCTCCAGTGTTCGCGTGAGAATTCTTCAGTCTCGGCCTCAACTTCCTCGTCCGGTGCCTCCTTCTCTGGGCCACGCCTGAGAGTTCCTTCATCCGTTGCTCCATTTCCCCTGGGCCACTGGGCTCTGCCTCCGACTGGGACGCCCCATTTCCAGGCGGCGTGGCTTCCTGACCCAGGAATGAGGACAGCCCCATCCCTCGAGCAGGGTCCCCTTGGGTGGCAGTGCAGCGTGCCTCGCTACAGTTATTCTGCGCAAAGTCCTGGTAACAGTTATCGGGGGGGGGGGGCACTGGGCAGAAGATCAGGTCGAGTGGCAGCTGGGGTGTCCGGTTGGGACGCGCCAAGAGCTGAAGGTCACAGGCAGACGAGAGGGCGTCAGTCCAACACCCAGCAACCCCGGGAGTGTGGGAGCGCCGGCTCCCCGGGACACGGGCTAAGGCAGCATGCGGCGGCCACGACGGCGGCTGAACGGGGCCTGCCCGGCCCACGGTGCCACTTCAGACACGGTCTCGCTGAGTCTCCAGACGTGACCGGTCAGCATGGACGCCGGTTTTCAGTACCGCTTTGTTTTGTGATGACTGACTGGGAGACGCCCACAACTCTCACGTGAAGGGCACAGCGCCAACTCTGGTTTTGGAAGCATTTATATTCCGTTTTGGTGGTCAATTATCACGTTCAGTCTCTTCAGAGATCCGAATCTATACACTAACAGGTTGTGTCAGAAAAGCAACCTGGAATCTCAGGAGCAAAATAAATACTGGAAATCACACAGGACGGCTGGGAAGTCAACCCCCAGCGCGGACTCTGCTTTACGTCACAACCTGAGCGTCCCCGGCTCTTCCCAGCGAACCTCCTGGCGCTCCGATCGCACCCGGATCCCGCCACACTGGGTCCTTCTAGGGGCCTGGGATGGGCCCCTCTGCCCCCGCAGTCTGTGCTCGCCACGCCCTGCACGAGACCAGCTTCCTCTTTAAAATAAAATCCATCCCGCCGTGCCTCGGCGCTTCTCCTCGCAGGGGCCGACTCTTTAAACAACGACGCGCTGGACTAAATTAATTAGTTTGCTCTGAACCTGAATCCAAGGACATTCACTAGGCAGTAAGATAATTCAGGATAACATCAAGATGATGACTCTCTCTGGGGAAATTAAAGAGTCACATCATGGACTCAACAGATTCCCCAGAGAGGAAATTATGTCCTGGTAATTCCTGGAGGTATTGTTATCAGTGGTCCGATACACACACCCGTGTTAATTGTAATATTCCGTCATTAACAAGGTTTTCATCGGTACCGCAATCCTCCCTTCCTAAGGACTTTCATGTGACCAATTATGCAAAGTAATAAATTCCTCTTTATTTTATATTAATGTTTTGAGTCTCTCCGAAATTTAAAAGTAACAAAATTTCAACATATCCTTCCATTTTATTTGTCCAGAAAGCTCATCCTATGATCTTAAAAAAGACACTACTCCTCTCCAAACTACACAAACCAGAATATACTTTTGAAAATATCTAACAGAACTGTCACATAGTATTTTTTAAAAACCTCACTGTAAACCAAAAGCAAAACAACACGCACAGAAACGCCACATCGTTAACACAGTGTAATTACTCACGCTTCTTCCCACGTGAAAAACCGTCTCCCAAAAATTTCCTGGGCTATCTCAGAAGTAGCCTACTCCTAACGATACGAAGCGTCCGAGGTCTACACTAGCTTGGGCCTCATGCCGTTGGTCATTATTAACTGATTTTTAACAAGCAAGAGAGGAAACCCACTATCGCACAAGAAAAATGAGTGACCAAGTAGAACCAATTATCTAGTTAAACATTTATAAGTCCCTGGTATTTGTACCGTTCAATCATCATTAGTTATACTACTCAGCGTAATAATGACGGTATCCAGATTATGTAACCAGAAACACTGATTGTCTCCCCAGCTTATCGTGAGCTGTTAATTAATGGCAGAGACGCCGTCTCTCCCACGAGCACCCCCACCTACAGCTGGCACACCAAATATGGCGAGAAAAGCCTCTCACTGAGAAACACAGAGAGAGACAGAGAAATAGAGGCAAAAGCTCTCCGAAGAGTCTTCGTTTAGTCCACAAACATTAACGGGGCCGGGGGGGGCGCTAAACAGACACATCATACAAACACGGACGACAGGGGAACACACCAGTGTCCGCTGTCATGCACTGTGTATGTCAGGGCTCTGCAGCGAGGCGGGCGGAGGGCTCTGTTCCGGGGCGCCGAAGGGTGAGCCGGCTGAGCAGGTGACGGTCACACTGACACTGAAGGGCCGGGGGAGAGCAGGAGGAAGAGATGGAGAGAGCGTCTGGGAGGGAAGCGTGGCTCGGTGTGGCGGGGGGCCAGCACCGGGAGGCCGGCCGGGGACGAGGGGTCAGTGATGGGGGGATGGGATCACGCGTGCCATGATCGCATACACGTACGACATAGGCACCTGGGCCACGCTCGCACGGAGCTGGGGGGACGAGTGGAGGGAGAGTGGACACGGGGCTGCACCAGGCGCCGGACGTGGCCTGAGTGTGGCAGTGCCAGGGGGCCGGCGGGCAGAGTGGGTGTGAGGAGTGTGGGCAGGAGACAGCGCAGGCAGGAGACAGCGCGCCCAGCCGCAGGGTTTGGCCTGCACGCCGGCAAGCGGCTCCGGGTAGAAACGAAGGCTGCGGCGGGCGCGGGGCCAGCAGCCAGCAGCGGGTGGGAGCGGTGGCCACAACCCTGCTGGCGGGCAACCTCAGTCACCATCGTCCCCTGAAGGGCGAGCACTCTGCGTCTGGCAGCCACTAAAAGCTCCTGGTCAGCTCCGGGGGTGAGGACGCTGTTGTCCTCCCGTGTGGGAGAGGAAGGCGAGGCCTGCGGGCCTTCAACCAGGTGCCCACCCACGGGCGAGCGAGGGGCCACATGCGTCCGGCTGTCTGACCCCGTCTGAGCTCGGAGCTTGGGCTCCGAGAGCCCGTCTGCAGCTGCCTCGGAACTGACCCTGGGACTGAGTGCCAGGAGCACTGGGGGCTGGACGGGGTGGGAGAAGGCAGCACTGGGGTGCATCTCAGCGAGGGTGCGGGGCGTGGGGGAACGGAGGACAAACACGTCTTTCTGGGAACTCTGCAAGCGGGCAGCAGAGGAGCGGGTCCTCGGGGGGACAGAAGGCCCGCCAGGATCACTGGCTTGCCCGTGCCCTGAGGATGGGAGCAGTAACGGGCACCGCCTCGCGCTGCGGCAGGCATGGTGGGGGGAGCGGAGAGGGGCAGGGGTGGGGAGGGCTGGCGGGTGACGCTAGTGTGGCTCGTTCATCGGATGAGAGACAAGGACAGATTCAGGGAGCTGGACACCCGTGGGGGCGTCCAGGAAGTCCTTTCCTGATAGCTTCCGTGCTTAGAGCGAAACAGGAAGCAGTGAGTTGGGATGGGGGAGAAAGTGCTGGGGGTTCGGGGGAAACGATGTGAGCGGGCAGGGGAAGGGCAAGGGAAGGGTGGGGTGGGCAGGGCGAGGCGACGGTTGTGCTCCTGAATTAAGCCAGACCTTCCGTCCCCACAACAGCTGCTGCTCACTCACTGAAGTAAACTGTTTAAAGGAGAGCATCACGTCTAAGTTTCCGTGAAGACTCCCAAAACAGAAGCCCTGCGTCGATGCTCTGTGACAAGCACCAGGCAAAATCGGTTCATCAAAAGAAATGAGCTGAAGGGTGAGCCTTACTTCATAAAGGAAGGAGTTCTGCAAGACCAGCCAGCGAGGGGGGCGGTCGTAGCATTATCACGTCCGGAGTCTTAGCCCTCAGCTCAGGCCCGGGGGAGACCGCCTGACCGTGCTGCGGGGTCACCTCCATCACCCCTCCAGGCTCCCTCCCCAGGATGGGGGGCCCGCAGGCTGTCACTGGGGCTGCCGTGAGGCTGAAAGAAGCGGCCAGCCACCTTAGTCCCGGACTGGGCAGCTCTGAGACAGGGGGGTCTTTGCACCTTCGGGCGGGAGGCGGGGGGAGGGGAGGAGGGGCCGTGTTTGTGCCCCTGGGTCTGGCTGCCGCCCTCCATCTCAGGCAGCCAAAGCGTTACCCGAGACACCTTCAAATCCACAGATCATTAGAGCCCAAGCCTGGTCATCAGTCCTGCCTCTGGTCACTCCCAGGAAGACTCAGAATTGCACTGGTTACAATCCTCTTCCATTTCATTCCACGGTAAAAAAGCGCACACGCCACAGCCCTGGGCACTCAGTGACCGTGAAGCGAAACACCACATGACTTTAGCTGGAAACTTCCACTGCTTGGTACCCGCCCCAGTCAAAAGCAAACATTTTTACTATTTCTCTGCCACCATCTTTTCACAGTCTGCACTTTTTAAAACACTGAACGAAATCCGTTATCCCGTAAACAAGGCCCCTAAAGCAATGAGATCACGCAGGAGAAACATCCAAGATGGCCTGTCGCCTTCCAGGCTTCAGCGGAAGGATCCAAAGGAAAGGAGGAGGGGGGAGGGGAGGGAGGCAAGAAAAGCCCACGGGAAAAAATTATCCCTCAGCTCAAGAAATGGCAGCAATGCCACAGTAACAATGATAATGAAGACACGCCCCCCTCTCGGTCCCACACGCGAAAACCTGAGCCCCTGCCGCACTGAAAACGGCCCACGTGGTGCGCGTCCGGGGGCGGAGGACGCTTCGCAGAACAAGGGAGCGGAGGACACCCGAGCGTGCACATTGCCCGTCCCCGTCGGCCTACAGCCTGCACGCAGGCCGCGACGCCCTGGGTTTTGGGCGGGTGGCCACGCCCACGCCAGCGTCGCAGCGCGGCCCCACCACACCGCGAGCAGGCCAGCGCTGCCCCCTCCGCCGCTAGAATAACGCCGCCCAGAGCAGCCACGTGCGACGGAGGCTACATGAGCACGAGGGTCTCTGCGCCCGCCAGGCCATCTCTCTGTCACCGCCTCGCACCCCGGTGCGGAGGCCGCCGGGGAGCTGCTCCCGCCCCGCCCCCAGTGGCCGGCGCCAGGTCCGTGCACAGGAGCAGCCGCAGGGGGCAGGAGGAGGGACGGCGCGAAGAGGGAGGCCGGCCAGGCGGAGAGCGGCGGGTAGCCTCTCCGGAGACAATCCCTCTCCCTCCTGCCCCCACCGCGGCCCGACCTCCCGCCGGTGAGCCAGCGGGAGGCGAACATGAGTGTGCCTGGCTTTTTTCCTTGGCAACTTAGGGCTGCTCAAAACTGCGAATTTCAAAATTATAGCACGAGTGACCTCGTTTTTGGAGGTGCTTCTCTTGCCGTCTTTGCTGGGAGCACTGCAACAGGAAGTGAGTGCCTGTGTCTGTGTCACACGGGCACGGAGCCATGCTTGCATCTAGCAGATGCTGCGTCCTATAATCGGGGTAACTCGTGGCTGTAGCACAAGACAGAGCAGACTTCAGAACACAAACGAGCACCCTGACGTCGAATGCTGGCCTGACTGAGCTGCGGGGTCTCGTCTCCGAGTGCCGAGGCTCAGGCAGGGACCGCAGGAAGCAGGGCAGGACCCAGGCCGGCGCGGGGCAAGCCTCGCCCTGCCTGTCTGCCGGGGGCCCTGCTGACTCAGGGACATTTTGGGGTGGGGCCCTGCTCCCCGTGAGGACGGCACCCCACAAGGCCCGTGCCTCGGTGGTCGGGACTCTTCTCCAGCCAGCAGGGCAGGTGAGCAGGCCCCAGGAAAGGACACCACGGCCCCGGAAATACCGGAAGAGACACGTGACGCACATGCCCTCAGGTTTCCGAGAAAGGTATTTGAAAGTGGGGGGGGCGGGGACCTTCACGGAGAGAAGGCATTCTGGACGGATGCCATCCTTTGATGGATGGGCAGGGTTTCTGAAACTGGAGAAGGCGGGGTGGGGCCGGTGTGCGAGGAGCAAAGTCGCAGGGGCCATTACGGAGCTAAGGCAATTGTCCGTGGGCGGTATTCCCGGAACCACACTTCACAGACTCGGGTCTGGGAGACGTCAGAAGGGGGCCTCCTGCGAGCAAAGAGGGAGGGGGCCCCTGGCCAGGAGGGGGTGGAGGATGTGCACCCGACCTCCCCCTGGGGGAGAGGCCAGCAGGTGGTGCGGCAGAGGCTCCGAGGAAGGGCTGGCGGGGGTCTCTCCCACGTCTCCCAAACCTGTGCGACTACGGAGCTCGTTGGAAAGACGCAGCAAGGTACGGAGAATAGGTAGCACGGATGGTAGGTAGAAAATAGACAGGGGGAGGGCAAGAATAGTAGGGGAAACGTAGAAGCGAAAGAACTTATGACACATGGTCATGAACTAAAGGGGGGAATGTGGGTGGGAGAGGGTGTTCAGGGTGGAGGGGAATGAAGGGGGGATAATAGGACAACTGTAATAGCATTATCAATAAAATATATTAAAAAAGAAAAAGACCCAGCGATCGTTCACAGGACTTCAGAGTGACCCTGTAGGCCACGCGGAGACAGGCCGGGCCACGCGGAGACAGGCCGAGCCACGCAGGCCTTGTGGGGGGAACCGCCGCACAAGGGCGTCCGCTTCGAACACCCCCGAACCCCAGCTGAGCTGGGTGGAGGGCGCCCACCCACACAATGAGTTTCAGGAGCGTGTGTGCGTTTCTTACCAAAACGCTCGCACCTCGTTTTGTGTTACGGAAAACCAAGCAACTGCCTAGCGGGAGAGGCACTGCCCTGGTCAGAGAGCCAGAGAAGCGGCCACTGGCGGAAGGCATTTGGGGACAACGCAGGGTCGCCGGCCAACGCGAAGGCGGGCACACCCACAGCCTGGGCCCAGCCGCCTCTTCGGGCTCCTCTCCCTACGCCCGACGTTAACCCTCGAAACCTTTCAAGGTCACTCCGCTGGAGTTAAAAGCTGAGGCTGCCACTGTGCTTCCACTCCTGCACACGGGAACACAGCCTTCTGAAATGCTGCCTGAAAACGTGAACCACTCCCACTGAGCTTGGGCACTGGTGACAAGCGCACGGGCCACCGCGCCCCCTAACGGAGCAGGGAAGTCACACGTTGAACACAGACGTGCACTTCCGCCGGCCCTCGCGAGAACACATCACCTGCGGCTGGAACTGAGGAACAGGCGGCCCTGGCATGCCTTGTGGTTGTTCATCCATCGTCCGAAGCAACAGGAACCTCACAGACCTGCAAAAACCAAAGTTGAGATTTAAGGAAGGGCACCGTCACCGATTCACGTTGCTCGTCATCCTATCACCTAACGCCGCGAAGAGAGCCCCCTGGGACGGCCGCTCTCTCCTGTCTGCCGCTTGCAGGCCGTGAGCTCCGTCCAGCGAACCCCGGCGCCCGCTGCCCCGCCACGCCCAGCCTCCAGAGGCCCCGCCACACCCAGCCTCCAGAGCAAGGCGCCCGCTCAGCCGATCCTGGTGGGCGAGAGGAGCTCCTCTCTGCTGAGTGCGGCCTGACAGACTGAGAGGCTTCCCGGCCCCGCCCAGGATGCAGGGAACACGCCTGGCTGGCTTCCCGCAAACTGCTCAGGGTCCGATACGCCCGACATGCACTGGGACATCCCAGGCCGCAGATGGGGGCTGTGGCTCCGCACGTCCCAGCCAGACGCGCACCGTGACGGTGACGGCCAGGGTCAGACTCGACGGGCCAGGCCTCCCAGGAGGGAATTCCCTCTCCTGTGCACACACTGCTTGTAACGTGACATCCACTGCATGTGTTCCCTAAACACGGGCTGAAGGCCAGCGGAGTGACAGACCCGGAGCAGGACACAGAAACTGGGCCCTCCACGCCATTCCACACTGTCCCCACGTGAGCCTGAGCTCTTCACAGCTAGGCCCTGGAGGGTGAAAACTGGCCCCACTTCGATGGGATTAGCTGGCGGGGAAACGAAAACGCACTCCACGAGGTGACAAAAACACACTGGACGTGGGTCCTCTGTGTCACCCGTATCTTCTCCCACCCTGTGTCCCTGTAAAGCCTTCCCAGGGGCGGCTTCCGTCAACTGAGGACGAGAAATTCATCATTTCAACGCGGCCCAATTAATCAGCCTCCCCCCACACCAACGCGTCTGAGTGTCCCTGAAGAACCCTCTCGCTACTCTGAGTTCCGTGGTCTCCTAAGTGCCCTGAGCCTCTCTGCCTGACCGGGCGTGTCCGGGTTCAAGTCCCGCACACCCGAGGAGGTGCTCAGAGGTCAAGACGCACGACTCGCTCCCTGCTTCGTCCAGGGCCGCGTGACAGCTGAAGAGCCCACGGGCAAGCCGGCGTGGCTTCACGCCGAGACCCCTGGGGCTCCACAGCGGCGTCCTGTGGTTCCTCGGACACTGTCGCATCCTGCATGCCCATGGAAGGGCATCAGGACCCCGCCCCTCGCTGCCCTCCCCAGAAGGGCACAGGCCCCACTGCAGAGCAGTGGCCTCATTCAAGTCCCGGAGTCGTCCGTCCTTCTGCCCTCTCCCGTGACCCCTGCACCCCAGCCAGCACATCAGTCGGGGCCACTGGCTCTGTGGCCGAAACACCCCGCTCCTCCGAGGCCCTCTCTCCCCGCCTTGACGGCCTCCGACAGGCGGCGCTGCGTGTCCCACAGGGGCTGCTGCACCAGCCCGCACGGCGGCCCCTCCTCTTCCTGATCTCACCGTGACGTTCTGAAAACCTGAGCCGCTGCAGGGCACCTCCATCGCCCTGAGACTAAAAGCCCAACTCCTCGCCAAACGCCACGGGGCCCTGTCAGCGACAGCCTGCCTGCCTCCCCCACGAGCCCGTCTGGGGCCCTCACTGCCCCCCTTCCACGCACACCGCCCCTGCTCCGGGAACCCGTGCCCGCCTCGCTGGCGTCAGGGCCTCCTCTGTCCGCCCTTCCTCTGGGCCCCGACCCCTGACCCTACCACCCTCCCCAAGTTGCCCCGCCCCGTGGACCCCTCCCATGCTCAGCCTTCTGCTTCCAGGAGCGAGGATGACAACCTGTAATTACAGGTTTAGTTTGGGCGCTTGTTTGCTATCTGTGTCCTCGGCTACATGCAGGTCATACCGTGGCAGGTCCCACGGAGGCAGGAACCTGTCCCTTTCTCCCTGCCGTGTTCCCCGGCGAGCGCCCGGCACACAGAGGCATCCACTGCACACCTGCTGAGCGAGTGAAGCGTGACTGAGCCGGGACAAGAGGACAGACGCTCCGATTCCGGATGGCGAGGCTGTGTACCAGGGCTGGTAACAGTAGATGCGGGCAGTGACGGGAACTAGGGGAGGAGTCAACTACCGGACCCGGCGGGTGTCCAGCCAGCGGGGCAGGAGCAGGAGGAGAACCTCTCGCCAGGAGTTTACGGGGGCGGAGACCCGTGGTGGGATCGCTGTGAGAGAGGCCTCGTACCCTCCAGCCCGCCAGCTGCTTCCTAGCCGGAGCTTCTGGGTGTGTTTGACACGGTCCCCTAAGACGCATCCCCCGAACTGTTCGAGAGCACCACGTGTTGACACGTATCCACCAATTCAGCACGTGGTGAAGTAAAACGATCTTCCCCTGTTCTCGTGCACAGCCACATAATTTGCAAAAAATAACGCTACGTAATGAGGAATCTGAATTTCAAATACAAAAGCTAACTCGATGAAAAAGCTGTTTAGTTTTAAGAAACGATGTCAGTGGGCTCCATTTTTACTATTCAAATGATCCTGGTAAATGTTTATGAGTTAAAACCCAGTATTCCATATATATTATAAATTATATAATAAATGCTATAGTCCTCAGTGACACCATGGCAGATGACCATCTTATTTTGAGCACTGAAACAGCATTATGCCACCATACCTGTACATACCTTTCACCCTTCCTCGTGCCCATATTTTAATGTATTTATAAAATTTCTAAAGCTGAGATCATTATAAGCAAAGTAAATCGCGCTGTATACTTTTTCCTAATTATCTGAATCACAGTTGATGTATCCACCATAGCCAACGTATTAATCGAATTGAGAAAATTTCTATTTGTTCAATATCCTCTGTGATGCTGAACTTTAAAATTTCTACAGAAATTGACCTAAAATAAACCAACATACATTTCAAAACACTATTCTGATTCTTTATCAATTATAAAAGAGTACTAAAACATACACTAGAGTAAAAAAAGATGAGGCTTAAATACATATTTAAAAGAAAATCATTTGGTGCATTTTATTTGTGACCCTATTTTTTAAAAAAGTATATAATATATATATATACACATATATACATATATACACACACCACACATAACTAGCTATTAGATGGAAAACATTTTAAAATAACAGTTAATGTCAAAGAATGCTTACCTAAAGCATTCTTTCCCTCATGTTACAGCCAAAACTTCTTACCTGAAGACATCAAGGTCAATCTTACAATCTTTCAAATGCAACGTCTAACTTACAGCTTAGAGTAAATCTGATGTAACGAACACAGGGTGTGCGGAGATTCTATTCATCTCAAAGCACTCTCTGCTTGCAAACGTGCATTTTAATAGTTCCATCATGTTGTACAGTTTCTCTATAGATTCTGGACCCAACATGAAACCTTAAATATGAAGCTATGCACACACCCGTCTGAAGAGAGACTTCAGACTAACAGTTTTAGAAGTTTTTCTTTTCTTGATGTTTTTAGAGTTCTAAAGAGTTGAAGCATACTAGTTGACACTTAATAGTTTCCTTTTCTTGAAATGAGGTTGCCCTTCAATCATCAAGGTTATTGACAAAATCTCATTATATATAATATCTAAAGTCTATGAAAAAAAATTAATGTTATATTTTATTGGTCACAATAGCTACAACGTGCAAATAGCTATAGAGAGGGCTGACCGCATCAAAACAGCACTGCTACTCTCGTCCAAAAGAAAGTCACGGGCTTAGCACTGTGTGCGCACAGCACCTGAAACTGCACAAGGGCACCACGGAAATCTTAAGGTGACTGATGCTTGGCAGGCTACACACTCAGCGCCGGGGCTAAATATTTTTCTTGGCCCCAAACTCACCATTCAGCGGGACTATTTCTGACCTCGCCCTCTGGGCTCCACTTAACGGGCTGAGTCACGCAGTGCTTCCCATCGCTGAGCGAGGAGGATTTCCACACGGAACCAGACAAAGAGCCCTAAGCAGGGGCACCGGCATCAGAGGTTCATTCATGCACTTCTGTCCTCGTGAGTCACGTGTCAGAGCGGCGGAGATCGCTATCAGGTCTTCCAAGAGAATCATTTAGGCTTCCGGAGCGTCACAAGCGCCCCGTTGACAGCGAAAACCACGCAAGCAGCCTGGCGCCCAGCCTCGCTTTCCACACACAGGCCCCCCTCCACTTGCAGGGGCAGGCCCTTGGGAGGACACGGCGGATCACAGGGCGGGGGCTTGGAAAGGACACGAGCCAGTCCGGAGTGGCTGGGGCGGGGGGAGGGAGCAGTGCGCATGCGTCCAGGGGACACAGCCCGCGGGAAGGGGTTCCCACCGGCCACATGCGGAGCAATTTAAGAGTAACATTATAATCCATTGAATAAAATAAAACCCGTGAGTCATAAAGATACAAATTAATAAAGAGAGGAAAAGGGAGAAACTCTTCCTTACAAGACAGTGTCACCCTATAAAGAAAAAATGTTACAATTAAAAAACCACTCCTTGCCAGTCTTTGGGGAAATACCTGATCCAGGTAAGACTCGTGGATGGATGCTAACTAGTGGGACAAGTTATTTAGAGCACCTGAAAATATCTCCTCCCACCCCCCCACACACAAATTATTTATTAACTACAAGGGAAAAGATCTCACAGCAGAGAACCCCGCAGACCTCACCTCAGCCAGAAAGTCAAGTTGAACAGACACCTCTCGCCTCCAAACACGAGCCACTTGGAAGAAAACACGCCTGTGCTATTCTTGCCAGAACGGCAAACACGGAGGAAGCTGACTCCGGGGCACCCCTGTGTGGATGTACCAGTTTCCAGGGTGGGCAAGGACCAACGAGGCCACTCTGAACATTCACACACACGCACAGCAGTGAGTTCTCACATCACCTGAGCTCACGTCTGCCAGCGGGGTTGCTGAGGAGCGTTGGCGTTCACTAAGCTAAGGTGCGTGGGAGACGGGCCAATGCCGGCTGGCGTGGCAAGGGGGCCAGCACTCCGGGCCCCTTCCTGAGGTCCCTGGGGACCTCCTCCCTCACACTGTCATTGTCCCCGCTCCCGAGACCACCACACAAGGCCGAACACCCGGTGTGCCTCCTGGGTTTGTGTCCTCGTCAAGCCGTCAAGTGAGAAGAAGGAAATGAGAGGGAGCATTTCCCATAAAATGATACGAAAACGCAGACATTACCTCCCCTGACTATTCATGGGCTAGAGTGGGTCTGAAATAAAACAGCCCCCTGTGTGCTGGGAGAATGCAAATGTGCTGTTCTCAATGGAAAATTCAGCCCATCATTAGACCCATGTTTACGAATTCCCACTTCTATCCCTGTAACAGGAGTATGGTTGTGGACTAGTCACAGGAATGGAACATTGGAAAAAGCACAACACAGAGACCAAAGAAACCTTTAAACTGTTACACAGAAGCTTCACTGATATGGGATAACTTCCATGGAATATTTTTTCAAGACACCAACATGAAGGAAAGCCCCTAACACCCTTTGGACTGAACTTTGTGGGAGCTGTCACTCTACTGCAGGCGTGTTCTCTGAAACGCGGACCCCTTCCTGTTCGGGGGACCCTGAGAAAGGGGGACCCTGCACAGAAGGCAGAGGCCCCCCGCCCCCCAGCATCACTGCAGTCATGTGCACTGAGACATCTCTGCAAAGCAACAAAAGGGTGATCACAGCTAATGATCTGATTAACCATCCTTGCTGACACCTGCTGCTTCGATTTCCCTTCCTCCTTAATGCACATTTATCTATTAAGAGTCTTAGATGCAAAGGCTTTGTAACTGCAGCACATGAAACAGGATCCTCAGGTTACTCGAGGGAGCAGAGATGGGACCCCACGTGAGCACACAGTAGCCAGCTAACTGGCCCCCATACGTGCAGACCCGCTGAAACCGGTCTTCACTACAATCGGTGCCCGGCGCGCTTACTTAACACAGACTTGGTTGCCGAATATTTTGCACTTGCCCTATTTTTTAGTTCTGAGACTAGTTACATTTTTTAACTTAAACTGCGAAAACCAGCAGGACATGTTATTAAAACCAAAAAAAAAGATGCCAAAAAATGGAAATCTCTAAAAATACTATGTAGGGAATTTTGTTTGTTTGTTTTTGCAAACTCAAAAACCTATACTGTACTTGTAAACTAAGACAGTAATATACAGCCCTGACTGAGTCCTCAAAATCCCACCTTTTCCTCTCTGCTAAACCCACTGTGAGCCCGCACGGGAGACAGCAGCGTCCCCACAGACAGAAACTCGTGCGCCTCCCGGACCCCGAAGCAACAGGGTCCTCACGTGTTCGTCCGCCAGTGGGCTTCTCGGCCGTTTTGGTGAGCGCGAGGACCAGCCTTCTCCTGGGATCGGGGGAAGACACCAGGAGCAGGTCCAGGCAAGTGAGAAGTTCATTCGAAGTACACTCCTTCTCTTAAAGGATGAGAGGTTTTTTTTTTCTCCTCTTCATTTTACAAAACATTCTTCCAAAACCGGCCTCACAGGTAACCGATGCCCCAGGAGACCGTCAGGCCCCGGGCTTGCAAAAGCAGCCCGCGGGGAGCAGGAACCGGCGCTCCGACCCCCCACCCAGCCGCAGCGCGCCTGGACAGAGCGGAGGAGACGGACCGCCCATTTCAGCGGTTTTCCACGGGTGGGCCCCGAGTTTTTAGAACGTGCAACGCCTGGCTGCTTAGTCGGGGCACTGTCCTCTTTTTCCATAGACTGTCAGATGACAAATGACAGCAGCCAGCTCAGCAACAGCCATCTGGTGTGGATGAATCAAAATTATACCTATTCCTCTTGTCAGATCGGCAAAAGGTACATTTTCTGGTGTGTCACAGAATTTTAGAAATTAGTTTGTGTGTGCCATGAGATGAAAAAGCTTGGAAATCGCTGCTCTGTTTCAACCCCCTTTGATTTTATAAAATAATTCCAATCACAAATATCAACAGACTTTAGAAAGTATTGGTGGTGGGAACAAATGGTTATAAATGTCCTGTGAGAATTCAGAAAAAAAATCCTTTATATTAAATAGCTTATTTTATTCTAAAAGCACTTGTAATTCAAACATGTCAATTCTAGTCTTAAAAAGAGAAGTGGCAGGAAGGCCTTCCCCCCACAAATTTGTGGGGTTTTTTTTTCCAATCATCCCACCCCGACCCCAGAGTCCTTGAGGACAAGGGGCCCTGGGGCCGGCGGAGACCGGTGGAGACTGGCGGAGACCGGGGGGGCCCCGCTGCCACCTGCTCCAGGCCCAGAAATAACACCTTCCCCGGGAACGCGTCTCCACGCGGGATGGACAGCGGCCAAGGGCTCGCTCCGGACTGACCGGCATTCCCAGTGTGGGATCCAGGAGGCCCCGCCGGCCGCGTCCCCTTCCAGGTTCTGACAACACCTCCGGCGGCCCGGCCGCTCGCTCGGCCGTGTTGATGGATGCGTGGACGCGTCGGTCCTAAGCCAGGGCACCAAGTGGGGACTCGGGTGCTGCCGAGGCCACGTCTGGGTTATTTCTGGCTTGGAAGCAGACGTGGCTGAAGTACCTCTGACTTTTTAGGTGCAGCCAAAAGGAGTCAGCAGATGGTCGCCCCGGAGTGAATGACCGTCACGGGCTGTCCTCACATGTGCAGGGGGAGCCTGCTGCTAAACTCAGCTGCCGTGTTCTCGGCCGGGGGCTCCACTGCATGTCTGCTGAACAGAGGGCTCCCCATTCCCACGGCTGTGAGCCCGAGTTGGTGCCTCCCACCGTCCTTCACAGATGCGACCTTTGAGCCAAAGCTGGCCTGGGGCCCTCCAGTGTTCCCGGTTTGGTGCCCCGCCCCCACCGCTCCCTGGGCACCCACAGGCCCCAGAGCAGGGGCCCGAGTGTCACCTGTGTCACCATCACCCTCCCCCCAGCAGATTCTCGACAGGGTGGGGCTCCGGAGAGAAGAAAGGGGAGTAGAAAGCAATTTAAAAAGCGAAGCACGGACAACAGGAGAGGGGAGATGCACGGTCTGAGCTCCAGCCAGAACCTCAGAATGTCGACAGGGAGCGCGCTCCGTGTGCGAGGCAGCGACCAGCGACTTCTCTGGCTGGGGCCCGGCAGCAGGCATTCTGGGCTCCACGGCCACGCAATCCGTCATGGCCACGCGCCTCTGCGGCGGCTCGGCAGCCACGCACGGAATGTGAAGGGCGGAGGCTGCGTCCCAAGAAAGCGTCTTT
Source organism: Trachops cirrhosus (assembly GCA_028533065.1). Taxonomy (NCBI): domain Eukaryota; kingdom Metazoa; phylum Chordata; class Mammalia; order Chiroptera; family Phyllostomidae; genus Trachops; species Trachops cirrhosus. The sequence goes on along the minus strand of CM052546.1, from coordinate 91,630,855 downwards.
TCCGCCCACAGGCAGCGGCCATGTGTGGCCCCCAGGCCGGAGTCTGCAGCCGTGACCTGAGCCACGTCCGCCACGTCGCGCCCCAGGGAAGACCAGGGACCTGAGACGCGGTTTGCAGGCCCAGGTTAGGCCTGTAAACCTCTCTTGCCCATTTCCACTATGTATTCCTGGTTTTTCCGACGGAATTCATAAAATCAGTCCATGAGACAGAACAGAGTACAGAACTGTTTATACTAAAGAAGGACGGAAACAGCTGTGTGGCGGCCCCAGCTGCCTTACAGACTTAGATGTGACCTATGGAGGAAGCGCTGGACAAGCCAATCTGCACACCACACACAAAGGCCTCTCCCCAAAACGTCCATCAGTGAACACCGTTAACCGCAATGAAGCTCACCCCCCGCATCCCATACCACGAGAATCACCCCTACAGACCTCAACGCCTCAACGTGCGGGAGTGGGAGGGCGCTCAGGGAGTCTAGTGTTACAGTGAGACTCAGCCGGGGCGAGGGAAAGCAGGCGCTGGGAGAGGCAGAGAGACCCCCGACTCTGCTCTGGGCGCAGGGGCCGGGAGACACCGCCGGCACGACAGGCCAGCCCGCACTGGACCTCGTGGGACGTGACGCGCCCACCAGGGAAACTGGCATCTCGGTTCCCGCTTTCCACAACACAGCACGCTCCGTAAATACTCATTCTGTCAGAGCCTAAGTCCCCTCTAAAAGCACGAAAGAAAGCCGAAGGCATGAACGCCACCCCTCGGAGGGCGTGGGCGGGGTGGGAAGTGGAGGCTTCTCCGAAAGTCGCCGATTGGAAACCGGCACCGTTCCCAGACGAGAACCCCAGAACGGACTAAATTACAGGTCTGCACAGAGGATTCTGACGGCGGCTGTGTTAGTTTTAGGGGGGCCATGCAGGGGGCGGGGAGGATCGCTGGGTATTTTTTATACATCTTCAGGAAAAAGAAGCTTAATGCTGAAGTTGTATTTTCATCCCAACATTTTCATCTGCTTCATTTGTTTCAAGTATAATACACGCACTTTTTGGAAAGAATACGAGAGCATTGGAAAAAACCATTCATGGTGATTGGAATGGCTCCTTCTGCGTGTCCACTTGGCTGGTCCGCGGGGTGCCCGGGTATCTGCCCAAAGGGGTTTCTGAGGGTGTCTCTGGATGACATCAGCGTTGGAACTGGCGGCCCGGCTGGGAAGACGGCCCCCCGACACGGTGAGTGAGCATCGGCCTGCCCGCGGAGCCCTGGGCGAGAGGAGGAGGCGTGGGGGGAAGGACACGCTGTGTCCTGGCGGCTGCTTGGGCCCCAAGGTTGTCTTCCACAGCCTTGGGTGAGGACTGACTTCCCCCTTCGCCAAGCCTGGTCCTCAGGCCTCCAGGCCAGGACCAGGATGTGACCTGTCCATTCTCCCGGTTCTCAGGCCTTGGGGTTCAGGCTGGAACCACTCCACCAGCTTTGCTGGGTCTCCAGCTGGCAGGCAGGTTTGGGGGCTCCCCAGCCTCCATAATCACACAAGCCAGGTCCTTACAATGAGCCCCTGCGTGTGTGTGAGGCCAGATAGAGCTGGCCGTGTGATCGCGGTGACCACGCAGAGAGACACACACACACCTGCGTGTCTGCACCTGCGGCCTGCGGGCCCCACTTCCCCAGCCCTGACCGAGGCGGTGCCGTCTTCTTAAAGTAACTCGTTTGTTTAGAGCACTTGAATCACCCAACCAGGAAGGCACAAGATAAGAACCCCTTGTCTTTTTAATCATCGACACCTAAAGCACCTAAAGTTTAACTTTTTAACCAATTAGAATACACAGTCTTTGTTCATTCTGACAACTTCTTACAATCGTTTCAATGCTGTCAAACAGAGGCGTTACGTTTTATAAGTGTTTAAAGTCTGTCATCTGAGCTTAGTAACTATTCTGAGTATAACACTAAAAATAATGCAGCCCCACAAAACTGAATTAAATAATTGTAACTGGTTGGACCCAAAAGAATAAACACTTGAAACATAAAATGTGCCTTCATCATAAAAGCGCTTACCATTAATCTGAATGTTTAGAGAGACCTATAAGTGGGTCAAGAGATATTTGTTCCCAGGCTAAAAATCTGTATACAAATTGTTCCCTGGAAAGAATTTTCAACCAAAAGTTATAAAAACAAAAGGATTAACAACGGAAAGTGTGACCTGACATCGGCTGGACGGCTGTGTCCTGCTTGGAGTTAGAATGGGTCCTTAGTTCTTTTAACTTGAAAGATGCAAATATCTACTTTTTCTCTCAATTGTGCCCTAAGTATAATCAAATTATGAGATGCTGGTTCACAGAGTCAGGGATTTATTACATCATAATTCACCAAAACTAAAATTTTCAAATGTCTATTCCAAATGGCATTCCTTTTCACTTTCTTCCTATATGGCACTAAAACCCATAAAATCCTAATTCAGGATTAAATTCAAAACATGTAGTAACCGCACAGGAACTGGATTAATACTTCAACACGAAGGAAACGGTTAACTCGGCGTGCTGAGCGAAGCCTCAGGAGAGTGATCATTGCACTGAACTGTCCTTCCCTGGCACTCGAACGTCACCACAGCCCACGAGTCACTCTCCCCCACGCATCCGCGCATCCGCCTGTGGTCCAGGCTGCCGCCACGCTTGTCGCACGGAGGGAAGAGTTTTAAAGTCGGTGGAGCAGCTTCAAACACAAACCGAACTGCATTTCGGAAATCCTGAAGTCACCCATGCACCACAGATCTTCTAGAGTTCTGCATGATCCAGAAAATAATGAAACAGTTCTACAAATACACAAATAGACTGACTGTTTAAAATGCAAGAAAATGTGCAGAATTTCCCAGCAAGGGCCGTATAACACTTTTCCCTCGGTCAAACAGGTTGACAGGAAGCAGGTCATGCCTATCGATTGCAGAAATAAAGTTCAGAACTTTAAGGGGCTTTTTCACACTCTTTCAAAAAATGGCACTTAGTCATAAAGCCACGAACTCGTTGAAGAACTCTCACGTCCATGAGAAATGCGATGCACTTGTATTGGTAGTGGATTCGCCCCGTGTAAAAACTGCCCAGTGAATAACGCCGAAACCGCGCTCACCGCCGGGTCCAGTACACGGTGAAGAGTGAATGAATGCTCAGCAGCAATGAGTTAACGCGTCTTTGAGAACTAAGGTCTGTCATGTGCACCCCTCATCATAAACCCACTTTAAAGAAAGTGGTCGTCAACCAGGCACTGCCGGGCGGCTCGTGCCTGGGGCCGCGCACAGAGCCCCTGCGTTCCCAGACTCCCCAGCGATGCCCACGGGAAAACGGAAGGGAGAGGGAGGCCCTGTGCGTTTTCTGCACCTGATCTTCCAGCTGGAATCCTCAGTGACGTCAGACCGTTTCGCCTGTGACCCCAGGAAGCAGGCACTCTGTGCTTGTCTTGTGATCTGCGTCCCTGGCGCTCACCACACGATGGGCACATAGTAGGCACGCAACCCTATGCTGAATGAATGGGAAAATAAAGCCCACCCCATCCTGCTTTGCCGCTGTGAACCTAAAACCAGCGGTTAAAAAGTAACTCCAAGGGCTACTTCAGAGTGAAGAACCGCAGCAGGTGCCGGAACCTCGGCTCCGCGAGGTGACCAACCACACAGGTGTCCGGGCCATCACTGTCAACGCTCTTCCCCGTGACTCAGACCCGTGTCAGAGGGTGACGTCTGCAAGGCCAGCGAGAGAGCCGTCAGGTCGCGGCCACCAAGCCTGCCATCCTCACGGGCCTTTCACCACGTCGTTCTTTTACGCAAGGACCGCTCCTTGCTCTCTGCCGTCTGCAGGACCGAGTCCACGCTCCTTAGCCTGCAATCGCGGGCCCCTGTTCGTTCCACCGAGACGCAGTGCATTCCTTCTTCCAGGGAGGCAGGGACCCAGGACAAAGACAGGCAGCAGTGCACCCCTCCTCCCATTACATGAGCTCGCTGCCAGCGAAGAAGTCTCCAGAAGCAAAAGCAGTGAAGCAGCTGCAGAAAATCCGGAACTGTGGGGATTCCAGGCCAGCCAGCGCCGGCCCTGACGGCCGCTTCTCGGGTGGGGAGTTACGGGGTCGGTTTTTCATCCCACAGGCAGCACTTTGGCAGCTGCAAAGAGGGTGAGTCAGAGCCTCGTGTCCTACCACTTTGGCCAAACTGGCCCATTTTTGAGTTCTAGAAATCCTAATTTCACCTGCCACAGCGGCCCCCCTCCAATGCTGAGCATGTGGTGACACGGACACTCTGGAGACACGGAAGGCCTTCCTCGCATGGCTAAGGACACTCTGTCACTGCTTGGAATGACATGCCAAGTACACAGCTGACCTCACCAAAAACCAGGTCCGTGCTTCTGCGTTTGTTTCCTTGATTATTTAAAGACGGCGCGATGCTCTAAGATTCCAATTTACGTTATTTCTCCCATCAAAGTGGCACGGGAACTACCCTGTGCTCAGAGTCAGGGGGGACACTATACGAAGGAGGCGAGGCCCTCAGCGGCCCAGCCCGGCTGTCCCGTCCCGTCCCGCCCTCCCAGACAGACGTGTCTCGGGCACTACCAAAGGGGTCAGCCGTGGGAGAGAGGACGCAGGCATGTCGGTTCATGGAGTGTTTCTCACAGTCTCCCCACTGCAAACCGGCACCAGAAAACATGTGCATTATCGCCCGTTACTTATTCACACCTTTATTTTTAGTAAATGACTAGGCAAATGTTAATCTGTTTAATAAGTCTGAAAATTTGTTTTCTCAAAAAAAAAAAAAAACTAATGTCCTCTGATCAAAAATACTCTGTGTGGGTTCTCACTGTGTCTCTTCAATGAGTAAAAGCCACACACCATTTGACGATCTTCCGAGAAGATGATAATGATCAAACGTTATTATAGGGTCATAACTATCAGCAAAAATATACATATATGCTATGTCCAAAGGGAGGAACTGGGTTAAGTAACAGTGAAAGTGATGACTTCAGCCCGGCCTCTTCACCGCCCAGCAAACGCAGCCCAGGAGTCCCCTGCCTTCCCGGCTACCACCGGGCGCCGGGGGAGGAGCCGGGTCCTCCAGCGGACGGCAATGAGCAAACCTCGCTCAGGCCTCCTTCCTCGTGTTTTCATCGAGCTACCTGGTTAAAGCCAGGGGCTTCAGTGCACACCCTGAATAAACCACTTCCACGAAACGACAGCAGCACGAGAGCTGATTGAGAATTAGGAAGGGCTGCAGCACCGGCTAGCTTTCTCTCGGCAATGCAAAGGCGTTTCGATGCTGCGTTAGTTCAAACCGTGCGCTCAATTTCAAACTGTAAACCCAAAAGGAAAAAGACGGGAGAGCTGCAGGTCTCCCTGCTGCCACAGCTTTTAGTTTCCAAAGCTCGTGTTTGCATGAACTCTTCCAGTAAAATGACATGGATTTGCTTCACTAACATCTTAAAAAGTTTCTCCAGGTATCTGCTCTAAACACCACAGTAGGGGAGTGGGAAATCTTTTCCATGTTTCAGGAGAGAGACCTCGAAAGAGAAGCTGCAGGACTTTCCCGGATGACACCAGTGGAAACAAGAAAACTCGGACTCTGACGCCTCTAGAGCAGCATCCAGGGCAGCCTCTTTCCACGTGACCACACACACACGTGCGCATGCCAGGGCCTGTGTAACTCACTGCAGCCTCTTCCCGGAAGTGGGAAGACTGCAGGAATCTGGGCACGCACACAACGCCCTCCAGCCCTGCAAAGCCGCAGCTCGAGGCCTCGGGTTCAGGGGCGGAGAGGCGTCCCGGAGGCCGTGGGAACCGTGGCTGAGCTGGAGGCCTGGCCACGCCCTGTGGAGCCCAGCCCAGCCTCCAGCCCGGGGCTGGGTTCCCCGCGGGGACTCTCCGGCCATCCAGGGTGTCCATCTAGGAACCTCGTTCCACCAAGACAGAATTCGGGCCAGGACAGTCCTTTCCCGTTTTGTTCAGAAGTAACCGACGCGCTCCACTGTGCAAGTTGAGGGCGCACAGCGTGGCAGTCTGCTCTACACACGTGGTGAAGTGGTCACCACGACGGGTTCTACCGTCCGTCTTCTCAGACGGGCCCAGTGAAAAGGAGAGGAGGGGAGAAGAGGGGGTGAGAACGGTGAGGGTCTGCTCTTAACGACCCTGTAGCCCCTCCCTAGTGACCGGCACCGCCACCTGAGTATCCCAGAGAACCCCTCGGTCCCGGTCCCGGTCCCTTTCACTCCATCACGGCCACAGAAGTCACCGACCACTAATTCTACCTCCTGGCCCCAGACCCTCTGGGTTCTTGCTGCTACTGTGACCCATCAGCTGCTCTTCGTGCCTCCAGGGATTCCATTCCGACTCTACACACGCACCAAATCACCTATCGAAAATGAAAATCTGATCACAGCACCATCTAACGAGCGACCCTTCAATGAATGAAACATACTTTTCTCAGCCCGGCTCCTAGCCCGTCTGCATGTCTCCCTCAGAAACCGCATGCTCTGGCCTCCGTGAACCACTTACAGTTCCTCCAAAGGCCAGGCCGTGTCGTGTCCGTGTGCCTCGGACTCCGGCTGGGCCGTCCCGCCGAACAGTCTGCCTGGGCCACCTCGCTCCGGGCCACCCAGTCCGTTGTTAAACTGGAAGAATCAGGGCGACCAGCCTGGAACCATCCACGGCGAAGGTGGACGTATATAAAGAGCTAAGATAAACAGCTGGGCCATCTTCCAAACCTGATTATAAAAACATTCTACTGAATTCCTTGTGCTAAATAATTCATAGTGGGTTCTATCATAGCAAAGCTGATGAGGCCCTATGGAATACAGGCTGGTACTTGGAAATGCTTTCATTAGTATGAATTATTTATTGTAAGGTCATTTGTTTAACAGCCTCTGGTCTGTAACAAGTACTTACGAACCAAAAAAAAAAAATCATCAGAAAAAGACACTTCTCATTTAAATAAAATCAAGAAAAAACCTAACAGGCCCGGCCAAATTAACACAGGAGTTAACATTCCATCCGTACAGAAAGCGGTCCGTTCCTCTGCCGTGCCCGCCTGCTCTACCGCGGACGCTGTGTCCGCGCTGACCGCCGCTGAACCTCCCAGCCGCTTTCTGTCCGTACACACCGCACAGCACACCACCAGCAGCGGGAAAGCACCTCCCGCCCACCCATCACCCCTCTGGACGCTGCTGCAAACTGGACACGGAGCTGAGGCCCAGCGCTCCCGGGTGAGGTGGCGCCGACTGCGCCCACTGCTGCCCCGGCCGGGGAGCCTTCTCCGACCCTCGGGCCGGGCCGCCCGATGGCCTTGGGGTCCGAGCTGGTCATTAGACGGTCTATTTAGCGGGTAATTCGGTGAGGAGGACGTGCGCGACGGCTAACACAGCGACCCCAGCGGCCACCTTAATTCTGCTGAGATGGCTGCCTTCTCCCTGCTTCGGCTCCCCCTCCCCCTCACACAAAGAAAGAGCAGCAATAACTGGATCTCTGAGCTTGCTTGGTCTCTTGTTCACTGTGCACAGATTTCCGATGTAAACTGAAATCATGAGAAAAGTAAGAGTGGAGGGGGAATCTCCCGAAAGACAATAGCGGGAGGAGTTTCAGTAAGCAAGAGCCTCCGAGGAGAGGCAGGTGTCGGCGTGTTCTTTCCAAAGATGCACAGACAGACAAATGAACACATGCATGCAGGCACACACACATACAATGAACTCAATCCTAAATCTCAGGGGGTTGGGTGGGGAAGGAGATTCTACCGGGGACTCTTCATAAAAAATGAAATGGCCCTTCTTCTTGGGAATTTCAAACCATACTACAGTGTAGCTGAAGTCTGGATTTTCGAGTCTAAACTTCCTTCCTCCATACAACTCAGAAGCAAAATTTATCTCAGCCCGTTTTGACAAAACCACCTGAGCTGCTCCTTATCGCAGTGCTGCTCTTGACTCCAGCTGATGCTGGTTCCTGATCTGCCGTTTACTGAGGACCAGATGAAGCGCCATCAAAGCCCTACGGCGATTATCGCCAGTACAATCAGGACTCAGAAAACACGACGATGCAAGCAGCCCCTGCACGCATCTCACGGAGCGGGCGGGGGTCCGCCCTCCTCGCGCGGTGCCAGGTCTGGTCCGGTGCCAGGATGGCTTCCTGCAAGCTTCTGCATCAGGCCGCGAGCAGACACCGCATCCTGGGTCCGTGTGGCACAGGCCCTCTGTAAGCAGTTTGTTTTTAAAGATAATTATTGACAGTGTGACTTGTCTTCCAAGCCTCCAGCAATCAGAACTACGAAAAGAAGCTAAATAAAGTCCATCTGTTTGGAAGTGAAATGCCCGGACTCTGTGTCCGCCTCTGACGGGTGCAAACCAAACAGTAAACTTCCCTCAACTCACAACGAAGTACTTTTTCTTAAGAAGGGAATAATTTGGGGGATAAAGTAGGGGGGATTGGAAAAACTGTAATGGCATAATCAATAAAAAATACTTAAAGAGAGTAATTTCAGTGTTAAGCTAGTCATTTCCTCATGAAACTCCGTTTGCTGTTTTCTCACGAGGGCAATGTTGGAGCGTCTGAATGGAAGTCATTTGGCAAGCATGTACAGTGAGCACCCTCGGCGGTGGGCAGAGCGGCCGCCGCCCTCTGTGGAAAGCCAGGCCACGACTGAGCTGGGAGCGGGCCGGCCTCTGAGGAAGGAGCCGGAAAGGCTACTCACGGGAGAGCTGAGTCAGTCAGCTTCACACCAGTCTTATCTGATGGCCCGTCCTCTGTCGTCCTCCCGTCAGAATTCCAAGAACTCAGTTCCCTGTTCCTGCAGGTCAAGCCTTGAACTAATCACCGCACTCACCTCTCCATGGACCCCACCCTCCTCCCCGTACCCCCGACTGCCACCCCATCTTCCCTGGCCCTGGTCCCCATGTCGCTGTACTCAGATCCTTTACAGCCTGCAATTCAGACTCCACGCCCAGACCCTGCCACCAGGTGTCTGAGTGTCCCAACAGTGACCGCCCACAAACCAGACCTTTACCGCTGTCACACGTGAGGTCTCTCTCACACCACGTCCTTCCTCCGGCCTTGCAGGGACCCGCACGGGGCATGCACCCCAGGCCTCCCTGAGGCCAGTTGCTCAATCGTCCCGGACATTCTCTCGAGGTGGAGAGCTGCCCAGCCTTCTGCCCCACATCCTCGCTGGGAGGCGGTCACCTGCCAGCCCCGGAATAGCCAGTTCTGACAAGAACAGCCTCCGAGGAAACGCGAGATGTGCAGGACATGATTCACACCTTCCAGAAGCTCCTGTTCCAGGACGGAGGCGGATTCGAGCACAGCTGTGGGCAGGCTCAGCAGCCCTCCAGGCCCAAGGAAGCCAAAGAAAAACGTCTTTCTACTTGCCGTGCAATATTTGAGCAGGACCTTGGGAATGAAGGTGATTTTAATACGCTGAGACTGAACAGTTGAGGTGCAGGAAACAGGCATTGCAAGTGGTGGGGAAAGCACAGAGATAAACCAGGGAACCCACAAAGGGCACAACATTTATCAAAAACCATGGCAAGTGGTCAAGCATGACTACAATACAGGGGAGTGCAAAGAAATGGGTCTGGAAAGGCAGGTGAGGGTCAAGACGAAAGCAGAGCCACGAGAAACGGGTGAGCCAGGCCAGACGGTGCAGTGGGGGCCACTTCTGTAACCCCGCGTTCTGCAGTCCCTCAGAACTGAGCTGCTTCCGGAAGCATAAAGCTAGATCTCTGTTTAGACTGCTTGTTTGCTTTCCGCTCCCTACCAGCAGCCCCCAAACTTCTTTCTTCAACCTGCGGTGGGTGGGACCCAGCGGGAGAGCGGGCAGAACAAGGGCCAAAGGGGGAGGGGAGCTCAGGCAGCATCGTCCTCCTCGAAGCTGCTGGGAGTCCCCCGGGGTCGGTGCCCCGCGCCCCTGGGTTCAGGCTCACGTGCCCTCCCGGTCCAGAGCGAGCCAACCGGGCCTGCAACTGACTTGAGCCTCGAAGGCCGAGCAGCTGCCTGAGCATCTTTGGAGCAGCACGTGCAGATACCCCACCAAGTTCACATGGAAGAAAACGGGCCTGCGTGTCTTACTGTGGAAATGCCGCCCCTCGGGGGACGGCACCCAACCCAGGAACAAACAAGGCCTTGTCAGGGCCCGCGCCTGCGAGACCGGGGTCCCCGCGTGTCCCGACCCGACGCCCGCAGCCCACCCTCCCAGGGCACCCCCACCCCAGCCCAGGCTGCCCGTCAGCACGCCAGCAACGCCCTCGCCTCCACCAGACGCGCCCCTCTGAGCTGAGTTCTGTGGGGTTCACTCAGCTCACGTGACGCCGCTGTGGTTGACACTTGAAAAGATACAAGAATAAACCTGGGATTCACCCAGGACTGTACAGCCTTCTTTTCCAAGTGCTTCTTCATGCGGGCATATAGTCATAAAACTCCAAATTTATGAAAAAGTTAAAAAAAAAAACCAAAACACTGGCAGACAGTAGTTCTGAAACCGCCAGGTAAGCCTCCCTCCCGGAAAACAAGCCTCACTCACACGCAAAGGCCTGTGCCTGCTGACGAGGGGCAGCTAGAAGGGCCTCGAGGGCCGACTTGTTATCGATGGAAAGAGGGCAGTCACACAAAAGCAGCCAGTCACTCCTCACGACGTGACCGAACACTGTCCGGCCACCCGGGTGCAGGGAGTGGTGAGCTTTCCCCGCAGCTGAGAGAGCCCGCACCAGCCCGCACCGTAAGCAGGGCTCCGACAGCGCGTTCCGTTAGGAGGCAGCTGAACCAACGCTCAGCTGCGCTCTTGGCTTTCACACGCTCGCCGTGGGCTTTCCTGACACACCATGTGCACTTCTCCATCAAACTTATTTTCACTGGTCCGCAGTGGCGCGCTCAAGGACACAGAGCCAGCACTCGGCACCGGTGACGAGCGGTGGAGGGGGCCGACCCGTGGGCCTGAACTACCGGCAACGCCGCACGCCCCTGGCCAGAAATGCTGTGGGGGCGTGCGGCCCCCATGAATACATCCAGGGTGTTTAAAAACAAAACACGCATTTTCACAGGCCGCGTGGCGGTTCTCAGGTGGCCCGGGCAGCACCTGGGCTACTTGTTAAGCGTGGGTCCCGTGGCAGACCGGCGGCTCTCCAGTCTGCGGACGGAAAGCGTCCGGGGCGCAGGCTCCCGACGCTCGCCCCCACCAGATCAGAGACCCCGACCCAGTATTCTGCGGGTGGTACGTGGGGAAACACGAGGACAGGACACATGCTTTGAAGACACAGCCCATCCTGACAGAGGCGAACAGCTCACCCACATGATCTTGAACAGCTCTACAAATTTTGCAAAAATTACTTTCCATGTGCAAGCAATGGAACTGTTTCAGGGACTCACGGAATAAATCGTTTAGGATTGATTTCATTAACTGCTGATCATTCTGCTTCGTAAGTTCACATTTTCACTGACACAGGGAACACGGATAATAAATGAGAACCAACTCTTAATTTCAAGAGAGAGGCATGGCTACCGAGGCACAGAACACAGCCAACTGTCCTCTCTCAATCCGGGAGAAGGAATTAGAGGAGAAGCTGGCCAGTGGGCTTGCCGAACACGCAGGCTCACGTGCAAGACGCCACGGGGCACGTGAGTCACGTGCAATGGACCAAAATGAGAAAGGACGCGACGGCCGGCCCCGCGTTTCCAGGTATCCGACATCACGCAATGTGCGTCTACGGAAAACTGACCGGACGAGCCCGCGGCCACCCCTGACGTTCTGGCCTTTCCCATCCTCTCCACCGCCTCCACTGAGGGGTCCTTCCCAGAACCGGCCCCCACTGTGCTCACTCCCACCCCATCTCCGGTCCTATTTCACAGCGAGGGTGTGGCACCTCGCCACCGTGACTCGTTTCAGAGGCGACGGAAATGCGTCAGCGCTGCACTACCAGGCACTCGGGGATCTGCTGGCTCGACCCGCAGCCCCCACGCAGGCAGTCGGGGGCGCGCGCCGACTCGCGATCAGCAGCTCTGCCGTGAGCGCGCAGCCTGAACAGAGCGAGAGCGAGGGTCTGCAGATTCAGGAGGACTGGACAATGAGAACGCAGTGCCTCCAGCCGAGAACATGAACTCCTTTCCATCAAGTCCATCCACCAGGAAGCATTCTCCATGTACAATAAACATCCTTCAATGCGCCTGTATTTGGTGAGTAACAGTTCATGCCCAGAAATCAACTGTTCGGAATGGGGACATGCTCTTGGCCTCCAATAAATGATCTGCCGTCCAGTTCTGGGTGTCTTCGTGGCAGTGTGCAAACCCATCACATCACTTTAAAACAGAGCCCAGCTGTTGGACGCGACAGGCGGTGGAAGAAGCCCTGACCGGTGTGACTCAGCTGGGGGTCATCCCGCAAACTGAAAGGTCACCGGTTAGATGCCCGGTCAGGGCACGTGCCCAGGCTGCGGGTTCGGTCCCCGTCCAGGCACGTACAAGAGGCAACGGGTCGATGTTTCTCTATCGCACTGATGTTTCTCTCCCTCTCTCTTGCCCTCTCTTCCCTCTCTCTCTCAAAAATAAAGGGAGGGGCAATGGAAGATTTGCAACGCCTTACATTTCAGAAGCATAATAATTTTAATAAGCATATCTATGTGTTTCTCCCAATCATAATATAATATAATATGGTTACAACTATAACAAAAATAAGAGCCATTTCCCAGGTAAATATGAGGCTGAGGAAAATATTTTACAATGAACAGGATCACAAGCATACTAGAAAGAATGTCTTTAATCTTGCCACTTTGTAGTCAGTATGTAAGGGTCCTTTTGCAACTCCCATTGTTCATTGTCTACAATATAACCTTTCCCCCAAAACCTCTGCGGTTTTTCTTCTGCCTGAGGAACTAGGATGACTGCCTCTCCCTGTCACCCCACCGAAAAAATCACCAAAACACTAAGTCGGACGTGGGAACCAGTACCTGACGAACGTGGAAATCGCAGAGCAAAGAGCAAGCGGAGGAAGGGAAAGGAGCGTGGAGCTGGGCAGGAGCCCCGCAGACAACGCCGGGCCTGGCCGAGGGGCCGCAGAGCCGTGGGGCGGGTCATCACAGAGAAACGAGAAACGTCCCCAAGGCCTAAGAATAGAGAAACAGGTGACAGGAAACTGACACTCTGGCCACACTTGCACGGAGACGCTTCCGTCTCGCCCTCAAAGCGATCCCACCTGAGCAGAGGAAACTGGTCTGAGCAGAGCAAGGAGGCAAACGCGGGACCCTCGGGAAGGGCAGGGCTGCGGCCCCGGGGTCAGAAGACGACCAGAGGAGGGGCGCTCCCCACGAAGAACGGCCCTTCACAGTATTCTTTTTCTATTTCAGTGGGAAAAGGGTCTTCTACGAAAGGCTAAGTTGCTTTTTTAATAAGAAAAATTCTGCCCACCCCCTGCTCAGGCCAGACGTTCCCTCTGAAGGAAATGGTCATGGCAGGCGGCTGACAGTGACGACCACTAACGACACACGCCAGCACATGCGTGTCGGGCGCTCTCCGTCGGCCCCGGACTCCACCCTGTGCGGTGCCAGGGGGCTGGGGGAGGTGCCCCCGCATCCCCTGTGGAAGGACGAGTGTGCGGCTGACTCCCCAGAGGCAAAGAACGGCGGGAAACCCTCACAAGTGGAGGAGTCTGGAAGGGGTGCGTGCACTGATGAAGTCTCTGAGATAAAACATACAGCGTGGGGATGAGTAACTGCGCGCTCTTCCGAGGTGACTAGAGAAGGTGGAGAGACGGTCGTGAGGGCCTAAGGGACAGAACAGGCCACAGGGCGCCGGTGCGGGGAACCCACACCAGTCCCAGCCTCGGCGACCTGGAGGCGTACTCCAATCTTCGGTGCTGTGTTCCAGGCCAGGGCCGGCCCTCGGGCCTCGCTGCATAAGGAGAGTTTCACCCCAACACAGTGACACCAGTCCGTCCATTCGCCTATTGCCCGCGGCTACGAGGCAGCAGCTATGACAGAGACCACAGGGCTCACAGGCCAGAACTGTTTGTCATCCGACCCTTTTGAGAGAAGTGTGGAAACCTCCTCCCACACAAAAGCAGCCTGCAGTGAAAAACTTGTCCTCCACGACTTACTTCTACTGATGATCAACAGAAGCCCAATGGCAAGAACTGCAGAAAGATCTATTTCCATTAAGTAACAGAAAACATACATTTCTAAATTGTATAGACCAATTAAATAAGTTCTGTTCATTTATACACTATTCTGATTATCTCTGTATAGATTACAAATATTATATAAGCTCATTACAAAAACTGTGTACAGTATGACAGAGCTGTTCTTTTGACAAAGGTTACAAAAATGCCTGCTCAAAATTTAGGAATGCTTTGTGACCACCTGTCCTCTTCCCACTGCTACTAAAAACCGTGAAAAACAGCCTCTAACTATTCTCTTTAGAATAAAAAAAAAAACTTGAAGATATATAACACGTCAGAATAATCCAACTATTAATCACCAAAAAAAGTCAGCAAGTTAGAAGTTTCGTAACTCTGAATGGGTGGTCCTACATTTATGTGTGCGATTAAAAACTCAACTATCTGCACATAAAGTATATTGGATTCCAATTATATAATGTTGTTTACCCATGCCCTAGAAAAATAAGGGAGAAGGAATTAAACTGAAACATTTAGAAGTACGAAGAAATACTCATTGAAACTCTTGTTATATATTTATAGAAATGCCGAGGAATTGCTGATAAAGTAATTCAGAGCAAACAGTAGTCATACATGCCATTTCTGAGACACCCTCGAGCGTCAGAACAAGTTTGCTATCATGTTTTATATACAGTGTATTAAAGTGTCTACCGCGTTAACTTTGAGCAAATACTGAAAGGGACAAATATTTTAATTTTAATGACACCAGGAATGTGGACAGGGTGCTGCTTTGTGCAACCACAGCGACGCTGCACATTTTTAAAATACCGAAACGTATTTTTTTTAAAAAAATCAAAGGAAACAAAACCTGAAAGGAATTTTGGAAAGTATTATCTAATAAGCAACTTCTTTTCCGAAACTCCATTAAATAATCACTCTTCAGATGCACTGAATGGCAGTGGCTACATTACTAATACCATATAGATACATTTTGCAACATCAGATCTGGTTCCTAGGAAAAGTGTTTAGTTCTAGATACATTGTAAACATCTCTAATGCTATCTCAAACCACATTATTTAAGTGGGGGAAAAACAGTAAATACACAGTAATTAAGAATAGTGAACTCTTTGGCACTAATCAGAGCCCCAAACTGTCTACAGAGGGGAGGGCAGCAGGAGCACCAGCGGCACTGCACTGGGGTCCCTGCGCCTGCGACGCTGACCTCGGCTGCGCAGGCGGAGGACTCGGCCGGCTGCTCCCCACCGTGTCCGAGTGCCGGGCTCGCCCACCAGGGACCCGTGTCAGCGGGACAGGGGACTCCGATCACAGAGCGGATCTGTCTGCGCTCAGGTTACTTTAACCGTGGGAGGACGCCCAGGTCACCGGGGACGCGCCTAAGGATTCGGGGTCTGACCCTGCGGGATGACTGGAGGGGAAAACCGGTCGGTCCCCTGGGCCACGTGTAGTTGGCTGGCCAGCCTGGCTCCCCCTGCACCGGGCGGTGTGGCCAACCTGTGGGACGGAACGTGCTGCTGCAGGGGCGAGAGGGCGCAGGGGCGAGAGGGCGCAGGGGCGAGAGGGCGCAGGGGCTCCTCGCCCACGTTGAACTCTGCAGGCCTTCGGCGGCCCCGCGTCCCACCGCACAACGCCCCGCCGCCCACAGACTTCCCTCCCGCGGGAACTCTCGCTCTCTCCAGCGCGCCCGGGCCGGAAGTACCGCCCCCCAGCGGGAACCCTCCGTCCTCCTCACTCATTGGCTGCGGAGGCCGTCAGTGCTGCGGGGCGCAATCTCAGGCCCGCACCTGGCAGGCTGCCGGGGCTTCCCCAGCCCACGAGAAATCAACCAGACCCCCAGCCCCACCCTCCCGCACACACACAACAGGGTCCTTCCCCTTTTACATCGCAGGCCCGCAGGCCCGTCTCCTACCATCCCCACAGTTTCTGCACTTGGACTCCTCCTGGAGGCAAAGTTTTTAAGCTCCACCTCCTCTCCCCAACCCCAGCCAGCTCCCGGGCCAGGGCATGCTGCGGTTTCAGCAGTGAACCAGTGTGGCCCGGATCTCCCCGAAGCCAGCAGAAGGTTCTTTCCTCGGCAAATGAAAGAACTTAAGTTTTACGTTAACTGTCTTCCGTGCACTAGCCTTCACCACTGCTGCGGCTGCGAATACCGAGCGTCCATTCATCAGGAGTTGCCACAACGCACTACGGGGCTACTGGCCTCTCGTTATCGATTCCCGGCTGCCAGGTTTATCCGGTCGTCCCCAACACACTGCATTCGGAGTGAAAGTCCCGTGCCACTCTTCGACCCACCCGCAGCAGCTCAGGCTACTGCACAGACTGATCAACGCATGTCCCGCACAACCTGATGTCACGCCTCTGTCGCCTGCGCGGAGTGCGCACATTTCTTGAAACTCAGAATTCCGCGGAGGAGGAATTAGAAACAGCGGTTGTAATTATGACGCGTACCCAGTGCTCTACAAACGACGGGCATCTGATTTTTCTTTCCAACTGCACCCTGAGGATCACTAGTCTCGAAGGAGCGGGAAAATCATGTCTGTAACGTGTTCTAACTTTCAGTTCCGTCACCACCATTGCTCAAAGGTGGGGGCACATCTTACTGTAAAATAGTACATCGTTACTATTTGTCCCTAACAAGGACGACAGCCCTGTGAGGACACGACTGATTCGTTGGATACCCTGTGTCCCAACGCCTACAGAGTACAGGAAAGGGGTGACCTCGCTGCAGCATCCGCAGGGTTGCATTCTGTTCGTGGCGCTGTCCTGGGCAATGCGATCCTCCCACCTTTCTCCTCTTTCCTTCGGCCTCCCCTGCGTCTCTCCCCTGCGTCTCTCTGGCTTTGGCCTCTATTTTCAATTTCCTTCTTTCCCACTGCCACCGTCACCACCCACGCTGGCTGGGGCCTTGCCATCCCTGTCTCTGACATTCCTCACCCTAACGGAGTCCCACGAAACTCACTGTCCAACAGGCCGGTCATCCCGCGCTTCTCAAGCCACTGGGGAATCCCACCAGCTGCCCTCTGCCACTGAACTTCACTCTGCCAAGTCTGGCTTCGGCGGAATCCTGACAGCTGGGCCTAACCAATCAGCGACGGAAAAATAACCGGAGCCGCCAATCAGCACCCGCCGGGCGGCGGGAGGCGGGACTTCACCCAAGTTCCTCGGGTCCTGAAACTGAAGACCTGTTGCCGCTGCGCCGCCGCCGCCGCCGTGGGCGCGCAGTTTCTTAGTTACCGCCGCCGGAACCGGGGCCAGGCGCAAAGGCTCCGTCGGTGCCTGCCCACGAGCGGGACCAAGCCCCTGGCTCGAGAGCGTGGCGCGCCCCGCCCGGCCTCCCGGCTGCGGGCACCAAGGACGCCAGTGCGGCCTGGACTCGCCGTCCCCATCCGCCCCGCGCCCGCGACCCCACTACGACTCACCAGGAAGCAGGGAGTCGTCAGTTCTGCTGCCCGCGAGGGGCTTGGGGCTGGCGGGAGGCAGCCCGGCCAGGCAGCGCCGGGGTAGGCCAGCAGGGCCGAGGACTGTGGCTGCGGGGCCTGAGCCAAACGCCACCTCGCGCCACGCTGCCCCTGCAGACGCTGCGGGCGCGGCCACCCACCCTCTCACGGCCCCGCACGTCCAGAGCGCGAGCCTAGCAGCAGCCCATCCTCCCGCAACTGCTGCTCCTCCTCGGGTGGACGCTGCTGTCAGGAGTGTAAACATCCCGGCATCCCCGAGGAGAGGGCGGGGCATCCATCGGCCACGCCCACCACGCCGCCGGTCACGCCCCCTTCCTCCCTTCCCCTCCCCCAGCCCCGGGGCAGACTCTCCGGTGGTGGTCCCAGCTGGCTTTCCCCACAGCGCCCTGCAGAGCAGAGGGTGCTCGGCAGCTTTACCCTGGAGCCAGGCAGCCCTCCTCCCAGCACGTCGCTGCTGCTGTCGTGCGGCCTGGCCGTGCGGGGAGCATCGTTATTCCCCACCCCGCCCCAGCCTTTGGGCCAACTTACCTGCCACTAGAGGCGGGGGTCTCCCTGCTTTTGGACAAGTTGTTTTTTGTTCACCTATATTTAAATGTCCCCACTTGCAAGCGGTGAACCAAATGGGTGACGGCCCCTTTCTTCTGGGTCACAGTGCTGGGATCCCATCCTCTCTTACTATGGGGTTTCAACCGCCGGTGCGCTGGGCGAGCCTGGGTTAAAGTCCCAGCCTGGCGGGCAGTGACTCTGGGGACGTGTCAGAGAGGTGAACGGCCGGCTTGTACCCGCACTCTGAGAGGGGTTATGCAGAGTATACACTATAATATACACACACATTCATGTCCCAAAACCCAGCACAGGAGCCGCCGAAGGCGGTGCTTTGCCTCCAGCCCCTTCTGGGCTTCAATCACGGGACCGGCATTAGTGGGGGAAACAGCTGGAAGGCAGAGGGGACTCGACCACACCTTGATTTCCAATCTCAGCTCAGCGATTATTAACTCTGACCTGGCGGCAAGTCATTTCACCTCTCTCAAGTATCAGCCCCTTCATCCGGGAGAGGAGACAGCAGCGGGAATAAACGCCTATCTCTAAGCCTCTGGCGAGGATTATGGGAGACAATCGTGCAAAGTGTTTATTAATAAGCCCAAGAGCCCCGCGTGTAAGAAGTACTCATTGCATAGTACGTATTTTGCGGTGCATAAGGCGCACATTTTCACCCAAATTTTTTAGGGACAAATAAAGATGCGCATTATACATGGGTATCATGATTATGTACCATGGGTATAACACCGCGCATGATAATCCCGTGTGTAATGTGCAGAGACACGCAGGTGCTCGTTAGACACAGCACAGTACAGTCCTTGTTACTGCCCCTAGGTCTGGTCACTAGTCTGACTTTCGTACCGAAGGGGTTCGAGCCACGAACGAGGAGATTGTAGCTCAGATACTTCAAATGTTAAGGCCGTGGAATTAAAATTTGGAAAGTTTATTTTTAGAAGGAAAATAATTCAATATCTCAAGAGGAGATGTTGAGTCCAGTCGCTCCAGAAGCATTAACTGAGGTGCCAGGCACAGTTCTGAGGATTAACGAGACACAAAGGCCCCATTCTCCTGGGGCTCCCACTGCAGTAGAAAAGGCAATAATAGTAATAATAATAAGCCTATATTAGGTGCTATGTCAGGCGGTGATTCACACAAACTCGAAGCAGGGTCAGGAGATGGGGGAGGCAGGACGTGATCTGGAGCAGGTTCACCTGACGTCTGAGCAGAGACCTAAAGGGGGCAATGAGCCACCTGCCTGCCCAGGAGCGAAGCATTTACCGCAAACGCACGGATCCTGCTGGAAGCAGGTGTGGCTTGTTTGAGGAATGACCAAGAGGACAGAGGTCAGCGTAGCTGAAATCCAGGAAACAATGGGTGAGCACTAGCAGGTGACCTCAGAAGAGGGAGTGGGGTACAGAAAGGGGACAAATGGAGGACCTTGTAACTTTGAAAAATTATTCTGAACGAAAGGGTGAATCATAGCAGGAGTGACCGAGTAGGACTCGGGCTGGGGAGAGCACAGCTGTACTGTGGGGAATAGCCTAGGGCAGAAAGAGCTAGAACAGTGGGCTATTGGAATGGGCAGGTAAAAGATACTGATGCCCTAGACCCCTGTGCTGACAGCAGAGCGGACAAGGATGGCTCCAGATGCATTTCTAGACACGGCCAGCTCCCTTTGCCAGTGGACTGGACGGGGGAGCGGCAGGGAGGAGCCGGTGACATGGGTGTTTGAACCAGACCGTCTGTGAGGTCGCGCCGCCCCGAGATCGGCCAGTCACATACAAACAGCGCCCCTGAAGTCACTCAGAGGCACCTCTTGCAGGAAAAATAACCAGGTATTCCCAGGGCAAAGACATTTCAAGGTGATACATGAGGCATTTCCTTTAGAAAACGTAGATAGACAGATGATCGATAAAACAGCCCAGGTTAACTAAGCTTCAGATTCATCTCCGCACCAGATATTTCCCTCGTGCAAGGAGAGCATCCACTTTCTGAACACTGACTGGTAGGCAACTGGATCCGAAGGAGCTCATGGCGCCCTAGTGGCCGCAGGCTTTGGCTAGGAAGTACCCTAACAGCGGCGACAGGGCGCCCAACCTGCTGACATCCTCTATATACACCCTATGCTTCACCCTGAAAGACCACAGAGTCACAACCAAGGAGCTGGGTGGTGTTTTCAAAGTTGCAAAGACTGTCAGAACCGAATCCGCTGAACTTTCTCTCTGTGACGTTTTTGTCACCTGTGCGGTAGACGGGGAATGCTGTCCCCAGCCTCTGGCCCCCGGCCTGGAGCAAGTGCCAGTGGAAAAACAGAAGCCCGGCCAAGGAAACTCCTCCAGTCGCAGGGACCGTGACAGTGGAGCTGGGCTCTCCCTCTTTCCTAGTTATCTCCCCACCCAGCTCGCTCCAAAAACGCGCGTTTGGCTCCACGAGAGGCGTTCATTCCAGTCCTTTTCACGGGAGCGATTTAGTGTTTTACGTCATTGCCAGGCAATGCGATACTCGCCTTTCACTACCAGATTAACTCTGCTGTAATTGCTACTTGATTATCACACTAAAAACCTGTCTGTTTACGCCAAGTTGTCACATTGTGTTAATTCGTACAGCTTTGCCGGGCCCCACACAGTTACAAATTTAAAAAAATCAGAGGTAGTGCTGATGATCAAAACCACTTTTTATCCACAGGCAAACCCAGCCCAGGTTCAGCACGAAGGCAACTTCTCTGTAAGGAGAGAAGCTTGCTGGAAACATTTTTTCCTGATGAAGGATGATGAGGTAATATTAAAAATAATTCTCCTTTGAAAAAGATCCTAACCACGGAGGGGAAGACCAGACTCAAACACAGTGCTGGCAACACGTGGACTTAAAAAAGCTACCGGGGATGTTGGCAGCCACCGAATTTGGCAGCTCCGCGGTGACGAGGCTTAGTCAAGCTGTTGAAATGTCTGGACGAAACCCGGCCAAGAGCAGGAAGTCGAGGTGCGGACTGCAGACGACCCAAGCGAGGTCACTTCTCTCTGTCGGGCCCTGGCTGTGGCCACTGCCGGGCCAGGAGAGAAATCTTCCTCATGCTTTGAAAACGCCCGTGAAAAGCATTGGAAAGCGGCGTTTTCACCTGAATGGCCCCACGCATTTCAATGTCAACAGGTCACGCAGATGAGTTTTTGATGAAAACAGTCAGATCAGCCCTGGCTGGGTGGCTCAGTCAGTTAGAGAGCGTCACCCAGTACACCAAAAGGTTGAGGGTTCGATCCCAGTTGGGGTGTGTTTTGGAGGCAACCTATCATTGTTTCTCTCTCACATCACTGTTTCTCTCTCTTTCTCTCTCTCTCTCTCTAAAGTCAAACATATCCTCTCATGAGGATTAAACAAAGAGATTTAAAAATAAAAGGGCTTCCAGTCAAGATGGCAACATAGACAGACATGGCTTGCCTCTTCGCACAACCACATCGAAATTACAACTAAAATATAGAACAACCGTCCCTCAGGAACAGCCGAAATCGAGTCGAATACAAGTCTGACGACTACAGAATTAAAGGAACCACATCCATCCAGACTGGTAGTTGGGGCGCAGATGTGGTATGGGCCGGTCCCACACCCACATGGATAAAAATCTGGGAGGGACATCTCAGGAGCAAGGAGTCCCAGCCCCACACCAGACCCCCCACCCCAGGTTCCAGTGCCAGGGAGATAAGTCCCCACGACTCCTGAGCCAGCGGGGGTTGAGTCGGTGAAGGAGGCTGCTGGAGCCCTGAGCAGGTCCTCTTAGGGAACCCACACCCAAAGTCACCTACTCAGACTCCCTCCCTCTGCGCTCCAGCACCAGGGTGGCAGCTTGAAGGGCACCAGTGGTGTACAGGGAGAGACTCCAGTGTCTGGCATCAGGACAAGCAGAAGCCAATGTCCCTTTGCCGAGCCTTCCCCCCATAGAGCCGGTAGGCTGGTGCCACACCCGAGACCCCATTGAACTGGCTAGCACTGTGTGACCCACCACCCACCTTGGAAATCCACAGAAGGTGTACCTCACCCAAGTTACAGGCCCACGCAAGCTGCTTTCCCCCCAAAAATGGCTGGTCTTGGCTCTTAAATCCTCTCACACAAGCAGCAGCTGGCCTCAATGAGTCCCAGGCCCAGAACTAGCAGCCGAGACTCAGAGCTTGGCTTCACCTGGGAATCTCCAAGCCCAGCACAAGCAGCAGACTTCTCAGATTGTGTTACAGCTCAGGCAGGATGGCCCCGGGCAAAACACAGGTGGGGGCTGACTCTGGCCTGCACCACCCAGAAAACCCCAGGGCCAGCGCACCCGGTGGACAGCTACAGACCACATCAGAGCACCACCACCCTGCCCCTGCACAGCTGACCCTCTGCGAGCGCGGAGGTTGGTGGTCAGTGGTCACAGCCAGTCCTTGCAGCTGACTGGCCTGGGCAAACCCCTCCCATTGACCTGCCAACAGCAACCAAGGCTCAACTACAAGAGGAGGGTGTACTCAGCCCACACAGAGGGTGCACCTCGAGTACCCCACTTAGGTGATAGGGGAGGCAGTGCCACTGGGCCCTACAGGACACCTGCTACATTAAGCCACACAACCAAGACACAGAGTCAAAGCAGCTCTACCTAATACATAGAAACAAACACAGGGAGGCTGCCAAAATGAGGAGACACAGAAACATGGCCCAAATGAAAGAACACATCAAAACTCCAGAAAAGAGCTAAATGAAATGGAGATAAGCAATCTATCAGATGCAGAGTTCAAAACACTGGTTATGAGGATGCTCAAGGAACTTACTGAGGACCTCAACAGCATAAAAAGATCCAGTCAGAAATGAAGGATTCACTAATTGAAATAAAGAACAATTTACAGGGAAACAACAGTAGAGTGGATGAAGCTGAGAATCAAATCGATGATTTGGAACATAAGGAACTGGAAAACAACCATGCAGAACAACAAGAAGAAAAAAGAATCCAAAAAAAAGTGAGGCTACTTATAAACAACCTCTGGGACAACTTTGAGAGGTCCAACATTTGCCTCATAGGGCGTGCCATTAAGAGAGGAGAAAAAGCGAGGAACTGGAAATCTATCTGAAAAAGTAGTGAAAGAAAACTTTCCCAATTTGGTGAACACACGTGGAAGGCATTGAGTCCCCATCATGATGGATGCAAAGAGGCCCATTCCAAGACACGTCATTATTAAAAGACCAAAGGCTAAAAATAAAGAGAGACTCTTAAAAGCAAGAAAAAAGAAGTTGGTTGCCATAAGGGATGGGGAGGGGGAGATGGGAGAAGAGGTGAGGGTATTGAGAAGTACAAATAGGTAGTTACGGAATAGCCATGGGGGTGCAAAGGACAGCATAGGAAATACAGTAGCCAGAGAACTTACACGCACAACCCAGGGACATGAACAGTGTGTGGGGGAGACTGTCTGAGGAGGTGGGGAGAGCTGGGTGCAGGGGGTCATAGGGGGAAAATCAGGACAACAGTAATAGCATAATCAATACAATATAATTAAAAATAAAATTAATGTGGAAGAATAACAAAATAAAATAAAATAAAATAAAGCAATCAGATCAGCCCTGATTGTGTCCTCACATCAAATCGCTAGCATTCGAAATCACAGGAAGCCAGCTCTGCCGCGCCCCAGGGTCTCCTGGGTCACGGCGCTTGGAGAACAGGGTTCCAGACCAAAGCAGCGGCCAGCAGCCTGGGGAGGCTGCTGCCCGGCTCTTTTTATAGCAGTTAGAGAACCGAGGGAACATTTTAGCCATATGTATGTATATATACACACACATACATATATATACACATATACACACACACGAACACATACACATATACAACACCTATTTTCAAATGCAGGGAAATGTCGTGGTGTGTGTGACGCACAAGCGGAAATCAAGTGTGACTGGCACTTCAGGGTTCTGCCAGGATTTCCTGTGGTCAGCAGAACCCGCTGAATTCACGGTTCTTGTCTCTCGGTGGAAAGCCACAGGGCCGTTAGCAACGGGCCACGAGTCAAAGCCACGAAGGAAATGCGCTCGGAAATCACCTCCCTTTTCGCACTTGGACACCATCCTCGATGTGGGGCCAAAGTAGGAGGTCGGCTCACAGGACGGCCGGCCTCAGCGACAGTGGCATTTTCACCGTGGGCCCCCGATCACCTCTTAAATATTCACGCCAACGCAGTGGGACGGTGCAGTCATCGAATCCCAACGACAACTCAAAACAGGGTCTGGAACGTTCTGTGTGCACGCATCTCCCCTGACCCGGGGACGTTACTGACACCCTGCGATTTCACCCCACCGGGTGGGACGATCTCGAAGAGTCCTTCCTCGTCCGTCTCCTTGTCCCGCTCCCGACACCTCACTTCATTCCTGGGACGCGCGAACTCCCTGCTGGTTGGAGCGGCCAAGGCAGTTGTGGGTTCCCTAATTAGGAAGGAAAATGGAAAACTCTAAGTATTCCCGTTCACATTTAGTGTGGGTTGCCAGCTAGTCGCACTAAGAGGCTACTCTGCGGGTGCAGGTCCCGAAGCACCTCTCCAACAAAGGCCCCAGGAGAGGCAATATGTGGGGTTCCCCGTCTCCGAATGCTGTTTGCTCACCCTTGAGCCTGGATTGCTCAAAGCACCCGAATCTTCCATTCTGCCCCCGCTTCGTCCCCAGCTGCTCTACTCCCGGGAGGAAGTGCACCTTCGAACACCTCCACGATCACTTCTTCAGCAGTTCACTTGCCCTGTTAATAAATGCGCAGCCTGTTCGGAAACAGCACCTGGGCGAGACCAGAGCCGGAATCCCGCCACCAAGCGCCCGCGGTGGACTGAGAGCAGCTCGCTGTCCTGACGGCTGGCCAGGCTCACCCCACAGCCCCGCGTCCTCCACGCTTCTGCCCTGGAGTTCTCCTCGGGGGGAAATCCAAGGGATGCAGGCATGTAATCTCTTTGTTCACCGTCCCATCAGCTTCTCCACGCAGAAGGTAGGATTAGGCCGAGGAAGGAGCTCCTGAAGCAACCCTTTGCAGACAAAGACAATGCCACTTCTAAAGCTTGAGAATCGGGGCCCCAGATCAGAGACGTGTGCAAACACTCGATGAAGGGACCATCTGTAAAAGTCCTCAGGGCAGGATCCTGTGAATCCATAAGGCATTCGGGGACCGGGGAAGGCAAGTCCCTGCTTCTCTGCAGGTGGATGGGACAACCCGCTCCCTGAAAAGATGGGGGAAAACAAACTGTCGAGTGTCACCCATGGAGACTAGAAACTGTCTTCACTGGACAAATATTGTCACAGTTGCCCATCACCGTGTGACTTACCACTCTATAACTAGTAGGCTTATTTAACTAGTAGGATCTTTAAATTGTTTATATAAAATATAGTTATTTTATATAATTTTTATTATTAAATAGCTGTTATTTTTGAGATATAAGGTAATTTTTAAAGTTATATAAATGTAAACAACTCAAAATTATTTTAAGGTATATTAATATATACACACATAATGTATTTTTTTGGCAACCAAAGTATGCAGCTGGTTAAAATTCTGTCTTGTTTTTATTTGTCCTTTCCTTGCTCAAATGGAAGACAATTATCACTTTTTTCTGAAGACAAGGAAATCATAAAAATATCACTAAATATTACTTGTTTATGTTGTAAATTAAGTGAAATTAATACTTCATCAGGTCTATATCCTTAACTTCTATCTAAGTATGTTTTGCTATTTTACACAGGAATTTGGTAGAAATATCACAATGTAAATTAGAAGTAATTGGAAAAAATAAACATGAAAATGAATCATGTCATGTCAACATTAGGGAGTTTTAATTTCCGGTATAAAATTTTAAAATGCATTTCTGTCGTCATTACAAAACCAAGCCTTTATTATCAGTGCCTCACTGGCCACATCACAGGGGATCATTCTGTCCTGAAGCCTAGATACGTAGGAAGATCATATGAAGTCAGAACAATCACATCATCAGAATGTTTGCTGTGGACTGCTTAGCCCCTGAAGGCTAGAATCTACTTTCATCACTTTCAGAGTCTAATATTTTCATTCTTCTTATCATACTCTATGTGGTTTCCTATTTCAGGGTCCTCTCAAGTCCTGTGCATATAAACTGGACGAAAATCGATCCCAGCGCCCCCACCTGTTGAACACACTCTGAGATAACCAGCTGCTGCAGGAAGAGGTTTGCGCACCTGGGATGACCTCATGGGCCCGTGAGGACAGCGTCCTCCAGTAGAACTCGGGACACAGAAGATAAGGCCCAGAATTAACAGCAGGAACACCTTCCTAATCTGTCAAATCTCCCCCGATAAAATGTTTAAGGGGAACCGGTCCCTCTGGCCTGTCTTCAGTGTGACCTGCCCAAAAGCAAGCAGGTGAGCTGAATCATGTGAGCTCACCTAGCAGCTGGCACAAATGACGTCAAGCTCGCACGTCAGCTAGGGAGCGGCCCAGGTCCAGGAGCGCGTGGAAGTCAAGTGCACTCTTGCTTCACTCTTGCTTCACTCTCCTTTCCCTCGGGCCTGAGCCTTGCTCTCCGTTACTGTCCTGCATGAACTCTCAAGTTTTCATTTAGTTTTGTAGTGTTAAGGCTAAAGAGTGTTAGGGCATGTCGCTGCATTTATTTTTCAACCTGAATTCTGTAATGAGTGTGTAGGCTTTCATTCCTTTGGTTCCTAAGTGTTTCTGCTCTTTCGTACCTCTGTCAAAGTACATGTGCTTTCGAAAAGGAGTTACACATCAAGCCTACTCAACGAGCACCCTGTGGGGAGACAGTCTGAGGACAAGGGGCAAGATGCTCTGAGAGGGGCGAAGAGGAACGGACCCCCTTAAGACTGGGTAGTCCCGGAAGGCTTCCCTGAGGAGGTGACTTTCAAAGTGGGATCTGAAGGATATAAAGGAGCCACCTTAGGGCAGCTACATCTGTTCCCCTCCTTCCACATGGGAGGAAAGAATGCATGGAGGAGCTTGAAGATCTGGGGTTACACAGATGTCACCTCAGTGGCTGCATTCTTATTAACTTAGAATAGTCAAATTGCAGGGGAGAAGGGAAGGGTTTACAGGAACAAATATAGAGGACACATGGACAAAACTAGGGGTGTTGGAAAGGGGAGGGAGGAGGGGAGGAATGGGTGGGTGGGCTGGAATGGGAATAAAGGATAGAAACTGTACTGAATAAACTAAAATAAAAAATTAAAAAAAAAAGAATAGTCAAATTGCTGTTGATGTAACAAATAAAGTTTTCATGTGTGAAAAAAGTGGGAAAGTTTCCCACCCAGAAAGTCTTAGAATCATGCCAATGCTTCGGGAAGCATACGTAGTTATTCTTTTCTGCCCTTTTTCTTGATCTGATTCCTCCCTCCCCCCCTCCACAATCTTCCCTCCTTCCCTTCTCCCTCCTTCCTTTCTTCTTTCCTTCCCCAGACGTATTCAGTGTCTCCCACGCATTAAGACTCCATGGCATTCTGTAAGGACGGTGCTTCATTGTTTCTCAGGCTCTTTATTTAAAAATGTGGAACATCTGTGAGGCTGAGGTGCATCTCACATTCCTCAGCCCGAATCTGGAGCACTCTCCACATCTCAGACTCGTTGCTGAGACGGGCTTAATGACACGCAACGCAGGCCGTCATTATGGGTATAAATGAGATGAAACGCGATCGATGTTATTATACTAAAAAAGAAAATAGATGTATTGGATTTCCCCAATTTTAAAATCATGGGGATTGTTGCACTTTTACTTTATAAAACAGTTATGCACTGATTCATGTGATATTTTAATAGTACTATATGGAGGTGCGATTATGTACAGTAAAATGTATGAAATTAATTGTACAGATTGATGAATTTTGGCCTGCGTAACCCAAATGCACCTTTCATCGCCCCTTTTTAGTCGATCCCCTTACCCCAGCTGACTTCTCTCCACCAAATTTTGTGTTGCGTGTGCTGTATTTTCTCATTAAATGCAAGCCTATACTGTCGTGTCTTTCTCCAGCAATCTGTACGAGTTCCAGGTGCCACACATCCAACCAGCGTTTGACATTTCCAGTCTTTTTCATCTTGGCCACTCTAATGGCTGTATAGTAACATTTCACTCTGGTTTTCATGAACTGTTTCTCTTTATTCCTCAAGTTGTCATGTTTTATCATTAAATGCATCCCAACCAATTATTCTATCAAAGTTATTATAACAGTCAGTTCTAATATTAGTTTTCCAAATTCTAAATTCAAGGTTGAAGGTTGCACTTTAAACCATGTACCCACCCTCCCCCTCTACGTATCCTGCTCATATTTCTACGCAAACATACCTTCTACAAATGTACTGTTTCATTATAAGATCTTCCTTCTGCGGAACATGTGTAAAATGCTGTATCCCTGAAGAAAGAATTAGAACGACTATTAATTCTAGCACATTTTCCACTTTCTGCTTCCCCAAATTATTCAGATTTATCAATAATTCAAGAAAACTTCCTGGGCCGTGTAGTAGAAGATTCAAAGCTAGCGGGGCATTAGCTTTAGACAAAGGAGCGAGATGACATGTGTGGCTGAGGAATGACAGGCAGGCTCCGTGTTACCGGCGCGATCCTTCCCCGACCAGAGTGAGAGCTCAGTCACCACCTCTCAGCCATCCCACCAGGCACGCTAGGAAGGAAGGAAGGAGAATTTCAGCTTCAGAAATGATCTGATCGCACAGGATAAAAACTCTTGAGAAACTTCTACTCGTCCTTTTCTTTCTTTTTTTTCTTAAAACTGAATAACACTGCTAGTCTTTTAAAAAGGGAGACTCCAAATACCACAGTAGAGTGATGAAAGCTTAATACCAGCAAAGGTTTATGTGGTTAAAGAATTATTTTATATTTTATGTTGTCACCAGCCAGACACACAGGCCACTGCCAGTGTGTGTCAGGGGGGCCCCCCAATACTTTAAAGTCCTTGCTGAGGGTTCTGCCCAATCCTCAAATTTATTGATTTGTTTCAATGACATAGATGTGGACTTAGAGCAAAACACTGGAAAAAAAAGACTTAAGTTTCAAAACTCTCTGTCCTATTTTCTTTTACAATTCCCTGGCTACACTCTGAAGTATTGAATTACCAAGAAAATGGCAAAAGAAGGGGAGGGAAGAGGAAGAAGGAAGAGATGGGGAAGGAAGAGGAGAAAAAGAAGTAGGTGAGGGTAACACTGGGATATCTGCCCTCATGCCCAAGGGTTCCCATCAGGGGAAATACTCTCCTTTTGCGGCTTAGGAGAAAGAAAACACCTCACCCTGCAGAGGTCCTTTTACTAAAGACACTCGTTGAAAGACTCACGGCATTGGACCAAGTCTGCCCTGACCGAGGCCGCCAACGCCTGGGCGGGAGGGTATTAAGTGGTCTTTGTCGTGAGCGTCCTGTGCTTCCCACGTGTCTCCAAGCTTCCACGTTCACGTTGGCACTCCTGGGTTTCTTTGTCCACCCCCCGTCCCCATTCATCATCCAATTTATAAATCCAAGGATCAATGAAAGGTGTTCATGTACACAGGAAACGTCAACACTACCCATTTAGAATGTCTATACACGTTTACTCATACCACTTCCTAAGCTCAGTTGATATGCTTTTCAGTATGAGTGGCATAAGTAGGTAAGGAGTAGGTGTTGTATAGGGGTGGGCACACAGAAGGCTATTTGCAAAGCTACTGCTTAACTTTGGAGACACTGAGCTGACTTGGTATCTATTATGGGATGGATCGTGACCCCCACCACCTTCCACCCCTTTTAAATGTTGAAGCTTTGACCTCCAGGACCTCAGAATGTGACTGTTTGGAGATAGGGCCTTTACAAGGGTGATTAAGTTAAACTAAGTCTGTGAGCATGGGCCCTAATCCAACCTGACCAGTGTCCTTGTAAGAGGAAATTTGGACCCACAAAAAGGCACCAGAGAAGGGGCTGTGTGAGGACACAGCAAGACGGTGGCCGTCCACAAGCCAAGGAAAGGGCCCTCAAAGGAAGCCAGCCCTGCCGACTTCTTGACCTGGGTTGTCCAGCCTGCAGAACTGTGAGGAAATATTTTTCTATGGCTGAATCCGTCTAGCCTGGAGCATTTAATTACAGCAGCCCTAGCAAACTCATACGGCATCTTAGACGGGAGCTGGAGGACATATGGATTCCTACAACCTTATTAAACCATTTTTTGGTCTGTTATAGAGAAGCCTTTTAAAAAAATAAGCAGATTCAGCTCCTTTTTGTTAAAGGAACCAAAATGGATGTGGTAGTTTAAGAATTAGTATAAAAATCTTTAGTCCTCATTGATAAGATGCTGAGTAGAATTTTGGAAAAAGAATAAACATGACTCTAAGCTTGCTTTTGTCTCAAAAGTCTATGAGAGAAATAAAGCTCCGGAAATTCCAGGGCCCGAGACTTTCCCTCGTTAACAAGTGCAGTGTTTTTTGAGGTATGCCCCATTTGCAGGGAAGGTAAGTTATTAAATTTGAGCTTAGCTGGTCTTTTTCCTACATCTAGTAAAATTTAATCATAAACTCTGATAGCTCTTTTCAATTTTCATAGCTTTCTCTGAATTTCTATTTGCACGACAGGCTGGTTTGGGTAGTTTCACCCATGAAAAGGCAATACTTAGAAAGAAAAGAAGTTTTGGAGCTCTGTGGAGATTTTAGATGGGTCTCAATAAAAACAATTAAAATAATGAAGTTGGCATTTTGTAATTGACAAAAATGGAAATGATGTGTGAAGTCCTCAAAAAGGTTAAGGTCACATTCAGATGAGTATTGAACATTAAGGATTCCACGAGGAGAAAATGAATGCTTTCTCATGTCTCTAACCAAATTTTTGGTTCTTAATGTGAGTTTGGAAGAATCTTGAGTCAAGTGTTATAATTCCCAGGGATTTTATGTTAACGGTTTTCTACGCAGCATTCACCGGAGGTTCTAGACAACCAATACACTTGGGAACGTCTTTCCCCATCCAAGTCAATTCCACAATGAACAGGGGGCTTGAAACCCAGGCTGTCTCCGAATCATTCCTGAGGAGGGCGAGTCAACCAAGTTGAAAGGGTCAGCCTGTGAAGATTTCCCTTTTAATATTTTTAAGAATTACAGTCAGTCAAAATGGTCCAAGGTGCTAAATTAATTCTGCTCTTATTAAAATATGCTGTGCTCTTTTTCTTTCTTAACAGAACCAGGCTTCTTTCCCCCAAACCGATCCCTCAGCCATGCTTCCTCCTGACAGCCTTATCAGAACCCATCACACACTCTCCCCTGAGGCAGGAGCTAACACAGCTCATTAATTTGGCAAGTAGGACAGATTGAAGAGTGATGTGGCTTCCTCATTCCCTGAATCACTCAGCTGCTTCTCACCGTCTTCGCTGAGCGGTGGGTTATAACCAGGCAACAGAAATGTTCCAAAAAGTCGCTCCAGAGCGGTTGGAAGCAATATGGTAGAGTGGGGATAGCATTATCACAGGTTTCTTATCAAGATGGCCTTCCGCAGAACAGGCAGGAGATAGGATTGCAAACTTCAATGGAAATGACAGACATTAATGGCGATTATTACTGAAAGGAGGGACTGACACCCAACAGTGAGATTTCCGGAGTCAGCCATCGATCCAGTTTTGGTTATGCACAATTCTCCCACACACGCGCATGGCTTACAGACGCTCTGCCTATTTTTGAGTTGCCAGGGGAAAAAAAGAAAAGCTGTCTTGAGGATTTGACTAGCACGTCTTATAGAAATACCTAGAAACGCACTTCTGAACCATTATTTTGCCCGTCCGAACCCAACAACATGGTCCTAGTTGTGCTGTGTCAAATTCTGTTCACAGGAGAACACGGGTTATTACCCCTTGACTAGTAAGAATCTGCGGAGTCACCTGTCAGTATTTCAAAGGCGAACCCATCAGCTCATGCAGCATCTACACCCAAACTTAGAACTCACATCAGGCAAATTAAAGCACGGAAGCCTAAAAATAACTGTCAGGTGAAGGAAGAGCTGAGAAAGCTAAGAGGGGAGCACATGCATATTTGTTCTTCACTTGAAACGTGTCATAATAAAAATAAAATTTAGCAAGGTGTTTTGTTCAAAGGAATATTAAAGTTAATTGCTCGTTATTTTCTCATTCCAAGGAGCTTATCTAGGCACCTAGATAATAAAAGAGACTTTTATTATCTGCCTTTCTTGAGACAGAAAATAAATATAATTAAGTAAATTATATGTAGTGTGTGAGGAGGTGGTCAGAGCCCTAGAGGGAAAGTCACGTGGGTCACACAGAAAGGCTCAGGGAGGCTGGCTGGCCTCCAGGGTGTGAGGGGCGGCTGTGCGGACCCCGGTGAGGACAGCTCTGGGCACGGGCCCTGGCCAACGCTCCGGGCAGGGCAGGTGCCAAGGAGCTGGTCACTCGTGTCTGATGAGTGACAGCAGACCACAGCGGCGAGAGCGGTGAGGGCAGGGGTGCGAGAAGATGAGGCCCCAGTGCAGAGGGGACAGCGGCAGGTCGAGAAGGGCTGGCAGGCTCTCTGAAGCCCTGGATTTCTACTCTGAGTCATCTGCAGAGTCATTTGTGAAGTCCTCACATGGTCTCGAGCAAGGACATAACAGGACATTTCTCACACCCTGAAAGGAATTCTCTGGCTGCTGAGCTGAGTGTTCTTGAAAGGGACAAAGAATGAGGCCGGGGGACCAGCTGGGAAGCTATTTCGGTGATGTGGGGCACCGGCTGCCGGGGACGGGAGCAAAGGCATGCAGAAGGAGCCATTCTCTGTATGTATTGAAAACAGAGCGGACAGGATGTTCTTGTGAGTAGGGATCGGGCTCTAAGAACAAGACAAATAGATGATAAAGCAATAATTACAGACTCTCTAAGTCATTCTTGCAGCTTTAAATAATACACCTGTACTCCCACGTGTAGGAGACAGCCGTCATTCGCTCTAGCACCATTTTTGACCGTCACATTCGGGAAAACAGCAATGTGGGGACCCCATCCTCTCCCCTGTAAGAATCGAACTCAGTCCCATTTCCCTGGCAGCGACAACAGAACCACATGACCTAGTTTCTGCCAATCGGTTGTACCTATTCAAAATCTAATTAGCACAGGAACAACACAAGCAAATGTTGGGTTGTAGCCTCTTGGGGGTACTTCCCAGATGTGACCTGAAATTGGCCCCCATACACAAGTGGCAGGGAGTGACCCAAGAGAAAGGTAGGTAGCTGGCAGCTCTAATAAGCAAGGGGACTTATGAGGCTTATCTTGGGTGGCTGCGAGATGAGTAGGTCTCCACGCCGGCCCGACAGAATCTTTAAATTTTATGTAGGGGACTTATGTGGGTTTAGTCACATCCCCAGGGTGTCTTATCTGGGGTCAATCACGTCCGCAGTCCAGATAGTTTCAACCCCATGTTCCTATCCCAAGGCTATGTCCTTGGGAACAGGGAGGAGAACTGGCAGGCACATTCCAAAGCACAGGGGAGGAGTGAGGAGCCTCCAATGACCCAGGTCCAGCTCACAGGTCACCCTCTGGTCACATCTTCTTGATGACCTTCCCCAACCCGGAAAAGAAACAGGCTCCTTTAGAGCTTCCCTCTGTGCTTGTGTGTGTGTGTGTGTGTGTGTGTGTGTGCATGTGTGTGTGTGTTGAGTGTGGCAGTGGTCTCCTAGTGTTGTGTACCCAAGTTCCCGGCACAAAACTGTGCTTTGACAGGAAGCAGAGGCAGGTCCTTTTCATGTCCGGTGGGCAGCACCAAGGACTTCTGTCATTAGACCTGTTCTGTGATAAGCTTTGAATATTTCCCTTGGAAACAGCCTTGAGCTTATTCTTTTAAAGCCCTTCGGAGGTGAAACTCTCATTGTTAGATTCACAGTGAATTTTAACGGCTCCTCTTTGCTCAGTGAAACCATTCAAGTGCTCGCAGCTAGCACCCTTGACGAACGTCAGCAGCTAGAGACACCCTCTTTCCATCACCATGTTGTAAGCTGAGCATCCCTCTGCTGTTCAGCCTCCAAAGGTAGTGAGTGGTCCCTTACAGCCACCCCTGTGCCCATTCTCTGTCTCCTCTCCTCTTCCATTTTTATGGCTGTATCTGCCCTCTTATACTGATGAGCTCCGCATTGATACTCACGAGTGCCTACCTGAATCTCTGCAGAACAGATTGGAGGCATCCCCAAAATTAACATACACAAAATGAAATTTCCAACTGCCTCCTCGAACACATCTCCCCACCCTCCATAATCCTCAGTTACTCTCCGTTGTTCACTTCCCACATCCCATCCACCGGACAGTCTTGCCCATGAACCCTACCATATACTTTGAGAATTCATGCAGCTGTCATCGTTGCTCTTACCTCGGCCCAGCCTCTGTCACCTCCCGTCCAGACCCCCGCTCAAGCCCCCTCGTTAGCCTCTGCTTCCACCGTGCCCCCTACAGCAATCAGAGAAACTGGCGATACCTTTAGGTCATCGGGGTGACTTTCCCAGCCCCAAACCCTTCTGTGGTTTTCCTTTTCATTTGCAATAAAGTTCAAACTCCTTTCCATGGAGCCTTCAGATCACACAGCTAATGCTTGGAAGAGCTAAATTTAGTATTTTTA
This sequence comes from Trachops cirrhosus, assembly GCA_028533065.1. Lineage (NCBI taxonomy): Eukaryota > Metazoa > Chordata > Mammalia > Chiroptera > Phyllostomidae > Trachops > Trachops cirrhosus. The sequence continues at coordinate 91,596,189 of CM052546.1, read as the reverse complement.
AAACATGACTTTGGCTAATTAGGGAAAAAAAATACGTTGAAAGTGGCCAAGAGTGGCGATGAAAAGATGAGCAAGGTCTTGCACACCCGTCCTCCCTGTTAACTGCCTGGCTGGACCATTAACAGAGCGAAGGGAGAGCAGAAATGGGCAGGTCAAGATGGGGGGATTTTTTTAAATGCTATAATTGAACCACCATGATGAAAACACCCACAGTCAAAGGTTGGAGGAAAGGAAATTGTAGAACCGTATATATGACCTGATCCCTTGTGGTATTAACTTTGAACTAAGAAGGAAATACACATGAGTGTGGTACCCCCCATCCCGTAAAGATAAATTCAATCTCAGATAAATGACTATGTCTGATTTGGACTTGCCAATCTGAAAGGTAACAAGCCCCACTGGCAAGATAAATGTGACAGGGTAAGTGTGACGGACGTGAAGTGTAAAATCACACAGTTGTGAAGGGCAGAGGAATGATTTCTGAAACTTCCCAAACACCGAAAAATACAGCTGTGCGCTTCTGAAAGGAAGAAATTTGATTGCATTAGCAATCTGAGTCCTTGAAACTGTGCAGCTCTGGGATCCGCTCCCAGCAACGCGTGATGGCTTTGGCGCAGAGGGTCACGTGCTTTATAACGAGAAGGGACCTCCAAGGCCCCGTGCTCACTCCCTCTGTCTCCAATGCACGCCTTGCCCGCCTTTTGGTCTTCCGAGGTTAGGAATTGCTCTTGACATTGTGTCTGATGAAATACGTCACATTGCCTGACCCATGATAGTCCTCTGATAAAATGTTAAGTAAACTCTCCCCTAACCTATCCTGGTTTGTAAATAAGAAAGCAAGCCGAGAACTGGAAGGGCTGGCTGCATCGCACAGCTCACGGAGAAGCCCGTACACCGGTGAGGAGGACCATGAGTTCAATCTGAAGACTCAGAAGTAGTTTCAGGCAAAACACCGAGCCGGAAGTGACCTTCTATTTCGGTATGTCTTACGTCATACTTATACTAAAAAAGAACGTCCTTTGTTCGTCTAAAATTCCAGTGTAACTGCGCATTCATATTTTTATTTACTGAACCTGGTAACTGTAGTGGAAAACTCTTTGCCCAGCTGATACATCGTTTTCACTCCTTTAAAGCTGGACAGACCCAGCACTGGAGGCTGGAAGCTTCACTGTGTCTGCACTGCGTTGGTCCACGGATTGTGCTTTGAATTCGATTCTGTGGACCGGTAAACATCGTATTTACCTTCACTGTGTTTTCAAATATGTATATTTTCCTAACTGTATTTTTCTGCCTCTGATTAGAGTAGGAACCCACGTTTTATAAAATGACAAGTGATATGGAAGTTCATACTCATCATTCAAAAAAAAAAACCCCAAAAAACAAAACAGGACTACCTAACTTGACTGGTTGACCTTTCTGAATTATAAAAACATAAAATCATCTTAACAATATTTTATGAGACTTGGACTCCATACCCAGCTAGTGACTAATTACCAGAAAAATACCTGACCTAGGGGTGACCGTTATTATTGAAAGAGGCTTAAAATTCATAACGAAAATATTACATAATCAACGTTTTATGTGTTGAAATGAGAGAAGCTGAATGGTCATTAGCCAACAGACTCTGTCCGGGTTGTAGTTCTAGTCATTTTTTTAAAAAAAGTCGTTTAAAGAGTCCTAGAGTAGCCAATTGGAAGGTGAGCTTTAATTCTCCACATTCCATCAGATTTATAATGTACCATAAACCTCAGGGCTACCAGCTTTCACTAGCTCAGCAAATTAGCTGTCTACCCCGAGGTTGGAAACCAAGCCAAGAAGAGAGTGTGAAAAGAAGGTGAAATGGTCTCTATTTTGTCCCCAGTTTCTGCCACGCAGCCCGGACCGCCGTCCGAGCACAGACAGACCGCGTCAGGGCTGGCCCGTTGCGTGCTGTCCACCCGGAGGAATCTGACAGTGACGAGCGAGCCCTGATGTCTTGGGGCTGTGGCTCCTTTGGTGGGGGGCCAACAGCTAAAGTCCCTGGCATTTGAAGCTTATCCTGATTGAGCCTTCTGCATTTTGAGCTCTCGCTGAAGATTCTGGAAATTTTTTCACTCAGAGCTACTTAGAGAGAGGGCATGATTTATCGCCTGGAGCGTCCAGTGTACTCTTAAGAGAATAATTATTTGATGGAAACATTTAACCTCCTACATTTTGATTCCAAACCACCGCCTTGTAAGACACGGTGGATTTTAAGATGACTTTGGGGAATAAAACAAGACAGCAATATTAACTGTATATAGAACATAATATGCAAAATATATAATTATTAATCACTATTAAATGTAGATATTAACTGTAAATTTATGTCAGTTTACAAATTTAAATTGCTCCAAAGATATTCAAATTTTAGCATGCTAATTTACCTTTAAATTTATTATATTTAGTCTCTCATTCAACTAATATGTATTGAGTTTCCATTTTTGCCAAGTGCCCTTTTAGCAAGACAGACAACAAACTTATACTCTAGTAAATAAAAAAGATATGTCTTAGGATTGAAGATATACAGTAACTTAAGTGAATTGGTTAAAATTAGTAGCCTTAATTGGGCCTTCGTGGACATAAAGATACTTTGGGAAACATGAAAGGAATATGACCCCCATTTGTAAATAGACAAACTTGATCTTCACATATGAAGTATCTATCATTGGCACTAAATTTGAATATTACGTATACTTTTGGTTGGCTAATAAATGTGGCTACCTATCAACCATCGTTTTCATCATTTTAGCAAAATTGTGCTGTTGAGGGGTTCTGTCTGTCTGTTTGCCACTCAAAGAAACTGACTCTTTTTAAAAAAAATCTAGACTGAGCCACCTGCATATAACCTTGATTGACAGCTCTCCATAGAACCTACAGACAGAATTAAAGATGGCACCTTAGTCCTAGGTTAAAATCACTAAATACTGTCCTGGCTTGTCTTGGAATGATCTAAGCTAGCTTCCACAGAAAAGGAAGTACACCGGAATAGTCAGTATGTGTAGATTCAGGCCCTTAAATATTATTATCACCTCTTCTATCAACTTCTAGTTGCTTGCCAGCTCTTCATTCAAAAGGACTTTCCAGGTCCCGGTTCTGTAAGACGTGAAGACTAGTCACTGCCAGTACGGTCCTTTTTCCCACGTCAGTATTTGTAATCGCATTAGATGTGTTTTCGGCACCTAGAGAGAATGCCTGCTCCCTACAGCTATCACGAACCATTAATTTAATTAAAATCTACAAGTCTAATGTTGTTACATCTGCTAAATGCATTAACTTCCATGTTAATTACCAAAATGTTAATGTTGCATTGCAATCATGTTCCCTTCTGACAGTTCATCTATAGTTTAATTATTTATTTTGTTGGGGAATAAGTGTGGCAAATGGCAGAGAGAGCAGACGAGGAAGTCAAATTAGAAAAACGAGAAAGAGAAGCAAAGCTGTAAGGAGTAAACCTTATGATTCAGATAAAAGTGGCTGAATCATACTTAACATTCTTCATCTTGCACATAAAGGAAATATGTCCTCTCCCTTATCTGACATCTGATGTATTTTTAGAATAACGCTTCCCCATTTTTTGCAGCTGGTTTATAGCGATGGTACTGATATTCATGCCTGATCCCTCAGCTCTCAAGAGTTTATAAAACTACACATTCCTTTACTCATATAAATCATTGGAAAAGAAAGCTTCAGTTTAAGGGAGGGGAAAAAAACCAGTGTCCTGTACTTTCTATTTAAATCTTTATTTTCTTAAAACAGATTTATTTCAATATGTTATCCAGGGTGCCTTTGAGCAAATAAAAAATAAGCAAAGGAATTCTGAAATACCTACATGGGCCATTGCAGTGAGCTACTCAGTAGGGATGTCATCAAAGCATATCACGCTTCACGAAAAGCTTTGTACCCTCAAATATTAATATTCAGGGGTAGCACTTTCTTGCCATGGACGTGCTGACTGGATACGGTCTTTCAAATAGGTGAGTGTACGTCCATGAGCTAATTTTCTAACGGGCTGCGTCTTTCTGAAACGGGACGACATTTGGGGGTGAGCAAAACCTTAGTCCAGCTCCTAGGTCACAGAGACGCTACTTGTGGCTTTTATCCCTGGGTCCTCGGAGCCCGGAACTGGCCTGGTGTATGGTAGGCACTCGATATTTTGAGAGTCGGTTGAATGCCTCTTTACTTTTCTTCTTTGTAAAATATTATTGTGTGCTTGTTTCTCTTTGGGGAGCCTTCTGTGTGGCTGCAACACTTATGTAAGTAAACATGTAACTCCGTGCTCAACCTGTCCCAAGTCGCGGGTAGCCAGCTGGACAGAGGCAGAGGTTCCTCCTGCACACTTGCCGTGTACTGATGATCTAACGAAGCTGACCATTCAGGGAAGGGGTCCACAGAATAAATTACCTCCTGGATAAATTAGTTATAAAAATAACAGGCACACTAAATACCTAAAAGAATGAGGGATCCCATTTTTCTGAAATTGCTAAGTCGTGACCCTTGTGTTCGAGTGTTGCCCAAAGTCCGGGTGGGGGCCCCTGGCTCCATCCAGTTCTCCAAACCTTTAGCTCACCGGCTCTGAGAAACAGGGCTGGACTGGAAGGCAGTGGCTGAAAAGACTAAAAGTCTTGTATTTACTTCCCTATGTTCGTGCATTTACTGTTGTAGTTTTTAGAATGCTTCACATACTAAAGCATCTGGACCAACGAGGGAAAAAACGGAATGGGGGGGTTGCCGTTAAGACCAAAGAGAAAAGACCACAGATAGATAAGCCACAAGGGCCTTACTGAACTGGAACTTGGCCCAAAGCTTCCAGGATGACGAAGCAAATCTTTACTGTGATCGGTCATGTGGTTGTCACCAAGCAGAGAAAGCAAATGGATTCCCCAGAGTCCACAAAGCTGTTCCTAATCCCCCTCTGTGGCATCAGAAGATACTGGTCACAGGTGGCCCTTTATAAAGGGACCAGGAGACATGAGAGAGTGGATTCTCAAACTTGGGTAAGAGCAAGAGAGGGCCAGCTCCAGAGACCTGGTGCTCAGGGCCCACTAGGACAGGTGGCCCAGAACCGGCACTGCCTACCCCTCCTGCTGCATGCCGCAGGGCCAGGGTGCAGCTTGCGGGGAGGCCCTTGGGTTGGGGTGCGGCCAGATGGAGGGAAAGAAAGCCTACAGGGGAAAGCAGTTGAAAACTGGGGCAAGAAAGTATGAGTAGAATGAATCCCTACCTTAAGTTTTGGTGTTAAAGAAATTAATACAATACCAGACTTAGAACAATACCTGCCACATAGTAGGTGCTCAGGGGAAGTTCACTATTATTAATAATAATTCTAAAAATCTAGGCTAAAGAGAGAAGGAAATGAAGCCAGGAGACGGCACATGAGGAGAAAGAGGCGAAAGGAGGGGCCTCGTTCTACAAGACCAGTTGTAGTTGGAATAATGGAGAGAATTCTCTGGAAAGACAGGAGATTCTGGTTAGAGGCTGCGATTTCCAAGTTGTTAAATTACATCGTGGGGTAGTTTTTCTTAATGTGAAGCAAGTTCATAGCACAGATCTCTGCATTTATTTTGTGTGAGAATCACTGGGGAGGATTGTGAAAGTATGGATTTCCAGGACCTGTTCTCAAAGAATGTGCTTCGGTGGAACTGGGCAGTTGGCCTTGAATTCGTGTTTTTTTGAGTCTCCTAGCCAATCCTGATGCTCCTGGCCCCCGACCACACTCCGCGAACTCTGGCCTCGGCTCCAACTCCATCTGCGTGATGCAGGGTAGCAGAGAACGAAACTGGAGATGAGGGACCACGCGACCTTGAGCCCTGGCTGCGGGTGACTCACCCACACGGCCATTGAGGTCATGCAGGATGGACACTAGACAGGGCGGAGTGAGGGACGGGGAGCCAGAGGGCAAAGTCATCGATGAGGGTGGGGGGCGCAGAGGGGGTAAAGGGCAACGGGCACTCCACGACAGCAGCCGGGGTGCAGGTGAGAGCTCTAACCTCACGGCCACAGCCTTACAGGGGCAGGAGTGTTCCGAAAAGACTAGAGAGCAAAGGCTTGGAAAAGCAAGCTAGTCACTAAGAGAATATGCAAGGAATTATTCCTAAGAGAAGGGAATCAGACACTTGCATTTAAGAAGCCTGCTGGTAAAGCCGTGGCTCAGGGGAGAAGTTGGTTGTGATTCAAGAGCAGGACGCATGCTGTGACGAAGCTCGGGATGTTGGACAGTTCTTAGGCAACAGAGAAAGTTCCAGAGGGTACCCTGGAAGAAAGAACTGAGGCAGGGGAACCTAGATTAGAGGAGAGAGAGCACAAAGCATTATGGGATTGAGAACTTGGGAGAAAAAAGTTGGCCAGAGGGGTTGCCATTTTGGGCAGAGACAGAGCAAACAGGACCGGAGGCAGACAGTCATGTGATCCCAGCAAACTCAAGCCAGCATCTTCCCTCCCCCCAGGTGCCTCGGTGGCTGGGGACAGGTTTCAAAAACGAAAGACGGCCGACCATTTTTGAGTATCTTTTCTTAAATTTCTGTCCCATACGTTATGTGCAGAGTTCCCAAGGACTCCTAGGACACATGAAATGCTTAACAGTTCTTTTTATTAAGTGATTAGGTCCAGACAACTTACTAAGTAGTTGTGTCCAACAACAGGTGTTGAAGTTGAAAAGGTAATTTCCATGTTGCTGTCACTGACTTGTGGGATGTGCACGTCCGTGGGGAACGGAGCATTGTCTCGGACTTTGGAGCCAGATCACATCTTCTCACTCTCCTTTCTTGTTCCACACCGAGTTTCCCACAGTGCTCGTTTTTTATAGCAGAACTCGCCCAACACCGAGTTTTGCAAAGGTATGACCTCGTGTAAAGAAGGGGAGCTGGATCTGACGTTGAAACTGTTATGGACCTTGAGCTAGAATTTTGTGCAGGAGCTGAGAGATGTGCCTGTGTTTGTCTTGAGATTTTTAAGTGTCACACCATGTGATGTCCCAGGGCACCTGGGTGCACAGTTTGGGAACTGCGGCAGTGTGCTAAAGGATTTGAATGATATTTGTACTGCAGGGAGCCGTCAAAGGGTTTTGAAGGAGGGAGTAATGTTGTCTTAGACATATCGGTGTGGAGAGGAGATTGGAGGAACAAGGAGACAAGTCCATAAGTGGTTAAAGTTCAGAAAATATACTAAAGGTTGAAGCAAAGTACTGGCAGTAGCTATGGGGGACTTGGAAGGGTGGAGGGCAAAAACTATGGTGGTTTTATAACCTGGTGCCTCAATCCTTTGACAATCTCCTCCCCAAAAAGCGTGATGTTCGTAGCCTTGAATCACGTGACCACTTGAGCAATCCAATATGGTGGAAGTGACAGAGAGTGAGTTTTGGGCCCCGGGCTTTAAGAAACGGACAGCCCCCACTTCCTGTCTTTGGTCTTGGACGCGCTTCCTGTCTCATGCGCGGTCATGCCTTGTACTGTGAGGGAAGCTAAGGGGCAGAGAGACTCCCGTGGAGAAGAGGCTGGGTCTCTGGGCCACAGCCCCAGCTAACTCAGCCACAGACGCCACCTCAGCGAGCCACCTTGGGGCGGACTGTCCAGCCCCCAGGCCCGTCGCCCCAGCTGATGCTGAACGGGGCGGAGACAGCAGCCTCCTCCACACCTCGACCCGTTACAGACTCACGAGCAACATAAATTCCTGAGGGGTGGGCTCTAAGCCACTAAGTTAGGGGGTGGCTTGTGACACATCAGCAGGTAACTGACGCAAAGCCCAGCGTTTACATAAATCGCTGTATGTGCTGAGCGCTGAGCAAAGGCTCCATGTAGGGTTCTTAACCAGTCGTGCTAGTGTCCTCTTGTACTTGGGGCAAACCTGACGGCTGGAACACCTCCCCCACGTCTTATAACTCATCGGTGGTGGGCTAGACACTGAGTGAGAGAAGGGGTGAAGGGGACAGAGCCACCGGTGGTGGCTGCCCGGGTGGCGGCGTTGCCATCGCCTGACAATAAACGTAAGAACACGGGAAACAACGGGAAACACGGGAAAAGGGAAGTCGGCTGCCGCGTGTACGCCTGGACCTCCACGGGAGGGAACCTGAGAGTGCTGGGCGCTGGGAGTCAGGAGTTCAAGGACAACCTGGAGCTAGAGATAGAAACTTGGGAACTACCAGAACATGCGTGACAATTAAAACCTCGGCCGTCGATGAAACCGCACAAGAATGTCAATTTAGAGAATAAGAAGAAGGCAATACTCTCCTCATGGCAACATTTATTTAAGAGTTGAGGAAAAAGGGAGAAAAGGAAATGCAGAGAGGCGGGAGGAAAACCAATAAAAGACAAAATAATGAAATTCAAGGGATAAGGTAGTTTTTAAAGAGGAGAGACTGGCCAACGCTCCCAAATTCTCCAGAAAGGGCAAGTGGAGTAATTTCTGGCGAAGAGGAGGTGACAGTCACAACACAGCGTTTATAGTGAGCGCTGAGGCTGGAAGGCAGGCCGCCGCGGACCGAGGAGGGAATGAGAAGCAAGAGCTTGGAAACGGTGAGGAACATCACGTAAGATATTTTTTTTTGCTTGAAAATAACAGGCAAAATGACACAACTGCAATGACTTAGGCAAAAAGCTATCTACTGGCCCCTGTAACTGAAATACCAAGTGTTTCTGTCTTTAGTCACCGCTGGGCTCAGCAGCCGGATGATGTCACCCGGATCCCGTTTCTCCTTTCTTCCCGTCATCGGCGGCCCGCCCCTGGTCCTGCTGGTCAGCCTGTGGCAGCCCCAGCACTTGGGTGTGTCCAGGGCGGAGCCCTAGGAATGGGGAATCTACTTGCTCAGGAACTCGATCGAAAGCCCAAAGTTGAGTCCGACTGGTTCTAACTGGCCTGAGTTGGGTCGAGCATCTGTCTCTGAACCCATCAGAACTGCTCGTGTAGACCGAGCGATTGGGTAGACGAGGCTGACATCCCCGGGAGGCAGCCTCCTGGGAGGGAAGCCAGGCTCCAACACCAGAAGGAAGAGGATGAACCTCCAGCCGCAGCAACAGCCGTCAGTCACGACAGGGGGCGGGGACTGGCACCCAGGAAGTTCGGCTGCAGGCGCAAGAAGGGGGCACTGGAGTGAGAGCAGGGTTGACCGTGACTTTCAGGAGAGACAGAGCGGCTGGCACATCTGAGCAGGGGAGATGGTGGAATAAACCAGAGGGACAAGGAGTTGATGGGACCGAGAGAACAGGTGGTTGGCAGAATGAGCTCGGAGCTGGCGGAGGGACCCCTCGTCTGAGACCAGACGGAAGGTCTGGGTACTGATGTAAATACTCGTTTAGGGGAGGGGCACCGAGTTTAGGACGAACGCCCACGACCCCTGTTTTATCTGTGAGTTTGGAAGGAAGGCCACGGGCAGAGGTTGAGAAGAAAGAGGTGGCTGGAGAAGAAGTGCGATGGTGTCTTGGGGGGACTGGAAGGGTTGGGGCACGCAGACAGATGCCTGCAGGATCACAGAAACCTTCAGAGAACGACTCGCAATTAAGTTTCCTTTACTAGAGCGCCATTAGACATCTCAACGGATAAAACAGAACACAGACATCACTCAGGCCGTGGAAACTGGGGATGAAATAATGCTTGCGGACAGAGATGTTTTTATTCACTTACTGGCTCACATGGGGATTATTTCAGTGAGAAACCTTGGTTGGGGAAATGACGAATAAATTCCGTTGGGATTCGGAGACCTCTGGTCTCCTCCAAGCAGGCGGGCCGATCCACAGAAAACAAGGAGAACAATCTTTTCTTGAAGAATGAGGCAGAAAATGAGGGGGAACAAGAGCACCATGAAGACAGCCAAGTAAGAAAAGACTGCATTGTTTGTTATGTGATCTTCAAATTCTTAGAGAAATTCCTAAGCCATAAAAATGACTGGTAAGAGTGTTTCTTGTTTCACTTCAGTGCACAGTATGTGAGCGAAGGACGGGTTTCCAAACTGGGCGGGTGCCCGCAGAGTCAGGCCGTGCTGTGACCGGGAAGCCGGAGACTAAACTCCCAACCTTGCCCCCATCCCAGAGGGCATTCCAAGGGTGAAGGGACAGGCCCTGGGGCGCGCCTCGGGCTAACTTCAGCTTTTCTCAGAATGTCACTGACCTGAGACCCCAGGAATGTTTCTGACCACCCTCTCACGCGTCCTAAAATAACAGCAGGAGAAAGAAGTCATACGGGTAACGTGCAAAACGAGTTTTATGTGCCACGGCATAGAACCATTTGGTTCACAGAAATTATTATTGGCACTGGACTAGACTGGCAGAAGATCTTCGTAATGTCCAGCTCTTTGCTTTCTCACTGAAACATACCTGGATTTCCCCACCGCCCAGGGGCTGGGTGTGCCCTAGGCAACAAGGGAAGGAATAATAGCTGTAATTATTGACCAGACCTTGCTTTGACTTTCCAAACCACAAAAGAGCGATTGTGATGGTGTCAGATGGATAGATGACTATTATAATTCCACGAGTGATTTTGCTCACTTGCGAAAAATAATGGGATTCCACCAATGCCCGTCCCAGCTCTGGACTTCGGGGAATGTAGGGTGTTACCCCCCCAACCCTGCACAGTGCAATTTTATGCTCCGAACACCCTGTTCAGAGCAGGGGAGGGTGTCGGCCTGATTCCTATCACGCCCCAGGTAAGCGGTGTGACCAGGGTCACCGAAGGCATTCAGAGCTTCCCAAGCCAGCTCTTCTGCGAACTGAGAGATACCAGTCCCCCCGGCCCTCCGGCTTCCTCACTCCAGCTGCCTCCTCCGTTTACCACATGGCCATTGGTTCCTGCCATGCATCAGGAAGGTGTGGCACAGGGCATTCGGATCCGACTCCTAGTGTGGACCCAGCTCCACGGCTCCCCACCCACCGCCTCTTCAAGGAAACCACAGCCTCCTCTTCTCATAAATCCATTGCTTAGGGAAGGAGTCAAGCTTGATCCACACGGTCAGTATTGACTCAGCTGCCCCACGCCCCTCGGGGGGCCAGCCACGTTCTGGCTCTGCCGGCGCTTCATCAAGTGCAGGTTGCAGAGAATCACTAGACACTATGAGTGTGTGTCCCAGGCCTCCAGCATCGGTCTGGTCCACAAAGACGCCCCCATCACGCCTGACCCCCTGTGCTCTGATCTTACACATCACCTGTGGCAGGGGTGGCCACAGGCTGAATGTCTGTGGCCCCTTTGGGAGACAGTGGGGGGACGCGGGGCCTTGGGGCGGTTATTGAGGAGGGCAGAGCCTTAGTGAACAGTAAGTGTCCTTATGAAATAGGCCTGAGAAGGGTCCCTCCTTCCCTTCTTCCTTGTGAGGTCACAGCAGGAGGGCAGCCGTCTAGGAAGGGGGCTGTCAGCAGCCACCTGCCCCGCCAGCGCCTTGCCCCGGGACGTCCCAGCCTCCAGAACTGTGAGAAATAGGTTTCTGGTGACTACAGGCTCCCCGTCCTCGGCATGTAGTCAGCGCAGCCTGAGAGGGTGAACACGCATCCCCCCTTCCCACTAGACGCACACCCTTGCCATGTGGCTTGGCCTTGTCCAGGCTGGGGTCTGTTTCTCTCCCCTCCTCTTGAATCTGGGCTCCATTTGTGACTTGCTGTGACCGATAGACTGTGGTGACGTGAGGTGGCTAAAGTCCAGAGTCTGGGCCTTAAAAGGCCTCACGGTTTCCACCTGGAGCCTGTTGAGATACTCCTGCAGGCCACCAGGGCACGGAGGTTTCCAGGACGAGAGACTCCTTGGAGAAGAGGCCCGACGGTCACAGCTGAGAGCAGAAAATGGACGGAGCAGGGTGACCCAGTCAAGGCGAAACCCGTCACCCCACAGAACCGTGAGAAATGACGGCGACTGTGTTTGGGGGTGTTCGTTCTGTGCAACAGGGAACCATAAAGACCTCCGGGCAGATGTCGGGGTATCCCATGATTTCCTGAGTCCAAGGGACTATTTCAGATGCTTGGAAGACCACGAGGAAGACATCTGTAGATTCTTTTTTTATATCACTGGGTCCTTGGATTTACTGACCTTTTCTGAAAGCCACTTTCAAAGGTGCAAGTATTTTGCTTTTGGAAACATTTCAATTATGCACTTTCTTTCTCCAAATGGGAAAAATGTGCATGACTTGGGACTGTGCTTCTTGGCAGTGAAAAGGCTTTTGGGAAAATGCACATAATGTCTGCGGGGCCAAGGAATGAATCCGGCGGATCACCGCAGGTCCCGGGTCTGTGCACCCTCCCCCTCCTTCCAGGGGGAAGGGCGCACACGGAGGTGGACTCCCTTTCTCAGACACATTATAAGTTTGAGCTCGTCCGAGAATCCCCTTGCTTCATGCATCTGTCACGCAGAATAATGTTTAAAGGATAATTTTCAAGAACAGAATGAAAGAAGGCAAGTTTTCAGGGACATCTTTCTCCTAACAGTGGAGCAGAAGGTAGCCTCGCTCCTGGGCTCTGTTAAGTTGCGTAGATTTGATTACCCAGGACAGGCCCTCTGATGTCCAATTTACTAAAACGGGGGCCTTCGGGGCCATGGTTTCTGGAAGCAAATGTTTTCAAACATCTCGTTTTGTCGTTGAGCTGTGTCCAGACTCTGCAGAATATGAATACTTCCAGAATCCAGCCGCTGATCTGAAAGGAAACCGATGTCAAACATAGAATTCCTGAAAGTCCCCCCACATTGAGGTAATTTTTTGCACATTTCAACGTTACTACCATTCCTAGCACACCCCGCCCCCAGCCCCTGGGCCTTTCAGCTCTTAAAACTGTCTGGAAAGCAAACCGTACTTTAGGAATTATTTTTACGGGGGAAAAATGAAAACACATTTCACTTTCCTTTCTGAGAGATGGGGCACCTTCCCGGAGACCCCGCAGTTTGCTGGGGAGCAGCAGTGGGTCCCACGGCGTCTGCCCGGTCTCTTAGGCAGACAAAGGGACACATGTGAGAACACACGTTCATTCCCTAACCCGGGATTCTTCTTCAAAATTGTCCACAGGCCTGCGCTAGCGGCCACTGCAGTTGCCGGTCGGTCCTCCACACGAGCGTCAGCGTCTGACTGTAGCCCTTCCGAAGCACACCGCGACCGGCTCCCTCATCACCTACAGGGAGGGAGCCGGGTGGCGGTCCTTGTCGGAATAAATTACCATTTTTGGCAAGCGCCGGTGTCTCTTACCCACTTAGGAACTAGAATACGGCCTTGTAAAGCAGTGCAGCCCGGCTATTAGTACTTAATATAAGGCCAAAATAAGGACACTGTTTTATAGGCTCTTTTAGGGCACATACATAGGATTTTCATCGTGGAATGCATCAAAAGAGATGACGTTTCTCCCAGCCACCAGTGGGCTGGTGCTGATGACACCGGTCAGGGCACTGGGCAGGAAGCCCGGCCTCCAGGTCTTGGGGGAAACCACGCGGCCCGTTTTCTCCGAGCTCTCCCCCGCAGAATGAAAGGCTCACACACCTCAAGTGGGAGCCGGGAAGTCAGTTTGCATTCTTACAGCATGATTCCTTCTGAGGCCCGAAAGCGGGGTTCGTGATGATTAACCCCTGGTGTTGGAGGAGCCGCAAGGACCTTCAGCTCCATGCAGCACAACAGGCTGACGGCCCAGTCCTCAGTCCTCTGTCCTCAGAGCCCCTCTGAGCCTCGCTCTCGTGACGCTCTCGTGACGCTCACGCGGGCCCCGGCTCCCCTGACCCAGGGCCATCTCCAATCCCTGACCCCTGCCCGGCCTCTGTACCGAACGGTGCTGAGTTGACCGGCAAGACGGAGCAGATTGCATGATCACAGAGCAATGATGTTCAGGCAAAGACAAGGGGTGGGGGATACATGTCTGCAGGGCAGGATATGACTCTCCACGCCGCTCATGCTAAGTCTCGATAACCAATGCCCTCAGGATCAGCAGACCTCGGGGAGACCTGGTTTATTCCACGGACGCTAAGGTGAGATGACAGTGAACCAGAAAACGTATCAGTATTTCAAAATAATAAACGCTGACTGTCATTCCAATGGGTGTTCTGTAGGTTATTTTTCCACTTAACAATGTTTACTGAAGACGCACAACCTCTAAGTGGCTTACTATAAACACGGGGTTCCTTCGGGGGGTGTCCATAGAATGAGCCCCTTCCTATTGACGTACAGTTGGGATGTAATATTGTATTGGTTTCAGGTGTACATCACAGCGATCCGATATTTACCTAACTTGCAAAATGAGCCCGGTCTGCCACTGTACAAAGTAACAATATTATTGACCATGTTCCCTGCACCACAAGGGTTTCATTGGGGTTCCTGGCCCATAGGCTCTATTTGCTGGACTTCTGAGCATCAGCTATGGTGACGTGGGCATGGGAAGGTCAACCTTGCCACAGCCGAGGAGACACCCTGTGACCCTGCGACCCTGTGACCCAGACTTACTCAACAGACATCACTTCGGTAACCGTCACAAAGAACAAGCACAAGGACCCAGCAGCGCAGCTGGCTCACCGCTGGGGAAACACAGTGGACAGAAGGATAAGTCCGTTCTCTGTAAGTCCGCTGCTCTGACAGATCGCCTCAGACCGGGCGGGTTAACACAACACACGTTCATTATGTTACAGTTCTGGAGGTCAAAGTCCACAGTGGGTCTCACTGCACTAAACCGAGATGCAAATTCTTTCTGGAAGCTCCAGGAAAGAACCTGCTTCCTGGCCTTTTCCGATTTTTTGAGGCTGCCAGCATCCCTGAACTTATGACCCCCTTCCCTCCTCTTTGAAGCCAGTGACGGCCCGCCCCTCATCATCCCTCTGGGTCACGCTGACAGAAGGTTCTCCTTCTCCCACATTTAAGGGTTCTTGCGACTGCATTGGGCCCATCTGGACAATCCAGGAAAATCTCTCTATGTTAAGGTCAACTGACTGGCAATCTTAATTCCACCCACAACCTTAATTCTCCATCATACAACTTAACACGGTTACAGGTTCCGGGGGTTGGCTCTGTGGGGATGGTTGCTGTGCCTATCACACAGGTATCCACGGCGACAGGCGGTCCAATGGCGGAGCACGGGGCGGTATTTGGCATCGAGAGCTTGGTCAGCAGGCCCAGCAGGTTCTTCCGGTTTGGAGGCCTGCCTTGGAGAAAGGGACTCGGCTCCAAAGCATGCCAGCCCAGGATTAGAGTCGCACAGACAGCAAGGCTGATGACACCAAATGACCTGAGTGATCAGTAGGAATGAGGTCCTTGTCTCCTAACGACTTTTCATGCCCGAGGGCCTGGCGTGAGACCCACCCCCAGATGTGTGTAGGCCGAGTGTGGAGCATTTTGCTTTCTCCTTTGGGGACGACCAGCTGTGGGGCTGAGTCACAAGAACAGGTTGTAGAAGGTTTCAGCAGCGGGCCGGGATGATCGGAGGGTGGGTCGGCTTCTACGCACACACATCTCCTTGTTTCTCCTGGATTGCTTCACACGCCATTCAGATGGTTCCCTGTGCTGTTTGGTTTACACTGGCCGTGGGCCCCAGGGATGGAAGGGCAAGTGCGGCTTGTCGAAACTAAAAGCAGACGTGTATTCGAACGGACTGGAGCCCAAAGCCTGTCGTGGGGGAGGGATGATGGGGTGAGCACTTCGCTGCTGGGGTCTTCAGTGCTGTGTGCCACAGCCTCAGACTGGGGACCCCGGGCCAGCGGGGTGACCGCCCAAAGGCACTCTGAGAAGCCCCTCCCAGGTCCCGGCCAGCGATGAGGATGGTCCCAGAATATCCAAGGAGAGACAGAGTCCGAGGGCCACCGTCGAACATAATGCCACTGCATCCCCGATTCCCATACCGCCCCGTCTTTGAAAACCAAGGGCCAGGCGAGAACAAGGAACTGAGAGAGGACAGGAAAGAGACAGAACGCCTTAGGGAACCCGCACCCGCTGCACTGTGCCCTTACATTTATCCGTGCCCCTTTCATGTTTTACGAAGAGGGCAACAAAGATCATACCAAAGACTGTCTACTTAGGTCACGGACATGACCTTCCGTGCTACATAGACTAAGTATAACTTTCTATGCTATATCCTCCATTCTTTTCTTCCTTAAAAATAATTAGTTAATTTTAAAAAACCCATCTACTCTGAGCCAAAAACACAGTCTAACGGGAACCAAGGCTTCTGCCCTGGTGACCTCACCACCGTCTCCTTGTGTTTCTCATATTTGCCAACCATGGGGTGGGGAGAATTTTAACATGACACGTTTACATGCTTAAGGGCCACCATAAAAATATGGTAGTGTGTTCTGCTTTGAGATCGCAGAATAAAATTCTATTCTTGAGTATAAGATATTATTTTGGAACTTCTTCAAGGCTCTTTTTCAGGACTTAAGAGACGACTAAACCTTTCCTTTGTGCACATTTTTAAGCTCCTTGGAGAGCGCTCGCTGAACTTACAGATGTTCATAATATCTTGATGAGCCAGGGAATCCTCCGTTTTAGAATCAAATTGTAAGTCCCCTCCAGCTCAGAAATTTTTTTGTTTTATTCCCTTTACTGACAGGTCTGGCCTTCAGTTCTAAGCTGACACTATGAAGCTGGGTGGGACAGATGGGTGAACTAGTGGCTTATGACCTAAGTCTCGAAAATTGAGAAATGTGCTGAATCTGGTTGCCCACAGAATGCACTCACAAATTCTCACGTAAGCTTTGATTTACACAACCGCTGACTGAGTCACGACTCTGCCCGGTGCATGGGTGAGGAGACCGGGAGTACGGGGCCCTCAGCACAGCTTGCTCAGCGTAGCTGTTCCCGTTTCACCTTCCATGGATTCGCGCCAATGGTCTTACACTCCAGACTCCTGGGTACGACCAGCGCAGGACGCGTTTGGGATTACCCCAATGTGGTAAGGAAACCCAGCAGAGGCCAACCCCTCCCCAGCCCCGCCTAAGTGTACAAGAGAGCCCTGGGTCCCTTCGCAATGCCAGGGAACACTGTGTGTGTGGGTTTAACACATTTGAGGGTTTTTTTTTTTTTTTTTTGTAAAAAGGACTGTCACTTGCTTTGTGCAGCCCTGAACCACTTAGGGAAGTGGTTTCTT
This sequence comes from Trachops cirrhosus, assembly GCA_028533065.1. Classification (NCBI taxonomy): domain Eukaryota; kingdom Metazoa; phylum Chordata; class Mammalia; order Chiroptera; family Phyllostomidae; genus Trachops; species Trachops cirrhosus. The sequence goes on along the minus strand of CM052546.1, from coordinate 91,579,159 downwards.
CCAGGAGTTTCTTCCAGGTTGTGTCTTACGACCAGGAAGGATGTGGTAGAGAGAGTAGAGATTTGTTGTACGGTGACACAGCATCCCTGGTGCCACTGGCATGAGCTGGAATTAGGAGGTGATGTGACTTCCCGAAGCACATTTGCAGGATGCTTTGGTTTCTTGAAGGTTTGCAGGGACCGTCCCAGCAGCAGTGTAACGAAAAGTGAGGCGGGAGCATGGGTGGGGGGAGAATATATTTGGGCTGCAGTTCAATTCCCTGGTATGTCACGGTTGAACAGGTTGAGAGGGGGTGTCAGAACAAACAGCCTGGACTCAGAGGGGACCCACAGTTCAACCAAATGCTGTGAGGGACCTGATTTTTTTTTTTTAAATCAGATCCTGAACCTGTTTCAGGGTCCCTGCTGACATCTCTAACATTACTCTTTGTTGTCATAGATACGGAAGCAACAAGCCAGAATTCCCTAGTATAATCACCACCCGGTCCCCAGCCTCCACGGGTCCCTCAAGCCCTCAACATTCGTCCAGGGCTGCGCGCTGAATGGGGGCTCGATAAAGCCGTGCTGAATTGAATAACCACACAGTAAATTTACGTGTCACGGTAACGTATGGGTCCACCCACATACATTGTGTTTATATCTTAATAATCGTGAAGGAAAGCCATTGAGAACTGCCCCGTGACGGGTAACGGCAGAGACGGTCGGGAGCCTTTTCCTGACCCAGAAATCCTCGTTCTCAGGTAAGACGTGACCCGGTGCTCTCACGCCCTCACCACACCCACAGCGAACCGTGCAGTTTGGGGGTAGAACTCAGACCTGCTGCCCGGTGCGCCAAGCCTCCTCCTTTCGGCTCAAATGATGTCGTTTCTATGGTCCGCAAAGATTAATAATTCACCTTGAATGACTCAAATATAAAAATTAGTCCACGTCTTATCACCCACTCTTCTAATTATGCATTCTTCCGGGGCTACCAGTAATTTTGATTTACTGATGGGGAGCATATGTTTTGTTTTCGTGACATTTAGCAGGAATGTGCCATTAATCAGCCTCCTGCTTTTCCTAAATCTAAAAATTCATGCCGAAAGAGTTTCATAGAAACTCTTAATTATGGCACAGCGTGGCTCTGCCTGTACCTAATGTTCTGAATAATAAATACTATACGTGTGGGTATTAATTATTAAGTCCGGCTAGGAATCATAGCCTTCTTATGGCAAATAATAAAAATAATTGCACATAATCATGTTTAACACCTACAGTGGGCGCCGAGCGCGAGAGAGCATTGGTTTGGGTAAAAATGGGCGATGACAGAGGTGCTGCAGGTGGAGGGAAGTAGTTCTGAGACCTTGTCTGATAGGAAGGACCGCTGGTCAATCAGATGAGTCTGCAGTCTCTCCTCCCGGGGATCTAAATGTGCCTGACGACCTTCCAGGGCCCTGCGGAGAAAGTCTCTTCCAACCCTACAATTTCACATCCCGACCTGGTGCGGGGTGGGGTGGATGAGACCAGGATGGGGAAAGATGATGCAGTGACATTGGCTTTGGGGTCGGATGACGTCTCAGGTGAATTCTGGCTCCAGGACCGGACTTCCCGCTTGCGGTGCGGTCTGATGTTTCATTCTCGTACTCTTCGTCGTCCCACTGTGAGTGGTTCCTAGTTTTTGTTTAAAAATGTAATCATCTGAGCCAGGCACAAATGGCCATATATTGTATGACTGCATTAATATGACATGTTCAAAGTAGGCAAAGTAGATTACCAGCAATGGATGGTGGGAGGAGTGGAGAAGGATTATTTATGGGTAAAGAATTTCTTTTCAGAGTGATGGAAATGTTTTAGAATTTGTGGTGATGGCCTTACCATACAGTAAAAACCATTGAATTTTATATTTTAGAAGTATAAACTTTATGGTATGTGGATTATATCTCAATAAAAACATCATGTTACAAAAAAATAAATAAAAATATAATAATCTAATCTCATTAGAAAGATCGCTTTTTGGTTTCAATATAAAAGATATTTATTAATACAGTGAAATGTGCCTAAAATTTAATGAACAGAGATATTCATTATAGCATTACTTATCAGAGACAATTAAATATCTAAAAATAAGGAATTTGTAGAATAAATTGTGATGTCTATGTGATGAAATATCCCATAACTATTAAAATGACATTTGCAAAGGCTTTTCACAGTAAGAAAAGGGTTGAATAACTCTGCAGTCTAAAAACAACATGTAATGCTTTTGTGCTTAAAAGGAGGACATAAAATGTGATCCATTTTCAATGATATGAGAACAGCAAAGCATCGTTCTCTGGGAAAAAGGAATGAGAAAATCGTGCATACAGCAGGATTTCAAACCATTGAGACAATCCATAAAATAAGGGCTCAGGGGAAATAAGTAACCCACCATGGCAACAGCGCTTACCACTCACTGAAGAAATTACAGATGGGTATAAATTTCCGTGCCACACACTCATTTTTATCACCAGAAAAAACACCCTTTTAAAATATTTCCCTCGGTTTTCTAAACACCTAATTCAACCACACGTAATCAAGTTTCATCTTCTGAAGTCTCAATTAATGGGACTCGCCCGGACTCAGGACACAACGCAGAGGAAGGCAGTAGCCCTCGTTGTGAGATACAAAGTAGCACTTGGGTGAGTGGTTTAGAATTTGATACTTATAAACTGAACAATCAGAAGCATTTAATACCCACCATATACCCGGAGTTATTTTTTTAAGTTTCCTAACCAATTTATATTTCATGTGTATATTAAGTCTTAATTTTTGTAACTGAAAGTCTACTGTTTTAGCCCGTGTCCTCCACAAAATAAAACAGACGCACCAGTAAAGGACACTAAGATGACGAGCAGTTTTTCTGCTAACGAAGTTCTGTGCTTGAATCGCTGTTTGATAAAGAGGTGTCATCACCCGAACGTCACTCCCGTCACTCCCGCACCTGTGTCAGCACACCTGCCTGGGGCAGTTTCTCAGGTAATTAGCGCGGGGAATGTTGCCTCTGAAAGGCATTTTCCTCCTTCCCACTCCTTGCCTCTTTTCTTCTCCAGAATGTTCCAGACAGTTCCTGCCCTGCCCATTCCTCGGAAGTGCTGACGATTCAAGATTACATTGAAAACTGTCATTAACAGAAAATAGAAAATAGAAAAATGTCCATACGCATACAGAGACTATGATCACCGAAAAGTCCAGTGAAAAACACATGTTCATTAAATGTCCCAACTTTCTTGCTGGCTGCTGTGGAAGACACTCAGTCCCCCTCTGCCACCCCGCTCTGAAGTCTTGGCCCCTCGAGATGCTTCCAGGCCCCCTACGACACTGCCAGGACTCACCCAAGGGGAACTGAGTGCAAATCACTTATCAGTCCCCTCAGCTGCCTCAGCCTCTGTACTCCCTACTGTTTATTCTGCACCTTGACACTTAGCCAAGGGCCTCTAAAAAGTAACAACAAAACAACCACCTCCAACCCTCCTGTTGGGACTGCCCAGTTTTTTCATTGTCTTTTCCTATGTCATCATTTATCTCCTGAGACAAACGGGTAAGGAAAAAATTTCTCTCTTCCAAAACTTGGGGCAAGTTGCAAAACCTGGCTAGGGCTCCCCCTAGTGACCAAGCCGATTCATTTCTCCTGAGATCGACATTATTTTTGTTTGCGTATTTGATTATCTCATAAAATGCAGGAGGTAAGGAAAGTCCAGACTATGAAACCTGGGCCAAATTCTTCATTGAAATACTATACAATGTCTATAAACATTCTCACTGGAAACCTTGATTCCAAGCATGGAACACGTCACCATGAATGCCAAACATAACCCAAAAGAGATCTGAAGTATTGGTAGCTATTTACATGGATGGAGCCATAAATTTCAGAACGGCAAAATTTTAAAATTAGTTCTCCCGACACCACTGCCAGGTAGACATTATTATCCATTATTTATTTTACTTTGCACTATTCATTTATGACCATTAAAGAAACCGAGGCTCGAAGAAGTCGCTGTGTTCATGATAACACAGCTAGTAAACGGCAGGCCTGGGATTTGAACTCTGTCTGCCTGAATCGCTACCACTCTGCACTGTATTAACGTTCGAGCCTCCCCACCATCTGCTCCCCCACCGGCCCCCCTGTCCTGACTCCAGCTTGGAAGGTGGACCCAGATCTCATGCTTTTGTGCGTTTTTTCCTGTTCCAATAATTCCTGTTCAACCTTGCAGCTCATCCCAGCCTTGGCTTCGTCCCGTGGCCCCTGAGTACCCATGTCACACAGCAGCGCGGGCAGTCCCAACACCCGTCACCAAACTACTCAAACGACGTGTGTGGTCACATGTGGTCTGCCTGCAGCCCCACGTCCCACACCCCTCAGCTTACGCCCCATCAGAGGAAGGACCTCACACAGGGTAGGCGACCCACGGGTGACAGCTGAGCGTATGCGTGAGTGCCCGAATGAACAGATGAATGCATGCACTGACCTCACTCCGACAAGCTGCGTCCCCTCTGCCCAGCCTGAAATCCTGACTCCTACGTTTCTGACACTCTGCTCTGGTCCTGGCTTCGGATGTGCCCTTGCTGTGGGCATCTCTGGGCCTGGGCTGACCCTGGGTACCACACCTGTAGCTCCTTCGTCGACACTGGAAGGAGATAAACTCTTTGTCATGTTATTGTCAATGCCACGAAACTCATGGGGATAAAGGATGACAGGGCCCCCTCTCCAGATACAGCTCTTCCCGAATAAAGTGCAAGAAAACGTATCCACATTTCAACCCACCGCCTCCCGAGCAATCCATTGCTCCACAGATGAAGAAAAATGCCACTGAAGGAAGACCCCTCGCTTAAAACCTAGGACATGCCACCAACTTTGCTTTATGGAGAGAAAGGACCCAAGATGAGCCCTTTCTCTTCTCCAATTTTATATGTACGACTCTTTTACAAATATGTAAAAGTTAGGAAAACAATACTCTCTATGCAACATAACACAGGAAGGCAACTTTTGATCCTATTAGCACACACATTAATTAAAAACGAAAGCTTTCTAACACTTTCACCCAACCAAAAATATCTGGCAATTCTCTGCGTTCCTTACACATTTTACTAACTGCCTTGAAACCACGGGCTGTGGTTTGCAACAATGCTTAGGACAAGCTGTTTCATTAGTTCAGTGACCCGGGAAAAGTACAGGTGTAGAAGCCCATCCCGGAGATATTTGTGATGGTGATTAATTACGGAGCTCTGTGGCGTGGAAGCACATAGATGCGGCCCTGACTAGCTCTCTGCAGATTAACATCCCTCTGAGAAGTGAGGGGGGGTGGGCAGGGACGCTGGGTCAGACAAGTGATAAATCAGCCAGGGGGAAACAGGGAGGAATTATCATAAGCTGTAAGCTCCCCTTCCACCACGATGAATGCAGAATAATGATGCCGTATTTGTAATTATAATGATGTTCTTTATAAATTATAGATCAATTCAGAAAATAGCACTTTTATATTTTTAAATAAATGGAGACAGTATATCCACAACAGCCATCAGAAGGGTGCATTGGATGCTCCGGTGGGATCTGAAGACCTGAAATGCAGCTCTCTGTGCGAGGAATTCAAGGTAGGGATTATTCCTGCCCTTTCATACGACGGAGAACCACTCTATTGCGTTTCCTCAAGCTGTCCAGAATAATTCACGTGCTCCTTTATCTCCGAACGTTAGCCAGGAGCCCCTGCCGGCAACAACATACTCCCCAGTAGAAGAGCCGAGGCCTGGGGAAGGTAGTGTGCTGACTTCACCCAAAGCCTTACGGTTTCCAGGTTGCCTGTCACCTCCCCCGCTAGGTTCTAACCTCCTGAGAAACCGGGCCCTTTGGACTTGTGCTTCCGAGCACGCTGCAGACCACACTTTTGAAGTGACTGTGGAGAGAACCAGGCTTATGCTCAGAGGCAGAGCCGAAGAGAGCGGGAAGCTTCAGGCTGGACGAATAAAAGGAAGATCCGGTAGCCTGGATGGGTCCCAGTGCCACCGCTGTTGCTTCAAAAATATACGGATTCCTGGGCACTACCCCAGGCCCACTGAGTCCACGTCTCCGCACCAAGGTCCGGGGTCCCCACCTGTCACGTGGGTGCCAGCTGGTTTTCCCCTGCCGCCGAGAACAAGAACCGCGGGCCTGGTACCTACGTATTATTGATACTCATTGTCCCTCTATGCAGTTTTTTTTACCTTGTGAGCACTGTAGGGTCTGGCACAAATAACACCCCTTTTTATTGCAGAAGCTTAAGCACGGCATGCTGTAACATAACACTATGGCAGGCAAGCACACCCCAGGACATTTCAGGTGAGATGGGCGAATTAGAGCTGTAAATGATCACACCCCATCACTACCCTGCCAACCATGCTCACGGAGGCCCTGCTCCTGCCCGACCCTGGGTGTTCGACACCGTGATCAGCACGTTGCCGCCTCGGAGGCAAGCTGATCTGGGCCGCTCTCTTCACAGTCCGCCCATTTCCTCCTAGGCCTCGCCTGTCATGCTGTCTGCCACAGCCCTGACCTTGACCGCAAAGGCAGGCAGGTGAAGAGCGCCCCACAGTCTCGTGCAGAAGGGCTGGGGTTCGAGCCCTGGTCTCTGTGACACGCCCGCGCAAAGAGCAGCCTTTCCTCTGCGCCGAACCACCTCTGATCTGTTCACACACGGGCGGAGAAAAGGAAAGAATGTCCCTGGAAACACAAAACATCGTCCAGCTCTTTCAGGCTCACACGGTTAAAGCAACACTGCCCGGCTGTGGCCTTTGCCTCCCCAGGGTAGTTCGGCACGGACGCGGCTTCCAGTGTCTGACCCCGGCCAGAACTGGACCGTTGTCGGTCCCCCGAAAAATCGTGCCGCAGTAAAGAGAGGGCAATGGAGAGGTCAGACGCAGCTCACCTGTCACAGGTGCTGGACAAGCTCAGGCGCCGGCGGTCTTCCCCTTCTCCGGGGGGCGGGGGACGAGGCTGGCTGCCGGGCACGGTCGTCCAGGTCCAGTGTCCAGTGCGCACGAAGGCGACGCCTGCAAAGGGGCGTTGGTTACCTCACAGAACCGTTTTTCCCCTGAGATTACAGTTCGGATGGCTCTAAAGATAAGCAATTTTTGTATTTATGATGACAATAAATTAGAACAAGTGCTTTGTTCTCATGCAGTAAATATGGGTCACTCTACTTTGAGTGATCAAAAAAATGGAATTAATAATCTAAAATCCAAGTTGATCTAAGGACTCGACTCACCTGGGCTTCTAAACCAAGTGTGGTTTTTCATTCGGGGGCTGATGCCTTGGCTGGTAAATATCTCAACTTTTTAAAAACTCTCGTGCTCATGTGTGAGTGGACCTAGTAAAGGGATGCTTCAAATTGCAATTCATCCCATCCGCCTGCTGTGTACTGAGCTAGAATAGCACTTCTGAGTCCTCAGTTTAAATATACATGTAAATGAGCCATTATATTTCAAGTCTCCATGTGATAACCAACAGTCACCTACCCATAATGACTCACAAAGTATTATTGGATGAAAATTGGCATAATTATACAATGATCTAATAAGTATGGCAGTTGTTATTTGTCATTATGGAAAATCCATCAAGATGAAATTTAACCACTACTAAGACTTAATAGCTTATCACACATAATTGTTTCAAAACATTACAAATTTTCAAGCAAAATACTAACCACTATGCTATTTTTCTTCAGCTATTAGAAAAAATATATAAATTTTCAAATTCTCAGGGTCAGAAAATGGGATATGGAAATCCATGAAAGAGGTAAGTTTGCACAAAGGCACCATGAAGGATTGAGGATCAAGTTCACACTCTCTGGTTTCATGACCCCAGAAGCAGGCAGGAGAGCCCTCCCTGACACTGTAGCTAACAAGTCCCAGGAGGTGTCCCAGCCTTATACTCCTGCTCATCTCAGAACCACTGGCCAGTGGGATGAGATATTTGCTCGTCCAGGTTCAACTCCCATGTCCAAGGTCAAGGCACCATGGTTGACAGCTTGGTCAAGCTACATAGAGATGGGGGCGGGGAGATGTCCAAAAGGGAGGCTTGAAGGTGCTGATACCAAAGCGTTCTGCAGACTGAACCACAACCACTACCATGTACTTTTGTTGCTTAATGTTTTATAAAGTCCGGACTTTGAAAAATTGCTTACAGAGGCTGAGAATCGGCAGCCACGAGCATCGATAAACCCTTACGTGGAGAAATGACCAGCGTCCAGCAGACAGGAGTTAGTGAAGGATGCAGAGTGCAGGATGAGAGGATAAATACAGAGATTTTGCAAAGCAAATGGAGAGGAACCACTTTCTTAAATATTAACTGTATCAGGCTGAGTGCTTTCCCTGCACCTAAGGGAAAAGAGACCGAAAGTTTACCCTAGAAGGTACTGTCTTCATTTCTGTGTATTATCTGAAATTTGTAGCACACGTTTACTGTAGTTAGTGAGCACTGCATTATGGTTTGAGGTATTCTTAATGAAAACCCTCTGCCATATCGACAAGGTCCTGAGAACTTTTCACTCTTGAAGGAGGTACACCTGAACTTGGTAGATCCCATCAGCAACCACAGTCGGGTTACGGTGCCCGGACCAGGGGGCTGGCTCCTACAGAACAGCTCCGGAATAACATCTAAGCTCTTCTGCGTGTGCCGTGTTCCTCAGTGAAAACCAGTGTTCAGCATTCTATCGCTGTCTGGCCTCTTCCTCCTTGTGAAATAGCTCTTCAGTAACTCCAGCGTTGAAAATATTCTTTCGAATCTAGATTTCCAACTGTATGGTAGGTCCAGAGATAGAGTAGGGGAAGGAAGCGAACTGTGAGTCAACGCTCCAGTCCCCACGGTGTCACTAACTTATGGGATCTCGTGGATGTCACCACCTGCTCTGTGCCCGCATCTCAAAGAGAATGACAGCTTGACCCAGCAAACGTTTATGAAGAGCCTCCCGGGTGCCCCGGTCAGCTGTGCATCATACACAGTGCACCTTCTCTGCCCGCAATGGTGTCACAACCTTGGGCAAATCCTTCCCCTTCTTTGGGTCTCAGAGTGATCATAAAGGATGGCTTCCAGGTAGACACTCACTAGGACTCTCTGGCCGTATCATAGCATGCTGTTCCCGGGATCAAAAGATGCAGACCGCAGATGGGGAAATTATTTGAATAGCATCATCTTTCACAGCCCAGCTTCCAGGATGACACCAGAGGACTGGGGGAACTTAGGTGTCATCATTGGGGCTGTTAGTCCTTTAGAAAAGCGTATCTTATCAAAAGCCCGTGGACATCTAGACGCAAGGGAGAACGTCAAGTAGGAACTGGGACAAGGATGAAGTCCTGTGTGTCGGTCACACTGAAGCTGGACACTCAGATCATCGACATTAAATCAGGGGTCCTGCCTCCCCCACCCACACCTCTCAAACCTCTTTGTTGCCATTATTAGAATTTATTTGCCTAAAAGAGTGGGCTTTCCACAAGTCTGCTCTGTCTCTCTCACCCGTAAATCAGTGTAACTAGGGCGAAGTAGCTGTTTATCATCAGACCAGTTTTTTCTTTGTCAAGTTTAGAGGTTGTTTTGAAAACACTTGGAAGAGAGAAAGAGAGTTACGGGAGCTGAAGACAAGGTAACGCGTAGAGCCCCTCTCATGCCTGCAAGCCCCCGAAGAGCTTCGGGGGGGGCGGGGGGCAGGGGGAATGACCATCCACTGACAGCCTTACCCCGATAGGTGATGATGATGATGGCGGCTAACGATACTGACATTGGTGCCGGTGGACCAGAATGTTTTTCTAACCACGATGCAGAGGAAACACAACTCGCATGCAAATCACACACAAAAAGCATCACATTAGCAAGACATAAAGGTGGCTAATGTCCTGGGATTCCGTTCACCTCCCTTTGTGTCCTGTGAGTCATTTCAAGGACACATTAGGGTTTCTTCTTCACTTTTCCTAGTGAAGGTAAACACCAGTTCACATTGACAAAACCCATTAATTCTTTTATCACGGAAGAAAAGACAGAAGAAGTGGCGGGAGATGGGAAAGAAGGAGAGAGGGGGGAAGAAAGGGTAGCACTAGATTTTGAATGAAATCCTTTCACAAAAGTCTGCTACATTCCACAGAGTATAAACGTCTCATTTATGTTCGGATCCATAAGTTGCATTTTTGGCCATGACCCTGTGCTTCCTTTATTTCTATTAACATTTATTTAGTTATTTTTCAAATATGTTTGAGTCCTTTTTATATTAGCAAAGGAGGGAAATAATATTAAAACAATCATGGACGTTTAGAGCTGTAACAAGACGGTGAGATTATCCCCATTTTCTAGATGAGCACACCAAAGCACCGAAAAGTTAAGGAATCTCCCCAAAAGACAAAAGAAGCTCTCCATGGAAATGTGTGGAGATTTACCACCACCCCGTGGGAAGGTCCCCTCCTACTGCACCAAACACGCCTCCAGGGGCCTCTCTCACTTCCTCTTAAGCACCCACACGGGTACATCACTTCCAGGGTGAGCTCCGTTCTGTGGGGACGGGGAGCTTTGCTCTGAGTAGGAGCTGAGTTTTGTGGTTGACTTCCCTCATGTTCTAATTAATGTTTTTGTGGTGACACTGGAGAGTGAGGCAGCGTGAATTTCACGTGCACGATTCCATGACGCGGGATGTGTCTGCTGCACTGGGCGCCCTCCACCCGAAGTCGTCTCCTCCTGTCACCGTGCATTTGGGCCCCTTTGCCTTCTGCTGCCTCCCACCCCCCTTCCCTCTGGTCATCCCCACGCTGTTGCCTGTATCCGCGAGTTTTTGCTTGTCTTGTTTGCTCGTTTGCGTCTTTCTGTTTTATGTCCCGCCTAGCACTGAACACCACTTTTTAAAATAAAAACCAGCTCAAACTCACCGAAACAGCGCATTCTACAGAGACCAGTCCTGACCCACAGCTGAAGCGAGCGCGCCACCGCGTGCCCTCACCTCGCCCTCCGCACCCGCAGCCGGAGTCCTGTTGCAGGTGTTCCTCCGTTTCCAGTCCGTCCTCTCAGCGGGGACCGGGCGAGGCGGGGCCGGGCCACACGGGGGAAACGGGTTTCCGGCCCGGGAAGCCGTGCTCCCCTCGCCGTGGGACGGACGGATTCTCGGGCGCCCCGGCCCAGCGCTGAGACGCACATGCGCACTCGTGCTTGCCCTTCGCGCTGCAGAAGGAGAGCTGCGTCCCCGTAGGAAGTCAGCACTGACTACGTGGCAGCGTCACCAGGGAACTGGTGCAAGATGACGCTCCCTTTACCGCCTTCGTCTTGGAAGCTTTTGTCTGTGGAACTCATGGAATGTTGTGGTCTCCGAAATAAGAGCCAATTTAAAACATAATATAGCCATCACAAGAACCACTGGCATTTGCTGAGCGCTGACTCTGCACCAAGCACAAGGGTGGATAGGTTGCCTCATTTAATGTATATTTTAAACGCCCTAGGAGACAGGGATTATTAGCTCATTTAAGCCTAGGAGATACGGCTTACTGTCTCCACTTTCCCATGGAAGAAACCGAGGCATGGACAGATGAAATCTCTGGTCGGTGCTCACAGGACCGCCCCATACATGACCAGCCCAAGATTCTGCTCCAGGCTTGTTTGACTCCAAGGCCACCAATCACACGGCCAAATGTCCTGCCTGTGATGTAAATTTGATCACGGACTTTGTAGGTTTCAACAGATTCCTCCGAAACAGCTCTTGTCCTGGAAAAGGAGAAGAAGACAAATTCTTTTTCTTTTTTTTAATTTTATTTATTTTTTCTTTTTTAAAATATATTTTATTGATTATGCTATTACAGTTGTCCCATTATCCCCGCTTCATTCCCCTCCACCCTGAACACCGTCTCCCACCCACATTCCCCCCTTTAGTTCATGTCCATGTGTCATAAGTTCTTTAGCTTCTACATTTCCCCTACTATTCTTGCCCTCCCCCTGTCTATTTTCTACCTACCATCCATGCTACTTATTTATTTTTAGAGAGAAGGGAAGGGAGGGAGAGAAACATCAAGGTGTGGTTGCCTCTCATGCGACCCCTACTGGGAACCTGGCCTGCAACCCAGCCATGTGCCCTGGCTGGGAATCAAACCGGTGACCATTTGGTTCGCAGGCCCGTGCCCAATCCACTGAGCTACACCAGCCAGGGCAGACGAATTCTTCTTTATTCAATGGGGGCTCTGCTTCCAGAGGCTGGGAGCACAGAGAGGAGAGGGGGCTTGAAAGGAGAAGCAGACCCCAGCTCTAAAGAGTCAGATGGTCAACACCTGGACAGCTCGTGCTGCAGCCGATGGTGTGGCTGCGTGGATGACAAAGGCATGACAACCTTCGGACCGGCTCTAACCCTGCTCAGCACTCTCTGGCGCAGCCTCCAGCATTTGAACTAGAACGCTCTTTCCTGCAGCGGAGTGGGGTGGAGGATTATCCCGCAGGCCTTCTGTTCTGTTTTCCACCTCACTTTCTTTATGTGCCACCAGGGACGGGCCTCGTAACGTTTGACGGCTCTTTCCAGCATATTCTCCACCCTGTGGGGGGAACGCCACTTTGTGGGGACCTGGGTCATTATGCAGGGATTTCGTATTCCAGTCTGGCTCTCCGGGATACCTGCCTGCCTGCTGGGGAGAAGCCGGAGGCAGAGGGCTCTTCGGGAGGTTTTGTTTCTGAAGATGGGGGACTCATTCTTGGAAACGGATTTTCTTCTCTTTGCTTTTTGACAGCTTTCCAACAGGAAGAAATATTAGTTTTGTAATGAGGAAGGGACTACTTTTAAAATTTGTTGTTTTTACTTAAGTATCGTTGGTATACAATATTATTTTAGTTATGTTAGTTTAATTCTAGTAATTATCTGTCCCCGGGTAAACTTACCACAATATTATTGACTGTATTCCTCTTCGAAAGGGCTATTTTTAAGACATTTCGAATTGCATTTCATTTATCGTCTCTAAGCTCTCCTGGTACTTGTTACTTACATTACATTTCACTCGTTTAAATAGCTGTGCAAATACTGGTGGGAGAGGAAGACGTGTTGTCAAAATGTCTAAACATCAGATAGTTACCAAACGGAGAAAATGTATTTCTGAAGATTAATACGATGAACTATGGGTGACAAGGGGGCCACACGGTAACGCTGACAAGCTCGGGGGAGGCCTGTGCGGGGACCTTGCAAACTCAAGAGACTGAACATAACCACGGGATGGTCTGAATTAAAAAGTTTCTGACTAAAAGCAGGTCACGGCAGGCACTCATGTCCTAGGCCAGCATCTTCCCTGACAAAAGTCAGGCTTGGCCTTAACGGAACCTGGCTGTTGTCTCTTTGCATCTATGACAACACACCCTTGGAAAGTCGAGTTTCCTTTTCCGGACCCCTGAAAGCATAGGCACCAGCACTGAAAGCCCACAGAGCCTCTCATTATTGCTGTTATCATGCTAATTGTCGACTGTTAACTATCCTCTGCCTTCCTGTGCGAAAGAAGCACGCCTCTGTCCTTGTGCTTTGTACTCAGCCCCACAGTCTCCCCGCTTTCCTGGTGCCCCACTTTGCTTTCTCCCGCCTCCCTGATCTATCGCGGGTGGATTTCCTGTAACCCACTTACATCTCCTGGTTTGATTGTAATGTATAAAATAAGATGCAAACTGCCATTCTGCGGAGCATTTTCTCAGTCTGTTGAGGTTTTGCTTCCCGGCAATTGTCATCAGTTTGGCTCAAATAAACCCGCAAAGATTCTTACAGGTTTGGACGTTTCTTGCATCGACAAAACCATGCAAAGGACGTGACAATTCTGGGGTAACCAAAGCTGGCAGAGGTCTCCGATGGGACCTGCTCCGTCAACAGCCAGGCTGAGGTACCCGCAAACAGGGAGGCTGAAGGGGATTAATGGCTAAGTGACACGCGGGGATTCTAAAATTATTTTTTCTCTAAAAATGGGGCTCAGATGACCTCTGAGGTCCGTCCCAACCTTACTATTCCGAGTTTACAAATTTACATTCCAACTCAGCTCGTTTTTCAGGCTGAATACCCTCACAAGGAAGCCAGTTCTGAAAATACGCAGCTGAACGGCACTGACTCATATTTGCCCAATGTACTTTAATTTGTGAAATACATGTCATTAGTTTTCTGATATTTGAGAAACACTCTTTCAGGGAGAGGTTTTGTCAAAATGCATTGAAAAGTGAAATGAAGGTATCACATTCTGTCACTTCGTTTTTTAAAAGTCACGTTGGAACTCATCTAGAAAAGTAATTAAAGTGGTCCTGCAGACCCCGCGGCTTCCTGTGAAGCCGCGTTAGAAAGATAGTGGTCCCTCAGCCCGAGGTGACGATGGCCGCCACTCAAGGCTGAATACAGAAAAATGACAAATGTTTGAAACTTGAAGAAATAGCAAGAGACATAAAATAAAAGGAAAGACTAGTTTGTCTGACAGAGTAAAAATCCACGTTGTTTTTGCAGGAACCGTGTGCCCTGGAAATGAAGGACAGTTATGCCACGCTTTACACAAAGCAGAGGCAGGAAGAGGCTGTCCCCTCGCACGGAACCCTGTCTGAGGGGCTGCGAGGGGACAGAGGGAAGGCGTGTCCAAGAAGACCCGGACGACCCTTCTGTGACTCGGAACTGCTGGTCTTGTGGGCTAATAAACACTCTGGCTATTTCAGTCAGACTAAGATTCAGTTTCTGATACTTTGAGCTAAACCCATCGAAACCCAAACAGAGTTCCCGCTGATGTCTCGGAACTCCAAAATTCCAGGACACACCTACACTCTGGAATTAAGGAGTCAAAGGAACCCAGTTAAAAAGACTTTTAAAAAACATTTAGCACATGTAATTAGTGTTATTTAAGTACAGATAGTATGACAACATCCTCCATCTGTATAGTACTGGACACACACACTTCAACACCTAATCACGCCATTGGATTCTCACAGACTTGGAACTGGGCGATGCAGGCATCATTCAACTCAATGCAGGTGCCTCCAATTTTCGAATGAGGTCACTGATCGTTTTGCCTGGAATGCTTCTGTGAAATGAGAAATGATTTGTATCACAAACCTTATTCTGCTTGGCTTTGCAGATAGTACCTGTTGGCGGCATATTTGCATATCTTAAATTTATAGCACCTAGTGAGATAATTTTGAAAGCAGAAAGGAATGATGACGTTCAAACTCTAGCCAGTATAAAATATTCTGGCAAGGTTTTCCCCAAAGACAGGCAAAGAATCACAAGGTTTGTTTATGTTAAATGCTCAGTCAGCTTGAAAAATGGCCACGGACCTTCTTGTGCTTAGTCCCCCTTTGCTTTATGGGAAGAGGTCAGAGAGAGCGGGGGAAGTTCAAGGCATCATTCTTTGAATGCAGCACAGTACCAGGAGCGCCACGAGCCCGATCTTATTATTTCACCGACAATAAATTTAAGTGCTTGGCCATTCCATGTGAAATGCGCATTTAACAGCACATTACCCCTTTTAAATCATCTGTTTATGATGGTTCTTTTCTTTACCGGTACAGATATTAATTGTAAAGGTAAACAGTGCTTTTAACAGCTCGATCTTCCTTTACCACTTTTCTTAGTCAAACTCCATCAAATGGGACAGACCGACTTTTAGAAAAACATGGTTTTCACATGCCAGCTAAATTAGCTTGTTGCTGTGAATGAACTCAAAAGATGACTTTAACTGTTGCGCCAACAGCCCAAGACAGATGGGATTTCTCCAAGATGCTCTGGGAGAGAAGCTCTTGGAACGGACACAAGAGCTTGTTGTAACGAGACCTGATTGGGAATTTTTTTTTCAAGTTCTTGCCACAAAGGAGAATCATTTTCTCTGTTTACAGAGAATGTGGAAATTCTCAAACCAAAACAATGTTCTCTAGTGGAAAGGTGTTACACAAATCTGAAAAAAAAACATATTCCAAGTGCATGTTCACATTACCAAGAGTCTATGTGGATCTCGAAACGAAAGCTGCTCTCCTTAAGTCGTCCTTTTGTCAGTATTCGCAATGACTTTTTACGTAAAACCAAGGAGCAAGAAGTTTGAAAAGATGGGAAAGAGGGCAGAGAGAGCCGCTGAAAAAGACAAGAACCCAACAAGTACAAGATTCCCTTCAATGCTTAACGACAGTTGAACTCGGTGTTTTCCCAACGGGATGTGTTATAGACACATGGACGAGTCCCCCAGTGTGACCGAAACAGAAGCTGAATTGGAAGCATTGACAAGTGTCGTGAGGTGCTTGGTCCCTCCGTGTCTGCACGGCGTCAACATCCCATTGCTCCGAAAACTGCCCCAGCAACTGCCCCCTCCGAGAGGCCGTCGGCCGTGAAAACACCCCCTTTGGTTCCTGGCTTCCACAGGTAACCAGACCTGGGTTCCCTCGAACCTACTTCAGGGGGAAAAAATCAACTTTGTGAGGCCAGCACATCACAGAATAGAGCCCAAACGATTACCCAAAATTTGAAGTGGGCACTCAACACATTTTCACCAGAAACACGTTTAAAAACAGGTTTATTGAAATAAACCCAGTGACTTGATTAATATTTACCAAATCAAAAAATAAGCTTTTAATAAATGTAAGGGGTGGGCTTTCAGCAAATACATAGCATTTTTGTCCTCTGTCACCTTTTGGGGGACAAAGCCCCTCATTCCCCAGGACTGGCACACTTGTCCTTGGGTCTCAGGACCCCGGCGACAAGGTAAGCACACCACCCAGGCTGACTGATGGGAATCCGGCCCTCCCCGCCCCGCGATCCGGACTGTGGGTGAGCTCCAGTTCCAAGGCAAAGCCACCAGCAGCCGTGACAGCCACCAGGGGTATATTTGCTACCACTTGGGAGGACGCTTCTTGACAACAAAGAGAACAGAAGAAAAGCAGAGCTGAGCAGCCGCAGAAGAGGAAGAGAAGGCGAGAGCCATCATTAGGATAAGATGGAGACTGAGCGAAAAATCTCGGGGACCACGCCAGCGGCCCCTCGTTCCAGCCAGACCTGAGCGCGGGCCCCACGACGGTCAGTTATGGTCAGTTTCGGGAGCCCTCAGCTCTTTTTCTTTCTCTGTTTTCGCTTGGGCTCACTTCCATGGCCCTGGATGGGCGCTGGCAAGCTTTCTGTCTGAAGAACCCGAGCGCAGACAGGTTTCCTTAGGCTTTGCGCGCCCTGCGATCGCCATGGCAACCACGCTGGCTCACCGCGGCATCAAAGCAGCCGCAGGCGTAACTGTGGTCCCCAAACAGCTTTCATTGTGGACACCAATTTTGAGTTTTACATACTGTTCCTGTGTCACGAAATAGGATTTTTCTCTTGATGTTTTTTTAATTATTTTAAAATGTAAAAACCCTTCTTAATTTAAGGGCCCCACAGGCTGTAGTTGGACCCGTCTTAGTCGAACATTAATTTTTTGGTGTCCATCAAATGTGGGTTCTCCTCCTTACTCACTGCCATGATCCCCAGACTTTTTAAGAAATTCCCTCCCCCCACATTCTCCCCATTCTATGCTATTCTATTTGGGTGGGATGGACGGCCCCCTAAACTCCAGGGCTGGGTTTGATGGGATTAAGCCAAAGAGAGAACTGCATCTCGCAGCCCAGGGCTGAGCCCGAGTGGACCGGAATGTGAGCCAGGGAGACGTGCAGAAATGTTTGCCAGGACTTTGAGAGGACAGTGTCCGCTCTTCCTGTCCTACCCCCTTCCTACCTCCAGCCACCTACTGGAGGTGCGCTCTCTTTTCGCAGCTGGTAACACAGGGAAGGAGGATTTGAGAACCAGAATCGCTGCCTCCGTGAAAAAGAGAGGTGCAAAGGGGGTTAATGGGGGGAACGGGGAACAGTTTTCAGGAATACATATGAAGGACACATGGACAAAACCAAAGGGGGGAAGGATCAAGGGTGGGAAGTGGGGATGGCTGGGGTGCGGGGAGTTGTGGGGGGAAAATAGAGACAACTGTACTTGAACAACAATAAAAAAAGTAAAGAAAAGAAACCAAAACCAAAATAATCACGGGGTCGTAAAGCACAGCCCAGGGAACCTGGTCAGCAATGTGGTAATAACCAGGCATGGGGCCAGGTGCGTACTGGAAATATCGGTGTGATCACTTCGTAAGTGTATAAACGTCTGATCACTACTCTGTAACCCTAACATCAATGTGATATGTCAACTCTAACTGAAAATTAAAAATTATGTTTAGAAGAGGACGCCACAGTCTTTTTGGAGCTGATGGGGAAGAGCTGAGACATGACGTGGGGTGGCCTCCTGTTGAGGTTCGCCAGGCCCCTGCGAAGCCGCGCTCCCCACGGGCGTCTCCATGATGTGAGTGGGTAAGGCTTTCTCTGCTGGGCCTCCTATCTTTCTACAGGGCACATTTTCTTACAGGTTTCAGTGTCTTAGCATGAAAAGAATGCTGATGAAATGAAAGAAAAATCAGAGGGATTTAGTCATTGCAATCTTATCCCTATGAGAACATCTACCAAAGCGAACCACTGTGTTCTAGAAACATCTGGGAACTGTAAGTCCCCACGGAACTCTCTCACCTTCGGACCACAGATGGGTCATTTAGGCACAGGCCACCATCGTGGACCTAAGTGAGTCACCTCCAGGGTGAACAACTCGCCAAATAACCGTTTAACCGGCTGACCTGCGTATGAGCATGTATTGCTTACAAACCACTTTTCGCCCAGATTTGCATTTAACTCTTACGAGAACTTCCTTGAGGAAATGCTGTCTCTTGTACGGAGATGAAACGGAAACCGAAGGTTAAGTAAGGGTTTGCTCGTGGCTACCAGACGGTAAATGAAAAAGACGGAACTTGAACTCGGAACCCTGCCACTCCGTTCTCCCCTGCTGGTCTGTCTCCTTTCGGCAACGGCAGATCCCCCCTAAACATGTCGATTCACTTGCTTCAGTTCCCAGGGGCGGCCTGAACTCGTCCCCACTTTCTGGGACTGTCCACACAGACGTTCAGTAAAAGCCTAGGCCCCCGCAGGCCGGAGCATCTGTATTGAGTTCCTCGGCTCCATGGACAATGCGGCAGACCAGACGCAGGTCTTCTGAGCCCTTCGGTGCGTGTAATCACCCCGGGAGTCTTGTTAAAAAGCAGAGTTGAGGTCACCTGCTCTTAAGTGTAGCCTGAGAAGCTGCATTTCTAACAGGCTTGGGAGGACTGTTTAAGTAGCAAGTCCGAGGATCTTTACCTGGATTTTTAAATTGCAACCTAAGCCCTGGTGGGGTGGCTCAGTTGGTTGGAGCATCGTCCCGTACTCCAAAGGACTGTGGGTTTGATCCCGGTCAGGGCACATACCTAGGCTGTAGGTTCAATCCCAGGTCCAGGCATGTTTGGGAGGCAACCGAGGGATGTTTCTCTCTCATATCAATGTTTCTCTCACCTTTGGGTTACAGAAGAAGAATATCAGAATTCAAAATGTTACAGTGATAATTACTATGAGGCTGAATCAGAAGATCGCAGGCTTATCCATACCTCTCATCTACAAACAGGTAAAAAGTCTGCGGGTAATTAGGTCAAGCCCAGAGTGGGCTGCAATAGAAGGGGCAACTTCAAGACGCAAAATTCCTGTTTCATGGGTGGTTCTCAGCGAAGAGTTCCATTTAGCAAGGACTTCGGTAGAGGTGGTGAGCACATAAGGAAATGAGAATCCCTTATCCGCAAGAAAACGCAGAGGAATATTTCGGTATAACTCTTACGGAAGCCCGTTTTCCATCGTGATTCAAAACCCTGCCAAGTTGCCGACTTTTGACAATACTCCTCTTAGTAATTTATCATAAAAACATTAAGTAGACAAGTCATGTATAGAAGAATGTTTCTTGTACAGTTGTTTATAAGATCAAAAAACTCGAGAGTATAAATGCACACATCACGTCAGCATAACCAGGGAATATTTTACAACAGTAAAGGATGATGGAGTAGCAGTGTGTGGACATCAGAAGATGTTCAGAATATAGAGTCGAGTGGGAAGAAGGCATGTGAATGACAGTTGGTAGAGTCTGATTGTTATAAATTGAATATAAAAATCTATGTGGTTTATATTATATAAATCATGTTTTGCACTATATTATTGGGGGAAAGTCTATCCACTTTACAGGAGGTCAACAGTTCTTTCTTCTAGTGAAATTTTTCTTTTCTTTGTGCTTCCCTTATTCTCTCATTTTTCTATAATAAAATGTATTGCTTGCATAGTGGAGAATATTTTATGGGGGGTTTGTACAGGGAGGGGTTAATTCCCAATGTCCACACAGCTGCAGAAAGCATTTTTAAGCCTATTTTTCATGAGCAAAATCTCGGTGACAAATACAAGCATCTTTTGAGTTAAAAAATTTTTTAAATGCTGCCCACAAATAATCTTCTACTCCACCCACACACAAAACTGGGTTCACAATTAGAGCATCCTCTTTGTGTTTTGCTATTACCCAAAAATGCAGCCAATTGTGAAGTCTGGAAAAGCAAGAATTAAGCAATAAAGTGCAAGAGATAATGCAGTTGTTGTGTGGTCATGCACTCCAGAGGCATCAAAAATGTGATACATTGCTGAATACAGTGATTTCCCCTGGGTGTAATTAAATCTGAGAAGCGCGCCCCAGAACCACTGATATAAATAGTCCTCCTTGTAGGTAAATGAGCCCCCATTGTCACACGGGGGTCTTCGCTGCATTCAATTACACCGCACGCTAAAAACAGCTAAAGCGGATTCTGCATGAAGGTTTGGGAACAATCGGAACAGCCTGAAAGATTAATTCTAATTCTAAAACATAACTACACCAAATTAGTGAAAACCACTACAACAACAATTACTAATATAATTACAAATATCACAATAATGATAACGGCAAAGACTTCAAAACACCTGTCAGGCCAGATAATCTATGTCCTATAGGCCTAGACAATAAACCCACTAAATATTTAAGTGTTTCAGCCTGAATGGGTTAACCAAGCAGAAACTAAATCTGAAATCTCAGGCCTATTCAACCTGATGCGGATCTTAATTGGAACACAGTGCTTAAAAAAAAAACATCAAAACATAATAATCAGGGAAAGGTAAAAACTGGATATGTGATACTAACAAATCTTTAACTTTTATAGCTGGTAATGATGTTGTGGTTGTACCTTTTAAAAGAGGGTCCTTACCATTAAGAGATGCCTTCGGGAATAGTGGGGGATACAGGGGCACGTACGGAACTTGCTGGGAAACCATCCAGTGGGTGAGTGCCTGCAGATGAAATGGGACCGGCTTCCAGTCACCCGCTGTCGAGGCAGCTTCCTGAGTCCTTGCGGGTTCGTTATACCATCCTCTTAATGTGGCTGAATGTCTGAAACTTTCCATCAGAAGGGTTTTTAAGCACGTTTGCTTCAAAAAGGGTGCCTACCTACTAATCATCCTGTATTACTGTATATTATAGGCAGTTTGGTGAAGTAAGTCCCAATAAGGCAAAGCTATTTTAAAAACTGAGCTTATTTGGGAATGTATATAAATCTCAGGCAATAACAACCATCGAAAACAAAACTAAGTGAGTGTCAACCACGTTGGGAGGGAGTCAGACTTAAAGATCCCAGAATCGAGACTGTCAGCAAAATGGGCACAGGGGTGGGGGCGGGGGGAGCACCCTATTTGAACTGAATTGAGATCATTGCTGAAAACAGTAGATTTTTTAAAAATAATAAATTCCTTGCAAAGGACAAGTTCTGTTAAATAGGAGTCAGAGCAGTTGGTCACTAATGAAGTAGAAAGAATTCTATTGACAACACGAAATATATAAACTGCCAAGAAGGAGAGCGAGGCACTGCTGTGATTTCGGAGACGATGTGGGAGATGGCCAAACACCACACTTTCTCTCTTCAAATGGTCCTCACGTTTCCCCAACACGTGGCTTCTGTCCCGGGTTTCAGATGCCTGCTGAAACCGAGTCCAGCCGTCTCCCCTTATCCGAGGTTCTGTTTCCCGCCATCTCAGTTGCCTGCCCTCCACCGTGGCCAGAAAATGTTACGTGAAAATTTCCAGAAATAAACAATGTGTAAGCTTTAAATTGCACCATTCTTCGGAGTAGCAGGGTGAAATCTCATGCCATCCCGGATGGGACTCAGCCATTTGTCCGGGGTCAGTAACTCTGTAACTGTTTAGCGGTGGTTCAGCATAAGCCCTACCTTTTCGACACTTTGGGGGTTAGCTTTATGATCTTTTCAGATTTTACTTAAATCTAAAGCCTCTTCAAGGAGCGCCTTCACTTGGCTGGGTTGGGCAGGGACCCCATCGAGGGAATTAGCCACAAAGCTTCGGTGAATGAGTTCATCGTCTAACATGATGAGAGCTATAAAGTAACAAATGGAATCCTTATGCGGTGTGATCGAAAATTTGGGAACGAACGAATTAGACCCGATGCTGTGATAGCTGTAGGCAGCTCAGGAGAAACCATAGGCATAAAAGGTGCTAATCCCATAGAAGGCCCGAGCACCCCAAAAGGAAGACTCGCCTCGAATGCGTTCAGCAGAATGCAGGCCAAAACGTCACCATTAAAACCAGCGGCAGTGAGAGGGGCGCTTTCTCTCCAGGGGCGGATGAAGCCCCGGAGGAAAAGCAGGTGCGGCTTGATCCCGGGCCTGCTCTTTCTCCAGCTCGGCCGCGACAGAAGCCCGCTGACAGAGTCAGGCCACACCTTCCAGCCGTCCTGAGTGTCAGCCGCCCCGCTGCCGTGGCTCGCCATCTCACTCCGCGGACGCGTGACTGCCGTGACCCCGCTCTGTCTGCACCTGCCCGCGGAACTCCAGCACACCTACCGCAAAAGACAGCCCCGTCAGAGCCATCACGTCCCACCGCCTCCTGCCGCCAATCAGAAGCGTTCTAGGCTTTCGCCGGCTTTCCTTTATTACTTCTTACTTTTGTCCGGCTTCTAGCCACGGTGTCCTCCCCTTCGACCCTGAAAGATTCGGTTCCTGTGGCTTTTGTCCTACGTGACTTGGGAAGTGATGCGTACACAGATACACAAACACAAATAGATAAACGGGGAGGTCATCGGGACCCTCGTTTCGATGTTGAATTCCGGGTACTTCTACTGAGTTGTAAGTCTGGCACTTGACTTCAGACTTCCAACCTCTCAAATCCCTATTTTGTCCACTTTTCTAAGACCATAAACACTTAAACGAGGAAATTAAAAAGCTCGGGCCTTACTCTCCCGTCATTCACCCCCACTGCTTTCTTTGATTCAGCCTCACGTCCTGTCAACGTAAAAGCTCGTTTGAGATCTCCCGTGTTTTATGTCCACATGCTCTCTGTCTTGGGGTTCCCAACAACCTCTTATAATACATAATCAGCTTATTGTTTGGCAACGTAAAAATGTTTTTCACTAGTATGAAACCCTCCTATTTATTTCCCAGAAAGGTGAGGGGGGAGGGGAGCTGTAGATGTTCAATTCTGGAAGTCGGAGCGTGCTGAAATACCTAAATAAATCTGTAAGTGGCTCATAAATAATGGGGCAGGCCCACGAGCTAACTCAATTATACCAAGAAATGACTGCTCAGTCCCCCATATTGTAACATTTGCGGTAAAAAGCGTTTGAAGCTAAATATAAATTTAAGCTCCCTTACCACTGCTTAGGGCTTCCAGAAAGGCCTGTCTGGAAAAGTGAGATTTTCCATGCTCCGCGGCCGCCTGACGGGAAACCCCGAGGAGAGCTGGAGAGACTGCTCGGCAAAGACCGGTGATTTACGAGGGTAAAAAAGCATTTTTAATTTTATCAGAAAGAAATTATTTTAAGAATCCAGACTTAATCCAAAATCGCCTAAAATGGGTGTGTGAAAGTCCCTACACGAAATGATTACAGACCGAGGAAAGGAAATTGGAGGAGCTTCATTTCACGCTAAGATAAAAATCCAGGTTGCTGTGCGTACAGAGCGAGAGTGCCAACGCCCTTTAGCCCCATCTGACAGATTCTCCAAAGCTTGTGGGCACAGCCCCTAGCTATCAAATACTAAACAGCCTTGCCCGAAGTTGCTTTGCTCTTATTTCTCAGTCTCTGCCTGAGGCAGGTAGTAAGAAAGCCAATGACACTGCAAGGGACTCTTGACGTCTTGCTGGTGATCCAGAGTTTGTGGTAACAAGGCATCTCATGGTCTTCCAGCTCTTGAGTCTATCTCGCCTCCTCCATGAAGTCTTCCCAGATTAACCCCCTCTAAGAGTTTACGTGCCATCTTAGAAGTGTGGTGTTCCCCCTTTAAATTGCAGAACTCACCAGCTCAGGAGTCAAGTCTATTACTAAGTTTATTTCTTCCCCCAACTCCTACTCTTGGAGAGTGATCTGGGTAGACAGCCACTGTGTACACCTGCCCCTCGGTGACCACAGACAGCGTCCTCACATCTCTGTGCTAGTGAGTCATAGCTGAACTGGAAGAAATGAAACGGAAAGGGGAACAAGATTTAATGATGTATTTAGAGGGTGATTCTGGTCGTCTTCTAACACGTGAACTCCATTCACAAGAAGATTCAAACTTAGTGTGTTACATAGTGACGGCAAGTAATAAAAAGTTACTTTTTTTCATTTTAAGGAAGACTTTGTGAATGGCTTGCGAAGTCAAGAAAAATGCAGTGAGTGTCATTAAGAGACAGTGTATTCATTCCCTCCGCCCTGAGACGTCAAACAAGCTGCATCATGCTGGGAGGAGCCAGGCCTGGGCCGGAGCGTGGGACTGCGTGTGGTCTCCAAGGAGCTTCAGGCCCTGAGCTCCTTCCTCTGCAGGCCTGCTCTCTGGTTTTCTAGGCTCTTTGCTCATTTATCTCAGACCTCTGGCATTCAGGCAACTGCCGACACCTACAGTTCTTTTAAAGGTGAGTTTAACCCTCAGCAGACTCATTTTTTCTCTTCTTTAAAAAGCTGTTTCACACGCACTGAAAAACCCTGCATCATGCAGACTTCGGGTGGGGAAGTGTTCCTGGAAAGAGACGTTCTCGGAAGACCATTGCGCCAAGAAATCAAAAGTTTTCCTAAGGCATTTGTTTCCAAACAAGTCGGTCAAACATGGCCAGTTCACGGGCCGGATGATAATGTGCCTCCGGAGAGAGCAATTTGGGAGCCTTGCGCCCCTCGGAGTACACGGCACCCGGACTCGTCTCAGAACGTGTTTTTCCGACACGGAAATAAATGTGTGTGACTCACAGCCAGAGAGCAAGGAGCAAGCGCGCTTGGGAATTCTCTCTGCGCGACGCCGCTGACTTCGGTGCCTGTGGTCTCCGCCCACCGTCCCTTGTCCCCATCTCTCTTCTCTGGCTTCTCCCCAGACGCAGGCAAAATAAAGTTGGAAGAACAAGAAAGAGAGCGTGGCGGCGGCGGCGGCGACGACGCGGGCCCTCGGGAGAGACGTGCCCGTGCGCAAGGTCGTTCAGCCTGGGGAGCTCTCCAGCGGCCTCGGGGGCTTGCGTGCAGTCAAATGCGCCCTTATTCAAGAACCCAGATCATCACTTTTTCCCAGAAAATCTTCCGTGAGAAAGGCCCCTTAGTTAACCCCCAAGCTGCTGGCCCTCCTTTGAATACGTTTTTAAAAATCGCCTCCTTCGTGCATACATAGAATCGTGTAAGTATTCTGCGTATCTCTGCCAGCCCTGGCAAACTCAATGTCGCTTTGCGGTCAGGGCTTTGTGACGATTTTTTTCCATGTCTTGAGTTTCGCAATGGGCCCCACCAATCCCAGATGCCTTACACAAGATCTCTCTGGTCCCTGTACGCACTTGAACTCGCAGTGATGCAAAGATACGGCCCCAGGGACCCACAAGTCAGTGCGTCTGTCTGTGATACGGCAAACTGAGGCCACGTTTTCGAACCTCTGACACGCTGCCCAGGCACTGCACGGTGTATGGCTTTGGCAAACACTTAATACCAGAGGGCAGAAACGATTTTCGGGAAAGGAAGTCTGCGGTTTCTTAAGCATGTGTGCAGGACAGAGAGAAAATTTTATTCTGCCTCCATGCTAAATAAAACTCCTGTTCCTTATTACAGCCTAAACGGTGGAAACGTTGTTTCATAAACAGGTTTAAAATTGTTATTTTATTTTTTACAGAGGGCAAGGGTTGGTGGAAGAAGGAATATATGACTTTGTTAAGACAAAGAAAAAGAACATTATTATTATTATTATTACTATTACTATTTTTATCTGACCGGGTCCTGGGCTTGATGATAAACTCTCTGGAGGAGAACGCCACGACCATTTGACAGAGTGAGCATGCACAGGGAGAGGTATTTTAATGAGGAGAGCTCCTTGGGCTTCTTTAAAAAAAAATCCTTCTTGGTTTTTTTTCAGTGTCCAGAGAAGTCTCATGAAATAGAGTGTCTGCTTAAATAAAAATGATTTCAGAGCTGTCCTATGAATTTCGATCTGCTTCTCACTAGCTCAAACCATTTTGAGTAAAATTTTGAGGATAGTTTAAGGCTAAAGGTTTAAATTTGACCAAAGGGTCAGAAGGCAGGGATGGTATACAAACACAGAGAGGTCAGCTGAGTGCAGAAGAATACATTTTCAATGAAAATGACGGAATCTAAACTTGGAAGTTTTCTGCACAAGGAAGGTGACACACTTTTAGCTGTCACTCCGACTCCTCTGTCCCTCCCTCTGTCCTTCCCAGTTCCTCTTCCACGGGTCCCTGCGGCTCCTTCTCCCCAGCCCACCTGGGTGCACCGTTTTTCTACAGGACACACATCCACCACCCCGATCACAGACACCCACACCTTCGCCGGCTGTCAGAACGGCTGGTCTGAAACGCACACACATCAGACCCCAATCCCCAAAAGCTGCATTCGAGCGGCACCTTAAAAACAGCAGACACAGCCCGTGCTCGAGACTTCCACGGAGTGGTACACCGTTTGTGGGGCCACGGCCCGTGGAAGCCAGTGGCCTTGGGAAGACCGTTTCTGGTCTCGCAGAAGCTCAGATGTTCCCCGTTCCTCTCCTCTCGGCGCGTGGCAGAACCCGCCACTTCCCTTCAGACTCGGGACTCCCAGGCAGGAGGAGCAAGCAGACTCCCAGGGCCGGGCTGTCTCCGAGGCCTGTTGCTTTTCTTTCCTCTCACCCTCCATGGGCACAGGGGGGTTTGGGGAGTTTCTCCCGCAACACTGTTTTTGTTTAGTTGCCTGGTGTACTCTGTAAGGTTGTACACCATTCCTCTTGATAAACCTGGGCAGTTTTCGTGGCTGCAGCTCAGCATCTGGAGCCAATGGCTAACTTCTTTGGAGACACGCAGGGTTGGCCACACGTCCTCTGAGAGATTTCGAACCACTCCCAGAGCGAGTGCCTCAGCCCTCCCTCTGCCCGAGGGAACACCACCAATGGCCCCGCCTGGGGCCAGAGAATGACAGGAAAACGAACCAGACAATTGTTAGGACACCCTCAAAAGTACAGCACTGTCTCATTCACTGTGCAGGTCGCTGGGGACACGGAGAATCCCGTCCCTCCAACGACTACCTTTCTTGACGTACGTTTTTCCACCGCCGTGTCACAAGGCAGATGACTGCAGGGAGCTGATGTCACATTTCTAAGTGGCCTAAAATGCCAAAAGAATCATGTTTCAAAGAATCGTTTCTCCATTGGGGAACACGGTCCAGGAGTCTTTTCTTGAAGAGTTCTCATCGCTACCAGAGAGCGCTCCTGTCCAAACCACAGATGACTCACGAGAAACTCCCAGTGCTTGGTACCGGAGGGAAGATTTCACGGGACTATAAATAACTTCCAGTCAAGCCCTATTCAAAAGAGTCCTTCCTGTTCAACTCTAATTAACCTGGAAGTGACTGCACCAAAGTGTTTCTTGCAATTTTTCTGGGACAAGCTACTTAATGCCCAGACCCTCCAATTCTTCATCTGCAGGCTGGGGAGAAGACCTACCTTGTACATTCAGGAAGGAGATTCAATAGACAGTCACAGATGAAAAGCAGTGCAGGACATAATTACAGCATGCGTTAACGAATGGAATTAACACCACAGACTTAAATCAAAACCCCGTATAATTACAACGGTTTGGGTTAGACTTTCAAACTTCTGAGAGATACCAGGGAATAATCCTATTCCCTCTATGGACTCTATGCTAGGTCTACCAATTGATCCATAGACTTCTTTATATCAGCATTATAACTCTTATGTAAAATCGCCCACAACAAAAACACAGCTATTTGTGTGAACTGAACCTCAAAATCAAAATGGTCCGGAACCAGAAGGGATGCCGTGGACAGACAGACCGTCAGTGATCAAGCCGGTGTCCCTGTCTCCGGCCGGCCCCCCAGGAGCTGACCCTGCCCTGAGCTGAGGACGCACCGGCCAGGATGTCCTCGGAAAATTCGCCAGGAGGACACCCGTGGGGACAGGGCTCTGGTGGGGAGCGGTGGGGTTTATCCTCATTCCGGGCAGGGAGCTGGGCCTGACAGCCTTCATACTTGGGCGCTGGGCTGCGGATGGCACGTCGCAAGGGTGGGCAAGGTCAACTGCAGGCCCTTTGGACCGTGGCAAGGGGGCACCACAGCCCCACGGACCAAGGGCGTTTCTCCCCGAGAGTGGCAGGTGGGCTGTGAAGGCAAACACGCAGCGGTGTGAGGGGAGCGCGTGGGGTGGGGGGTGAGCAGTACCGGACGCAGGGACCTAGGAGTCGGAGTGCCAGGCTGGCTGTGCCCAGGCAGCCACACACCGTCCGTCACGCCGAACAGCCCCCCCTCACAGGCCGCCTGTTTGCAGGTACGTGCGATTGCTCGGATGCCCGGTAAATACGAAAACTATCGTGCTTCCCTGGCTGCCTGCCCTGCAGCCCTCGAAGGGTGCCCTCGCTTACAGAAAAGACTGAGAACGTGGAAGTTCTCCCCACTCGCCCCGCAGCCTGGTTGCCCCATCCATTCCTGTTCTGGCTCGAGAACGTTAGCCCACAGTCAACTCCAAGGGCACAGGACAGCCCTCTGAGCCCAGGGCACGTTGCGGCATATCCCACGATAGACCGCCGTTCTCGGCCCGTGACTGTGTTCAGGTTGGATGCTGTTTGCAAGGGTCCTGCATGGGGTGGGGGTGGGGCGGGGCAGGGCGGGGGTGGGGAGGGCACGGATTCTCCATCGCAGCACCCCGGGAGCCAAAACGGGGGCTCGCCCCACCACCGGGACTGCAAGTGTCAGCTGTTCCGGAACACGCCATCCGCCAGAAGTACCCACGCAGAAGTCCTCTTCAACCTTGACCCGTCACCCGTGGATAACACCCCCAGACTGTGCGACTGCCCCGTGCCCCACCACCGGTTCCCAAACGGCTTTCGCGTCCATCAATAATCCCGTCTGTCACCATTGAGTAGACGATTGTAGAGTCGTGGTTTCCTTCGATCCTGTCATTCCTTCTGCATTTCCAGCTGGCATTCCTCTGTAGAGAAGAGCTCCCCGCAGCCCCTTAAAAACTCCCCCATGCCCTCACATACCCCTTTTTATTCATGGTTATAATATATTTTCTCTCTCTCTCTCTTTTTTTTTTTTTTTGCTGCTCAGATTGTTCCATGTTTGACTCGCTGGATCCCCTTCAAGCCAGCTCCCACGTCCTCCCGACACACACCTGGCATTCTTGGTGTATGCTCTCACTTTGTGGAACCACAGACTACTCCGGGCCCGCCTGGCACTCCCCGCGCCCCTCCATCCGTGGAATCGGCTGCACCACCCACAATGGAGCCCTGAGTCCTTTAAGAGCCTGACAGAATTTGGAAACCGGGACCTGCTCCTGCGCTCACAGTGACAACTCAAACTTCTCAAAAACAGAGGGGACTGGGTCGCCATCCCGCACAGCGTGCATCTGAAGAAACTCATGTGTGATGCTGACGTCCTATGAAATGGATACACTTGCAAAAACTATTGTGTGTTTTCAGGGGCATTAGAATTCGGGATTTCTTTCATCCGCAGGGTCTTCAACCACGCTTTACGGTGAGGCGTTGGCAATCACAGGCTGAGACCCGGAGCAGACCTTAAACGAGCTCACTCTTCACTTTAACGAGCCTCGGTCAGGTGCTAAGTTTGCTCTCCCAAATGGCTCGCTGGGAGCCATTTTTGATGGCTAGATTATATAGAAATATAAAACATCACTACACAGGCCCAGGTACGTATGCAGCAGCAACCAGGTAAAAGGAATTTGGGAGACGGCGCTAAAGATTTTCTCCCCCAAATTGGCAAATGATACCAGGTGGAGGCCGAGCACCCCTCCCCCCGCTGTCTGTGGGTTCTCAGCCTGTCCCGTGCGAGGGACAGATGTAGGACGTCACTCCAGCAGGGGACAGCTCTTCAGAGATTCTGTCTGAGCGGCTGCTCACCAGCTGTTGACAGTTCACTCCACTTCTACCAAACGTCACAAGGGTTTTCAAACACGAATGAGGGCTCTATTTTTGCTCGCCCAACTTGTTTTTTTCCTTAACTTCCATCGAGTTCCAAGAAGGTGAATTAAATAGCTTACTGGGTTTTTTTTTTTCCTTCTTGAAAAAGCTGCAACTTTCCGAAATGGCAGGCTGCCATTGGTAGCGGGTTGCTCTGCGTCTCTCCTGTGGATTTAGACCGTGGCTGCGGGCTGGGGGCTGAAAGGGCCATTTTTCAAGCAGCACTTGGGTTTTAGGAGCCAAGAGGGTCCTAAAATCTAACGTGTCTCTACTTTTACTGGGGGGAAAAGGTAAATTTTTTTAAACCAGAGGAGAGTAGGTGTTTTCACTAGTTTCTCTCCTTTGCAGTCATTGTAATTAAGAAAACCATTCATCAAAGAACTTTGACTAGTGTATGTTGGCGTATCAACGTATTTTTCTGAAAATGTTGCCAGTTTCTAAGCCACTTTTCATGTGCCCATCGTCAACCTGTATAGGGATGCTTCAACCACACATTTTTATGATTCTGATTGTGTAAATAACATTTTACATCAACCTTCAGTAAGTCAATAGGGCACGTTTCTAGTTAAATGCTTATAAGGGCCTTCGTTTGTCCGCCAACAACATATACTTTATGGATGTTATAAAAAAGCATTTTATTTACCTAAGGAAAAAGACAGCCCGTTAGGCTAAAACAACATATTTTAAATCATGTTTTTGCTCTAATTTATCACCTGTAATGCTGAACGTGGCCTCCTACGGCTTCAATACCTTAGGAAAGGAGAAACGGAGTCTCCACTTTTTCCAAAGAGAACTCAGAGATGGCTGTGATTCTAGGTCTGTACCCTGATGCCACGCTGTACTGGTTGACCGATGAAGGGATTATCGAACAAATACGTAATTTATACATAACAAAGTCCGTGAGTTTTCCTTGATAATTGAGCTATTCCTGGCTGTGTGATTTCAGGCATTGCCAGGTCAGAGATCACTCAAAGTCAGAATTTCCCTCTGGGTTCAAGTTTTTCTTTTCGGAAATGTCCCTTTCCGACCGCGTGAAAGCTGGACAGTGGGAAAGGCTGATTTAGAAAATGGGTTCATTCGACATACAGTGCTGGAGACGAGCTCTCCGATACCCTGCCCCAGCAGGAGCTGACGAGCTAGGAGTCAAATACGCTACGGCCAGCACGCTCCTTTTTGCCTGCGAACCTGACCTTCCCTTCTGAAGCTCAGGGATGGGGGCAGATGATTGTGAGCTGGCTCTGTCGTGAAAAGTCGTTCCAGGCTGTTCATGATGTCAGTCTCCAGGAAGCATCTTCAGTCCAACTCTGTCCCTCCCTCCTCCTCTTTAGGTGCTGACTTCTGTGGTCCCATACTGACCTCGCCCTTGCTCTGGGGAATCACACTGCATTCCAGGTACCGGCTTGCTTGTGGTACTTCCCCAGTCAACTGCATTACCCTGTTCTTCTTTGTGTCCCCACTACCCACACAGAGCAGCACGTGGCAGGTGGTGCTGGGACACAGGTGTGCACTGACTGATTAAATGAATGAAGGACTGGGCCCATTCATGGAAACTGCCCATCGCTCTGGGCTGCTCGAGGCAGATTCAAAGGCAAAGTCAATCCCCGATTTATTCCACGACCTGAATCAAGGCGCCAGTTCAGGAGGTACATGTCCAGGCCCTAACCTCTCTAGGAGGACGTGTTCCCAACGAGGGACACACCACCCCGAGGGGACAAAACCTATTCCAGGTGGGCGTGAGAGCTATCCAGATGTCGCAGTGGTTTCCAGTCTTCCTGGGCTTAATTCCACCCAAGTCTTATTCCAATAGGGACAAATTAAATGACAGTTGACTCTTGAACAGGACAGGTTGGAACTGTGTCCACTTATACGTGGATTTTTTTTAGTAAATACCTGTTTTCCATCTACAGTGGGGAGTCCACGCGTGCGGAAGTCCCGAATGTGCACGGAATCCCTTTTTATGTAAGGCACAGCAGCGTCCGTGGATTTGAGGGACACGATAAGTGTTGGGGGACTCAAAAAAATCACACGTGGATTTTCGATTGCGTGGGAAGGGGGCCCTAACCACTACGTTGTTCAGTGGTCAACTGTAATTTATGTTTAGATTTATGTAAGTCCGTTTAATTAGTTAACTTAGATTCCCATTAAGTATGGCCGATCTAACGTCAGTTGCACTCCGGCTGGATGAGGTCCAACACTGAGGTCCGTGGTAAGGAAGAAAGAGTCAAATTGCCCAATTAAGGCATTCCCAGGCGTCCGACTTCAGTGAGAAGAGATCCCACATGTCGGTGTGGGTCTGTAGCCCACTCCTGCGTATCTTGCTAACGTCCTTGTCGCGCCTGCCGCAGCGCCATGGCGGGAGGCAGGAGGCTGCAGACACAGGAACCAAGCACCGGGTGAGTGGGGGAGACCGGGGCCAGAGGGCAGGGAGCAGGTGGGCCGCGCAGCGCTTGCCCAACGGGAGATTTGTGAGCTAACGAGGTACCAGCAGGCAGGGATGTCCTGAGGCCAGCCCCAGGCGCTGCCTTGATTCTGTCCCGAAATAGAGCACTAGGAACCATGTTGTCCTCAGTGTCTTGACTTCAAGTTCCAACTCTACCAAAAAGCCGTGTTCCTACGCCTCTGTCCCCAGACCGGGCCATCACCGATCAACACTGCTTTGGCGCCTCAGGTGAGCTCCCAAGGAGTGCACCAATTATGCAGGCTGGCTGCTTCTCCTGGCCTCCGCGCCTGCTGGTTCTGCCTTCTTCCTCTTCATCTGAGAGGCCAAAGCATTCTTGGTCTGAAATAGCATGCGGCCCCCCGGGTGATATGGACATGCACGTCCCTTGCTCAGAAAGCATCAAGGACGTCAAGATGGGGACAGCGGAGCAGGAAACGGTATGACTGCGCAGATGTGCCCACAACGTGGGCGCCGCTCGAATCTGCGAGGACAGGGGGACGTGATGGTGGGAGCTGGGGGACACCTCGGTGAAGAGATCACAGTGCACTCATTAGGGATTCTGGGCAAGAACGGTCGCCTTCCCCCGCTGTCATCCTCCCCCCTCCCAGCACACCCTGTGCCGACGAGGCTTCCAAACCTGCACGGCCCTCTGCTGCCTACGGCATCCAAACTCCGTGCGCAGAAGCCCCTCAAAATGTGGCCCCAGGGGGACTCTCTGGCCTTGGTTCCCGGCCCTTGCCCAGCGCCCTCTCCCCGCCCCTCCAGCCGCCTCCCCCGAGGGCTCCTGGAACAAGCCCTGTGTCTTCTCGTCTCCAGGTCCCTGCCTGATAGGACATCCCCATTCCCTGTCCCCTGCCTGAGTGCCATGCCGGCTTCAGGACTCACCTGGCTCATCACTCCTCATTCCTTCCTGGCATGCCCTCCCCCTCCATGACCATTTCCCTGGGACAGCCTGCTAGCTGGCCAGCCCGCCTGCCTCCGCAGCACCTCTACTCCGGCTGTCTGTCTCTAACAGCAACCACCAGGGTGAAGCTTGAAGGACTCCGTGTCGTGGTGTCCAGTCCCGAAGAGATCCACCATGAGACGCCACTGTCCTCCTCACACACAGCACGAGAAGAGTCTCAAAATTATACCAGGCATCCTGCTGAAGCCCACGACCAGGTGTTCACTGAGCAGAAACGAACACCCTCAGTACCATCCTGGACTCTGACGCTGCCGCAGATCCACCCGCGGAGTTCCAGTCATTTTTCCCTATAAAGCATGGCGCTCCGTCCCTCACAGGCCAACAGTGGGAAAGATCAAATCAGTCATGCCTGGATAGGGATGCTCATCTTGGCTACACACGTCATAAAACTCGGTTAATAAAACAAGAGCTCTCCTTCGTCTTTGTGGTCTGCTCCTCACCGGAAAACTTCTCACCACGCCCCTGCAAGAGATGCCTTCCAGTTGCTTCAAAGAAGGGGGAATCCGGCGCTCTATTTCCAAAATGCAGTCACAGGAACACCGCCCAACGCGGGCTGCGTGCCTTCCCTGTGTTTTACATCGGAGAGTGACAGAGAATCTCACAGTTTACTTCTTGGTGGAGGATGGTATTTCAAAACATGGACCATTTTGTTGTTAAAAGCTTCTTGGCAAGATAAATAAATAGAGGAGGCAAAAGGAGGGGTAACTGGGAGAAGAAAAATGAGCTCTAAATTTTATTTCCAAAATCCTCTAAATGAATACATATGCTCTTGGAGGAAAAGAGAGAGATGTTTCCCTCCACGTGTTCCTCTCCGAAACGAGGAGGTGTGGAGGAGGGCACCCCCCCCTTGGTGCCCCCAACCCAGAGCAATGTGTGACTGTCAGCAGACTCCATGGTTTCACAGAATTGTCACCAGATGGGTCCTCGTAGACACGAATACACAGCCAGCCACTCAGGAAAGAGCTCCCAGGTCACTTATGAAATTCAGAAATCTTCCCTAAAAATGCAAATTTTCTTTTCGTGTCTCATGTTCCTGGCATAGAAATACATAACAAAATACATTCCATAGTCCCTAAATGCATTACTAAATGTGGTCAGATGTATCACAGATCTTGTCTGTTGTAATTTCCTCAAGAATTTTCAAATGGAATGAAATCACTCTATTTAAACACCCGCTTATTATATTAGTGCAAACGTGTTTGAGGTAAGGAGAGAGTGTGAGCGGTGAGCTGGGTGTTCCCACCCCGCCACCCAAAAGGCTCCTGGGTGGGGCGGAGCAGGGATCTCCTGGCAAAAGGAACCAGGCTGAACCAGCAATTAACTAGGACAAGCGACAGTCCCCAAATCCTGCCAAGTCTCAGAAGAGGGGCTGCTCACCATGTCCACCCTCTGTGCAAACTGCACTTCTGCCCAGGTCCCATGGAAATCAGCCTATGATATAAATTCTCCTCTCTTGGTCCATCCTGAGCTGCTGCCCCCTCCCCCCGCCAAGGCCTTCGCAGAGAACTGAGGTTGGCCACCCGACTCCAGGGAGAAGTTTGGGTCAGGGGCTGTTCCACAGGACCCTGCCTGTCCATGTGGACCCCAGTGGTTCCCGTGAGACTCTCCCTCTGGGAGCCTGGATCCATGAGAGAGGTCGCTCAGTCCCATGCTGGTCCGTGATTCCAGGTCACACACACGCGGGTGCCACGGTGCAGCTGTGTGGATCACATGTGAGCAGCAGCAACCCAACCGGAGAGGGGAGGGATGGCAGAGAGAGGGTGGGAGAGAGAGAGAAGGAGAAAGGGAGGAGGAGGGGGAGGAGAGAATAGCAAAGCAGAGGACCAGACTAGGCAGGGATGTGGGGCACGGAAGGGAAGGGAAGACAGCTGCCCCCCACCCGAGCTCCCAGCATCATTCCATCCCGTCTCCAGCCCCTGGGATTCGGCTGCATCGATTTCCTCCATTTCCACTTCCCTCGGGCTAGCTTGAGTCCTGCAGCTTGGTCTGCAAGAGCTCTCTCCACCTTCCTGTCTGAGACCTCTGACCCTTTCCTGCGGCCTCCCCCTGCACCCACAGCCACCCCACCCCCACCAGGGTGAACCTCACCTTCTCACACTGGTCAGTTAGAATATCTGAAACTGTCTCCCGCAGCAGTAAGTGAGGCAACTTTGAAATAACCGATCTTTGCTCTCCCTTCTCTCTTGAACTGGGGGCTTCGGGCCCCCTTCACTAAAAAGCATTTTCTTTTCAAATCGACTTACCTCTAATCAGAACCAGAAGCATACAACCCTCGGGCCGCAACAACAGCCCGGTGGTGAGTGCGCCGTGAGAAGCCGCTGTTTCTCCTGCGCTTTGATTTCTGGCTGGTCGACCCGATGTGCGTGTTCCCAGCCCCGGAAAAAGAAAGGAAAAAGAAAAGACCTTCTATCTGACTGGCCATGTTTTTTAATGATTTCCCACACTCACCTGCCAGAAAGCCCAAGGCACAGAAACACTAATAAGGGCTTCCAATAGTCGAGTTTCTCCCCCCAAACAGACTTCCCCTGGAGAGCACCTGAGTCAGCCGGTCACCGCATAACAAGCCCCCACAAAACCTGGGATGGGGACTCGGCCCCTGAGCAACAACCAGAAAATTCCACGGGCAATTCAAGCCCACGCAGAGGCTCAGCAGAGTGAGCTCCACCCCTCACCACATGGATCACAGTTATGTATATTTAAGTGCATCCACAGTGGACTTTGGGGGATTTGAGCCTCACCT
Organism: Trachops cirrhosus; assembly: GCA_028533065.1. Classification (NCBI taxonomy): domain Eukaryota; kingdom Metazoa; phylum Chordata; class Mammalia; order Chiroptera; family Phyllostomidae; genus Trachops; species Trachops cirrhosus. Next base: position 91,542,676 of record CM052546.1, on the reverse strand, counting down.
CTGTACTAGAGGTGGAGCTCACGATTTTCCTGAGACGGCCTGCTCGTGTTACAAACGCACACGGAGGTCACGCAGGTCTTTTTCTTTAATGCGCAGCAGTGAGACAGTCCAGGTCAGTTCACTGTAAGGAATTTTCTGGTGGGTCTCTAACCATGAGAGGTCTCTCTCTTGCCTTCTGGGCCAGGTGAGGGGCCACTTTGCAGCAAACTGGAGCTGGAAATTGCCGGAGTTTAAGGTTATCAAGCAGATCATACCGCCCTGCCATCCTCTCTCTTCCCCCAAAGGGTGGGGTCGGGGGAGGACGCAGGCTCTAAGTCCAATACAAGAGTTTCACAAAGACTGCCCCCTGATGGGGCTCCAGGGCAGACCACTGAGTCAGCTCAGGAGTGGCATCTTCTCCAAGCTGCTGAGGGGTGAGTGTGAGGTAGTGGGGACCAGACCCTCTTGGAGGCGCCCCAGGCCTCTAACGTTTCATTGGCAGCTTCCAGGAATACACTCCCACTTCCCCTTTCCTGCCTCTGTCTGTGGTGTCAGAGCCATCGGGCACTCTTAGACGTGATCTAAAACCCACACTCACTAGTGGATTCTACCTGTTCGTCCAGGGCCTTCCTGTCGACGGTATCGTGATTCACGGGACGAGATTCCGGCGCAAGCGCACGGTGAGGCTCGCACCCCCGGCTCCGCCTCCTCTCCCGCCAGCTCGCTTCTTCAGCTACCCGGGCTGCAGCGACCCTGTGCCAGTCTGGGGACCCTCCATCTGTTGGTCCTGCCACCTTTTCCAGCTTCTTCCGTGGCGCCACGTCACGACGCTTCTCCCATAACAGCCCGGTCAGGCGGCAGGACCCCCCTCCCGGGGCCCTTCCTCCTGGCCCAGCTCCACCTCCTGGCCTCATCCCCGCCCGCACCTGCTCAGCTGACAGTGGCTGCAGACAGGCCGGTCTCTGTGCGAACTCAGGGCCAGAACCTAGAGGGGGCCCTTCCAGCTGGCCATTCTGCCTCACTCCCTCCCCACACTCGGCCCCTTTCCTGGACGGCGGTTTCCTAGCTTCTTTTCATCAAACCTGCACCCCATCCGCACCTCTGTTCCCCCTCAGTGGGTCGCCTCTCCCACCGCCCCCACTTTGCACCGAGAAAATGGAAGGAATGGGGGGGGCGGGGGGGAGGGGGGATTTCCACCATCTACCACCCCCAGGAGCGGCCAGCTCTGCCTTGGGGGCCGTCAGCTCCAAACCTCCCCTCTCTCATCCCCTCTGTGCTGTCTGCCCCACCAGCAAACACACAGCCCGTCCTTCTTACAAAAACGGGACCAGCCCACCCAGCTTTCCTTATGTGGCTGCCCTCCTTACTCTAAGTCTTCCCCTCTTCTCACCACTGCCGACCTAATTTTCATTCTTCCTTTCCCTGAACGCTGGGCTCCAGCAAAATTAGCATATCCTTGGCCCTGGCTGAGGAGCAGTGTTGGTTCAAGGTTACAGGCAAGAATTGATCAGTGAATGAGTAGACAGGTGGAAAAGCAAGTCCATGTCTCTCTCTCTCTCTTTCTCTTTTTCTCTTCCCTCCTCTCTCTCTAAAAGTCAGTGGGTAAAAAAGGAAAAGAAATTAGCGTGTTCTTTTACCTCGAGTCACGTGGTTTGCTTCCTTTCCTTTTCGCGGTGGCTCTTGCTGCCCCTCCCACCTGTATTTGTCATCCTCAATGGAAATTCAACCCTCAGTCCTTCCCAAATTTCCTTTAAGACTCACCTTAAATCCCATGAGCTATTTTTATAATCCTTTCAGTCTAAAGTGATCTTTCTTTTTCATAAACACCAACAACCTTCCACAAAACTGACAAAGTGATCAGTTACACATCCCTGTTGTAGACAAGATTGTGGCGTATTTTTCTCTCCCCAGCTTCCAGAATTTTTAAATACGGTATTCGTTTAACTCCAATTTCTCTGCACTGGCACCTGAATGAAATTGTGAATTCCTTGACAATAGTGACCGAGGCACACCCGGATAATGAATTCCCCCAAGCACCGCTCCTCCAGCTGCGGTCCCTGGACCTGCAACCTCAGCGCTACCTTGGAACTTGTTAGAGATGTAAATTCTTGCGTGACCCCCGAGACCTACTGAATGAGAGATTCTGGAGGCCCTGCACTCTGTGCCTGAACAAGCCTGCGGGTCATTCAGATGCCAAAGTCCAGGAACCAGTGCCCCGGAGCGTCTGAGGCGAAGCCCGGGACATCCAGCTCTTCAGTCAATAAATATTTATCAAGCGCCTCCTGCCTGCCTGGCGTTGTGCTCGTATCCAGGGCAGGAGCCGAGCCGCCCCCACCCTCCCAGGTGTGGAGCCGAGTCGGGGAGACAGGCGTTAATTAAGTGATCTCACCAATAAATATAAAATGGCAGCTGTCGCGCGTGGTATAGAGGAGGCGCTGTGAAACTCCAGAACGGAGAACGGATCTCGTCTAAGGGGCGCGTCTGAGACAGCGTCACTTCGGCGGGAAACCGGGGCTGAGTGTGTGTCGTGAACAGGTGCCCGGGGACGGAACCACGTGCCCGGCTCGGGGAGCAGCGTGTGCAGAGGCCGGCGAGGAGGGAGCAGGCGGCCCGTGCGGCTGGACCCCCGGGAGTTCGGAGGGGCCCTAGGACACACGGCTCTTCCATCCCACGTTAAAAGCCGTGGTCTTTTTTCTGAAACGTCGGGAAGCAATGTAAGGAAGGCTTAAAGCAGGGGGGCCAGGGTTCGGTTGGCATGGCAACATGATTAAAATTACGTTTGGGACAGATCGCCCGGGAAGGAGGCTGAGCTAAAGAGGCAGGACCAGTGAAAGTGTCGCTCCATCGTCCGAAAAACGGGAAGATGGAAGCTTAAGCCCCAGGACGGGCAGGCAGGGAGGTGGGTTGGGAAAATATATTGGAGGTAAAAACCAACAGAATGTAATGATGGATTTGTATCAAAGATAAAGAGAATCAAGTGTGAAGAAGGACTCCAGGGTTTGTGGTCACATCTGGGTGAAAGATGGTACCATTCCTTAAAATTAAAAAAACAACCAGGAGGGCAGCTGCCAGACAAGAGGCAAGATGAACGGATGGCTGTCACAGCTCCTGACACAGCGTTAGGGACTGTGGGTCCACAGAGGGAAGGGTTTCGGCCAGCGGGGTGAGCCCCCTTCACCGCGACAGGAGAGAGAGGCGGACCGTGGGTGTGGGCGGGTCAACACGTGGTCCCAGCCGCCGACTCCCGTCTTTCCACGGATCCTATTTCCTACGAAACAAGCAGCTTCACCTGTTGGTGCAGAGCGGGCTTGTGGCTGGGAGGCGTTCTGGAGGAGGTGGTTGGTGTTCGAGGTTCGATCGGAGCGGAGCAGATCTGAAGAGCTGTCGCCAGAGATGAGAGGTTAACTCCATCAGAGAAATGCTTGGCTTGCCAGGGGTTCCTCGTGTGAACGCGTCCCGACATCCTTCTGAGCTACCGTGCGAATACATCCGGCAGAGTTCGGCTGTTGAGCCATCGCCGCGGAAAAACACAGAAGGAAGCTCATCGAGGAAGCTCCCTGAATTCTTTTCATTCCAACGGGATGGAGAGGTGGAGCTTCCGGTACTCGCAGAAGTGTATAGATGAATGAATGAATGAACGAGGGAATGAATGATGAGGGATGAAAGAATTCCGTTTCATACATATCTCTAACTGCGTTCCCAGAAAACTCCTGTAGGGCAGTAGCCACGGCCCGGCCATATGCACGTCATTGTGAGGCGGAGAAACCTCCCGCCTCCAGCCTTGCTCGAAGGCAGCCCCCTTCTCGGGCTTCCAGCATTTGCTTAGGGTTTCGCCTGTCACCTCCCCTCTTCGCATGTTCCCTCCGAGGAGGCCACGCTGCAGGGGGCTTCAGTCGAGCATCGGGGCTGACCCTGGGGAAGGCTCCAGGGTCTCATTACCAGTGAGGACGGGGAATGAAAGGGCCTGTGTCACTCGAATGGCATCCAGAAAGCCACCTCGTCCCTTCCCATCCTGCCTGCACTCCAGTGGGCTTGGAACCCGCCTCCCCGAGTCTCAGCTGGGTGATATGTATCGTCACTCTGAGCTAGGGACAGACGGGGACATGGCCCTGGCACCGTTTTTGAAAAAGTAATCAGGATGGGAGATTCCACAGGCCAGGAATCACCTGAAAATGTATTCGGAAGTTCCACAAACGGACCCTTGCAGGACATTTGGTCCCGTCCGGGTGTCCACGGAGACATTTGGTCCATGATGGAATTTTTTGTGGATTAACCCTGCAAGGCAAAAGTATAAATAAATGTGATGGGCTAGGTGAAGCCGGGGACATGCTCCAAGTGTGGACGACTTGGACAGGACCAGCCAGCAGGAACCTCCGGTGTGGACCAGCGCTGCATACAGCCCTGCGCTGGCCCCGGTGACACTTCCCACAGTGAGACAGCAGCTGGGTCACGTCATCCTGATAAACCCACACTGTGGTGCATACGAAGCCGTGACAAATGGGAATGATCTAACCAAGTGGAAAACGTGGTTACGTAGGAGATGCTGATAAAACGTTTATGAAAAAAACGAGATGCGAAATCACAGCTTCCGGGCGATCGTGGTGGCATGAAATGTAATGTCCCTGTGGGGTTTGTCCAGCAGAGGGGGTTCAGGGCTTTTCCCCTCTGAGTGATCACCCCGAGGGAGGGAATGGCCACATCCCACGGGGGGCTCACGCTGGGCTCCCCTTCGGCCCTCCCAGCTCCTTCTCCCCAAAGTCATTCTCCCCACCAGCCCCAGGGTACGAGGGTTCTGATGAGGGATGCGTCCCAGACCCTCCAGGGACCATGGAGGGGGTGGGGAGGGATCAGGTAGGGGGTCCCCAATTCCTGCCTTCCCACCTCACCAGAACAGATTTGATCTCTCATGGGAGAACTCTGGTAAGATCTGATATGGTAGCAGTATGGTAAAATAAATGATAAAGACCCGTGCCGTAGCTTCTGTCCGTGCAGGTGGGCGGCAGAGCTCGCCGGCAGCTTCTATATTTTCTTCTCACTAAATTGTATCTGTGAGTTCAAGTTGGCATTCCAACCCCTTAATATCTTTCCCGCTCTGATTGTCCCATCCTCTGTGGTTTCTGTCCCTCCCGGCTTGTGCCATCTGCAAGTATGATCAGCCTGACAGCTCCGTCCTCGGACCAACTCAGAAATAAAAATATTGAAAGGGCCTGAGTCCTTGAGGAAGCCCCTGGACCCCTTCCTCGGGGTACACGAGCTCATTAATTAGTACTCTCGGGGATGGACTGTTCAAGTCGGTTATCCGTCTACGTGGATATATGTATATATGTAGGGATCTCCCACCTGGAGCCCAGATCGAGACCTAAATGATGGAGTCACATGTGGCAGAACGGACAGGCCCTGGCAGTTAGTCACCTGGGGACTTGTCTGAGCCTTTATTTCAACATCCATTCATCCTCCCTGCTGGCAACACCGACGAATATTTATCTAAAGGTCATATTTATTTTATTAATGTAAAGACGGCCAATTGCCGGTCGCCATTCGTCTCACAAAGTTCACGCTTAATAAAGATGATGAGCTTAGATGCGGTGCAGGGAATTAGAAGCTGTTTTCCAGGGTAAAGAACAGGAAAACCAGCAGCCACGCTTGGGAAATCACGGGACGGATGAAAACGCGTGAGCTGCGGCTTCTCGGGGAGAGAGGGCTGGGCGCTTTTCTCGAACACGGAGCTTCTTGGCCACCGCGATGCAGCTTCTGGCAACACGTGAATCCACCACAGCTGCTGTGTGGACCCTGCAAAGGCAAGTGCCAGGTTCTCTTCGATGTGTACGATGTGTTTTCACCCAGAGTCCGGGTACTGATAAGGTGACGCTGGGGAGCCAGGCAGACTTGGTGTCAGCAGGCGGAGAAATAGTGATGCTTTTTGCACATGAAGTTGGCCTGGTGAATGCATCAGGAAGTCTGCTCAGGGCCGAGCCAGCCAACTCTAGCCAAGACTCAGACCCGAAGGACAGGCAAGCAAATGGTGTCACGGCGAAACGCCTCTGTCCCACGTGTAAGCCATCAGGACTCCTGGTGGTCACTGTGTCGTCATCACTGGTGGCCAGAGCTCCTTTCAGACATGCCCCCCAAAACTGAGAGTGGACAGAACCGTGATAGAAAACGAACCAGAAGATTTGGGACGAGGAGAGCCCGTCCTTCCTGGTACGGCCCCAGGACCAGTCCCTGGGACTCGGTCCCCGTCAGAAATGGGTCGTGATGATGTGAGTTCTGCTACATCACCTACTGTGTGACAGTCTGTAGTACAGAGCGGTGAACTCCAGGAGGTACTGCTGGTCTCAGACGGGGACATCGGACCTGAACACGCCGGGCGTGTCTCCAACCATCCCCCTGAACATCATGAAGAGTGACAACAGCCAACAGGATGCTTCGTAGGGACAGCCTCATTTCCCCAGACTTCAAGTCCTAGTCTCCCTCACTCTGTCCTGGCCACTTGTCTGTGAGACAGTTACTGCTGCCCATGTCAGGTTTTTACGTGCTCACTGAAAATTTACTGTTTCCTTCGCACCTTTAGAAAGACAGCAGAAGTGGGGCCCCTTTTCCCAAGAAAGGTGTGAGACTTGAGGGGGACGTGGGAAATAATCAGTTGTATTGTGTTTATGATGAGGCCTACTATTACTCACCCCAAGTTTCGGGACGTAACGCAGGAGTCAGAAAAGAAGACATCAATTACTACAAGTGTTAATGAAGACAATTTTCATGGGGATACAATTAGAATAACTTAAAGAAATACTTTTCAGCCCTGGCTGGTGTGGCTCAGTGGATTGAGCACCAGCCCATGAACCAATGGGTCGCTGGTTCGATTCCCATTCAGGGCACGTGCCTGGGTTGCAGGCCAGGCGCCCGGTAGGGGGCGTGTGAGAGGCAACCACACATTGATGTTTCTCTCCCTCTCTTTCTCCATCCCTCTCCCTCTCCCTGAAAATAAATCTTTAAAAAAGAAAAAGAAAAATGCTTTGGAGATTTAAATTAATTACCATTTATTGAGAGCCTATTATATGTACCCCAGATACCACACTATGAGTTCTAACAAAATTATTATAATTTTGTAAAAATAATAGGACTAGAACGGAACTTAAAAAATGTATATAGCCCTGGCTGGTGTAGCTTAGTGGATTAAGTGCGGGCCTGTGAACCAAGAGATCACGGTTCGATTCCCAGTCAGGGCACATGCCTGGGTTGCAGGCCAGTTCCCAGCAGGGAATGCACAGGAAGCAACCATACATTGATATTTCTCTCCCTCTCCCCTTCCCTTCCCCTCTGAAGATAAATAAAATCTTTAAAAAAAATGTATATAGATGCTATATGATGGTGTGGGAATTGTAGGAGATTTCTTTATTAGTATGTATGTAGTTATTAATGAAGAAAAAGAATTTGTGAGATTTAGGCAGGTAAGCATTGGAAATATGTTGAAATTACAGATGGTACTGTGTGCAAAAACACAAAAACAAAAAAACGTGTGAATAAACTAAAATAAAAAAATTTAAAAAAACACGGGGCCTGGTTAGTGCTGGGAAGAAAGTGGAAACGGAGCTGGACAAGCCAGACGAGTCGCAGTGCAAAGAGCCTGGGCTGTCCGAGGGACTCACATTTGACCTTTACCTGCGGTGCGAACCCATGAAAGGCCCTGAAGAGGGGTAGTCGGAGCATTGATTGGGGTCCCCCTCGCAGCAGACGTGAAGGAACGACTCAGGTGGGTCTGTCCGGAGCCCATGACCCTCTGCATCTCCCCGCACTTGTCACAGGTGTTTGGGGGTCCCCCACCAAACTGTTCTAAGGACACGGGCACGACCCAAGGGCCTCGCCCCCCGAAACCGAAACGTGCCTCCACGTAGATTTTATCTCTACAGTTCAAACAACACCTTTATTTTCTTCTACTGTGTATTGCCTTTGTCTTAATAAGAAATTAATATTTAAAAATTTTTTAATGATTAGTTAATGAAAAATCAATTGATAAGTTAAATTAATGGTACGTACAGATGGTTCCTGACTTGACGATGGTTCTACTTACGGTGGCTTGACTTACGATTTTTCACCCTTACCGTGGTGTAGAAACCGCAGGTTCGGCTCTGAGTTCCGAGCTTCTCCGGGTCGCTGACCTGCGGTATGGGGCTCGGTCGCGGAGCTGGGCGTGGCTCCCAGTCACCCGCGTGGTCGCGGGACCGAATGACCGAGTACAGTGTGGCCTTAAACGCAGCCGTCGTGGAGGGGATACACACTGTTCCAGTCGGACATGACCTGAGAAAGTCACCTCTACCCCCTTCCTGCTCTCAGAGGACACCTCCCACAGTAGGGCTGAGGACAGTGGGGGCGGGCCTGGCCCCACAGTGGGTCTGAGGGGCCAATCGAGGCCACAGAACAAGGAAAGGACCGACAGGGTTTGGTGCTGGTGACACCAAATGATTTTTAAAGGAGAAGGCAGTGGAGAAAGAGACAACTCCCGTCCGAGTGACCGGGGGAAGCAATGTCATCAGCAGGAATGAAAAACCTTCAGGTAGAAAGCTCGCTAGAGAGAAAAGCGAGCCCGATTCCACCTCCGCTGCACCTCGCCTCCCAGAACAGGCAGGTGGAGCCTCCGCGGAGAAGCTGAACCTTGGAGGAACAATGAGACAGAACGCCCGATCCAGCAGCCAGGGGACAGGGCCCGCCCGTGCTGGGCCGGGAGGTCGCGCAGGGTGGGGGGCAGGAGATGCAGTTTCAGCCTCAAACCGCTAGGGGACGGTGTTTTCCAGACAAGCGAACAATCACGGGGTAAGACCCCGAAGAAGAGACAGAGCCGATGTGAACAAAGACAGGGGACATGCCTCCATCCGGGTAAGGAAATGTGGCACCTTAGGAAAGGGGAGTTCAAGGAGGGATGGGCATCGCACTGAGAAGGAGGGGGATTCTGGAGGACCCAGAAGAGCGACGGATGAGCGAAGCGGATGCTGGGGACGTTTATGGAAAATTCCACATAGCAATAGCCATTGGTGTCTCGTAATAATTGCCACCTTTCTAAGTGGAATGCCAGTTGCTGTCACCATTCAGCAGAAATGAAGAGATATTAGCAATGGCCATATGGCTGCAGTGCCATTGTTTTAAAAAAAATAAGTAAATCTAGAGAGACTAAACTGAAAGTCTTGATGTCCACCTTTTCCCAAGGAAGGCCCACAATTTTCCTTGACCTGGAAACAATACACATTCGCCTGGGTGCTTTCTGTTTCCGTTGCAAAAAATCAAAGGGGAAGTGGGGGCGGGGTTTGAGCCATTAGAACCAGACAGCCAGTGTGGCTCTTTCCAGCACACAGCATGCAGCCATGAGTTTAGCCACAGCTGAGGGAGAACGAAAATAGAAACCAAGTGCGGGGTGCTGATTTTTGCTGGAGCCACGTTCCAGTTCGAGGTGCTCTAGGAAAACAGAAAAACCAGCACTGATGCCCAGCGCTTCACAGTCCAGCCCCTAGTTGTTAGGTATTCAGGCCGCTGAGGTTGCAGATGTGGGGAAATGTTTTTCTCGGTGAACCCAGGAGGCGAGCTCTGTTACATAATGTGCATATTCCGAATCCCATGGAACATGTATGGGGGGGTGGGGGTACGTTTATACCACGTGTTCACTGGTGAACTCCTTGACAGGATAGCAGTGCAAACCGACATGACCTCTCCCAACTGTGAGAGCACCTTTTTTTCTCATGTGCCTCCTTCAATAGAAGTAAATGAAACTGTTCATTCCAACAAAATGTGCCCTTTCTGTCATGGGGGTGGTGGTCTGTTGAAAAGTAAGCACGAGTCAAATCTGGTTGAAGGAGAAGTACCCCCCCCCCAGCAGCATAATTGAGGTAGAAAGCAGAGTCAGGGCTGAGCCCCGTGAGGACAGACCCCGGGAAAACTCGGGGACACTCCTGGGAGGGGAGCCCCAGGCCAGGCCCCAAAAGGCAGGCCTGTTACTGTGGCTCCCACTGGGTGAACACAGCCATTGTCTTGCCTTTTAATTAAACATCATTTTAACAGTGACGAGCCTTCTTTGTTAATACATGTGTTTTTCCATGGGTGTTTCCTAGGAAGAAAGTACAGAACACACACAGACACACTGACTCATGATGCTTAAGAAGGAAACTGATGAAGAACGATACAGAAATGCAAAGATCTCTTTGTTGTTAAAATGTTCAGGAGACCATGTTCAGGAGACCAAGCTGCGCTACGATAATCAGGCAACTATGTAACGGCATTTATAAAACAAGCTGCCTCAGTTTTAATCACAGAAAAATACCACCGTTTAATTCTTTACATCATACTATTTTGGAGGTTTTTATAGCTCTTTAAAATTCCTGTAGAGCATCGAGCTCTATCCAGTAAAATGCTACAAATAGTGTATGTAACATAATTTTCCACTGTATTTTTCTTCTGAAAAAGCACTCTGTTTGTAGCATTCAAGCAGCTTAGGCTGCTTGAAATCATGCAATACCCATGTGCTTTTCAAAAGTCACGTTTCATAAAGGGCATTTATTCTACAGAATTAAAGTTTACTGAATAGTAAATAGAACTTTAAGTGATGCGAGCTGTCAAAACCCCTGAATGTCAAGGTTAAAGCAGATAGTCCTTTGTGATTTTTGCTGCTTCGGAAAAGGAAAGCAAGCCAAACAATTAAATCAAACTGGCCTTACCTCAGACTTTCTTCATCTTTGTATATTTGTCATAAATAACCATTTAAATATCCCTCGAGGTTAATATTTTCTGGTTCAATGGGAAAGCACAGAAAAATTAATATATTCATACATAATATGAAGTAATTGAGACTGGAACGTCTTGTTTGTAGCAAATTTTATTTTCAAATAACCATGAAAAGTATCCAGTTACTCTTCAGATTCATTTATAAGATCATGCAAGATGTAAACATGAAGTTCCAAACGAAAAAGATGTTCCTGACAATCCTAACGGGTGAGAAAAGATACACAGAAATGCACACCCAGAACTTCCTACATATGGCTAACGCCTGGACCCTTATTCTTGCCCGGTCTGTTATTTCAGCACGAGATACATGTAGTGCAAAGAAGCAAAACCGAATATTCCCAGGGAAGAAAAACGTGTCTTTAGGATGCATGGTAAGTGTGAGTTTGCTGTATTAATATTCACAAAGAAGTGTTGGAAGGAGCGATGTGAGATGAGCATGTCTATTTTTAATGCAGCGAGGAAGAAGTTCCATTGTGGTTATCCTGCTGCTCACATCATTGGTACACGTGTCCTCAGGTGTCGTGCATGGTTCTGCACTTTGGTTTCTGCTACGCAAACAGGTAAAACGAAATGGAAATGTTCCCAGAGGGCAATCAAAAGAATGTAGTGACTTAGAATTATAATTTGTTTTAAAAATAAGGTCAATGGTAATATTATTCTGAAAAACAAAATTATAGGGGCAGAATAGGTATGATAAAAATGTTTCAGAATCAGTGACACCAACAATTTTTTTAAAAACTTCTATTTTTTGATACTGGCTGTAAAGCAAAGAGCTATGGTTTTACTGTAGAGGGTTTTTATTTATTTAAATATTCAGAGTTGGTTCCCAATTACTACAAATATAAAACAGATCCAAAAGGCTGATCTGGAGTTTGTAGAAATGCATGGTCTCAGAGAAAATACAAAGTCATTTCTTCCGTCAGGACTCAGTCCCAGCGCCCTTACTTAACCCCGGTGTCTGCAGAGCATGACAAGTGACAGGTATTGAATCACCTCGAGCTCACGAACTCTCTGCACGTAAAGCCACCTTTGTTTCTAACATAGCTGATGATTCAGGAGCCAAACTCCATACAAAACTAGGTGTTTCTAGTTATCTTTTATAACAAGGGGATTATCCACAGGCGTTTCCTTCGGAGCCTTGAAGACCGTGATTCCACATTTCCATTCCAGAAGGTTCCCCTCTAACACTTTCCGAGTGACCCCCGCCAGCCCACCACAGCAGAAAAGGAGATCGTATTTCTACGTGGCTCTCAAAATGCTCTGACTCCAGAGAAAGGTTACTGTAAAAGAATGTGTCGTGGATTCTTCTGGGATTGTGTTCAGTAAAGCTATCTTTTTTTTTTAGGTGATGAAAAATCACCACGGTCTTAGAAGTGTTTACTTTGGGTGCTTTATCAGGGAGTTTTATCCTTATTTGAGGCATAATAAAACCTGCCCATTCTATAAGTCAGCATTAACGTGCCTACAAAAACGAACAGACAGATACTCACAGTAAAGCTTTTCCTGCCCAAGATCAACTTGCCAGAAGTTAGACGAACCCAGGCACCTGGGAGGCAGAAGCTATGAAAACTTAGCGTCCTGATTCCCACCAAGAAGTCCGCATCCTTCGTTTCTGAGCTAAAGAGTAAGTGTGTCATTGCCTGACTCACAGGCAGCTGGACTCCCTGGGGACAGACCTTCGACTCTGTCACCTGCTCTGTTCTCTTCCCACTCACCTAATTAGAGCTCCTTCCTTTCACTTTTAAAAAATGTGCCTGCTTCGAATTCGTAGTATTTTTTTTTCAGATGTCTACTTTCCATTATGTTCTTTCCCTCTTTGGTCTCTTCCCACATTTCACACACCAGGCACATACTTAAAGATCTGAAAACCAGGGTGAGGTTCCAAAATATTTCTAAACAAAACTGCAGTAGGTGATGCAAAAGATGAGGAATCCCTGGAGAAAAGGGATTCCGACAAACTAGCTGGAAATGTACTGGAAAATCTGTGTAAGTTGCTGCAGCCACAGAGGAGGTTTCAAAGAGGCATAAACATTCAGGTTACTGACAAAACCAACATGCTTTGCGGTCACTCAGACCAGTCTGCTTGTCATGGTGCATTGCTTTTTTTTTTTTTTAAATCAGTGAGTTGCTTTTATTTTTTTTTTAGTATTCAGGAAGTGAAAGCATTTAAGAAAACATTCAAAATTCTGAGAATACATGTCAGTGAAATATTTAATGTCTGTCATTCATAAAAGTTACATCATTTACATAGGGTTCATTTGTATATAATAAAAATTTCATCATAATGAAAAATTTTCTGGAAAGTTATATGTTAACTTGTTTAACATACGCTTTGGATATACAGCTAAATAGGAATCGTTAAAAAATTCTTCAAATATTCCCTTTACAATTAAAAAAAAAACCTCATTCCTAAATATGTGTTTCTCTTTCAACTTGCTTCTTTGTTTGCAATATCACATGTAGTTTGAACTGTGCAAAGATTGGACCTTTGCGTAGTTCAGAACGTATCTGTGTACGTCAATAAATTTGCTCATTGCATAGCGAACACGTAAACTTACAGAGGGTCTGTAAATTTTACTCTAACAATCTAAAACATTGCTGAAATTTTACATGATAGTTTATTCTAAGGTTTATTTTCGTTGCAATTTAGGGGAGGGTTGTTCTTTTTTAGTTTTTAATACATGTCAGTTGATACAACAAGAAGTCATGAAAAGTTAAAACCCAAGGAAGTCCTTTTACCCTGGACTACCAGAGTTGAACCTCATAATATTGTTCGACTTTTCTCCTAAGTACAAATTAGAAATGCATCGTGCTGCCTCTTCAGACAGTGTTCAAAATTCATTTCAACAGTGTGTATTTAACATAAAGTTAACTATGTTTGCATCAAATAAAATGTTTATTAATGAAAGCTATTTATCATACAAGAAACAGCAAAGAGAATTCGTCACAGAGATGCGCACTAGGAGTGACAGGTGGAAAAGTGCATGCAGAGATTTCTGTTGAAAAAGGGAAGGAATAAACAATAATACTAAAGTTACTGGGCTTTGATCCCTATCCTCTCAAGTGAGTGGTAGCTTTTCTCTGAATTTACAATTGGAAAGCGCCGTGAACAGGTCGGACTAATACACACTGGCAAGCGGGCGAAATGCAGGTTGGGGGATATACAACCAGTATGCTTGACAAATGTGCGGAACTTTTTTTCAATAATAATTTGCTTCAAATATGGGGTGTGCATATTACTGCCAGGTTGCTCTGTTTATACACGATTTACCTCATTTTGTTTTAAACCACATCAGTTTAAGCCTCCATTTGTGTTAGAAACCATAAGAACAGAATTGTTGTTAACATTCAGTAAATGACATTTAAGTCTTTCCTCTCGCTTGCTCTTTTTTTGTTTTTTTTTTTTGTTTTTGTTTTTTGTGTTTTTTTTGGCTCAATAGATTTTAGCATGTGTGATTCTGATAACCTAATATTGTCTTTGTCTTCACTGCTGTGGATTTCCGATCAAACTTTCCCCTTCTTTTAATACTTTAGGGAATTTTCAAACGTCGGGATGTTTGGCTGTAATGCCCCAAGATTTGTTCTCCCTGAAAAAAATCATAGTGACAATGTATTAACTACAGAGCAACTTGGCTTTTAGGGGTCTGCAAATTTCTATTTAGATTTACATATATCCACTGGTGCTCAAGAGACCTGACATTAAATCTTAATCATATTTAAGGTTTCTTTCCATGCAATGACTTTAGCTGTTATCTCTTTTTTTAATTCTAAAAATTGGGCTGAGTCAAATCCATGGGGCATTACTTTTATTCTAAGAAAATATATTTATAGGCAATTCTAAGTTGAACTACATTGCATATGCAATGGCGTGTACATTTAAAAGGAATCAGAAGTTTGGAAATCTCAAAACTATTTGTATGTTTGAATATTTAAAAAAATTTTGTAATACTATTTTAATAGCTCTTGAATACAGGTATTGGAAAACATAGTCCAGTTAGACCTTAAATAAAACTGCTGGGAAATAAAACTCCTTAGATTCAAAGTGGTTTATTCACACAAATTTAATAGGATAAATCACAATTGTTTGGTCCATAAATATTTAGGGGAAATAGTTTCTATACAATGCATTTATCAATAAACAAAGAAACATGGACAATTTTGCTAGGACCACTTACTGCACTAGAAACACGAAGCTCAATATATAAGATTATTGAATTTATCAACTATATTTGAAAGAGTGCACACCGCTTTCTATGACATGTCGCCCCCTAACAGGATACACCATAAAAAGAGTTTCAGAAATCAGAGGTAAAACAGTACAAAACTAGTGAGGTGTCAAAGGGCTTGAAACAGTTAATTTAACAGACAACACATATATCCTGATTTTTCACAAACTTACTTCCAAGTTATATCATAAGGCACATAGGAGAACTGAGTTATAATTAGTCTACTTAATAAAGTAGATCTATAGTACCGTATATTGTTCTGCCAAAGAACAAAATTTATAAGCATCAACATTTTACCTGTAAAAGTGTATCAATAAGATCTCAGCCTTACCAAGGTTGTTTGGTCTGGTTAGTGGTAAATGCCCGAAGTGGAATAGAAACATGAAAAGTCAAGATTTAAGCTCCATAGAAGATGATAACCACACTTGCTGAGTACACCACGGCAGTCACGCCTCTCCTGTTACAGTGTTAACTTACCTTCCATCACACTTTTTTTTAAAAAATAAGCTACTTTCTGTGCTAATTTTCTAAAGACCCTGAGCAAAAGTTACAATAATGCACTTTAATGTGGGCAGTGAACTGTCAATATGTAACCACGCACCTACACAGCCAGAGGACACCTTTAAAATCTATTAAATAGCCACTTTGACCACCAGAGGAGATTTTAGGGGTCCAAAAAGTGGAGAAAATGTGCAAAGTTATTCTTAACAATCCACTAAAGCAAGACATATATCTTGACTTCTTTTTTTTATTTCTTTATTATTTTTTTTAGGAAATCCACAATCTAATTGTAATTTAACTACAACGGAAGCATAGAGATGAACATTCACCACTGCCCAGACCATTAAGATTTCCACTTAAATTAAAAGAAAAAAAATGCTACTGTAAACTAGGAAATATATTCAGATCAGCATCCACGAGGCTTCTGAGTTTATCTACATTAAGACTAATGACTTCAAATCTCTAATGTCAGAAAAGTTTTATTTTTTTCTGACAAATATATCAACCTGTGCCAAAGTAAAATAAAAGCAAAACAAAAACAAAGAATTCTCAGTGGCAGTATTAGTCACTAAGTTTCTTTGCTAACATGATTCATGTAGCATGCCAGATACAATATCGTGGTACAGCTGAAGCCAATCCATAGAGCTATTAATTAAGTTAATTAAGTTACGCTGATTTTTTGACTTCTTAAAAAGTTATATTTTGCTTATTTCCACTTTCCCCGGGGGGAAAAATTAATTTAGAAAGAGTGGTTTTACAACTACCATCTGTGGCTTTTGGAAGTTAAACGAGCACAGAATTTGGAGTTCTAGCTGGAATTTCAGGGATTCGTGGGGAGCTTCGGTACGATCGGTATTGTTCAACTGTCCAAAGGCAGCTAACTGAGGGGACTTTGGGACGCGAAGGGAGAGTCCCCTTCCTGGAGTGGAGGCCCCCCCTGATAAAGTGAATTAACCCTTCACGTTTGAGTGGCTGCAGTTAGAGCTTCTGTTTTATCATATTTCCTTCTCATTTGTAAGAAAAAGGAGCGACCAAAACATGTTTTTCAGTTTCAAATTTTTAAAAATGTGAAGTGCTCAAAATTGCAGAAGTATACATACAATTGCAAGATTTAATAAAGAGCTGTAATTGACTATCTGATACTTCATTAACCTAATCTTTTAAGTGGGATTATGATTATCCAAAGACCACTCTCTCTTTTTTTTTCCCCCTTCGAAATTCCGGAAATAAGTAACATACAATTGTAAGAGGCACTTAGAATGATTCAAAAACTCCCCTTACCGACTGAAAGATCTGATTTTTTTTTAAACCCAAATACACTTTGTAGACAAAAAAATAAATAAATACACTTTGTAAAGGAGACAATACTGTAAACTCATTCGCCAAGTGGCTGCGGATGCTACACCCCACGCTGTCGTTTTTATTTCCCAAGTATCTTGTGGATTGGGGGTGGGGGGCGGGGGGCTGGGCGGGAAGGTCTCGTAAATAATAAAATAATAATTAGAAGGAGGAGGAGGAGGAGGAGAGGAAGCGTTTCCAGGAAACCAACGTTAGAAAAGGTTCGTTAAGGTGGTCTGTGAGGGGCTCCCGGGCTCGCGGCCGTCCGTGCTAGAGGTCACGGCTGTCACTACAGTGAGAGTGGGGTTGGTCAGGTCTGTTAAAGTGGTCGCCGTGCCGGGCGGGGTGAGCGCGCCGCTGTCCGCGGAGGGCGGGGCTGGGAGCGACGGGCCATCCGCCTTATCGACACCCCCATTCTCCTGCCGCAAAAGGTTCCTTCTGAATTTGGCTCGTGCGTTTTGGAACCAAACCTGCAAACCAATCCCAATGGACCTCTTTACCGATGTTTATTTTTAGACTTTGTTTTTCTCTGCCTCTCTTTCCTTTTTTTTTCTTTCTTTCTTTTTTTTTTTTGGTGGGGGAAGGATACAGGTTTCTCTTTTAAATATATCTTTTAAATATAATTGTTTCTTTTTCTTGGGTCAGAAGGGCCTTCTCTCTCTCTCTTTCTCTATCCTTTTTTCTTCTTTTCTTTTTTTAAGGACAGACTCATTTAACTAACACCACAATTGGCACGTGCCCCACCCCCACCCCAGCATTAACAAGAGCCACTGAGGACAAATGATACAGACGTGGAGACACTGTGGAGATGAAGGCAGGAGAGAAGGGGCAGGCCATACACCCTGACCCATTAACCACTGTTTTTGGAGAATGATGAGGAGCGGGGTCCCCAAGTTTCTCAAAGTATGACTTGCTCTTCTGAAGTGAGAGTCGCTGAAACAGGTTTCAGGCTGTTCCTGAGTCTGGCACATGGTGGGTGCTCTTGGCACAGGACCTATTTCCAGGCCACCAGACCCCAAAATGCCCGCTGTTGGCCTCTGAGACGTGGAGGAGGACCACAGGTGAGCCACTGCACCCCCTGGCGTCTCACTGGTGGGACAGTCTTACCCTGCTGCCTTTACCAAAGCAAGTGGACAGCTGATCTAGCCCCAGGGCCTCGGTTTTTAAATGTGGTTCGTTGAAAGGGGAAAATAACCAATTGGTCGCTGAGACCCTCACCCTACTGTGGCTTTGAGGGAGTTGGAAGAGAGGGTCGGCCTGAATTGGGGGTGAGGCTGCTAAGACAGGCCAGCAGGTCCCCCACAAGTCTGTGCGCAGAGCCCAGTGGGGAAGGAGCCCCCAAAGCCACAACTTGTGAAGATAACATCCTGGCATCTGCAGACTGAACTGTGCTGACTTCGGAGGACCCCTCTCTCCACCTCGGGGAGCACGTGGCTGCATTTTAAAGACCCTGTCTCTCTCTTTGGGCCCCTTCCCCGAGCCCCTGCATAATCCCAATACACCCTCTGGGACAGTCAACTCATGAGAAGCAGTCCAAGAAATACATGTGTGGCTCAACAGGGGAGAGAACTACTTTTACAGGTGAGGGGGAGGGAGATGTATGCACAGCCAACGATGAAGCCTTCTTACCTGCAAGACCCTTTTGGTGAGGCCGGTCTTCTGGGCGAGCTGCTTGAGGTCCTTGGCGTCCGGGTTGTGGTTGATGGCGAAGTAGGATTTCATGGTCCGCAGCTGGTGGTGCTTGAACGAGGTGCGCATGCGCTTGGTCTTCTGGGAGGGCGGGTAGGGCTGCTGGTCTCGGTCCAGGTGGTCGGCCTCATTCTCGTTACAACCTGTGGTGGGCCAGGGAAGCAAACGAGGGCTCAGTACAGACATCTGCCTCGGCAGGGGGAGGATGCTGTGATCATGAACTACAGTGGGAGAGACGGTCCACCCAGTTAGGAGAGGCAGCCAGGCAACAGGAGGAGGTCACCCGCCAAAGTCAGCCAAGCTGACCTGTGAAGGTGGCACCACCAAAGTTTATGCCCTAGAAAAACATTAGGTAAATCTCCTCGTTTGTTTAATGGTTGCTAGGAAAACTTGAGATGAATTAGTGCAGGAATGAGAGAAATCTCCAGGAATGAGAAGGAAAAGCCCTTTTCTAATGTACCTACGTGCATCCACCCTCCACACATACAGAGACTCCACACTAGGTCTTTGTGACATGACACCGGCCCTCCGAAGGATGGCTTTCTGTCCCGGGAGCTGTGCAAACACCTCCTTTCAGCTCCCTCCAATCGGAGGGTTTCTGAGAAACCAGCCAGCTAAGGTCGGTTCCAGTTTCTAGCCTTTTCCACTATTCCCACAACCTTCTCCGTCAGGAAGAAGTTAGAAAGTGCCTGGAGGTGGGGGAAAAGTTACACAATGAAAATGTGTAGATTTCTTATGTAATCATCAGAATATTATTTTCGAGGGCTTTTGGCTATAACTGGTTCACGGAGCGGGCTGTGTCAGGCAGAAACCTGTTTTTCCTTGGAGCCGCTTTAATAAATCTTTCTGGAAGAGCACGGGCCCACCCAGATGTGTCTTCACTCGGCTCTTGCCTGAAGCGCTCCCCACGGCACCAAGATGACAGACGCCGGCGCTCATTCCCAGGCCCACACCTCGGCCCCGTTGCTCCGGGTGTCTGTGAGGGGAACTCGAGCTGTGCCCCTGGCTGGCCTGGCACCAAATGGGGGGCCTCTTCCCTCCCCTGGCAAAGCCCTCCTCGGCACAGAGGGCTGAGCAGCCCAGCTTCTGGAACCAGCCGGAAAGTCATTATCCCTGGGATATGAAGCTGTGCATTTAGAAGGTCGTTTCCAATAACCTACTGGCTCCACATGGTAAATGCGATTACCAAATGAAAACATCTTGCTAAATATTTACTCAGTCGGCCAACTTGGCAACATACAGGACATGCCAATTTCTCTTCCTGTAATCCTTAACGCAGGTATTTATCTGGTGCACATTCAGATCTGATCAGCCTGAATTTCTGGTGCATTATAATAGAGTATTTAAAATCAACCCGATCATATCCTTGGGGGTGGGTTGGGGAGAGAGGAAAGAAACCTTAGTGCAGATGTGAGTGAGGCACCTCTTAGTACGAGCTGTTCTACTTTGTTTGGTAAAATAGTATCTGCCTGCTATGCTCTGGTTAGAATTACTTTCTAAAAAATATTTCTAGGAACTCCATATATATACAGATACATCAGGAGGTCAGCTACTGTACATCACAAAATGTATTTAACAAGAAACTCTTGCTCATGTAATGAGACTGGGCATGAACTAATGTCTCCTTTGTCTATATTTCCATAAGACACAGAAGTAGGAGGACACCCATGGCAACAGAGAAGGTGAGTTCCCCTTTGAGCCTTTTAAGTCAAGCACAGGACGAGAAGCCCAAAAAGCAAGCAATCAAGATTCTGCATCTCCGGTCATCAGTAAAATCATCAGTGACTATTAATGCAAAATCAAGCCAACTTGAGGCAGACTCTAAGTTAGGGTACACACCTCCAAATGTCGACATAGACACTTTAAGCCCCACCAACGAGAATAACATATGCCCGGAGAAAAGACAGAGAAGGTGCTTTGAATTTTAGCCTATTTCCACCCAGCGGGGATATGTCAAGTTCAAATATCCAACAGAATTGCACTTTCATATCCTCACATGGATGAAACTGCCATAAAACCACACTTATCTCCAGGTAACTGAGCTATATTTCACAACCAGATTATAAATGTACCCACAGCAAAGTGGGCTGAGAGGCACATGTTAGTCACTGCAGGCTGCTTCCGAGATTTCATCCCTATCATATATAACACGTAATGCCTCCTGAACAGCACGTTAAATTGAATATTACACTGGGGATAGGAGACTTAACTTGTGTTTGATAATGACCTTCGCCATCCTCTGCCCCAAAGTCATATTTCTTAGAAATGAGTTTGATTCCTAACCTAACCGCGTACTCATTAGCCTTTAAAATGGAGTTTGTGAAAAATAATTTTAGAAAGCCTTGATAAAATTGTTTCTCCGAGCATGCATCCTATTTCCATTATTGATGACTTTTTAATCAGCAGAGAATCTCAGTTCATTAAACACAATAATGGGTCTTGTTTTCACCCAGAATACAATTGGGTGTGTGAGGAGATGGTTAGCACTTTATCGAACAGAGAGGACTCGGTGTGATTTTTCTGGGGCTGTGTTATCACGTACATTACTCAACTTAATAGAGCAATCCATTCCGTCCGCAGAGTAACTCGTTGCAATATCCTAAATGACGTGCGTGGGGGTACAAATGCATTATGTAAACCTGCCGGCGATGGCGTACCCCCTGGGTCTCCTTCTAAAGCTATAGGGTTTCCCGCCCTGACTTATGAGATGAAATGATAACTCTCTTCAAACTGGCTTAGACACAAGTCCTAAATACACAGCTGGTTGTGGCCACGTGCACGAGAACTTCTAACCTATTATTTTATTTTGCCGTCACTAACGAAATGGTCGCCTGTACTCAAGTGAGCTTCTGTTCCCAGGCCGCTAACCTTCTGAGAAGCAACTGATCCCTGACAGACCACCAGGGGTCAGTGCGAGGCCAATTTAACAGCTACCGGGAGCTTCTGAAATTTGGAAGGGAACAGAGGAACCAAGGAAGCGAGGTTTTGAGAAGGGGCACAGATGTTGTCTCAGTTCATGCTAAAGTACCCGAAATAAGAGATGCCTGCCCTAGACTAACTCTTTTCACCCCGGGGAGGGTTTTATTTCAACCCAGCATTCCAAATAAACTTTCCGTGTCTCTCTCTAATGCGTCTGCCCACTTGCAGAGATAAAACTAAATTAGGAATATCCGCATTAAAAGGCATGTGCCTTATGTCAAACACCAACTGGTTTTTGCCAGTGCTCACGTCTTCTCTGGAAGGCTTCGAGTCACAAACATATTTCGTGTACATGTTTTTTGCAAATACGTCTGTGTGTAAAATTATACTTGGTACCAACGTTAGTTACTCTTTCCAAGACTAGTTTACACTGAAGCAGAGACGGCCACATAAGATCCAAGGAAAGCTGATGAAAATGAGTGCAAACTAAGGGTGCATTTTATTTCCTACCTTCCAGCGTTTTTTAATTCGCCGAAGCATTTCTTTTGCAAGTTTTGTAACACACTGGCATTCGATTCATAAACATTTTTTAATGCTGGGTGGATTTTCTGGCCGGCACCTTTAACCCCTTTCCTCGAGATTATTTTCACCTGATAGTAAAGAAATACACACTATTTACTGGTACCTCTGGGGAGGCCCAGAAAGGACGGGGGGAGTTAATTAAGAGGCATCTGGACTAGTCCTGTAGAAAGTCCTTGGCGGCAGGGAGGCCTCAGCAACTTTTCCTCCTTCAAGGGCAAGGAAGCGTCAGCCTTCTTGAGAACCTCGTAGCAGCACTAATTTGCAAACAAAAGACCGAAATGGAAGGGAATTTTCATCCTTTTAAAGAAATTAATTTGCACTCGCTGGTTCTCCTCAGAGCAGTAAAGGCACAAAATTCTACTGTCCTCACAGCTCCTCGGATGGATCTTTCCAGCATAAAGGAAGGCTCAGAGCAAAATCAAATGTAGCTAATTAGAGGAAATAAACAGGCGAAAAGCCAGGCCGGCATCCACCGGACAAGAAATGTCCTTCACCTTCCTGGACTTTTCAGGAGCTCAGGGATGTCCTGCTTCCGAGGGACTGCCAGTGATGTGCACCTCTCTCTCTCTCTCTCTCTCTCTCTCTCTCTCTCTCTTCCTCTCTCTCTCTCTAATTAGGGCACTAGGGCCTTGGTGAGTGGCTCCAGATTCCGATGTCATCTTATATTAATAAAGAATAATTACTGCCCTGCCTTGTCTTGCCCCGGGGACCCCGCATCAAAGGAGACCAAGCATGCGCGCCGGGGAAAGTGGCCCGAACCAAAGCCCTCGCCTGAGCACGGCGGGGAGAGCGCAAGGCCGTGACCCTCCGCTGGGGGTTGGCAAAACCCAGGGGCGCCCGCCGCCCCGATACAAAGCCGCCAGGGTGGGGGCCCTGGCGAGCCGTTGGCCCTTTCCCCTTCGCCCAGTG
Organism: Trachops cirrhosus; assembly: GCA_028533065.1. Taxonomy (NCBI): domain Eukaryota; kingdom Metazoa; phylum Chordata; class Mammalia; order Chiroptera; family Phyllostomidae; genus Trachops; species Trachops cirrhosus. The sequence goes on along the minus strand of CM052546.1, from coordinate 91,519,769 downwards.
ACCCTGGCTCGAAACCCGAGAGACAACGGCAGCCGCGCTGGGCTCCCCATCCCTGCTCTGCTTGGGGCGAAGCGCGCTGCCCAAATGGATTCATCCCCTTCCGTTAATTCAGCCGAGAACCCAGGAGGGAGTGGAGCAGAGGGCTGGAGGGGATGCCACGCACCCAGCGGGTCCAACCCTGAAGGTTCTGGGCTCCAAGCAGGGCTCCTCGAGCCCCCTCGCTCACTCTGGTTACGTGACCTTGGGCAGCCCGCTTCTCTGCTCTGCAAGGGCCACTGTTGAGCCAGGACAGAGATCAGGTGTCCTACCAGACTCCTGGGGAGCAGGAAGGGAACACTAACAAGATCTGAGTGAGCGCTGGATGCCCAGCTTCTGGCTGGCGTCCAGGTGCTCCTGGGGCCAGAGTGGGGTTGCCACGGTGAGCCTCCGAGGCCCCTTCCAGCAGAGGGATGCCCCTGGCCTGAGTCTCCTACCCACTGGGGTTCCCAGATGGGCTGGACCAGGGCCAGCCCTTAGGCTCCCGAGAGTTGACCCAGGGCTTCTGGAGCCACCCTTCCCCGTGGTTGGGGCTCCCAAGAAGAGCTGCCCCCCTTCGGAGTTAGACTGCCCTACTCAGGCCTCTCACCACCCTCACCTTCCCCGGGCGGAGGTGGGGTGGGGTGGAGGGTGTGGGCTGGCTCCCAACAATAGGAAATGCGAAAAGGGGAGAGATGGATGCTGATGGGTGTGCCCTGAACAGCAAGGGAGAGGGGCACTTGGCGCCCTGTGCCCCTGTTGGGTTTTTAAAGAAAAAGGGGCATTGGCAGAGGACCGAAGGGCAGGCCCAACACCCCCTGCGGCCCCAGGGGGCCTGACCTGAGGCCTCTCTCCACCCCCCTGGGGCCTGGATCTGGGGCTGGTTTACTGCACCGGGCAGGAGCTGGCAGGCCGGGCTGAGGACGAAAGGGCAGGCCGGCTCAGCAGCGAACACTAATTCCCACCCCCCAGCAGCTTTTCACCAAGATGGGGGTTTGGTGCTCCGACCCTCTCGCCAACTGTTTTCCTGACAAACGCGGGGCGCTCGAGCACAGCCTCTGCCCTCTAGGCAGACTGGGGCCGGGCTCTGAAGATTTTTTCCTTTTTTTCAGCACGAGGAGAACCTTCTCTGGGGCCTGTGCCGTGGCTCCCACACAGGAATTGCCCTGGGGCTGCTTGGCTCCCAGTGGGGGGCAGACACTAACAGGCTGGTTAACTAATGGGCAGCCAGGGCTGGGCTCCGCCCGCCCGGGAGGTCACTGCAGCCCGGTGGCCGGTCATTAGAGTGTCTTTCGCCGCAATCTAAACAAAGGTTTCTCTCCCTCCCTCCCTCTTCCTCTCACGCTCTCCCTCTTCCACCCATCCGGGAGAAAGGGGCAGTAGTGACAAGGGCCTGTTAACAAAGCACCTCCTGCGACTAGATCTTGGACTCGAAGACGCTCCGCGGGCACCCTCCCAGGGCCGCTGCGTCTAGGGATGCCGGGCGGCGGCGGGCGGGCAGGACCCACCTGAGTTGTAATTGACGATGTCCACTCCCAGCGCCGGGCTCTTCCGCTTCCGGGGCCGCCCCTTCTGCACCGTGCCCGTGCCGTTGAAGTAAGGCAAGGCCAGGCCGCCGCCCTTGGCCGCCAGCTCGGTGTAGCTCAGCGGCGCCGGGTACTCCCCTTGCAAGAGGGTCTCGAAGTGGGCGCGACAGTACACCAGGCTGTCCTTCATGCCGAAATGGTCGCCCGTGGTCAGGGTCTTGTTGCAGGTGGAGCAGGTGAAGCAGCTCAGGTGGTAGACGGAGTCTCGGGCGCGCATGACCATCTCGGAGGCGGAAATGCCAAGGTGGCAGCGGGCACATCTCTGCACAGAGAACCTTCTGGAAGGAAACAGTCGCGTCAGGGCGCTGGGTGAAGCAAAGGCAGGGCCGTCTCCCAAGCGTGACCGCGGGGGGCTTGGTCAGCAGCGGCTCAGGCCTAAGGCCAGAGGACTGCGGAGGAGAGGACAGGGCCCTCTAGGCCATTAATTTCATTTGCTAATTGACCTGTTCTGATAAACGGGACAAAGAACACTTACACTACAATGAGAAGAATCAGGCAAAGCATCCTCAGTTTCCTTCTCTATAAGATGGGGATTGAGGGGGAAAAAACTCTGCACTAGCTAACTCACAACCTTATGGCAAGAATATTAAATTGCAACGAAGGTAAAAACGGCTCCACCACTCAGCATTCTAGGAACGAAGGGTGGCATTAGGTTTGGATGGGGGAGTGTGCGTGCAGCGATGCAGGCAGCCCCGGAAAACGACTGTTTTGCAAAGGAAAGCGGATTCTTTTCTAACCGCCTCTCTGGCTCTGGCTGCGCGGAGCTGGAGCTGGGTCACCTGCTCCTCGTCCTCCTTCCCTATCCTGCCCAGCAGTGTGGGGTGGGGAATGACCGTTAAACAGCCTGCCGGGCGGTCTGGGGGTCTGGCGAGCAGGCTCCCGCCAGCAGGAAAGGGAACTGGGAACCGAGTGGCCTGGCTTTCGGCGGAGGCAATCATTCCTTTTCACGGTCCTTTGCACGATCTCCCGCCACCCTCTCGAAAGCGCAGCGCCCAGCGGCTGCTGCCCGGCCACCCGTTCAGGTCTAAGCCACGGAGCTTGCCCGGTTTGCAGCAAACGGAAAAATTCCGGTTTCCTCTCGGAGACCGGCGACGCGTTCATTTCCTTTTCCGGGGTTCCCGTTCCCTCCAAGACAGGCCAGCGGCCACCGGAGCGCACGGGGTTCCCTGTGACCCCGGGGTCCCACTACCCACCATCTTCACCACCCGCGTTGGGGCTGCAGCTTGAAGGTGTGTGAGCGGACGTCCCTGGTCTCGGGACCCATAACTGTACCCCGAAGGGGCGAAAGGTGCAGAACCAAATGGAGGTGGGGGCTTCCCGGGTTTGCCAGGTGTCTGAGGATGTAGGGACCGGCGGGGTGGAACTACCTGTAGTAATCCTCCTTGCAGTAAATGCTGCCGTCCTTGGCGAAGCAGGTGAGCTCAGACTCGAGGGCCAGTTTGCATTCACAGCACTTCAGGCATCTCAGGTGCCACTGCTTGTCCACCGCCAGCAGGTAGTACCTGTCGGAGATCTTGCCCCCGCAGCCCGCGCACAGGGCGGGCTTCTCCGGGCTCAGCGGGGGCACGCCCTGCAAGGCAAGCACGGCGCAAGCTGAGGAGGGCATGGTCCCCGGGGCAAGGGTCCTGGGCGTCGGCAGCCCCGGGCGCTCAGACGCCCGGCCAAGGGCGAGGGCCACCGCGCCAAGGACGACGTCGGGGAACCTTTGCTAAATTTCCTTTGGGGCTCACCCCCTTTCTGCGTCGTTCGAGGAACCGCTGGCGTCCTCCGGGGACTGGTCACCTAAGGACATGCCGGCCACCTGGAACCTCTTTTTTAAAGGCCAAGGAGCACGTGGATTATAGTTCGGTGGGTGTCTCCGAACTCAAATAATCACAAGATTTTTTTTTTTAAGTGTGGCTTTCAACGCGCACAAAATAAAATCACGGGCATTGTTACTGAGGAGCGGAAAGGAGGTGTGAAGGAGCACCGATCATTTCTAAACAAACAGCATTACAATCCTGTTTCTCTAAATGCCTGTAAGCGTGAAACAGAGGGGAGAGATTTTCATAGCTGAGTTCACAGTTTGGCCCACATTGTTTGGATGGGGTGTATTTGGCAGAACGTGTCTCCCTAATTTTCTGGGATATTGGTCTTCTTCCTAGTCAGGGGGTGAGGGGCCCGTGGTTGGGTCCTTCGGCCCAGCGTCCCTGAAACACGTACCCGGGAGACCTTTGTCCCGAAACCCTGTTCAGTGTCCAAATCCAGCTCCCTGCCTGCATCCCCCACTGAGGATGGGGAAACCTCACCTAGACGAGCCCAGCCCGTGGAAATTCAGAATATCACTTTTTGTTGTTTTTTCTTAAAACAGGAGGGGCATGAAAGGCTGGAGAAAAATCTAACCTCTGCACATTTCCTTCAAGACCAGCAGAAATGGGCTGGACTTGCCCCAGGAAACCGTGGTGCATCTGGGAAAGTAAAGTTTCAGCCTTGACCCAGACCAGGAGCACGCACTGAGTGCGTGTTTTAAATGTAGAAACATCCACCCACTCGAGTCCTTGGTGGACGCCAAATACCGCTGAGCGGCCCTGGGCCGCGCACCAGCTCAGTCGGAGCTACAGTCCCCGATGCAATGCCTAAGGGCGGTCCGGCCGGCCTGCGGTCACTTCCTGCCTTTCGTACTTTTTCCTCCCCGGTTCTTAAGTGGGAAGGGGCAGCTCATAGATTATTAACCGGTTTTCTTCACGGAGCAGACATGCCTCTTATTATTATGGATAGTAGTGATGGCGATAATAGATCCCACCGTTTAAGGTCAGCACGTTCTCTTACTGCGGCTAAGGGCCCTCTCCAACGGCTTTTTATTAGGTTTCCCTGCACAAGACACGCGTCCTGCCAGGGACCCCAGAGCAGTCCTTACTCGTTAAAGCGATGCAGCCTAGCTACCAGCGGCCCGGAAAATCGCTGGGTTTGGAGGTGCCGAGCTCCGAATGTCTGGAGGTGGCCCCGTCGTTTCTAGTCCACTCCAAAGATCTCGTCATCAGACCCGAAACTAGGGACACCCGGCTCCCGCCTGGCCCGGACGCCTGGGCCGCACAGCGTCCGCCCGCAGCTCGCACCCAGCTCGCACTTCGGGCCCAGATCCTCTCCCGGGAAGCGCCCGGGAGCCAAGGGGTCCGGAGACCCGAATCTGAGCTCTGCAGACGAGGATGTCTCCATCCTCTCGCTCCCTCATCCCCAGCTCTGCCGGGAGGAGCTGCGGCGACGGTGTCGAGCGCGGGGTCTCAGTAGTGGAGACGTTTCAAGGGAGAGAGAGAGGCCGGTGCTGAGCCCTGCACACAGGCTGACTTGAGAAAACCCACCCGCCGGCCTGGCGTGGTCTCCCCACGACCCGCTATTCTCCTGGGGCCGCCGGGAACAGGGGCTCCAGAGTGCGCACAGCTCCGGCATCGCGCGGGGCCCTCCTTACCGCGTCGCGGCCGTTGAGCTGCGCGCCTTTGGCCAGGCGGGCCTCCGTCTTGGATCTGCGCTCCATCTCCTCCATGATGCCTTGGATGTGGCCTCCGGAGATCCCGTGGAAGAGCATGGCTGGGGGGCGGAAGGGACACACGTTGTCTTCTGCTCGGCACCCCACTATTTCCATATACACGCACCCGGGGCTCTCAGCTCATCCGAGGGAAGGCGCGGCCGGGACCGCGGAGGCTGCGCAGGAGCGCAGAGACGCTCGGGGACCCAGGGCAGGAGGGAGAGAGGGAAGGAGAGAGGCAGACAGCGTGGAAAATTGTCTGGCTGGAGAAGAAAAGCGAATGGGGGACAGAAACAAGAAAAGCCCCGGCGGCTCCCCGAAGGAGATGTGCAGAAAACAAACACGGGCGGAGGGGGGACAGGAGGCGAATCTCACGGCTCCGAGAGATCGAGTTACTAATGAAAAACAACTGCAGCGGGAGAGGAAAACAGAGTCTGGTGCGGAGAGAAAACAGTTCTGAACACAAAGAGAGAGAGAAAGAGAAGTGCTGTTTGCAGCGGTCCCCGGCTGCTCGCGAGTTCCCAGTGCCTGTAGGTTGGGTTGGGGACTGCTCCTGCCCGGGCTGCGTCCAATTTGTTAAGAGACTAAAGCCAGCCCATTTTTGATAATTTAGTAGGAGGAGTTCTCTCCCCGGAGCTGCCACGGAGTTTTATTCAGACAACAAAGACCTGTCATACTCCTCTCAACCCCCTGGTGATGGGCAAGCGGGGACAAACATCGCAGACTGGGGGCGGGGGGAGGCCGCGGGAGGGGGCAGTTACTTCCCCCAGCGTGCACGCGCGCGCACACCCTTCCAAGACTTCCCAGCAATCACATTTTCAAGGAGCCCTTATTGTCCCCGCCCTGGCGCAGGAGGCAGAGAGCCCGCCTGTTGGGTCCAAGTTCAGGATCCGACCCCCAGCTCAAAGCAAACAATGCCAGCTCCAAACTTTGGATTTCCTCGTGCGGAGTTTCTGGTCCTCAGCTTACGCGACCCCATAGAAGTAAATATTGGAGAGCTATTCCTGCACTCTCTGACCCTTCTCCCTCCACTCACTTTTTAAGAAGAAAGTCGCCTCACCTCCCTGAGAGGACCCGACGTGGCCAGCGGCTGGAGTCGCGCCCCCTGCCCCGAAGTGAGAATCGGGCTAGGGCTGGGAGAGGCTATGTGTCTAGAGTTTACTCTTGGCAAAAAGATTTTCTTTGGAAAAATCAGCGTGGAAATGGGTGTGGAGTTGTGGTCACGTGTATGCAACTGGCCCAGGCGTGCTGATGTCTTATTCTCTTACCCAGCGCGGGCCTGAGGGACAGCGGCTGGTGAGTGGAGTGTCCTCTTTGAAACCTGTCACTGTGGGCAGTGATTCAGGACTCCTGGGAGCTTGGGGCACGCCCTCCTGCACGCTGTCCCCACTGCCCTGGCAGGAGAGGGGACCTGAGAAATGGGACACAGCGGCATTCAGGAGGATGCGAGGGGGGGTGGTCACCGTGGAGGAGGAGAAGGTGAGAGCTGACCCGTGCCATGGCGGACGTGTACCTCCCCAGAGGCTGGATCGTTCTGCCTCCCTCTGGCCCTGGTAGTGGCCACCCCTCCTCGGCCCTATTAAAAAATGTCCACAATCCTCGGAGACCGTCGGTTCTTTCAAACCACCAGGAGTCCCCTAGCGGCACGAAACTGGAGCGGCGGCAGGAACCAACCCAGCTTCAACCCGAGAGGAGGAAGCAGGCTGCTCTGTGTCCCCTTCTTCCCCTTTGCCTGCTGCTGTCCCACCAGTCCCCACAGCCGTCCTGGGGGCAGAGGGCTGTGTCCTTGTGCAGCCTGGGTGCCCCAGGGAGTCCCCTGGTGGCAGACTCACGTCCCTCTGTGGGAATGACAAGAAACTTCAGCCAAATCTAGAAAGATGGGGGGGGGCAGAGAGGGAGAGGAGGGAGGGAGGGAAGAAGGAAGGAAGGAGGAAAGGAAGAAAAGGAAGGAAGGAAGGAAGGAAGGAAGGAAGGGGAACCCTGGGGTGGCAGCCTGAGTTCTCGTCCCAAAGCACGGGTCTCTGGAGCTGCTGGAGTCGCCTCTCCCATAAAACCCACGACCCTGTGCATCCCCTTGCTCTTTTCTTGGGGTCAGAAATAACGTTGTTTGCAGACTGGAGGCTGTTGCGGTCGTGCCGGTGCCAGAATGCAGCTCGTAAAACACAATTTCACACAAAAATGAAGCCAATCAAGGGAACTAAGCTGGAGACCTGTGCCCCCTCCCCTTGGCAGCCCGAGCGGACAGCAGGGCAGCTATTTACTGTAAGTAATGTAATTAGCCCCTTTGGATGGAAATCAATGAGCTTTGCAAACCGGCACACACAGGCGGAGGGACCCACGGAGGGGCCGGGTGGCCCCCTTTCAGAGACAGCAGGTCCCATCACAAAGGGGCGATCGCCTCCCACAAGTCGGCGGCTAAAAGGGCTCAGACCCCGTGGAGGAGGAGGAGGAGGAGGAGGAGGAGGAGGAGTGGTTTCTGAGAAGCACGGCTGTCCATTAACCCGAGGGGGCTCCAAGGAGAAAGTAAATATGGGACCTCCATCCAGGGACTTGTCCTCTGTAGTTGCTGGGCTGAACTCTTGCTCCCTTCCTCCCCTCCCTCCCCTCCCAAATGGGGGGGGGGGGGCGGTGGTCTGGAATTTGGTTTGGTTGTTCTTGGATTTTCGATTCTGCTCCGCAAAAGGAACAAAGAGTCCGAGAACACCAGTCTCTCCTTGCAAGAGATGAGTTTGGAGAATCCACAAAGTGAAAGTTTAACAAACAACTACAGGAAAAAGCCAGAACTTTGTGAAGAGTGTCCAGGGCAGCCAAAGACACAAGTCCTGTGAGCCCTCCATCATCCATCCATCCATCCATCCATCCATCCCTTGGTTCCACACCTATTTGTATTCCTCCCGCAGGTACTGAGCAGGGCAGGGCTCCTTCTGCGACCAGTTTCCGGCTTGCATCCCGGCTACGCCTGCTTCTTCTTGTAAAAGCCGGGTAATAAGTTCCTGCACCCCGTGGGATTTGCTACTTCCCATAAAGAAGCCGACTGCCAGGATTCCTCCTTCTCAGCCAATACAGGAAGTTTGCAGAAAGCTAGGGGTGGGGCCGGGGGCTTCGGGACTTTGGGAGGTCCTTGTTAGTTGTGCGGAAATTGCAGCCCAGCCTCCTCCTACAGCTCTTTAAAGAGGAAGGGGGAGAGGGTGCCTCGGGAATTGGGTGTGTGACCTGGGGGTGTCCTACCCTTTTTGTCTCGGAGCCCCAGAAAACTACCCAAGAGGGCCCCGCCTCACCACACCTCACTTTCCAAGGACAGGGTGCACTTTATGGAGAGTGTCTTTGTGGCTCTGACTTCTTTCGCCTTCCACGAACTGACCCCCAGTGCTCCCCAAAAGTCGTCTGCCCTGCCCGCAGCCTGGAAGACAGGGTCCCCTCTGTGGAGCCAAAGCTCCATTCGGAGCAAAGGGGCCCACCCTGGGCCGGGCCGCGCCCCCGCCCTGCTAGTGACACCGACCCACTCCTCTGGGCTCTGCCAGCCACTCATCCGGCTACAGCGCGAGGAGGGGAGGGGCTCCCCTCCCCTCCGCACTCAGCCGGGGAGGGGCTGGACTGAGGACTGGGAGCTCAAGGTCCTGAATTCTCTATCTACCAGGACAAGGGCGGCAACCTTGACCCTGGCTGGGACCCAGACTCCCCGGAGGGAAGGACAGGGGGTGCAAGGCTTTACCCAGGGGCCGCAGACCTGCATCTCTGGGGAGCCTGAGCAGCTCCAGGTCTCCTTAGATTTGAACTTTGGAGGTCAAGATCCTGTGCCCCGGGGTTACCTTTAACGGGCAGGGGTCACCTTTCCTCCTGACCCCATTAAGCTGATTGAGGCGGAGCCCCTTGGTCTGGAAGGTGCAGCGATTGAGATTTTGCCGGCAACCGGCATCCCGCACTGTCGCGAGCGCCCCAGGGCCTAAGGGTTCAGTGCGGTTCTGGGGCTTGGGACCCCGCACGGAGCGCGGCGCCACCCAGCCCTAGGCACGCAGCTGTGTTGGGTGGGCTGGGAGCGGACGGCCGGGAGCCGCCGGGCCTTTCTCCAGTCGGTGGACTGAGGGACCTCTCTGTGCCAACCTTTCCCACCAGCGAGGGTGGCAGGTCCAGACTGGCGCTGCTGCAAGGCAGCCTCTGACGGTCCCACGATAAGGGACTCCTTCACGGCCGGATAGGAGTGGGCTGGGCCTCGTCTGCATGGAGGGGGCGCGGGCCGCGGGCTCCATGCGCTCCTGTCCTCCCAAGCTCTCCGCGCCCGCAAAGCCCCCTCCGGCCGCCTGCTCCCTTCACGCCCCTTCCCTCCCGGGCCCCGGATTCTTCGGCCAGAGCTCGGCCGCTGAGCGCAGAACAGTGCGCCTCGAACATCTGCAGCCCCTTTACCTGCCATGTCCGCGCCGCCCTGGGAACCACGGGGCACATCCCACGCGGCGTCCGACGAACCAGCTGCGCGGGGCGGGGGGCGGCGTGAACAAAAGCGAAGTGGGAGAAGCCCGCCTCCGGTGAGGACGCTGTCTTCCCTGACTCCTCGCCCCTTTCCGGGAGGGTCCGAGCGCAGCCCTCACGCCGCCGACAAATCTCGGCTCCGGGCACCGAGACCTCCGCCCCCACCTCCGTCCCGCGGATCCTCAGAAATTCGGAAGAGAGGCCGAGGCTGGGAGACTCCGGCCGAGACTGTGTTTGAGAGCCTACGCAGCGCGGGATAATTTCTAAGACAAATACGCACCCAAAGAAGGTGCTCACGCACACGCGGGTGCGCCTATACACACTCACACACACGATGTGCACACCCACCCAAGGAAAAGGACAGAGAAAACGAGAAGGACCCTGGTGCACCACTCACCTGCCTCCAGCGTAGTGCCGTTCAGCATCCTCAGAGCCGAAGGGGCTGATCGCGCCCGGATGGTGGCCGCGCTGCGGAGAGAAGCCGCACGTCAGCCCTGCGGTGCGGGGGGTGGGGGTGGGGGACCCACGCCTCCTCCCGCCCAGGGGATCATCCCAACCGCTACCCGGTGCGACCTCAGGCGCCCGCGGTCGCGGGTCCCGGGTTGCTCGGGGCTTCTGGCCTTCCGTGCCCGCCCAGGGCGGAAAACTGCTCCTGCCAGGCCTCCGCCTCCGCCATCGCGGTCTTACCTGGAGGTCGGAACGTTCCGCCTGGAACCTCGGCGAGGGAGGTCGGGAGGCGGCGGCCGGAGGTGCTGGCCGGTCCCGGGTCTCCCGAGGGTTCCTCTGTTAATCCAAATAAATAAACCGCGTGAGCCCCTGGATGGGAATCTTTCTCTCTTTCTCTCTCATCCCTCACCTCTGACCGGCAGCTCTCTCCACCTGTCTTTTATTTTCTGTTTACGCTTCCAGCTCGAGAAGGGGAGGAGGTGGGGTAAGAAGAGGGACCCCGGGCCGGCGCCCGGATAAGCTCTCCGAGTCTGAGTCCCGCCCTGCCAGCCTCTCAATAATCCGGGGAGGTGTTAATGGAGGCCTCGCCGTTACAGAACCTCATAAAGCCCCAGCATCTTGAGGTTTGGGCGCCACAGGGGGCTGACGTCCGGCGGCGCGCCCCGGGCTCCGGCCCCAGCCCGCCGCGGCCCTCCCCCGAGCTCCCACCTAGCAGATGCCGCCGGGAGCCGAGCCTGCCTAGACGGCGAGGGGCGGTAGCTGGTGCGGGGAGCTGGGCCGAGCCGTTGATTGATCACCGCACATTCCAGCCCCCCAGCCCCCGCCCCCCAGGTCCTTCATCACTCAGCGCTCCGGGCGGGGCGCGCAAAACCAGCTCTTTAGGGTGCGTTTTGCGCTCAGCGGGGCGTTGTCGGGGGTCTGCGTGCTGGCCAAAGGCAAGGAGGTGGAGATGGCTATTAACTTTCGCGGGGCGCGTGGGGTGGGGCGGTAGACCGACTCAAACCCGGGGAGACGAGCCTGGGGGGGAGGGTGGCGCGCAGACGGACTTACGGACCCTGGGCCGGCGGAGTCCGTCCTGTTACCTGGTCTCGGGTGCCCGAGGGTCTGCGTCGCCCCAGCAGACCCGGGCGCACTCAGGCCACGGGGAAGCGGTCGGAGAACCCGGGCCTCTGGCCGATGACTTACCCACTTCCCGACCCAGCGCCCCTCGCAGCGGGAGATGGGGGCGTGGGATCACTGGGAGGTTCCCGCGCGGCTGTGGCAGGGGGTGTGAGCAGCGAGATTGGCCGCTTCAGGATGCGGTCCGGGTGACGATGCCACCCTCCCTGCCCGTCCCTCCCCGTGTCCCTACAGCGGCTCCTCCGCTGTGCGTTTGTCCACGGCGCTGTGAGCTGGGGACACCCGCGCGCCTACGAGCCGCATGCGATAACAACGCGGGATGTGGGGCAAGTGGGGCTGGGCAGGGGTGGACCCACCTCTTTGCCGGCGGCCAGCACAGCTCTACAGTTCAGGGGTGGCAAGGGGTTCTGCAGGGACCAGGAGGCCAAGCCCTGCGGCTTCCTCCTCCCGCCCCCAATCCCGAAGGTGGCTCCGGGAACCGGGCAGAGTGCCTCTCGCGATCCGACCCGATCACTTACTTGGCTTTACCAACCCGTCTCAGCAGCCAGCTAGTCCGCTAGTTCATCTTCTACGGCCCCTCACCCCGACTTTCCCCTCCCATCCCGGCCTCCTTAGCTTTTTCTCTCCTCGATAACACCCCCTTTCTCCCGCATCTCGGCAGCCAGGGAGGGAACAACCCCCCCGGGTTCAGTTGCTATGGTCGCTGGGGAGGCCATGGGATGGGTGGATGGATGGCGACACCCACCCGAAAACGCTTAGGTGTTCTTATTCATTCCTGTCCAAAGCAGCTCTCTCTCTCTCTCTCTCTCTCTCGCCTCTTTTGGGTGACGAACCATTTTAAGTATTTGGTAAACACATACATTCTACACACATGCGCGCACGCACCGGCGCGCACACGTTAGAATACAAATTTCGGTGGGAAGATGAAGCCGTCAGGAACCCCCCAATCCCCCTACAGCCAGGATTCCGGGTTTACAGGCTTCGACACCCAGAGTCTCAGGACGAGGGCTCAGCGAGTCTGCCCGTTTTGGGTCTTGAGCTTAACCTTGAAGCCGTTAGTGGGGACCCGGGTCTACCCAGCGCAGGGCCCTCCCGCGCAGGTAGGGCGTCCAGAGGGCCTGGGTAGGCTGGGCATCCCAGGGACCCCCGACCCCTAACTAAAGAGCTGCAGGTCCTTTCACAGCCTTTTCTGGAGGTCAGGCTGCCCACCGAGGCGTTTTGGGTGATGAGACCCTCCCCCCCCTCCCCCCACACACACAGCCACACACGTAAACATGCCTTTCTTTTTTTCCTGAGCGGAGGGGATAGTTTGGGCAGAAGTACCTTTTAACTGTTGTCAGGAAGTGAAAAAAAAATTGCCCCGAGTTTTAAGCCCCCACCGTGGGCAGGTGCCCAGTCCCCACACTCAAGCCTTTGCTCCAGTGTAGAGGCCCCGTGGCCGGCGTTGGCATGGAGTTGGGGTGGGCAGTTCAGGGGGACTTCCGGGCCAGCCAGGGGGAGCGCGCTCTCGGAGCGCCGCCAGGGAGGCTGCGAGCGAACTGCCGCCGGCCGGGCGCGGGGCCGCTGCCCCAGCCTCCTCCGGCGCCTGATCCCGGCGCGGCGGGTGCCTGGCGGTGGAGCCGCGCGCGTGCGGAGCAGACCTCGCAAGCCAAGCGCCTTAGGATAAAGGGGGGCTGCGGTGGAACAAAGCCCCGTGCGGGGCCCAGGGGGAGTCTCCCTTTCCTCTCTGGGCCCCTCATGTTCCAAATACATATGGTTTGGGAGTCCATAGTTTCACCGCGGGTGCGGGGGCGCTATTTTTTTTTTTTTTTTTTAGTAATCTGGCTTTTCGAGGTTGGGGGGCGGGGTGTAATCCACCTGCTGGGAGACCCAGAGAGGGCAGTGCCCTTGCCCAGGAGGGGAACAGCCACTGCTGAGGGAGGCTATCCCCACCCCCACCCCGTAAACCCCACAGCAAGATCCCCCAGCTTCCTTGTGGTTGCTCGGTGTTAGAAACAGTCTAGACATCGGCCCCCTTGATTTATGGCGCCTGGCGGCAGGGGTCTCCAGAAACCTGGAGAGGGGAGCAGCCCCGGAGCCGACCTGGACCGGGAAGCCTGTCTTTCTGGGCGCCCGCATGTGTTTGGGTACACACGCCCAGTGAGAAACCTGGATGTTTACTTTACAGTGTGCGGATACAATGTAGCTTACCCTCTTGCGGCGAGGCCCGTTTATGTGGTCATATCGTGTTTACTGTGGGAGCCCCCCACCCGCGCCACCCCCGACGTGTGGTTCACAAGCATCTCCCCACAACCACGGAGAACCGCAGACCCTGGCTCAGGCTCCCGCTGCAGAAGCAGGAACGAGGAAGATCGCCCCACCCCCACCAAGACCGCGGCTGCCCGCAGCGGCAGAGGCCCCTTTGCCCTGTCGCCAGGAAGGCCTGAGACTCTGCCAGCGAGTCAGAGCATCCCACACAAGGGTCCTCGGTGACGGGCATCCGGACTCCCTTATTCTCCGGCTCTGCTTCCCGCAGGAAAACCTCCGGGAAAGAGCCTGCTGGGAGGGCGGAGTCTCCCAAGTTATTTCCATCTTCCAAGGGGCTTCTTCAAAACACTGTCTTTCTTAGGTAGAGAGCGCTGCCTTTCAGAATGAATGTCCTGCGTGTCTCTAGAAAGATGGGCTTTTTGGACTCTGGTTTTTTCTCCCTCTTGGGATTGTGAAAGGAAGCAGCCTCCCCAAGCACCCCCCACCCCCCACCCCCAAAAGAGTTGTTCCTTGCCCGGGGAATGCAAAGCAGATCGGCTCCCAGGAACCCACCACCCTTCCCGGGGAAAGACAGCTGCAGCCTCCGGGATCACCGTGTCGATCCCCTCCTGTTCGCCACCACAGCCCTTCCGGAGAGGGCGACACGGGCCACGGAGACCTCCCAGGGCACACAGGAACAGCACCAGCAAACCCTGGGGCACCAGAAGGCCACGCTGGGGAAGCAATGTAATGTTTAATGTAACATGCCACAGAAGTCACAGTCAGCGGGAACAGTAAAACCTTACGGGCCTTCTTTTCACTTATTTTACAGTTCAGAAGGGCTCTCTTTTTGAGTTGAACACGACAGAAGGCACAAACCCTTTTTGGCTCCTTAAGGTCCTTCCCGGGGCCACAGGCAGAGACCAAGATAGACCCCTGGGTGTTTGAGAACCTTTCAGATCCTACTGGAGACAGGCCGAGGACCCACTCTGGGTACAGCCAGCCTTCTGTGGGCAAGGACAGGCTTCCTGGGGGCCAGGTCCTCAGCAGGAAGCAGAGGAGGTGTGCGGAGGGTAGCCCCCAAAGAACAGCCCCTGAGGCCCTGGCCCCGGCTGGAGAGTTTGGGTGGGTGGGGGTTTCCCCAGCAGTGGCTGGGAGGGGTGTAAAGAGAGATTCGCCTGGGAGAGGCGCAGGGAATGGAGGAGTGAGTTGTGGGGGAGAGAAGAAAGCATGCTTTAATCAAGGCATCTTAAGGGGCCTGACCCCCAAGTGAGAGTGATTTAGTTTTCATTGAGAGAACAGATGGAAGACGAGCGTGTTTCTCGTCGCAGAACGGCACTGCTCGGCCACTCAGGTGCCGAGCAGTACAGCATCATGTCAACCTCCTCGTAGCTCAAGATATAAATAAAACAGCGCATGTCTCCAGGTGCTTCAGTCTGCCCGCCCCTCCGCGGGGCTGCGACCCCGCGGAGGAAACAGTGGGCAGTACAGAGACTACAGGAAAGCTCGGGGGTACCACTGTCACCCGTGGCTAGTCTTTATTTAATGGAACATTCATTATTTTCTTTCTTCAGCATATGTCTTTCTTCAACATATGATAATGAGGGAGGCAGAAAGAAAAAGAAAAAGAACTATCAATACCCCAGTGTTTGCTAGCTTTTTTCATCGTATTGATGTCCTTTTCACGGATATGCTTACGGTGGACCTGGCGCTCAAGCGCTGAGAAGCAGAGAACCATTCTGGGTTCGGGTGCTGATTTTTTTAAATAAGGTTTAATGAAGGAGAACAGAGATGAAATTCTTGTCACACGTAAAAATAGGAATTGAATTGCTTCTTCTTAGCTGGATCTTTAACATTGACTTGACCATACGGACACTGCGGAAGAAATAAATCAAATCATTACTGAGTTACTTAGCAATCATCTTGGAAAAGTGCAACACTCCTCAGTGGAGAGAAGGGACAGCCAAGCGTGTCATAAAGGCCACCTGATTACCAGGGCCTGCAGATTAACGGGAGAATAACAGGGGCTCTGGCAAACACTCCTCACGAGGGCCCGAGAATCATTTCCTAAATGCACCCTTCCAACTTCAAGATTTTACTCTCGATAACTCACTTTTGGAAAATCCCCAAGTCCCCAGTTTATGCAAAACTCTTATGCAGTTCATTAGAAACAGAAAACAGTGCAGGTAGGGACATACGCAGAAGTGAAAGCTTGATTTTTTCAAGGTTGGCTGCAGTTAATGCATGGACTTAGTGTCTGCTCCTGAGTTATAAAGCGGGTCAGTTACAGGAAAGCCTTCTTGCTCCAAAACACACAGTCTCAGTGGTCTGGGGACAGAGGGTATCATCTGTTCACAATCTCACCTCTGTAACAACTTCCCCGACTACAGTATGCTTTCGAAAAGTTTCCGTGGAGAATCCATTCCCATTTATTTTTTGCTCAGAACAGGGAAGGAGCAGTTAGCTTATCTGACTCCGTGCACATCAGAATCACTGAAATAGACATTTCAGGAAATGGACAGTTGGGGGTAGCCGGGGTCATGGTTGAAGACAGAGTAGAAAAATGCCATGCAGACAATGACAGAGGTGGGGAGAGAGAGAAGAGGGAGGAGGAGAAGGAGGAGAAAAGAGGAGGAGGAAGAGAGAAGGGAGGGAGGGAGGGAGGGGAGAAAAAGGGACAAAGAAAGAAAATCCTTATCATTTAAGAGAAATCCACCTCTCAACACTAGGCAAGTGTCTATTGTCAATAATGAAGAAAAATGCTTTCTGGGCTCTGGTTTGTGATATTCTGGCTCCCCTTTCCTGCCCTCTTTGGACTTACTGCTGAGCACAGCCTGTGTAAAGCCGACGACAAGTTTCCTTCTAAGAAAGAGGCCCCGTGGCTTGCACACCACGGCATTTCAAGGACCTGTGGTCAGCGCGCGCGTTACCAAATCCCATTAAGTTGAAAGGTCCCGTGTCAGTCCTAAGGACTTCGTCGTCCCTCGCTAAAGGAGCTCGTGAAAAGTGCGCTCCGGGTCTATTTAGCTTTTTTATTTGACTTGTTTTTCAAATAACAGGCATTTATAAAGTCACAGAAGCACTGCAAACTGCTAG
Organism: Trachops cirrhosus; assembly: GCA_028533065.1. Taxonomy (NCBI): domain Eukaryota; kingdom Metazoa; phylum Chordata; class Mammalia; order Chiroptera; family Phyllostomidae; genus Trachops; species Trachops cirrhosus. The sequence continues at coordinate 91,503,314 of CM052546.1, read as the reverse complement.
TGTAAGGCGAGAATTTACTACTTACGTGTCTGCAGGCAGAGCCGCAGCACCGGCCCCTCCGCACGTGGGCGAGCTGCGTTAGCACCACGTGGCCCGTGGCTGGGTCCAGGTAGCTCAGCTGGCCGGCCTGGAGAGTCACAAATAAGACACTTCATTCACCTCAACCTTCCTCATACCTCCTCCTCCTAAGTTCTACTCTGCAAAATTCTGCAAAATTTTCTTTAAACAATATGAAACGTCTCACAGGCAATCTCGGTGGCCCGTGGCCATGAAAGAGGGCGTGCATTCCAACATTGTGTGCAATCCAGCTTTAGGCGGTGGGTGGGGGAAATACATAGTCTGAGAAAAACCGAGAAGTGGACGGGAAAACAAGAAGTCCTCTATGCCCAGTAACGGCGCAGCCCCGGCCCGGGTTTCCTTCGGTTCCCGGGTCACAAGTTTAATAACAGGTGATTTCGATGACTTGAAGAGCTTAAGAGGCTGAAAATGAACTTTCGCTCAGAAGTCGCACTTGCAATTTCAGTGCTTCACATATGTGGAAAATGATTTAAACGCACAGAAAAGGCGCTAATCGAAACCAACAGTCCGTAGAAAAGCATTACCTCCGCCATTATTGAACACTTTTCTTTACCTCCGTGATGTGGGACCGCATGGAATGGTTCACACTATTTTCTTTTTCTTTTTAAAAGAGTGTCATTAGTTCTGTTTTCAGCAAAAACCAAAGTATTGTTTTACCAGGTCCACACACACTGCGTCCTGAGTTTGATGCCAGCCCTTCAGACGCCGAGGAAGTGCACCCTGCCTGCACTCAGACAAGGTTTCCCGAGCAGCCCAGGCGCGCGGTGTGAAGGCAAAGGAAACCTCTCCACCTCTTCCTTAGATTTCGAGCATACGGGTGATGTTCTTTATCTTTACTGGAGGTTTTCCTTGCAGAGGGACTCCCTCCTGTTTTTCCATAGACTGCTCCCACCACGTGTGACTCTGCACCCCTCACAACGGCCTTTTCATTCAAATAGGCACGGAACTTACATTTCTGAGTGTGCCACCAGGTCCTTCTTCCGAGTGTCTTCCCGAGGCCGAATGTTTTATTATGGTTGAGGTTTTATCCGATGTGCCCCGTGAATGAGGTGTGGGACAGAAGGGCAGGTAGAGTTCAAGTCTTCGTCTCCTCTAAGGCACCCCAGGATAGCCCCACCAGGGCAGCGGGGGCCCAGCGAGCAAGCCCCGAGACCCGTCTCAGGGGCCTCCCCAGCCCTCTGGGACCACAGGACCAGGTGACAGGAAACCAGGGGCAGAAAACACTGCTTGAAAATGACCCCTGTGGAGACCACACTGTATTGACAATGTCCCGTGTTTGGAGACTTCGAAGAAAAACAGATAAACAAACAAAACACATAGCAGCCTCTGTTAGCAGCCTCTTTTTCACTTTTTATAACATCCAGGTCTTCCCAGGGCCACCATCTGGGCACCTGGCAGCCTCCCAGATTGCTCCTGCTTGACGCCTTTCCGCGTGGGCTGAGAAACTGGGAGCTTGTGGCTGCCCACCCAAGCTTAATTCGTCTTCAGTGGCTGAGCCTCAGGTAATGGGGACAGCAGAGACAGAATAAAAGCACCCACAGGTTGGCGGGAGCGAGATGCTCAGTGGGGCGGGCCCAGGGCCACCCCGGAGGAAGGGAAGAGAGGGACAGGCCCGGAGCTGGGTATGAAGGACCACTGGGAGGCAGGGCCTTCAGGTGCGGAAGGAGAAGGACAACCAGCATGTTACTGGGTTTACTGTGGCCTCCCGGACAGTCAGCCTGTGACAAGTGCGGGAACCCCGAAACCCCGAGTGAGATAAAGCTTCTTTCCTGTCCCAGGCCGACTGAGCTGGCTTCACATGCCACTGGCCTTTCCTCTGAAAAGAAGAACACTTTTGTTCGTATTTGCCATATTTCTATGTGAAGCACAAGAAGAAGTTACACATTCCTGTACAAAGAGTGGAAGGAAGAACAATCCAAAGCCAGCAGTCATTCCCTGACGACGCTGTGCGGGGGTTTAACACCTGAACGAGTCCGGCAGGATGCTCAGGGCCTGCGGGCTCGCGCCGCTGTCTTCTGCTCCTTTAGCTCAGGCCGCGCCGGGTAACACCAGTCCTGTCGAGTACTGGCCCCACGTGACGTATCAAATAGGTTATTACAGACCTTACTTGCTCTCGCGAGATAAAAAATATATATATGGATATAAACATGCTACCTTTAAACTCATATAGTCCGAGGAGTCAGAAGCGTTAGGGGAGACGCTAAGTTTTGATACTGACGCTAACAAGCAACTCAACTGTCAAGTTCCTCCAAACAGAAGAAAACAGCTCAAGCTTGTCCAGGAAAAACGTGAATGCCCAACAATAGTTTCCTTTGAAATCAGTGCTCCTGAGAGCGGAGGGAAGGGACGATAGGCTGGTGACAAAAATTAAATAAATTAAAGAGAGGCTTGTTGGATTTTTCGTTATTAAAATCATGGGAGGGTAGGGCGTTTAACTGATCAGGCGGATAAACGCACAACACGTTTTTTCCGGTGACTTCGCAGCTCCTCGATCGGCTCCATCAACTCCTGCACGCCCGTGCCTCAACACAAACACCCACACAGATACAGAGACACACATACACCCATACGGACAGGCACCACACATAACACACACACACATACACGCGCGCGCGTGACGATGGGTTGCACACGGCTGGAATTTAGCTCATGCACCGATCAGAAACGACTCACACTCACACTCAGGACAAACGTTAACTCTTAGCCCGGAATCAGGAACTGGGACCAGTTCTCAAGCGAAAAGGGTTGGGAAGCGTGCGTGTTGTCAGCAGCCAGAGGCCAGATCACACGGGGTCCCCCAACCTCTCAATCAGCCTGGGACGCGCAGGCGCACGGACCCCAGGGTCCCGTGGCCCTCCAGGACCAGTCTCAGTGCGCAGGCGCAGGGGCTTCGGAGCGATGGGTGGGGCAGGGGAGGGGCGTACAGGAGGGGCCTCATGGCGCAGGCGCACCAGCAGCCAGGCGGGGCGGGGCGGGGGCTCACCGAGCAGGCGGCCGCGTGCAAATCCGCGATCCGTCGCTCTGCCGCGGTTAACTCTTGGCTTGCCGGGAACCTCTCCGGCCCCGCGGGCCTGTCCTGCGAGGGGGGCCCGGCGCCGCCGCGATCTCGCTCAGAGGCAAAGCAGAGGGTGACGCTGGGGTGCTGGTGGAACCCTGCTGTGACCCAGAGGGGCCGTGGCGGCCAGGCATCGGGACGCCGTCCCCCGATCACCGCACCCACCAGCACTGGGAACTGCCTGGCCGTCATGGCCGCCACAGGCCGAGCCGCCCCGCCCCCGCGGAGTCTTGGCCCCGCCTTCCACTTCACTCCAGCCCCGCCCCCGCCGAGCTTGCAGCCCGGGGAAGCAACCCAGACCTGGTGGGCTACGGGGTACGCGCATTTCCAGCCTCCGGGCCTGAATTCTCAGTCCTCCGTTTTTCTTCTGAGATGGCAAATGCACATTGAGCATGATCGCCACAACCGTCAGTGACGGGAGGAGCCGAGGTGTGCAGAAAGGGCCCGGGACGCCACGGTGACAGGTGCGCGAGACCACGTGGGGGCCGGCCCCGCCTGCAATGAGGACCCAGCGTGCAATCAAACCGCAGAAACAGGGGTGATCTCTGTCCTGAATTGGAAAGCTATCCTGACACCCTCAGAAATCGAAGTTGAGGAAGTGAGCACAAGCCCGGGTGCTAGAATGAAATTAACGTCTCTCGCCCGCCCACCCGACCCTCCGTCCCCACCCCGTTTCTGCCTCAGCCTGGATTTCAGGCTATTATAGGGGTTTGGTTTTCCAGAACCGAGGGCAAGGGTGGATATTTGACTAGCACTGCCTCTCTGGACATCTGCATGTATTGTGTGACACCGTGGTCACATTTGGAATTTCTTAGTGGATCCTGATCGAAACAATCCTATTGGTCCATTTTAAATCTCAGAATGACAATAAATGGGAACCCTACTTTGCAAATCTGTTTCCTTTGTGTTGGCATGACAGGTTACCAGCATCAGAGACTGCTCAGGGACCTGAGAGTTGAGGGCCTGACAGGTTAAGGAGAGGCCCTTAGGGGAAGCCATGGGAAGGTGGGGCCCAACTGGAGATCAGCCAAAGCAAGAAGCTGCGCGATTAGAAAAGGGAATTCACCCTAAATCACCTGCGGGCGCAGGGGTGCAGTGTTTCCAAACCAAACTGTCAAATAAAGGAAATAAGTCTGGAAGTTCAGACTGAGTTTTTAAAATTGAGGATGAGAACCTGTTAACATATCATGAAATTGATGCAAAGGGTGGGAACAGAAGTGACACAGACTAGACCAGGTTCGCATGATAATAAAGTCATCTTACCTAGGGGGAGTATTCTTATGAGAAACTTACATTGGTGGGTGAGGGGTGGGTGTGCATGTACAGGGGTTGAGCAAGGGAGACCCTTGTGGTGACAGTGTAGCGGTCTATTCCGATCACGTGTGGTCAGCTGTGGGACATGTACACTTGCTCCAGTGTGAGCTCCTGGTGTGGACACTGTGCTACCCGGATGTAGCACTCACAGTGCAACTGGGTGAAGGTGCCTCTTTGCAACTTCCTGTGAACCTGTAATTGTTTTCAAATGTAAAAACTGCAATTAAAAAAAGATGTAAAAATACTTTTCAGATCACTCAGTAAGGCAGATTGCTGAATTACCCCAGAACCTTTCCCTGTCTCTTCCATCCCCAGGCTTAAAAACCATCCTGTCTAGTTGAGGCCTTTGGGCATTTAGGCTGAGAAAACTGCTTTGTGCTCGCATGGCACCCGTGTGTGCATTCTCATAGATGCCTACCTTTAAAACATCCTACCTGGAAATCCGTATAAATAAGAGTTGATAAAGTATGTTGGTACAGATCATTTCCACACAGTTGATCATTATAGTATCATTTAGACATTGACTAGATTATCCCCTTTAATTTTATCGTGGTACTTTAGAGAGGGTATCATTTCACAAGTAACTTTCATTCATTCTGTCTCTTGTTTCAAAAAGTTGCCGCAGGCTGGACCCTCCCCTTGTTCTACACACCCTGTGGTCATGGGCTCTCAGGTTCTGTCTGTTCCCAGTAGACAGAGCCGTATGACGGTCGGGGCTCAGCGTCCCCCCTTAGAACGATGGCACACCAAGTCCTCACTTTAGTCATTGACAATACACTGACATCTAGTCATTTACAATACACTGACATCTAGATGAGCTCTGGGAAACGGCTTTGGGCCACAATGCTGCATGTAACGTGACCCTGGGTATACTGTATGATCCTCCCCGTCCTTTGAGGTGTTTATGTTGATCCTGCACGCGCTTGTTATTTTGGAAAGGGGAGGAGGAGAAGTTCACAGAGAGGCATTTCCCTGGGTGTCTAAATGGTCATGTCAGGCAGGCCTCTCTAGGTTGCAAGACAGAGATCACACAGCTTGATCTGGTCACAGTGAGAGGAATTTGCTCCCGTAACGATGACGTCTGTGGCTTGGCTGTGGGCTCCTGAGAGGACCAGGGCTCGGTCTCCGACTTTCAGCTCTGGCTCCCCCAGGCTAACTCCCTCTCTGGGCAGGCTCTTTGCTCATTGGTGCGAGGTGGCTGCCAGCAGCTGCCAGGGCTCGGCCAGCTAGAGAGAGAGGCTTGTCAGGAAGCTCCTGCACAGGAAGGTTTATTTTATTTAATTAATTAATTTTTGCCCCAAGAAGCCCTAACAGCCATCTGTCCCCATCGTTTCTGTTCCTGAACTAGCCTTTGCAATCACGGGTTATCCATATGCCAATCAGGGCTGGTTCTGGGAGCTAAGTGCAAACTCAGGGCTTGGGAGGCTGGGGGACAAAGTTAACAAATGCCCGCTTCAGTGTGACCGGCAAAGGCACAGTAGATGCCTTCTGCCCACCCAGTCTTTTTAGTATTTTGTGTTTAACTGTTTGGCATTTCACACATTTTCACTGTCCCTCTGGTTTCCTTCTAGACGCCTGTCCTTTAATCTCCCACAATTATTTGCTCGATGTGGGCTTTGTATATGTATGTAATAATTATTTCGCAGTGTTTTCCCAACAGATCATAAACGAGGCAGTAGGGAACACGCCGTTTTCATCTTTGTATCTCCACAGACCGTCTTGTACATTCATGCACAGAACTGTGACTCTTGGTAACAAATAATGAAGTTCTGAATGGAGAAACAAGTCAGTGATTCTTCATTCTCAAATACAGATCAACCACACTCCACGTGAAAATTTAAATTTAACATTGTGCACATGATAATGCAGATTCGAATGTATTTACTGTGTGTATATGTATTAATTATTGCAAGCGAATACTTAAAAAAACTAGGTGATAACTATATCCACTCTGAAATCCTGTTAAATTTCATTTAAGCGATAGCGTTGGGCCATTTTACTGATAACTGGGCGATGCCTACATTAGCAAGTGCACTGACCCAAGCCCCTGAAACGCTCCCTCTAACTGGCTTGAAGCGCTGTCTGTAATGAGTTATGAACGTGGGCACGTCAGCGCCGCTATGTCAGGGTCCTGGTCCCGGGCCTGCCTGCTTTGCGCACTGCGGACACTGATGGGTGTCTCTCAAATAGCCGGATGCTGGGTTGGGACATGCCGCGCTCCAGGTAGAGTGCATTTTCACTACCACTTCTCAGGACTCGGAGCAAATGGTGACACGCCCCTGAGGTTGCTGGCAGGGAATCTTCATTTTGCCGAATCGGACACCCAGTGGCAGACTTGGGTTCGCGGAGGTGGTCCTAAGAGATTCCTCGCGGGTGTTACAAGTGCTTCCACCGCAGGCCCAGCGAGTCTCCACCGCCTCCGCTCCTTCAGCTCCGCGGTGGAGCCGAACTCGCCCAGGCTGCAGCCCAAGCTCATCCTTCCGTTTCCTGCTCGCTTCTTGGAAGAGCTGGGTGTGGGTAGGCTACACGCAGGAGCAGGTCTAGCCTCTCAATCATTCTTCGGTGGACGGCAGTCTGCCTTCTGCACCCACTCCCAGCTTCAGTGCCGGGGATGGCTTGGGGATTAAATCCAGTCACTTGTACTGCGCCGACCTGCCTGAAACTCCGTGCTGCTTTCAAAGCGATCCATCATCTCCCTTCCTTCAGCCCGTCTCACCGGACCACACTGAGATGGTTTTACCTGTGCGAATGGCTTTACTCCATCACCTGTGTGCCAATGACGCCCACATCACTGCCTCAGGTGCTGCAGCGGTGGGAGCCACCCACCTACCTGTGCATTAGCCTGCTGGACACAGCAGGTGTTTATGAAAAACACCCCCACCTCACTGTGTCCACAAGGGACTTAATTTCATTCCCTTTGAAACTGCACTTCCCTGTTTATTTTCTGTTTTAAAGGTATGCCTTACTCAGAGTGATTCTTAGGGTGAGCCTTAACTCTTTCCAGGCCTCCCTATCCCATTACCGAGTCCTTCCAGTTTTACTTGTCTCGATCTCACACCCGTCCTCCTTTGTTCTAGTTCGGTTCACGATCACGTCTTTTCCCAGGGCTACCAGGAGAACAAATGGCTCACTGATATATAAATAATTTGTGAATAATAAATAACGCAGACTTTGTTTATTGACAAAAGTATCCCTCATTGCCTTGGAGGGGTGAGGTTGTACTTCCCTTAAAGCCTCAGCCCATCTGCCACCGCCTCTGGGAAGCTCTCCCTGATTGCCCGCTTTGCTCCCTATTTCCCCAGCGCCCCCTGCAGACTGCACTGGACACAGGACCTCGGTGCCCCCACAATACCCGAAGCGTGTCTGCACTTGCACTTTCTCAGGGTACAGTTTTATGTTTAAAGGGCTTTTTAACTGCCAGGTTGTGAGATCTTTAAGCTGAGAGACTGTCTTAATTATCTTCGTATCTCTAGTGGTGCACATATATAGGAAACGCTGAGATGTTTGTTGTGACGGAGGGATGAATGAATAACAGCAGCAAAAGCCCACATCTGAGTCGTGTAGTAAAGAAACGATACAAATGCAACCCCCCCCCCATATCTTCAGGGTAGGAATCGTACACAGTGGGTTTTAGCAGCACAGCAGCGGTACCTGGACTATTGTCCTGAGACATGAGGCACTAAGATAACCAGGGACCCGATTTTACTTGGCAGTCTGTTTAGTAAGTCCCCTCAAACAGCCATTGAATTAAAGAAAAGTGAGACTCGGGGCCTGCATTTCAAACGTGAGTTTCTGTCGGCAGTGATGCGCGGCCTTCTCAACCCTGAACGACCGTCCCGTCACCAGCCACATGCACACAACGCCACAAGAAACAACCACACTAATTACTTCCAGCCCTTTTTTTACGCCGGTATTCAAAATGAAACCTACTCCTACGTATATTCAACACTAACGATGTAATTTCCAGAGAGACCGTTGCTTTAAAAAAAGGAAAACAACAGCAAGAAAGGAATTCTGTTTTTACCTTATTGCCATAGCTGGACTGGTACTGTGCTTTGGAAGGGAGGTGGGCGCCCCAGTGCTGTGGGGTCCCCGCACAGCAGCGCCGCAGTAGAGAGACCCGGGTTAAGGCTGTGGACACAGCGGGCAAACCGGAGCGCTGTTCTCTGCGTCGGCTCTGCCGCTGCCTGAGGCAGAGAGGGAGGGAGGGAGGAGGACCACCGTTCCGTGACTGCAGTGAAAGGCGCGCTGAGTTCCAGGTCAAACATGCATGACTCTGACGTGTCGGCCTCGTCTACGGAGCATGATGCATGTTAACATCTTCCCAGCGGCGGGCACGCGCGATGCGCCTCAGTGGTCCAGCGAGCGCACCCAGCCTGTTCCGTGTGCTGCGGGCGCAGTGTGCTGTGCAACGAGCAGCTCAACGGCAGTGTCCCTGTGTGCGCGGTCACGCTGGCACAGTTCCATCAGGATGTCATCGACACCGGGTGCGATCTCCCTCCGAGACAGTTGCTGATGGCCTATTTCGGATATGAGCACCATATCTGAGCACACAACGTGGGACAATAATAACAGCGAAATCAAAGCGTCCTGGCCGGTCGGGCGCTGCACGGGAGCTCGGCTCTGTCCACACTGTGACTCTTAAACAGCGGCACGCGTGGAACCCAGGTGGGTCATTCGTCCACCAGCCTATGCCCCACGGTGGCAGGAGCATGCGTACTTGGCCTGCTATTTTATTTCCCCGTGCAGAGCAGAGCCTGTCCCATAAACCAGTGAGTGAATAAATCCCAGCGGCAGGGGCGCAGGTGGGCAGGCACCGTCTTTGAAGGCGCACGGACCGGGAGCTGGGTGTTAACCCCTCCACCTTCGCACTCGGCGCCGCTGGGACTTCTTCTCTCAGCCGGGCCTCCTCCTCTACGGGATGCGCATGCCGCCTCGGACCCCACTTACTATGAACATCAAATGAGATACTTCCTGTGGACCATTTAGCGCGGAGCTGGGCTCCTCGGGGTGGCTGGGGTTGTCAATGAACTTGGAAACCATGCCTGCGGTTTTAGTCCGGGTTATTAGTCGTCCTCCGCTGCCCAGTAGTTCAATTGCTCATTTTACCGTCAAACCTTAATGGCATGAGGCTTTGCTTGGCTGAATGACTACCAGTTCCCGCTGGTAAATGACAAAAACTTGCCAGATATGTGCATAATCCAACAGATTTTTCCATTAATTAAAGGAAAAATCTACATCAAGTCAAAAACCTTCTATACAGCAAAGGAAATAATAAACAAAATGAAACCTACAGAACAGGAAAGATATTTGCAAACAATATATTGGATAATGGGTTAAATACCCAAAATATGTAAGAAATGGATACAACTCAAGAGAACCGCCCCCCCCAAAAAAAGAGCCTGATTAAAGAATGGACTTTAATAAACACTTTTACAATCAAGACATACAAATGGCCAACAGGCATAGGAAAAGATGCTCAACATCGCTAATTATTAGGGAAATGCCAATCCAAACCACGGTGAGGTATCACCTGACACCTGTTGGAACTGCTTAGGGAAGAGACAAGGACAAGTTGGGGGAGGTGCGGAGTGAAGGAAACACTCATTCACAGTCGGTGGCAACGTGAACTGGAGCAGCCGCTGTGAAAAACAGGGTGGAGTTTCCTCAGTGAACTGAGAATGGAACTTCTGTAGGATCCAGCAATCCCCTTGTGGGGCCCGTATCCAAAGGAGAGGAAATCAGGGTCCTGGACAGACACCGGGAACCCCATGATCACTGCAGCCTGCTTCACGAGAACCAAGATGCGAAAACAACCCCACTGTCCGCCCGCGAGTGAGCTGTCGCACTAACGTGGCCTGGGTTTCAAGAGAATACGTGATTTCAGTCCCCGTTCTGAAAATGCAGGGGATAGAGGAAAAGGAAGAAAAAAACGATCCTCTGACACAAGGGATGGAAAACACACCCTAAAGCACAGTGTTTTACCAGTAAAATAAACACACTGAAGGAGAGAAAGACCTTACATCGGAATATGGCGGCTAGTCACGGATGGACACACCAGACAGTCATCGGGGGCGTGTCGAGCCACCTGGTTTTGCTTTCAATTTGAATCCCCAGTGAATCCATTCCCTTGTGATAAATACGGACGTTCTGGGTGGTTACGATGAATGCTCACTTTACCATCGTACCGTCCATTATCTCTGGGGTCCTCTGACTGGAACGCTATTGACCTTGTCCCTTGACCATTCTCTCATTTGTCATCGTACGCCTAAAAGACTTAGTCCGTGGGTATGCGAGGTACTCTTGGGGCATCTTTCCAATGGTTATGTTGTTCCCATGAATGTTCATGTCTATTTTTTTAAGATATTATTATTTATTTATTTATTTATAGACAGAGGGAAAATGAGGGAGAACAAGAGGGAGAGAAACATCAATGTGTGGCTGCCTCTTCAGCACCCCCTACTGGGGACCTGGCCAGCAATCCAGGCATGTGCCCCCACTGGGAATAGAACCAGCTACCTTTTGGTTCAAAGTCCAGGGCTCAGTCCACTGAGTCACACCAGGCAGGGATAATGTTCGTGTCTTAATGCTGGACACTCGGTCTCCCCTTTAAAAATTTCAGTCCCATTTCCTATAAGACTCACAGTTGGCTAGACTTGGGGTCCATAGTGAGTAAGAGGTACTGGACACCACCATTTCCTCTTGCCATTGTGTCAGCTCTCCGGTCAAGTTCTCTGTTCTTTCTCAGGCTCCCATTGAATGCACTCTGGCTTCTAGAACTGAAGACTAACAGAGAACTTCACAGCTACTTTCAACTATTTGTAGCACTTTCATGTGAAAGAGTTTCAGGCGAGTTCACAGGAAAAGAGGTGGGAGGCAGTGAAGCAACGCTGCAGGAAGAGAGGCTGAGGTCTGCGTTGCACGAACCTGCCTCTGGGGGGCAGTAGGGTGCAGGGCTTGAGGATGCCTTCCTGTGGACTTGAAGTCAACACCACCCCCTGCGGGCTGTGATCTGTGCCTCAGTTTATTCTGTGAAACAGGTAGTGCAGTCACTCCCTCCCCATCAGGTTCTTGTAAGGATTAAATGAGATGCTCCCCGCCAGGCACTTTCATTGTGTCTGGCACAGATTAAATGTTGGATAAAACTTAGCTTGGTTAATATGGAATAGGCTGCCTGGTCTGGCACGTTCCTCGCCATTAGAAGGATTTGAGTAGAGGTAGAACAACCCTTCGGTTGCAGTTTTACAGATAAGATTTAAGCTGCTTCGACCCCTGAGATTTTCTGGTTCTAGCACTAGGTTTCTGGTGAATAGCAAGGTACCTCCCATACCCGGCAACGGCGGTGCTAACCTGTGCGGCACACTCTCCCTGGTCGTACAACCATCTGTGACCACAGAGCAGGACAAAGAACACCACCGCTTAGGTCCAGCCTACGTATCAGGCTCAGGGGGCCACCCAACTCCGGACGCCGGAGACCTAGACAGACGGACTGTGACCTCAGTTCAGGGAAGACACTAAGGAACGGTTCTTTGGATAATTTAGACTCTCCTATTGGGTGGCAGACATTTAAAAGGGGCATCACAGTCATCCTTGGTAAGACATAGATAAGAAAGTGAACGCAGTAATATATTGTTAGGACACGTACAAGTCATAAACATTTTGAAAACAAATCTGGCAATGTCTATTATAAATTAAAATACATGTTCCCTTTGACTTATCAAGTCCCCTTTTTAAAAAAAAGATTTTATTTATTTTTCTTTTTAGAGAGAAGGGAAGGGAAAGGGGAAGAGAGGTAGAGAAACATCCATCGGTTGCCTTTCGTACCCACCCTGACCGGGGACCAAACCTTCAACCAGGCATGTGCCCTGACTAGGGATCGAACTGGTGCCCTCTCTTTCACTTTACAGGATGACACCCAATCAACCGAAAGCCCCACCAGCCAGTGCCCGAGACCACTTTTGAACAGCTTTTCTGTAGAAATAAAAACATCGCTTTTAAAGGTCGCCTTAAAGGATCTTTATTGTAGCATTGACTGTGGTGGCCAAAAAAATGCATATAATCTCATTGTCTGTCAACGGGACGATAGTTAAATATAGAACATTGTGTGACTGTTTCAATAAATGGCTTAGATTTCCATTATTGACCTGGGGGCCTGTGGTGTGTTGGGAGGTGAGTGCGGCAGGTTCTGGCAGGCGGTGCACTGCACCATCTAATATCAGGACCAGCAGATGACAAAAACTTGCAAACAGCCTTTGATTCTTTTCCCCTAGAAGGGACTAGTGAGGACAGGCCCCGCCAGAATGACAACATTCTCTGCTTTGGGACGGGGCTGTGTGGGAACCCGGGTCTTCCCCTTCGGTCAGCGCGTTGGAAGTGTTTCCGATCGGGGAGAACTTCACAGCCACAAAAACGTCCTCACTTTCGGCACAATGCAAACTGCTTGAGAAAAACATCCCTACTCTCCCTTCCTACCCTTACTTATTATCCCTCTTCTTCTTCTGCCCCCTCTTCCTTGTGTCTTTTTCATCTTCTATCTCCCCTCGAAAAACAATGGTCTTTTTGTGGAAATGGGACTATATTATAAGTGTTTAACTAGCCTGGAAGGGTATAAAGAAGCTCCATTTTTTTTCTTTTTCATCTCCAGCACAAAATATATGTTGCAAAAATTCCTTTTAAGCAGAATAATGGAGCCCGCCCTCCTTGGGGATTCTGCCATTTCCAGGAAATGAACCCCCCGAAGACCCTCCTGCTCAGACAGCACGCGGAAACAGTATGCCTTTTTCTCCGCTCTATAAATAGGAAGTCTAGTGGCTGCATTTTTTTCTTATGTAAGCAAGGATGGCTTTAAAAGAAAAAACAAATTTTTTTGACTCTGACTTTCTATGGACAAGGGCAAAAAAGAAATATTTTAACTAGTCAAAATAAAGGGGCAAAGCAAGCCAAGATTTTCCTCATGCAGCAGTAACAATGAGCCATTAATAAACATTTGCGCAGATAAACAATTTGAAATTTCTCTTCCTAAAATGGTATGCCTTTAAAGTCTGTAATGAACGATGTGAAGTCCGTAGCTGGACAAATGTTATCTTTAGTTGTGAAGGACTTGAGTCCTGGCTGAGCCTCCTTTAGGATTGCTATGGCCTCGCATTAACTTTTCTTTTCTTGGAGTTCTATTTTTGTTTTCTATTACCTTAAAATCTTTCTTGCAGAACATATGACACAAACACAAAAGCGTAGAGAGGAGTAGTGGACCCCCGTGTCACTGCACGGACACCCGGCCAGCACCCCGCTCCAACTCCCAGGTGCCCAGAGCCACTGTCGTGCTGCCTACGGCTCATCTCCTCTGCTCACATTGTTTTGTAACAAATGACAAATACCACAAATATTTTAACAGTCAAAACCTACGTCTAAAGGATATGATTGCTCCCGACTACAACCACAATACCGCGAACGCACCTGAAAGAAGAGGGAATGTTTTTTTAAACCAGCAAACACAGAGTGACTGTTAGGATTTCTAATTGTCTCTTACGGGGCACGCGTTTTCTTAGTTTTTAATCTGTAGGTTCTTCCTCTCTATATTTTTTTCCTTTGAATTTTATTTGCTGAAGAAACTGGGTTGTTTTTACTTCTCATAAATTGGAAGCTGGATTCAGAGACTTGCTCAGATTTAGATTTTTTTTTCTTGCCTAGATACCTTCTAGGAAGGGTTATGTTCCGTCGGGAGGCACGAAATGTTTGGTTGCATCTCTTTTCGTGATGTTAGCCGCTGTTAATGCTTAACACCCAGCTCCATTAATTTATGAGAGGTGGCAAAAGAGTGATAGCCTGATTGTAACGCTCCTTCTTTATTTACTGGAATAGTTCTCTAAATAGAAACTTCTGCCTGTCTATCATTTTAGCGACCCAGTGTTCCCTTCACGTCCAAGTACCCTGTGCGGCCGCAGGCCTGGGGAGGCACCCTGCACTTCCCACAGACCCTGCAGACTCCGCTCTCAGAGAGTAGAACTCGGGGCGTTTAATGCAAACTGGTGTCTTATACCAAGGGCGGAAGGCAGACCTGCCAATCAAACAAAAGAAGCTGCCATACTTCCCCAAGGCCGGGCCTCCTGTCCTACTTTGCGTAACTAAATGGGTCAAAGGACAACAGAGCAGTGACGTCAGATACTGGGCACATTTTTTTTTTTGTCTATATTACAGGTGCTTTAAGGAGTGAACTTTGGCTGCTTCTGTCAGGCTGGAAAAGGGATGGAGAGAAGGGAGGGAAAAGGCAAGGAGGAAGAAAGGAAAAGTTGTGAGTGTGTGCGTGTGTGTGTGTGTGTGTGGACGGGCGTGCACACGCCGTCTGCTCTGGACACGTCTCAGCCACACGTCTCAGACACTGAGACTGCTCAGCGACGTGGTAGGGGCCTGAGACACGGTGACCACGAACGGAGAAGCCCCCTCCTCCCTGTGCAGGACGGGGTGCGTGGTGCCCGACCTCCAGTTCCACGTTCGCCGGGGAGCAGGGTGGGAATGGGTGCTAGCACACTTGGCAGCGGGCTCGCTGTGAGTGCGCAGGAAGCGGGGCTGCCCGGCTCGTGGGGGCTGGGGAGTGCAGCCCCCACCTGCCAGGGGCCCAGGGAGGGACAGGTGTCTGGCAGGTCCCAGCAGCCTGAGCCCCAGTCTCCCCGCTGACAACCGATCTCGCCCCTTGCGCGGAGGTGGGAGCGTGATGTTTATAAAATGCAGTCAGCGCATACGTGACGTTTGCGGCACGTTGAAATCTCTTCATGGTTATTTCGTATTTCAAACTTCACAAAAGACAATGAAATGACAGCCGGTTAGGTGTAATAGATGTTAAGCCCCCTACTTGATAGATATTTTCTTGTTTTGTCCCTATTTTTCTTACTCCTTGTCCTCCTAAGAAACATATTTTTGTAAAGTTTCAAACACATACAAGAAGAAACAAGGTCTTCTTTCGTCTCTACCTCTGCCACTTACCCCAGCGCCCCCGCCCCACTCCTGGGCTGGGGGTCCTGGGCTGGGGGTCCTGGGCTGGGGGTCCTGGGCTGGGGGTCCTGGGCAGGGGGTCCCGGGCAGCCTGCCACCTCCTCCATGCATTTCCTCCGCACCTGTCTCTAAAAGGTAAAAATCATTACTGAATCCATGATATTATCTCACCTGAGTAATTGGTAGTAATTCCTTAATACCCTTGACCATCCGTTCAGTCATCAGAGTGTCCTGGTTTTTATTTCGTCCTGGAGTTTACTGGTTTGAACCAGAACCAGAGTTGTATCTGCGCCCTGCAACCAGCTGACCGCTCTCCTCACTAGCTTCGCATCTGAGATTCCTCGTCCCTCTCGATTTTCTTTCTTGGGGTTTGTTTGATGAAAACGCCCACACCGAGGATCTTGCTCACCACATCCCTGTGGCTCCACTCAACACATGGACTTGTCCCCAGTTTTCTGTGAGGTGGGAGTTGGACCCAAATGTGTGAGCAGATCGAAGCCGCCTTCTTCCAGCGAGCACAGTGCCCAGGTGCCCAGGCGCCCTGCACACTGCTGTGGGTGGCACGTGAGGCCGGGTCTTCTCGCTTTCACGGCTGTTGCTCTGACAGACATCTTCTCCTTAAAGGAGACAGGTTAGAGGTGCAGCGGAAGTCCCATCCCGGCCCCAGATCCTGCCCAAAATAACCAGCACCCCGAACTTTGCACCTCATTTTCATACATGTGTTCGCACCCCACTTGTATATGCCTATTTTTATAAACTAGATTTAAAGTGCACCCTGGCTGGTGTGGCTCAGTGGATTGAGTGCTGGCCTGTGAACCAAAGGGTGGAGGGTTCAGTTCCCAGTCAGGGCACATACCTGGGTTGCCGGCCATGGCCCCACTATGGGGCGTGTGAGAGGCAACCACACATTGCTGTTTCTCTCCCTCGCTTTCTCCCTCCCTTCCCCTCTCTCTAAAAGTAAATAAATAAAATCTTTAAAAAAATAAATGAAGTGCATTTGTATTTACATGTTTACACAATTACATCCAAACCACATGCATGTCTTTGCAGCTCTTTGTGAAATGGCCTCTACTGATGTATGTGAACTGTACCCATTCTATCCTAACCGCTACTTAACATCTCATCAGGTAAGATCGGGTCCCTCTGTACCCGTCAGTGCATGTGCCGATGGGCAGCTGCTCGCTGTGCCTCCCCGGTAGGAGTGGCCCTACACTGAGCGTTCTTGAACCTGGGTCCCGTGCACAGGCCCCGCAGGTCCCCAGGACAAGCACCGGACGGGACACCTCTGGTGTGTGCCGCTTCACGGAGCTGGCTTCTGCCGGCTCAGGAGAGCCTCCTGTGACATTTTCAAAAGGCTTTCAAACACAGACATTTCTAAAAATTAAGTTACAGAAACTTACAATCCAATAAATTATATGAAAAACCCAAGTCATAAGTGCCCGAAGTTCACCACTCACCAATTATTTTACTGTAATTTACTGGGCCCTTGTTGAACATTCTCCAGTTAGTTATCGGTGTTCCTGAGGTTATTTACATCCGCTTTATCTCTGGGGAGGAAGCACAGGGGCCCTGCTTATCTCCTCTCGGCTCCGCACCGAGCGGCACCGCACCGGGCAGCCTGAAGCCAGCCACCGGGGGAGTGCTCACGCCACCGAAATGGGACGCGACTGCAAACCAGGGCTTAATTTATCGTTGGGTTGATGGCCTTGACTTAAGAAAGTTGAGGGGAAATAGTGTTAATGAGGCAGAACCATCTTAAAAGTGTCCCATGTCTACTGTCCTTGCATTGTGAGTGGCCCCCAAAGTGAGGAAATAGCCTTCCGGCATTCAATAGCCATTGTCCAATAATACACCAATGTCACCATCAATGGTCTCACGGGAATTCTTGGGACCTGATGGACTGACCGACCATTCAGGGAATGACGGAACGATTTAGAGGCCCAACTCACACCACACTGAAACACAAATTGGTCACGGATCAAAGATCTCAATACACAAAGCAGTTTTCTTTCAGAGAAAAAAACCCCACAAAAACCCAAAACACCCCAAAACCAAACCCATAAGAAGTCACTTTGTGACAACAGGGGTCGCCGCCCAGATGCGTTTTCCAGAAAAGCCGACTGGTGGGCTGTGAGCAGCTTGGAGAGCCGTCAGCCTCCGGCTGGCAGCTTTGCCTGGATTCCCCCCCAGGCTTCAGCCCAAATTCAGGCTGCAGAGGCTGAGGCCGCCTGCCAATGACTGAGCCCGGTGGTGATGTGATTCAAGGTGGAAGTCATTGCCGCTCAAGGTGGGACTCCCGGGAGGGGCCATCTTGGCTCTGGCCCTCCCCGGGGGCTCGGCAGAGACATTGTCAGATCTGCCTCATGGTTGACAGTCCCCCGTGCAGTCCCACTTTTTCTCCTTGTCTTTCTGAGGCGTGACACCCCAGTGAAACTTCGGGGCACCTGGCTCTCTCCCCAGGACGGTGCACCTCTTCCCGGGGAACCGCCGGAACCACTCTTTCCACCATGACTTACACGATGATTTTTCCTTCGCTAGTGAAAAAGTTCTGCAGCATGACCCCGTCACATTTTTGTTGGGGCGACTGCGTATACTATGGTACAGCCTGTGTACAGTTCCACTGAGTCTGGAACTCTGAACACTGAATTCAGACGAGGCCCTAAAAGCAGGTATTTGCTGAAATAGTCAGAGTGGTTGTCTTGGCTGGTGGGATACTGGCTGAAATTTCCCTATTTGCTTATCTGCAATTTTTCTTTGATTTATAACAAACTTATTCTACTTCTCTATGAGTTAAGTAAGAATATGCATTCATGGACCATGAGGCTGGTAGCAATGCTGGGAGCTTGGTCGTTAATCCTCCTCAGCGAAGCACACGCTTGTTGAGAAGGTACAAACTTCCAGACCTTATTCTAAAGCAGCAGGAGACTCAGATAGGAGTCCACTCGTCTCTGCTGTCAGGATGCCCCGGGCAAGGACGAGGCAGGAGCCGCTCTTCCAGGGTGTTCTGGCCAACCCACTATGCTCTACCTTAATTTCTTTTCATCAAACCAGCCGGGTTGGAACACTCTCTGAGTTTCTGTGTCAGGGGATGGCATTGCTGCATTCAGAAAACTGCCCTCTCGATTTACTGAAGGGGAGAAATCATCCGTTTTGGGAGACACAGGGGGTTTCTCCCCTGATTTCAAGATGGGTCGCAGAGGCGTCTGTTGTGTCAGTGGAGAAATTTCTTCCCATGCTGGTCCGGTCCGCTGCAGTGCCCTGTGTACGGCAGGCCGGGTCCCCGCTGGCTGGGGACGACGCAGGCGTGTGGGCACGACCAGAAAACAGTGGCTTCCTCTACCACCCACACTCCTGCTCTGAGATCCCCGCCCCCCCCGCCCCCTGCAGCAAGAAGACGAGCACCATATGTCCAGAGCCAGGGGCAGGAAGAACTTTGCGGCCCGGCTTGGCAATAAAACAAGATACAAATTTAAACAGCTATTTAGATGAATGCTGAGTGATGAATGTGCAGGAACGAAGAGGAAGCAGTTGTATTCTGAGGCCGTGAAAGAGGCTAGCCCCAAATCCCCTGTGACAGAGAGAAATATGTGTCTGATGGGGCTGGTGGCGCTAGACTAAACTCAGCGATAGGGATGATTTAGAAGCCGACATTGCAGAGTTTTCAGTTGTGTGTGTAAATTGTCACACCCCCACACCCACCGGGTCTGAGTTAGAAGAGACACCCTGACTCATCTCCGCCAGCCCTCCAAAGGGAGCTAATCTGGAGAGGGGCCGAGGGGAGGGACAGGGTGGTTTTGTGTGCGACCCGTCAGGCCGTGGGCTCGGGATTTAGTCTCTGCAAACAGAAACGAGGGCTCGCTGCTCCCCTTGCAGATCTGTCCCGCGTCTGGCAGAGTCCCAGAAACTCGATTTATTCTCTCGGGCCCCAGAACCAGAAAGCAGACAGAGGAGACACGTTTCTCAGGGTCAGTCAGAGGAAATGGGATAAAAATCTTGGCAGCTGTGGTTCCAAAGAAAGAGAAAAACAAACTCTGGAAGACTAAGAAAATGATGCAATTTGTATTTGGGCTATTTTGGAATGTAAAGGGGAGAAGCCTGTGATGAAGCAATAAGAACATTTCACGGACACTTGGTTGAATAGTTTAAGGTGGTTGCCTTTTGTTGAAACTGTTGTGACCGGATATTTGGGGAAGAAAGCGGAGACTCGGCGGAGGTGGGTGTTGGCAACGGCTTCTGCAGTGCAGGTCAGGGTTACAGGGGTGCGCTCCACGCCCCCCACCTCCTCGCCCCTCCCCCCAGCTTGGAACCTCACAATTCATGGCTGAAACCCCTGCCAAGCCCAGAGCCCGCCCTTCGACCCTCCACACACTCCCCACCTCCCCAACCTCATGCCTCCACAGCAGATGGGCTATTTCTTGATAGCAAAACGAGTGTTTCTCATCTGTTTTAAGAAACACCCTTTTCACATATATCTCACGGTGATGGCCCAGCATTCCGTAATTGGCAATATTTCTTTCCTCTTCCTTGGTGGCGAGGAAAATAAAGGCCCCTTTTGTGAGAGGTTCAGTGAAACAGCCCCGTAACAAAGACCGTCGTGGCACTGTCAGCTCCCTTCTGAAGGACTTCTTTGTACCGGCCACTGGCACGTGATTCACACTTAGTGTTTATTTAATGTGGCTGCCCGCGCGGTGTGTGAAGACTGGCCTCCCGGTCTGCATCAGAAAGCAGACCAGGAGACCTTCAGCTGGGAGAAGCAAGGCCTTCCGGAGGCAGCTCTCTCTGAGTTCGAACTGGGCCCTCTTTCTGCCGTGACGTTTTCTTTCACGACCAGCACAGCGGCCTCCTTTCATCTGTAACAACAACGGCGGTGCGACGCTCACAGCAGCAAGCGCCGACTGGGCATCCACACCCTCGGTGCCTGCACACTTATTAAGTGCAGCATCCCTATCATTACCAACGTAATGACGGTTGCTACCGTCATTAACATTATCACCCTGACCTCACGGCGGAGGATGTGCAGCAGACCCGCGGGCCAGGGGCCCTCAGCTGGTCGGGGGCAGCGTAGACCCAGGCGCGCCGTGTGGCTGTAGAGTCTCGGCCAAGCCGGCTCGCCCCCGCGCTGGGGCTGATGATCTGCTTGCAGTGGGTGCTCACGGCCAGGGTCCACGGGCTTGGACCTCGATCCCTTCACCTGTCCGCTGCCCGCAGGTCTGTTTCCATTGCAGGGCGTC
Source organism: Trachops cirrhosus (assembly GCA_028533065.1). Lineage (NCBI taxonomy): Eukaryota > Metazoa > Chordata > Mammalia > Chiroptera > Phyllostomidae > Trachops > Trachops cirrhosus. The sequence goes on along the minus strand of CM052546.1, from coordinate 91,482,650 downwards.
CTTTCTTCCCCTCACACCCCAGATACCTCAGGGCGAAGCAGGCTTTTGTAGGTCGCAAAAGAAATGTGTGCACTGCTCCTCCCTGGGGGGGTTTTGTTGGAGTATCGGGATTTAGCCACATCAGGAATTAAATGATAGGGGTGCAGGGAGTGGAAGGAACCCATTTGGTACGTAACTCGAGCTACGCATTTTGCTTACTTGCACATAATCCTTGTGGCAATCCATTATTGTTCTCGTTTTATAAATGAAGATGTTGAGTGAGGGGAGACACACAATAATGCGAAGGAAGTCCCACGGAGGTGACAGAACAGAGCTGCCGGTGGCCGATGAACAATGAGTGGCCAGAGCTTCAGCAGCCAGTAGAGGGACAGGGGAGGAGAGGAGGGTCTGAGTAGGAACAGAACAAGGGTCCTGCCTGTGGCTCATGGATGGGTCCAGACCAAGAGGTGTAGAAACCACGGAAAAAGCATGTGAGTGCATGTGGCCAGGCTGAGCGCAGTGGCCCTAGAGGGAGAGGGAGCAGAAGTTGGAGAACATTTCGTTTCTCAGCATTCAGCTTTCAAAGACCCTCTAAGAAGTCAGATTCTGCTTAGGAGTCCATGGGAGGTCATGGTAGGTCGCCATTATCATCACAAAAGAAATGAAATGATTAGTTAGTGACCACGAGACAGCACATCGTGACACTACAACTCGGAGAAATGGACATCCGGCCGTTAAAATTCAACATCTGGCAAACCGTACAGAAAACTGGGCCAAGCCTTTGTCATCACAAATGTGCTGTTTTGAGAAAACAGCCCCAGATCTGCACAATCGTGCCCGGGCGACGGAACAGGCCAGCGTGTGATTTACCGTTCGCCACCGAGGGTGGCGGGTTTTGGAAGGAGGCTCGCCCAGGAGGACGGTGATTTAGGGTGTAGGATGGAGCCACCCGTGTGGGCAGAAGACAGAGGGGATCCTGGGAAGCAGCCTGTCTTGCCCTGCACGGAGGAAAAGCAGCGGCGGGGGGTGGGGGTGGGGGCCAGAGTCACGAAGCATGTCTCGATGACTGTGTCAGCCTGAAAGACGCAGGTCACAGGGGGCCTCTCAAAGCTAAGACGATGTCATCTCCCTGCCTGCTCCCGCCCCCAGCCCTCGGCACCCACGCCTCCCTCCTTGGTGGTCACCGGGGACAGAGCCCGCAGGGAGCGGACACTGAGATTTGGAACACAGCGCTGTCAGAACCACACAGCAGCTGGAGCAGACACTCCAAGAGACACGCAGTTCTGGGAAAATGACCCTCAATTTTGGCAACAACCACAGTGAGTGAAGATACTTCAGAATCTCAACCCGGAACAGAGCAGCGGGGTTTCTCTTCCCTCCAAACTCCTCTGCAGTTATTTTCCTCTGGGTGTTTGTCTCTGGCTGCCAGTGGCAAGAACGTTTTAACGATGTTTATTCCCAAGTGACCTGGACGGACTCTATGCTGTAAAACGACATCGGACTTTACTCTTACTACTTATTAAAACTTTCAACTTTTTTCTCACTATGAAGATTTTTATTCTGAAGAAAGAATATCATAAATGTATTTCTGTGCCATGCTTTATAATAAAAAGCATAATAAACTTAGAATTAAGTAATGTGTACAGGCTAAACATTTCTATTTTTCAGGTGTAGGTTGGTATAGCAATTCAGACTAACCTAGAACCTCCTGTAATTAAGTAGAAAAGTGAGGCAAGTGATAAGTGCAAATTGTGGCATTTTATTGATTCGATCCTTTGGGGTGCGTACAAGAGAAAACCTGAATAATTCCAGCTCATTCTACGGCAGGGGTGGCCAACGTTGTGGCGTCTCTGGGCCACACTGGAGGAAGAGTTGTCTTGCCCACACACGAAATACACAAACACTGATGAAAACCGACGAGCAAACAACAGGTTCTAAGTAAATTTACGATTGTATGTGGGGCCGCATTCATAACCATCCTGGGCTGCATGAGGCCAGCAGGCTGTAGATTGAGTGCCCGACTCTCTCTCCTGCAGAAATTAGTGATTTCTCATTCACGGTCTAAAAATGACTTGATCGTGACCTGGAATGGGGACAAATGGACAGGATAAAAGATCCGTTTCGCATTTTGTTGATGTAGGGATGTTATTTCTTGCCTCCGTGTGTACCTGTACCCTCTCACTGGCCCTCTGAAAAGCCGGGGGTGAACCTCAGTGGCAATAACTTAAGACTGGGGACTCCTCTTAGACTTAGAGACCCGAGTTCCGGTGCCAGGTCTGCCGTGAAACAGCCTGGTCTTGGACACCCCTAACCTCTGAGGCTGTTTTTATCTCATGTTGTTTCGTTAACTCACGGATTCAGGCCCTATTTACCGTGGCCCCACCCCTGTCCTGGGACCTGGCACAGATGCGGGCCTCACGAATGAATCCCGCACACACGGACCCTGCCCTCGGGAGGCGTGCAGCCCGCGGAGGGCGCAGTGGAAGGGCCACAGTGTGAGCACGAGCCGATGAGGGGGCTTGGGTAAGCGTCGAGGGGGACAGAGGTCGACCCCTCCCCACAGCGGTGCCCCCTCTCGCTTTCATGGGTCCTGAGTGCCGCGTGACCGCACGTCAAAGGGTCAGTGAATGGCGGCCGAGTCCGAACACGTGCTCCCTGGCTAACTGAGAAACTGGGAAGAAGAAAAGCCAAAATTCCAGTTCTCTGATTCCTGTCTCAGTCCCCTTGCCTATCAGAAAGGTGAGAGCACTCTTTTTGTCAGAGGAAAAAGAAGAGTTCCTTGCAACATATTGCCCCGAGGACAGACAGAGAAAATATTTCAAGGACTCAAATGTAGAATGTCTCTTGGTGTACATAAACTTTAATGAATTCATGCAATTTTTTCCTCTTTCTCTTTTTCTCTCTCTCTCTCTTTCTTTCTTTTTTGCATACTTCTTTGGTTTCTTACTCAAAACTTGAATTCTTTGGCTGTGATTTTTTTTAAGAGTCTTAGAACATGAAGCAATGAGTCAAGTGCTATTAGGTAAAGGATTTAATTGAAATAAATTTAATTCAATTTTGTGCACATTTTGATGTGGAAAAAAACAAAAGGCGTCTGGCGGGGTGACTGAAGGTGGCTTTGTTCGGACACCACACATCCAGTCTGACAACATTTTTTGCTCGGGACCAGGCTGGAACCTGACGTGACAGACGCCAGGGGCAGCTCGGGAGGCTTCGCAGAGACACACCTGTGAGTGACCACGCTGGTCCGCAGGTGAGGCAATCATTGACATAGCTCGGATAGCTGGTGTTAGGGCGGTCATCTTTAAGGTCCACAGACCAAAGCGAGAAAAAGGAGGAAGTGCCTTCCCTCGGGGAAGAGTTATTAGTCAGAAGTAAAGCCGGAAATCCAGTGGTCTGACTCTGGCTGGATGTGGCTTCAGGGCACAGTGCCGTGTGGCGGGGAGATGGTGGCATGGAGGGGTGGGGGTGAGGAGAGAAAAGAAGCCTACGTAGAAAGAGAGGGAGGAATAAAGTTGAAAGAGAAAAATTGGAAAAGGGTGCCTCTTCCACATTCACGTCAAGTAGCTGACAATGCTTTTGTAGAAATTTCAGTGAAAATACAAGCCTTGGGAGACATTTTGTTTGATTTTTTTTTAAAAACGAAAATGCAACTTCTGATCAATCCAAAGTTCAGAAGATCAAAACTTGGAAGGAATAGCTTAATAGGATGCAAAGGAGAATCAAGATTCAAAAAACGTTACAGATTGAAGAACCGGGTCCAAACAAAGAAGATAAAATGTGAAGCCGATCAATTAAAATTCGACATTGGGCTTCTCAGGCCAGTGACTCGGGTCCTGCCGGTCCTGACTTCCCTCGCAGCCCATGGCGACGACGCCTACTGGCCTGTTTACTGCCCACCCGACACCCCGGGGGATGAAACTGCACCTGTGGGTGCGCTGGTGACCCCTCATCACCGCCCGAAATTCATGCGGGTCGGCGTGCTAGAGGGGAGGCCACATCACCGCAGGTAAGAACTTCCCTATGAGTTCAGCATCTACACCCTGACCTCGGACTTGGCCGTGAGACCTTGAGACAATTAGTTCACCTTCCTAAGTTTCAGTTCTCCTGCCTCCGAGGGTGGCCGGGGGTGGCAAGGAGCTATCACCTGACTTGAGGCTCGGCACCACCGGACTGCACGCGCCAGAGTTGGCATGCTGGCCCTCCGAACCGGGGTCCCTTCCGTGCCAGGTAAGCCGCTCACCTTCTCCGCACGGTCTCCCCACACACGGCACGGGGCGGCTGCAAGGCATCTACCTAAGTGCTGCCAAGGGAGCACTGGGTGCCAGGTGTTAGCACCAAGTGTGAAGATGCTAAGTGTCGCCAAGGGAAGACACGTAAGGTGCTCAGGCCTGGCGCAGAGGAGGCATCCAGCGAGTGATAGCTATTATCAGTATGCAGTCGGTGAATCAGTGCTCACTACTACCGCACACCTTCGTTTTCCCTGTTATTCCAGCGTGCACCGGCTCCGGAGCACTCGAGGGGCCTCCCTGTCTAAGGCCACTTCAAGGGGCCAATCTGCACAGCTCTCTGCCTCCTTTCCGATTCAAACTCAGGCCTCTCGTGGCCTGGGACCCCGGCTACAAACCACGGTTCTCGGTTCTCGCTCCATCAGCCGGGCCATGTGTTCTGTTTTTGTTTTGCGCGAGGCAGCCAAGTCATACTCGGAGGCTGCTTTTGTCTTTGCCAGCGAGTTATTTAGCACAGTTTATTTTGCTGTGGGAATTAGAATAATTTCACAAGCCAATACATACAGAACGATATCTCTTCATAAGCCAAACAGAGAAATAACAACCCCAAACAAGTGATGGATTAGTCACACCGCTGTTCCAGGCAACGGGAGAGGGGAGGGTGCAGCCCAGATTTAACGGAGCTGAACCTTCTTACAAGGCGGTGGTGTGGGAGAGACAGCGCCCGACCCAGAGCTGGTTTCCAGCTGCCGGCACAAAAGTAAGGGTCCTCTGTTGCTAGGGCATGTTGCTAGGGAACGAAGACACCAGGGTTGGTGGGGAGGCTGATGTGTGGTTTCCTCTGTGTGGTTTCTCACCTCTGTCAGCAAGGGGTCCCCTTGCCTAGACAGAAGCTAATTAACGCCCCAAAGGCCTTTGGAGAGTTTTGGGGGTTACCAGAGTGTCTCCTGGCCTAGATGAAGCCCTTGGATGGTCCTCACAGACTCAGCACTCACAGTGTGAATGTCCCCGGGCCAGAGTCGCATCCCCCACGTCCCTGTGGACAAGCACCCCACCTGCAGGGCCCCCCGCAGCTGCGGGCTGCTTGTCGCGGTTGGCAGATGAGCTGATGACGTCCTCACACAGCTCACTCACTTCCTACTTGGGGCAAAGCAGCATATTTTTCTTGGTCATAAGCAAGTAGATTAAACTTCATTCGCTCTCACAATGTCCCTGCGAACTGAGAACCTGGACATGGGTTTTCTTCCAAGCCCCCGACCCGGGTACCCCTGGGAAAACAGTCCCGTGTGGAGACACACGGCTCAGCTACAGAAACTGTATGAGACTTGCGTGAGCGAGTCACAGTGGAAGCTACTTAGGAACTGAGGTCCCTGATCAGAATTCTGGAATCTTCCATTTGCCCCTCACGCCCTGGCCAGCCTCCCTCCCCAGCTGGCGGCACAGGGAGGCGGAGCTGTAACGGGTTCTCCCTGTGGGCCTTGGGTGTCGAGAATCCCTTCCGGGAGGGGCTGGTGTTGATGACCCTGGCCTTTCCCCTGTCCAGTGCCTTGAGCAGCCGAGTCCCCCTCCTGAAGGTCAAAGCCCTCTCCGGGCTTTCTCTCCTGAGTCTGGACAAGCCTGGTGTTCATCCTTTTGGGCCTAGAAGTGGGACAGGTTTTTGCTGCACCTCTTGTTTAACGGTTTTATCTTGTAATATTTACCGAATTCCAGAGACAAGGCTTCGTCCGGTATCTCCGGGTTTTTCTCTTCTCGGTATTCCTGATGGTGGGAAGTGTGAGGATGACTCTGTCCCCTAGACCCTCCGTGGCTGTCAGCTGTCTTCAGGAGCTGTCTCTGCTGATGAGAAAGGCCAGCATCGCAGCCCCTTCCCGGGGTGGCCACTTCCGGTGACTTCCACACACCACGTGATAAATCGCTAGCCCCGTTGTCCCGACTCCGGGCAAACGTCCTTGAAGAGCCATTGGCATCAGAGGTCTCCCAGGACTGGGCTGAGACATCTTAGACCTTTTTCCAGCCTCCCTTCTGCCCTGAAGAAGGTTCCCGGATAAGCTTCCAGCACGCTGGTCCCCATCCTGGGGGACATCACACAGAGACTGCACTACTCACAGCTGGGTCACGTCACTTCCTACGACGGTATTTTGTGTCACAAACTCTGTCCTTCTCCTGGTGTACACAGTGGTCTCACAGTTTTACTTCCTTGCCTTCTGCACCAATTGTCTCCCCATCCCGATCTTAAAAGGAATTCTCCTCCGGGCGTGGCCACCAACATTAGTGACTCGGTGAGACCGATACGATCCTTGGACACTGTGTTCTTGGGGGCCTCTGGCCTACTCTCGCCTGGCTGTTCTCTGTGCCTGCTGCCTGGCTGTCTGTAAGTTCTGTTCACCATCATCCTGGACATTCCTGGCCCCTTTCTCCGTCTAGCCCTTATTTCCTGGTTCCACCTCTTCCTCTTGCTTGGTTTACTTTGTTGCAGTGGGGCACATGCTCTAGTAGCTTTCTGAAAAAGGGCGTACAAGAGGTAAACTCTTAAGGCCTCACGTTTTGAAAATGTTTTTATTCTCTCCTCCCACTAGGCTGCTAGGTTGGTTGTATGTAGAATTTTAGATTGGGAATCATTTCTTTAGAATTTTGAAGGCATTTTTTCCCCATTGTCTTCCAGTTCCCAGGGATACTGGTGGGAGGACGCTGTCCATTTTTTCTGTGATTTGCGTTCTTTTTTTTTTTGTTTGTTTCCTGGTCCCTGAAAGCTCTCAGGCTATTTCCATTAAGCCTGGTGTTCCGAATTGTCACAATAATGTGACATGATTCTCTTTCTGCTCTATGAATTGGGAGGGGCCTTTCAGTTTTGAACCTCACGTCCTTTTGTTCCAGACACTTTCTTTTACCATCTCTTTGATGGTATCATCTCTCCATTTCTTTGCCCGCTCTTTGAGACCCTGGGTCTCCTGGCTCGTTATTCCAGTTTTCTTGTCCTCTTTCTCCTTTCATTTCTAACTATTTATGCTAATGAGAAATATTTTTCCGACGTTTCTTCCAGTCTTTCTGTTGGTTGTTTTTATGATGATGATGATGATGATGATGATGTTGATGATTTTAAACAGCGAGACACTAACAACGCTGATTACGAATTCCATACTCACAAGGGGCTTGTCCACTGGTGAACTTGACCATCAGGCCATTGTGTGGGCTCAAAGAGTCAGTGTCCGCAGTTCTTTTCTCTTGAACTTGCCAGTTTTGCTAGAGAAAACTCATCCCTTTTTCTCCTTGGAGGTCATGCACCCTGGCTGCTGGTGTCGGGGGGAAGGGAGCTGGAGAGGGCAGCACGCCAACTGTTTTTAATCCTCCTGTTCCCGTGGGAGTCTCTCCCCTGCCCCTGTCCCCACCACATCGGTTGGGCCTGACGCACGTGAACCTGACAGCCCCTCTGTTCATCTGCTCTGGAGAGGCAGCACGCCTTCTGTTCCGGGAGGCAGGCTTCCTTTGCTGCACCGGATGGGGGAGCTCAGGGTTAAGATCCATGCCTAAGAGACTTTCCAATGGTCCTCAGGCTCCCTGTCTGACCTACAAGTTTTTGGAGGTGCCCACTGCCTCGAATTCCTGTGTCAGTCTACCACGGTGTCTCGGGGATCAATCAGCATCTTTCGGACTTAGATTCCCGCTGTCTCTGGACTGCCAAGCCGCTTCCCTCTTCCATGTCCAAGGAGACCTCTTCTTTTGGGTGCTGGCTGATTTTTTCCTAGGGGTGCGAGTACGTGCGTGCCATTTTCCTCTCTGCAATGGTTGCTGTGGATTTCATGGAGAGAGCAGACATCCATGCTGTTGCTCTTCCTTCTCTGTTTGAATGACAGTCCCCTGTGTGTCCCCTTCTCTTCCTGGTTAAGCGAGAGTCCGAGGAGAAGTGCGGTGCCACTCTTTCAGCGACGCCCACAGGAGCGTTTCAGAGCGCACCATCTCTACCGCGCGGACAGGGGCACTGAGAGTTAGCGACCGGTCTGGGGAGGCAGTGTAATGCCCAGGGAGCTCCTGGTTGCCCAGCAGGGCCCGGAGGGGAGGCAGGATGGAGGGGAGGACGGCAGGGTGGTTCAGATGAAGCGTGTGGGAGACCAGGCCGCAGAGAGAGGAAGGACCTGGCTCAGACTAACCGGTGGGAGACCTAGAATGTGAGTCAGCGTGCCGGTAAGGCGTTTCCCCTTCGCCCCCTCAGACCGGCCCTTATGCTAGGCGAAAAGAGGGTCAGGGTAAGTAAGCCCATGTCGTGCAGCTCCTACGTCAGTATACTTGTTCAGAGTTTCGATTTGCACCCCTTTGAAAGGATGGAGTTAGATTAAACTCTTACTTTGAAAGGAGAAGAGGCAGTTCAGTGTGTTTAAGAACACGGAGGGCACCAGGGGCTGAATGTCCCTGTTGCTCCCTCAGGCCACATGTCAGGGGGAGGGAGGTGGCAGGCCACACCAGCTCCGCCTCTGCGCCCGAGGCTTTGTGGCGACTCAGACCACAGCAGCGGCACCGGGACACCTCAGGAAGGAAGGCAAGAGAGCCCGGGCCGCTTCCTCCCGGCAGTCTCTTCTCCAGCCCTCCAACCAGCTCCTTTGCTCCAGCCGAAGGCGGCTGCTCACCTCAAGGCACCGAGTCCGTGGGACGCTCTCCTCACCGCCCACTCCCTTCTCCCCACTTTGTGCGATCGGGGTCCCCGCCTGCTCTGTCATTTTACAGGCCCGACTTCCAGCCAGGTGCATGGAGCTGAAACTCTGAGCAGTTTTACCGACTTGAGCTCCCCTGCCTGGGTGGTGACAGGAGGGGTGCTGCTTCCTCGGCCTTTTTGGTGCCTCTGGGTACGTGACTGAAGGGTCCGAGTCGCCAGTCTGCGAATTGGGCGACTCTCAGTGACTCTTCTTTCACACCCGCACGCCCCAAACGGAACTGACGAACGTGCTTCCAGTCTGTGGGCCCGCACGGAGCAGCCGAGTGCCAGACTGACTGATGTGGCTAGCTGAAAGGAGAGGAAGTCTCTGTTCTTAAGGACGCATCGCAGACCAACGAGGAAGTCTCTCCACCCACTTCTGCACTCACCAGTTTCTTAGAGGCCTGGAGGGGGGCCTGCGCCGACATCCATCCTCGTGAATTACGTTGTGTGGCCCGAGATTGTGACACAGGGGCAATCAGGCGAACGTTGGGTTGGCCAGAAACTTCATTTGGTTTTGCTGTACAATGGCTCTAGGAAGGCTTAGCTGTCTTCAACTTGACTCAAAACAGTTGTGTCAGACTGAATTGTGACAGCTGTCATATCAGTGTGCATTTTATTTTTTCTTATTGTAGTAATTTATTTTTAGAGTGAGTGGAAGACAGAAAGGAAGACAGGCAGAGGGACATCACCGTGTGAGAGAAACACCGATGGGCTGCCTCTCGGCCCGCAGCCCAGGCGTGGGCCCCGACCGAGAGTCGGACCGGCAACCCTTTGGTTCGCAGGCCGGTGCTCAATCCACTGAGCCGCACTAGCCAGGGCTCAGTGTGCATTTGCAAAAAACTTATCAAAATTGGTGAATTTTTGTGTAGTCATTTTACTATTGAAAAGGGAGGAACATACGCAACATTTTTTGGCATATCATGCATTATTATGTTTCAAGTTAGGGAAATGAGCGCTCAAAAATATCCATTGAATAGATGAATGAAGGAAATAGCCAGCCTGGTAAAATTGGGGGGCAGGTACAGAAGGGTCTGGCAGGTGCAGAGCCTTCTGGGAGAAATCTGCTTCTTGCTGAGGGGGACTCCTCTCCACTCGCCCTCCCTTAAACTGTCAGAGGAATGCAGTACTTTACTAAGTAAGCATTTCTCGTCTGGACCATTTAAACTTTCTCACATAAACTGTCTTATTCAGTTAATATTAATGTTAGCTCAATTTTTTCATTTCCTTTTTTACCTTTTTTTATTCTTTCGATCATTATTTTATATATGGAGCCAAACATGTTTTCTCTATCAAAATCTTATGGAAACAATAAAGTTTTACAGATGAACCCATCCCCAAAATAGGAAAATCCAGACCTCCGGGCTTCCAGAATGACAACGACAGACACTTAATCATTTTCCCCTTCTTTATCTGGTGGTGGTCCCTGCACTGCAGCAATCAATCAACGAGCTTACCGAATACCAAATGGCCCCCAAATCATGGGGTGTTATTGACGGCATGCACCAACCCCCGCCAAAGCTGAAACCCGAGTTCTTGCCCTTGAGGTACTTCTAGTTGGAAGTGCTTAAAGTATGATATGTAAAAATAGCAAAGAGCAGTTAAATATTAAACATCTGGGAGGCGGCTAAAAGCCTCATGGAAACCCCAGTGGAGACATTCCTGCGGATCTGAGCCAGCGGGAGGTGCTCCGATGAAGGTGACAGGGTCTGAGCCGGTTCCCCCAGGACAGGTAGGAGGGGAGGGTCTCCCAGCCCGGCTGGACGAGCAGGTCCAGGCCGCTGCGCCCAGCTGTGGGAGGAGCCAGGAGGGCTCCCGGCTCCCGGACTGTCAGGACAGCGCCAGCTGGCACTACTGTGTGGGAAGTAAGCCGAGTCTGTGTGTTCCGGGCCTGGAACAGGTGTGCCGAGGATCGCTGGCGGGATTAGAGGTTGGCGGGGAGAAGCTGGGTGTCTGTCCCCTGTCTGAGACACGGTTGTCAAATTCAGAGTGCTGGCGAGGTGTTCAGGGAACTCATTCCCTCACTTTGGCTTATTCAGTCCAACTATTGGCTGGTTCAGTCTGAGCTTCACCCGGTAAATGCCTGCGTGTCGATGCTTAGGGTCCGGAAAGATCGGGGTTTGGGGCCCACTTGTGGAACTCTGGGGGAGTTATCTTCGAGTCCAACCTGTGAGAGAGGGGGAAGAACCTAGCCTCGCGCTGTGGCTGTGAGGACGAAATGGAAGAAACATGCGCGGAACACGCGCGATTTTCCTTTTTCCTTCTTTCCCTTTCTCCGCTCGGTCACAGGCAACGACAGCCACAAAGACCGCACAACTCACCACGCAAATGTGTGATATATTTTACAGCACAGGGAGCGTGCCTGAAAATTACGCTGGGCGCGGTGGAAGGCGGAGGCTGACCCTTACTGTACTGCCTCCTGGAGAGAAGAAAGAGATGAGGAAGAAATTTAAAGGCGGCAAACCACTGACCGAAACGCTCGCCTCCCAAGAGGTGTCCCGCGACTCCACGCGCATGCCATCGCAGCGTGATGGACAGCTGTCACTGAACGTAGCAGCGGGCACCATATTAAATGCAAACTGTCACTCCTGTCCTCTCGTGACAATCCCCTCTTCCTCTGTCATAGTCTTTCTTCTCAAGCTCTCTGGCTGGTGCAGCCAGGCTGCTCTAGAACAGTAGGGACACCGGTAATCGGGGCCTGCGTGAGCCAGGCTTGCGGGTGTCTAGATTCCAGACGTGACACCCTTTGCTGAGAGGGTCGCCGGGGAACGCTGTCTCGTGAGGTGAGGTGGGAACAGCTAAACCCGCCCTGGGCGCCCTGTTGACATTTCATCCCTGCTTTATCTCATTTTGGGGCTTTGCATCCCTTCACTAAAAGGTGGGACAGCCATCGTGAAGTCGTCACGGAAACATTGCTGCCCTCTTCCCTGGAGGACACGAGCCTCGTTCATATGCACCTTCCTGTCTTCGTGTTTCTAAACAACTAACCACTTGAACTTGATTCTGTGCTTGACAAACCGACTGAATGCAGATGGTCAGCCCTAGCCGCTTCAGTCCTAACGTGCTAATCGGCACATGCAAGAGTGTGAGGGACTCTGCCCAGGGCAGAGGGCGTCGTGGGGACTGAGCTCGGGAGCTCGGGTCTGCTCTGGGCTTCCTGTGGGAACTGACTGTAAGCAGGAGCGCCCGAGACAGTGAGGGACCCTCTACCGTGTGTTCGCTGGACTTCCGGCCTGAGTTTGGGGCATGACGGGGTCCCTTCACAGTGACCCCACAGAGTCTGCAGACCCTGCCCGGCCTCACGATGCTGCCAGGCCACTCCCGCCAGGTGAGGTGGGCAGAGAACGCCTTGCTGACAGTCCCTTCCCGGTGAGTGCGAGGGTGCAGCTCTCCTCTTCTCTTGGGGGAGTGCGTGCGTGCTTTTCTTGCGTGCATTCTGGATGTTTCGGTACATATTACCGGAGAAATGGGACTCTACTTTTCGCTTTCACATAGGGGCTCTGGGGCGGTGAACCCTTACAGGAGAGGATGAACCGGAGTCTGAAAAGTTTCAGCAAAGGCTGGGCCGCGTTCCTCACAGGTGGCTGCAGGCCTGGCGGCCGGACCTTCACCGTCTGCCTGGATCTTAGGACATCGCCTAGGTTCATAGGGCGAAGGGGACTCAGACTCGTCCCCTACAGCAACAGCGGCGCTGGCCACACCCGGGGCGGTGACGGGCACCGCAGCTCAGCCCTTCAATGCCCAAAGTGGGCTTCTGGTTCCTTCCTCACCCCACCCCTCACATGTGTTTGCCCTCCGCGCCTTACCAAGTGGCCCAGCACCTGAGAGCTACATGCATTGGAAACATGAGAACGTCTTATCATTTCCACTGCGGCTGGCGTGCAGACTGTTATCACGTCTCCTGGGTTATGGCGGCGGCGGCAGTGTCACGAAGGGCTTTCCCTAACCCTCTGCTTGGCTGCCGTTCTTGGGGCCCTCCGGTGGCTCCCCACAGCAAGGAGAATAAAACACGCAGTCTCCGCCACGTTCTCGGAAACCGCGCACAGGCTGGCCCCTGCCTCTCCCTGCTGCAGCTCTGACCCGCCACCCCGACTTTCCCCCATCGGGCGATACGTGTTCCAGCCTTGGGGACTTCATGCCACCTGTCCTCTAGGCCAGGGAGCCTTGTGCCCTAGATCTTCACTCAGCTGCGGCCTGGTCATCTTCCCACCTGCAGGTCGCAAGTGTGTCCCTCAGGGAGGCCTGCCTGGCTGGCCCCCAATCTTCTCTACCCACCACGCCCCCTCCTCATTCTGCCTGGTTTCTGCTTGCCCCTCAGTATGATCAGAAATCCTACTGCAGACACACTGTTGGTCCCCACTAACTGGCTTACTAGGCTAGTCACACTGCACAGGGGCAGCAGCTGTGAGGTCTCCAGGGACAGAAACGACGGTAGTTTAGTCCAAGAAGGTGAACTCCCCCAGAGCAGGGCCCACCTTTACAACCAGCTGGGGAATCGGTACCGGGTATTCCAGCCAAGTCAGTCTGGGGGCCGAGACGCTCGGAGTCCTCGGGCAGAGGTGAGGGAATGCCGGAGACGGAAAAGGAGCTCAGCCCGAGGGGACAGCGTCACTGGGGGCTTTGCTCATTTGAAGGGAGAGGGAAAGAAGGAGACAGGACACTGGCCCGTCCTGCGCAGGGGACAGTGGAGCCTGGCACCGGAGGAAGCAACCCAGAGAGAGCGCATGGACAGACGTGAGGAGGTGTGAAGCTCAGCTCAGGGGTCAAGTGCCTGTGCCCATGATTAAGACAGTCAGTCGCCAGTTCAAGTCCATCCGGGCAGCTGTCTCCAGCACCCACTTCCTCCAACACGCTCCTTCACCGTGGCGACAGCTGGTCCTCACGGGCCTCTGTTTTTGCTCCAGACCCCCACCTCGCATTAAGATTTGTCCTTTGATATAATCCCCCCTCATAGTAATTTTAATGTAATGGGTTAAAATTGTATGTTGAATAGAGATTCATACCACAAAGATATAAAGAAGCAAAGTGATAAAGTGAACTACCAAAGCAGCATAATGGAAGCTTTATTTTGAATGCTCATAGAGAATCCCTCTTGAGTTTGGCCTTTTCATCCTTGAGAACGAGGAAACGCAGTTTCTAGACCTAGACTTTCCCCGAAGGCCTGGCTTGACTGCATTCTGATTACAAGAAGGAAGTTTCTTTCCTTCGACGTTAGCCTTCGTTATCTGCAATGTGAGCGAGTGGTGGCGAGTCTTGGTTTCTTTTTGTTCTATGGAGTGAGCCTTTCGTTTGTTGTATAGAAAGGCTTTTATGTATCCTACTTGTACAAAGGACTTTTAAAGAAAGGGTGACTACACAAATATTTCATGCTATTGTAATTTGGGTATTTAAACACATCCATGAGGGAGATGACATATGATAATAAACAATTTTGAATTGAAACAGAGAGAGAGAGAGAGAGAGAGAGAGAGAGAGAGAGAGAGAGAGAGAAGATACTTACGGTCTTTATGAGAAAATGGCTTTCAAAATTGTCAGTAAGCCCTGACGAGTGTGGTTCAGTTGGTTGGGCATCATCCTGCAATGCAAAAGGTCGTGGGTTCAATCCCTGGGCAGGGCACGGGTGTGGGTTGTGGGCCAGTCCCCGGCTGGGGCACGTGCGAGAGGCAAACAATTGATGTTTCTCTCTCACATCGATGTTTCTCTCCCTCTCTTTCTCCCTCCCTTCCCCCTCTCTAAAAATAAGTAAATAAAATCTTACAAAAACGTCTCAGCAGCAGGTCCCATGCTGAGCCACATTTCCTGGTGCCCCTGGCCTGCGGGAGAAAGCGCCTTCTCCCGTGCGGCTGCGCCCGGAACCGAGTGCCCCAGACGTTGGCTTCCGGCTTCGCCAGGGACAGCACCTGCTCTACCTACTGAAAACCCGCATGTCACGGGACTTCTGAGAGACCCAGCCACTGAACAACAATCATAAGACGCTGGACAAGAATCATAGCCATGCAAAGGCTACGCGCCAATGTGGCCAGGCCTGTCTTTCTGGTATGTTCGGGCAGCATGAAACGACAACGTGAATCAGCTGTTAGGACTTCTCGCCTCCTGCTTTCAGAGGCTGGACATTGTGTGGTCGGCTGGCGGGCTGGGTCAGCGCTTTCTAACGCCACAGCGGGCCGCTTGATTGAAACCTTCCTTCTCCCCCTCCAAGTGGGCCTCTCCCCGTGAACTCCTGCACGCGTGATTTAAGAATTCATACCTGCTCATTTCAAGGGGAAGTGCCACCTGTTCGTGTTAGAAATCCGCGAGGGAAGCGCGTGGCCTGGTTGACGTCACCGGGGAATGAGAATCTGGCGGTGTTCTTGAGCAACAAGGGTGAGAATGCAGTGTGACTACTAGGCCCAGTGCACGAGTGTCACGTGGTGTCGCTTCATCCACTGGCCGGCCCAGAGGGAAGGGAAGGGGCGAGCCAGGTCGTGGGGTGCAGGGAGAGGCGTCAGCCCACACGGTACAGGGGTTCCACTGAGTCAGACTCTGGGGCTGAGTCAGGGATCCAGAGGCCTCCTCCCCATGCCAGCCAAGCTCGGCGCTTCGCATGGGCGGACTCCAGTGGCTCGAGGAGAAGACCAGGGCTGAGTGCGGTAGACAGGCAGGGGAGATGGAGTCCTTTTCACAAAGGAAGCACTTTCCCACCACACCGAGACCCCCGTCAGACTCCTGCAGCTGCCCCGCCCTCCCCAGAGAAGGTTACCGGCAGAGGGGCTGCCCCACCAGACACACGGGTCTGCCACACCAGCCGCCACGGCAGAGATGAGATGACAAGATGACGTTCCTGCTGTGCAAGCCCAGGAGAGGGCTCAGTCCTTACTGACTTTAGCCCTGTCCTTATTTGGCATAGTGAGGAAAGGGGGAGTGGTCAGATACTGTGGAATTTCGGATCTGTTTGTGGCCCAAGGACCTTCTGCGGAGGAATTCTGCCTTGCCTTCGGAGCTGGTATTCCACTGAGCTCAGTTTGCTGCTGTGTGGCGCTTTCCTCTTTCTCCCTGGAGTCGATCAGATTTGTAAGTGTGTGTGGGGCTTTGTCGACTTATTTTCTTGCACTTCAGGAAAGCAGCCCTCGACACACAGGAATGTGGTCTGATGATTTCTCTGTATCAGGATGAGGTTTGCTTGGAGGGGTTACTGACTTAGTGGGACTATGCAGGTGACATTAGATGCCCCTGCATTTCCCTCCAGCACATTCTAAGGTCATTCCGGTTGGATGTGATGACTCACTCTGCTGAGAGGATTGAATGGGTGTGAGCAGAGTTGCCTCACAATGAAGACGGGTGTATTTATGGGAGCATCTGGTAGGTGGGGTTAGGAGATTCCTTCTTAGGCGTGACGCCAGGCTACACACACACACACACACACACACACACACACCCTGATTCTTGGGGCCCAAGCAAGACCCCTTGAAGAATCTGGGAAGAAAATTGGGCTTCTCTGATTACAGCTGGTCGGTGATACTCTGCTTCTAACCTTTTTTCTTCACTCCGGGGATTGTTTTAAGTTTTCTGATGTCGGGCAGGTTGGCAAACAGAGATAAAGGTGAAACAGCAGAAGCTGTTCAGAGGTAAGAGTATTTGATTCTAGAAGTTTGGGGAAATCACCTGGAAAGGGAGTGGGGGCGGGGGAGAGGACAGGACACCTTGGCTGCATTGTCTTTGAGAGTTTTGCTCTTTTTCACTAAGTGTTTAGCAGCAAAGGAAACAGATATCATTTCCTACTTGAATTTGATAAATATTTGGATATATTCAGATTTGGTAATAAAAATGTTAAGAATGATTTCTGCCCTTTTGTCTCCAAACTGGAAGACTCCTTTTTTTTTTCCCTCTTGGAGTTGGCTTTCAAATGAACAGGAATGCGAACTTTATGGCTGTGACAGGTGAAAGCAGCTCAGAGAAGCACACTTTCGGAAAGGTTTTGCTCCGAAATCTTCTCCTCTGCCTTGTTTTCCATTTTAAGAGTGCTCTATATATCATTTTGAAGGAGCTTTTACCTTTGGATTAAAATTCATGATATTGCTGCTAGGTATTAAAAAATAATATAACTGGAGAGTGTTCTTCTAAACCACACTACCTTGGTGCTAAGAGGCAGGTCCTGGTAAGATATTTTCAAGGTGGTTTTCTAAAGCCTTCATGAACTTTGACTTGTTAAATAGTTTATGTAAAGGATTTTCCTTCCATAACAAACAAAGCTACGGTTACTATTAATACATCTCACCCAAGAGCAATAATTGGCAACACAGAGTTAGATGCTGGGGAGTGCCTGACTCGGATGCACGCTGATGCAACTCAGGGGGAGGTGGCGTCTAAGAACTCACCACTGCCCTGGCTGGTGTGGCTCCATTGGCTGGGTGTCTGGAGTCAAAAAAAAACCAAAGAAACCAAGGAAGATGGATTTAAAAGAAAACCCTCACCTACATACTTTATCATGGAACTACAGAAAGCTAAAGACAAATGACAAATCTTAGAACTTTTCAGACAGAAAGCACAGATTACATCTCAAGATGATTTAAAAAATCCAGGTTTCCTTAGGGAGGCTGGAAGACAGTGTAAAGATACTGAATACACACGGAAGGAAGAATTGTCAACCCAGAATTCTTTATCAGTGAAAACGTTTTTCCAGAATGAGGGTGAAATAGACACATTCTCACTCAAATAAAAAAAATGAGAAACCATGTCAGTGCCTCTAGCATATATTTTAGGCAGAAGGGAAGTGACCAGAGGAGACCTACGATGAAAATAAGAAATGAAAGCAAAATAAGTGGTGGACTTCTGGGTGAAGCTAAGCAAACGCTGACTGTATAAAACACCGTTAATAATGCATGGGAGCTTTGAAGGGCGTCTTAAAGGTCCCGGTGTTGTTTGGGAGAAGGCTGGTGTATCGATGAACTACATTTAACCAGTTAAAATTTGCCTGTAAAATTTCCAGGATAGCCACCAAATGAATAGGAACAGAATACAAAACTTCAAATAGAGAGGAGAAGCAGAGGCATCAGAAAAATCAATCAATTCTAAAGAAGGCAATGGTGAAAGAAAAACACAAATTGAGAAAACCAATGGGAAGCACATTACAAGGCAGAAATATACTAAAATATAACAGCAGTTATAGTACACGAAATGCTCTAAATACTTGATTAAGAGTCAAAGACTATCCGAGGAGAGTAAAAGTAAAAATTAACATTTGGTAGATAAATCTGAAACATAGTATCTTTGAAAGTGTTAGTGTAACAGGATGAAAAGAGATACGGGAACATTAGGCAGATACTGATCAGAAGGAGCCTGTTTAAATGCTAAGGCCTTACTGGCGTAACAGCCGCAACATAATGATACATTTACCAGGCAGACAGAACAATCATAAACTGGTCCGCATCTTATAACACCGCCCCAGACTATGTAAAGCAAAAATGGGCAGAATTGTAAGTTGAGATAGACAAACCCACCAAGGTCATTAGGAGATTTTAAACGCATCTCTCCCATGAATTGAATTGCGTCAGCAACGTCGGTAATAGAAAGACGTCAACAGCACTATCACAGCACTTGATCCAGGACGCCTTTTTAGAACACCTTACCTGTGAGCTGCAGAATATTCATCCTTTAGAAATACGCAAAAAGTTGAAAAGCTCAAAACAGTTTAAAAAAGGAATGACTTATCGACTTGGAGAACAGCACAAACCACGTTCTCGGACCACTGTGGTCCTGCAGAGATGTCCATGTCCACCGTCAAGCAGGAAATGTGATCGCTGAAACGGGAGCTTCGGGAGACCCAGCGCCAGTTTGCAGATTTGCCCTCTCCAGAGCGCGCATCGATCATGTCACCAGTTCTGAGTGAAGTCAGTGCTGCTACAATGACACCATTGGTTTAAATAGCCATATCCCCAACAGAAGTGTATGCCAAATTCTCCGCATGCGTTTCCACCTCTTTTCTCTGACTAATGTCAAATAGACAAATGAATCTCTTGCATTTAAACTTGCTTCAAAGCTAGTTTAAAAAATTTGCTTGGTGTGTGCATATATAGTATATTCTCTTCATAGACTCAAAGCTAACTGAAAAAAAAAAACAATTTTATATCATGTAGGGGTATAACTGTTCCAACGAATGGGTGGGGAAAACATATGTAGGAGTATTTCCACCTCACAAATGAAAAGCACCTCGAGTTAGGCATCCCTGGTAGGGTTCCTTTTTTTTAGGGACCACAGTTAATTATAATGAAAGGAGAAGTTCTAGACATTTAGTAACATTTGGAGCAGAAGTGGTTTTTAGTTCACAAAATTTTTTTTTTCAAGGTTTTGCAGTAGGGTAACTTCTTGGGTAGAAACAAGTCTTCTATTTGGGGGAAAAAATGCCTGTGGTATAGTCTGCTTAATTGTGAAACTGAAATCCACAGAATAACTCCTGAAAAGGTCAAAATGTGCAGTCCCTTTAGACTGGAGCATTGCGGGGCTCCGTGTGGCATGCACGTAATCACTCCCATTCTACAAACGCAGGAACCGAGAAACTGAAGTGCAGCGAGCATCTCAGCCAAGTCAAGCTATGACAACCCAGGACGCTAAAGCATAAACTTATTTCTGTCCTCGCTGTGGACCGCGTCTGCGGCTATGCCCTATTCCTGGCTGCGTTGCCCGAGTAACGCCCACCTTTGGCGAGACCGTTGAAAATGGGTGTAACTGAGTTTCACTTTAGGCTCTTCAGCCTACGTTCTGTGCTGAATTCCCGAGGCTCCTCGTTTGACGTGGACGTGACATGGTTTCACCTTTTTCCGACCACATTCGGTTTCCTCTCCTCTTACCTTTTGCAAGAATCAAGGGGTAAGCCGCCCCTGTTTGGAGGCCATGGACACGGGACGGAGGCCGTGCGTCAGGGGTGGTCACCTACTACTGGCCGAAGCCTCCAGAAGGTGTGTGTGCCCGTGCCCAGCCGTGGACAGTCCTTGGAAGGTTCTTTATGAGATGTTTCCTCCAGGTCTTCCCCGAGGATCCTGGGGACGAGGGAGGACAGAGCGCGGCCTGTGAGGTTGACTGCCGTTGCCCCGGGACTGGCTCGCTGCTGCCTCTCCATCTATAGGGCGCTGGTCAAAGTGTCTGTCCCCTGGAGTTATGACACATCCCGAGACTATGCACAGACCTGCTCCCCTCCCCCCCCACCCGTGCGCTAGACAAGCAGCCCCTCCCCCCAGGCCTCTGGCCTCGGTGGGCTCCCAGGGGGCCTTCCACGCCACCTGGCACTGCGAGTGTGTCCACAGGTCAGTCCTCGCGCGTGGGGCGTGTGCAGGAGCGTCTGCGACTCCCCAGTGGCCCATCTGACAGGTGCTCGCGGGTGGACGTTCCGCAAGGAGGAGGGGTCGGCCCTGGGTGTCACACCGCGGTCCCCAGGCCCTGGCTGCGGGGGGGCCCGGCTGCCAGGGGGCCGCCGCAGTGACAGGAAACGCCCCCCACCAGCGCGCCCGGGGGCGGCACGCGGCGCCGGGCATCGGGGCCCGGGCCCCTCGCGGACACCGCGGCGGGCGGAGGCCGCGGCTCGGGGGCGGCCGGGGCGGCGGGGGCCGCGCGCGGAGGGCAGCGCGCGGTCAGGTGCCCAGGTGCGCCCTCCCGCCCGCCCCGCCCCCGCCCTCGCCCCGCCCACTTCCTGGTCGGAGGCGGCGGCGCAGGAACCGAGGCCCCGGGCGGCGGGGACACGGGCCGCGCCCGCATCTGTCACAGAGGCCGCGGCCGGGCGCGCGGGCGGGCGGGCGGCGACAGGGGCACCTGAGCGCTGCCCCGCGCGACCCCCGAGCGCACGCGCGACATGAGACCATGGACAGCAGGACGCGGTGAGTGCGGCGCTAGGCCGCGGGCCTGGCCACGTCCCCGGCGGGCGCCGCCGTCGCGGCTCGGGCTGCGGTGTCCGGGCTGCGCCCGGGGCCGAGTGGCCCGCGGCCGGCGCCCCGGGGTCCCCGAGCGTGCCCCCTGCAGGGGCCCCCCCGACTCCGGCCGCTCCTGCGGGCGGGCGCCCCCGGGTCTGCGCGGGGCTCGCACACCCGCGTCCACTTAGAGAGTATTTTCACAGGCTGGCGGCGCCTGCAGCCTGTGTCTCCGCCCCCCCTTCGGGACGTTCCGGAGGTCCGGAGCGATTGGAATCGGTGGTGGTGGGGGCGGGGGCGGGGGGGTGGTGGGGGGGGGTTGTTTCCTGCCTTCTTTCTTTCTCTTTTTTTTTAATCCTGAAACTAACTTGGCAAAGAATTCCTCTTTTTTCCCTTACCCTCTTTTCTTACTTCCCTCTGGAAGTTAAAATAATGAATATCGTGTCTATATCGTATTACTGTGAAAGGCTTCCTAACTTTCACAGTGTCACATAGTCGGTATTTAATTTTTACACCTAAAAGACATACTAAGGAATATTAGGAAAATAGGAACATTCTGTAATGGAGAATGATTTTTCTGCAGGGTTTGACATCCCGGGGGCGGGGGTGGGGGGTGGGGGCGGGGTCCGTGGTTTGAAAAGTGTGCTTTTGACATGAGTTGATTATGAGGGAGGCAGTGACCTGAGTCAGATTATGAGCATTTGGGCACGTTGATAGTGGGAGGGCTGAGGGATAGGGTAACTGCAAATTAATTTATATGGCTTGTCACTTCCTGTTTCTGGATTCTTGTCTCGTAATAAAATTTAAAAAGAGAAAGAATGTTTATGTAGAACATTCTGTGGCAGTAGGGTTTGAAGGAAGTGTGTGTTAAAGACAGCCCCCCTGTACAGAGACACGAAGGGCTCCTTACCAGGAAAAACGGACGTATATTAACACTTGGGTCACGTGGACATAGTGGGCTCAGACTTTATCTTTTATATTCGGCAGAAAGAGATTAAAACAGAACTCTGGTTTTTTTTTTTTAAGCATCTCAATAGGTTTCAATTCACTGTTTGAAACCAAGCCAATGTCTAGGTTGAATGTAGGAGAAGTTAGTCAAGAAGCTGATGATTTCTTACAGTTTCTGAATGAAGCTCAGCAACCGCACTGTCCCGAGTGGGAAAATCCAACACGGAGGCAGATCTCATTTCCCCAAAGATCATTGATGCCAAACATAAAACGAGGCTTTTTGTGTTGGCCTAGTTGTGTATACTCGGCTACTTTAAACATGCTTAGTCGAGCCATTGCATCTCAAGGAAAACAGGTGCGGAGCATCACCTTTGAGGAGCATCGTAGGTGTTTCCTGGTCCTCTGGAAGGCGGCAGGTCACTCGCAGTTTACACAGAGAGGGCGGGTCCTTCGAAGGAAGACTCAGAACCTGCTGCTGAGCTCTGTAGGCAGGAAAGGTGGAGACGCTGAGGGACGCACAGCTTTTGTTTTGATGCAGTAAGATGAAGGCGATGCCGTACAGGGATGCACCACTTAAGTCTTCATAAAGGACTTCCAGACATATTATTTAACTTAGAATCCTCTCGGTTATTCTGTGATGTGAACAAGACACTTTCTAGGTGAAAAAACAGGCTCAGAGACACAGTGTTTCGCCCCAAGCCTCTGAACCCCTAAGCCTCAGCTGTCTTTCTTCAGTTGCTGAACTGGGGAAAAATGTTTATTTCTGCTAGGTTGTGGTCACATAGTTATATGGCATCTACTGAGACAAGAACAAGATTTATTTTTAGAGTTATGAAGCTAGTGACTTTATAGAGATGCTTATGTATGTCATAGGATATAATCTAAATGGAGTTTTTTTTCCGTTTAGGGAAAACCCAGAAAGAACCTTTGACTTGGTACTGAACGTGAAATGCCATGCCTCTGAAAATGAAGGTATGTGTGCTTTGTCGATTCTTAACGCGCTCGAGTCTGTCCAAACAGCTGTTCCCGTGGCAGAGGCTAGGGCCCGACCCTGAGCCTGTAGAAACCGTGAGTGTCATATCACGGCAGTTAATTTCCAGGTGTGTGCTATGCATGCAGTTTACAACCCAGCCTTACCATTGGTTGATCAAGTTTTGGTGGAAGGCCACGCCTTTTCATTTTCTTTCATTCATCTTCAGCAGTGTAGCTCATTTTTTAAAAAGATTTTATTTATTTACTTTTAGAGAGAGGGGAAGGGAAGGAGAAAGAGAGGGAGAGAAACATCCATGTGTGGTTGCCTCTTATGTGCCCCCTACTGGGGACCTGGCTTGCAACCCAGGCGTGTGCCCGGACTGGGAATCGAACCAGTGACCTTTAGCTTCTCTGACTGGCACTCAGTCCACTGAGCCACACCAGCCAGGGCATTTCTAGCTCATCTTTTAAAACATCAGTGCAAGGCTCTGGCAGTGCAGCGGGAGCCACACCAATTCCCTCGCGCTGTTTCCAGTGTAGCCCCTTCTGCTGGCCTTACATCACTTTCGGGGGGAGGTAGACAGCCTGTGACATCTCCTGGAAGGGTTTCAGTTCTGTACAACCTCCTGAAAAGAAGAGGACACTTGAGTAGTTTTTGTCAGTCCTGCGTCTTCCTCTCAGTGTGTCGAGTGCGACCTGTGTCCACAGATGTCACCAGTGTGACTTCTCTGGTCATGTTCTCGGACCCTGGATCACATGCTGATCGAGTGCGGCGTTTGTGGACGTGACATGTCCATTCTCGGTGGAAAATCAGGTGGCACTTTTAGCTTCAGAAACTGACCAGCAATTATATGCTTAAAAAAAAAAAAGCAATTATATGCTCTTATGCAATTTGGAGCTGCACACCTTAAAATAGAGGAGCCCAACCCAGCTGTGGCTACGTGGGTGTGACTAATTTTAGGTAGGAAGTCACACAGGTTCCTGGCTCCAGCAGGCCTGCCCGTGGCACTTCTGGCCTGTTGGCACAGTGGCAGTGCGCGGGTTGGTCTGGGGCAGGGGCAAGGGCAAGGGCAAGGAGTGGGTGCAGGCCGTAGGGAGCCTTTTCTGATTTCAAAGGTTATCTTGTGTTGTCCTTCCTGTACAAAGTTGGTCTGTTTACATACCTCTCAGACCCAACCAAGTTCTCTTAGAAGACTCAAATCCACATGTATTTTCTTCAGCTCCAATTTCAGTCTGTTCTCTAGCATATATATGGTGTGAATTCAATCATTAAAATACCTACCACAACTTTAGCTAAGGTGCGTGAAGTAATGCTCGCCTGATGGGCTGCTAAGGCAGGCTCAATCCCCTTGGAAAACACGCTTTCTCTGCAATTTAATTTTTATTTTAATTTTTTTCTACAAGTGAAGTCTTTTTTACTGTTTAAAATATGACACAGAGTAATCAAGTTTCTTTTTCACAATGAGGTTTAAAAATATCCGGTCTGTTCTGCTCTCCTTGGAGGGAATACTTTAACCCATTGCACAAGCGCAGCAGAGAGCGAAGTGAACGGCAGTCAGTCCGAGTGACCCTTCTCCGGTTTAAGCTGGTGGGTGGGAGAACTGAACGGCTTTGGCCGAAAAGGCTGTGGTCTAATTGTTAACCGTCTTCACTGAAACAGATCACACAGTTCAGCTCACTGGTCGCCTGTGCAGTGACCACTGGGAAGCTGGACAGCAGGGTCGCTCCAGAGTAGGGGGCCCAGGCCGGAGCCTAGGACGGGGTAGGGGTCAGGCAGGACCGGGGACCCCTCGTCGGGACCCTGGGAGCCGCCCTGGAGAGCAGAGTGGAGGCCCCGGGACAGCTCTGAAAGAGGAATGCGTGCGGAAGGGATCTTGACGAAAGGGTCCACCTGCCTCCAGGGACTTGCGGCCTGTGCCCCCTGCAGGGGGTTGCCACCCTCCGTGACCGCTTTTGAGTGGTCGACTCTTTCATCCCTCCCTTTGCCCTTTTCCATCTTTGAGGAACTCGTTGGTCCAGTTTGATTTGTCCACTTGGGTCTTCTACTGTCTTCTGGCCCGTTCGCTGTTAATATTGAAATCACTACTTAGTAGACACGTCTTCGTTTGTACTGTAACAGTGTATGCAGCCTGGTGAAGTCGAAATGCCGTACACGGTTAAAATAAACAGGCTGGGACTCTGACAGCTGCAGGGCCTCCTCCCAGCCAGGTGCTCCGTCAGCAAGGCTGGTTGGCAGCAAACCCTGAAGTTTTTTTTAAAGGCTGAATGGAACCATGTAAGAGGCACTCAACGACTCTCCTTCTCTTGATTGTGACAAATCGTGTGAATGTGACTAATACCTAAGGGTCTGACAAGTTACAGTTCTTGGTCCTTTAAAAAGTAAATGCTACTGTATAACTACACTTTTATGTGAAAGGGAAAGTTTGGTGTTTCTAAATGGCTTTATTACTGCTTCTACTTGGATAAATATTAAAGGGAGAACATCCAGAAATGATTAAAGAGAGTTATTAGAACATTCCTATTTAATTGTCCCTAAAACCTGTTTATTTAAAATGAGTCTGATATGTGCATCAGTTTGTTTAAAGTTGGATGATTTTTTTTTAAAGATTTTATTTATTTATCTTCAGAGGGGAAGGGAAGGAGAGAGGGAGAGAAATATCAACGTATGGTTGCTTCCTGTGCATTCCCTGCTGGGAACTGGCCTGCAACCCAGGCATGTGCCCTGACTGGGAATCGAACCGTGATCTCTTGGTTCACAGGCCCGCGCTTAATCCACTAAGCTACACCAGCCAGGGC
>CM052546.1:91438638-91456669 GCA_028533065.1 Trachops cirrhosus | reverse complement strand
TTTTTAAAGATTTTATTTATTTATCTTCAGAGGGGAAGGGAAGGAGAGAGGGAGAGAAATATCAACGTATGGTTGCTTCCTGTGCATTCCCTGCTGGGAACTGGCCTGCAACCCAGGCATGTGCCCTGACTGGGAATCGAACCGTGATCTCTTGGTTCACAGGCCCGCGCTTAATCCACTAAGCTACACCAGCCAGGGCTGGATGATTTTTTTTTTCTTGCTAATATTTAAAGGAATCTGGATGATGTTCTCATGTGGACCTAAAAGACAAAACATGTCAATTTGGATGCTTGAAGGCAGCGATATAAGATCCGTTTAGATCACCAGGAAACTTGCTAGCTCCTAGAAGAGGAAGTCTAGAAGTAGGTCACCGAAGGTCCAGGCTTGTCCTGCCTCTCAGCCTCTCCGCCGCAGAGTGCGTGGGGAGGCTCAGCTGCCGACAGCTCCCGGGCGGCTGCCAGAGAGGCTGGACGCCACCTTTCTGTGCCCTCTCTCTAGAGCCAGGAAGTTTCTTCCCCAGAGCCTCCCTGGGACCTGGGATCCCGGGGGCCCCAGCTGGACTGGGCCCGACCACCACTAGAATAATCATTGAGGGGTGTCCCTGTAGAGGGGCGAGTGGCAAGAAGCCCCCAACAGATCTACCAACCCCCTGGCCAAGGATGGATGCGGGGGAACCAAGGAAAATGCTGTTTGCATTTCTCAGGATGTTGGGTTCTTTCTTGACAAGCTCTGATCCAGCAGGAAATACGATGCCGGGGTCGACTTGGTTTATGCTAAGACCGGAACGTATTAGGATACTTGCCTTGCTTCTCTTGTTCATTTTTTAATAGAGATGCTCCAAATTCTTTCATTTATCCCGAATAATTCAGATCATAAACAGCTTCGGCGACCAAGGATCACGAACTGTTAGGGATCTGTGTTGGCATTACGTGCTGAAACGTAACTTGGTGTGGCTGGTTCTTTCAAGCGGTCCTTGTCCTCTGATCTAGCTGGCTTTGCTTCAGCCATCGTGTTGAATTTTTGGAAAACAACACTGGGAGACAGTTTCACCTGGGGCCCCCAGATTTAAAAATAGCCCCGAGGGGACTGGCAGTTGCCCCCAGGGGGGTGCTTGTCCCTTGTTTGTTAGAATTGGTTCTGGTGTTCTTAGGCTGGTTGGGATATCTGTGCACGGATGTGTCCCTGGCTGGACAACTTCCCCAGTCACTTCTGTTCCAGCCGCCCCAGAGGGAAGTGCCAACGTCCAGATCAAAATGCTGCTCCTGGTAGGTTTCCAAGCTCAGGGCCGCCTTCACCCTTCTCTTTGCTGCCTTTGTTCTGTCCCAGAGTCCGGGAAGTGCAGCCAGCAGGACAAGCGGCCTCTCCTCAATTCTACTAACAGAACTGACTGTCCCCACACCGCCCCGACTTTCCACACAGTGATCCGGGACTTCCGAGAAGCGCCTTATCCTCAACAGGAAGAGGGAGATGCTTCCTCTTTGGGGTTCCCCGGGGGCCAGGGCCCTGGCACTCCATCAGCTTCCTCTACTTTGTCTTGTTGATGGCTTCTCCCAAGTCACAGCAGCAGCAGCAGCAGCAGCTGAGGCGCCCGCAGCAGGTGGCACCACGCACGGCCACCGCGCACGGCCACCGCGCACGGCCGGGGTATTCCGCACGGACTGATTATTTAAGAGATAGGAAATGTTTGTCTTCATGTTGTGCGCGGAGAAGCCGAAGCATGGAGAGAGGAAGGGACGAGCCCAAAGCGGCATGACTCCAGGGTCTGGATGTTCATCTGTTGCTTTTTAGTAGATTTAATCAATTTTTAAAAATCCATCGGTCTGTCGCCTCTCCTAACTGCATACAGGCTGCTTTGTGATCCTGTGGGGAAGCATTGGCGGATAAGCGATGTGGGGTGCAGTATTCTTTTTAAAAAACAGGAATGCAGCATCTTCCCTGAAATTCATGCGGGGAGTGTGATTCCACGTAAAATAGGGACTGAACTCTTCCCCTGTGGTTATCGAGTCTGGCTCAGGAGGGCCCCCTCCCCCGCCGCTCCTCCTTTTTTAGGGTTTACATCTCCACAGTCAGTGACCTCACAGGTCTGCTTATTTGTTAGTAGTTTTCAACACAAATCTGGTTTTTTCTGTTCCCTTCTCTTTGGCTGGAAAAATTTCCCTTAGGAACAAATCTGTCTTTCTTACCAACTTCCCCTGTGTATCAGCCCGTCAGGCCCAGCATCAGAAAGGGCATCCACGTCTCTCATCTCTAGCTTGTGTTAACAGTTTAACTGCCTCTCACTCTTCTCTTAAATCAGAGCCTTAGTCTGTGCCTGCCTTCCCTGGTGCAAAAAGGAGTTTCTGAGGCCACTTGGCAATTGATAACTTTCTGTCCACAGGGATGCTCTTTACATAGAACCTGCCCGTGTGGCACCCATACCGCGTCCTTGCAGGCCTGCCTGGTATAGTAACATACATGCATCTGCGTGTCTATTTGCTGTGCTTCCAGGAAGCTCTTTAAGAGCGTGCCCCGACTTATTAATTTGTCTCTTGAAGGAAAAGCGTTAGCCCAGCGTCTGGCATGCTTGGTGACTATTTGCAGAGTGAAAAAGGACCCTGGGCCTGTGTATAGTGCCTGGCTGTCGAGCAAGTGCATGTCAATCAAATCAGATCACAGAGCGCAGCTTGTGATGGAAGCGATGCTGAGTGTGTGTTGGTGTGACTCTCACCAGCACATTAGACACAGGTGACCACGTACGTCTGGGACGGGGCAGTTCTGGGGTGGCCCCCATGCTAGCCTTCCTGTCCAGGACTCACATCTTTCCTTTCACAAGTTTTGCTGGGACAGTTGCTTCGTATGCACGTGTTTGGAGGCCGCCTTAAAACACACCACGCACACCCACCCACCCACGCGTCCCACACCCTGCGAAACCCTGACATTTAGGAAGCAGAGCTTCAGTGAAGAGTCACACCTGCAGTGAAGTGGGTTGGGACGCTTTGCATATTGCCCAGCGTGGAGAAAAAACCAGGGCGTAAAACGCGGTCACATGTTTGGGCGTGAGCTCCAGGTTCGGACTCCCTCTGAGTCCACATGCGCCGGGGTACATTTGAGGAATCTCGTGAAGGTGTTCACTCTGTGCCTTAGGTTGCTGGGGTCAGTGAATTTTGTTTTCTCATACTGGCCCGCTGGGGTCAGAATTTAATGTGGTTCTTTGGAACCCCACCTTTGAGATGTGCTGCTTCTGCTTTATGTAGAACATATTGAAGTTCAGCTGTGCTTTTAAACTTGGCTTTGGGCTTCACAGTGTCCTTCACGTGGCTGTCTGCAAGTGTGAAAAGCAAACCCAGCGCCAGTGTTCCGTATCTGTCGTTATCATTACTTTGGTAGGGATGCTGCGGAGTCTGTGTTCTTTAACAGCGTGATTGTGACTTGTCTCGGTAGGTCACGTGTTCATGGTTTTGCTGCTTGGATCCAAGGGGGCTGCTGGGTGTTTCAAGTTAATAGCCCCCCCACCCCTTACTGTGGAAGGTGTGCCGACTGCCGTGGTCTTCGGCGTCACGCCATGGCTGGGCCTCTGCGGAGGGACCACAGTGCCACCAGCTTGTTCTGGTGCTTCCTCGGAGCTTTCTTATTTTCTTGGTTTTCAAGGTGACATGTTCATGATGTAATTTTGTTAATATTCTCTCATTTGCAGAATTTTCTTGTGCTCAGATAATGTCCCCCTCTCCTTGCCTCCAGGTTTTTAGTTTGGGTGTGCAGGTTGGAGGACAGTAGTTTGCCTTTTGAAATGCTCACCATAAAGGGCAGACACAGCGTCTGTCGTCCTCGGCAGGGACGCAGGCAGCCGTCGTGCTCCTGGCGGCTCTGGAAGAGCCCCCCTTCCCCGGAAATGCGTTCTAATGTTCCCCTTTTAAAACTTTCCACTCTCAGCGTCTTAGGCTTATTCCTAAGGAATACGATGGAAACTGGGACATTTCTGTTTTTAATGTTTTTTTTATTAGCACTGGAAAGCCTTAAAGATAGTGCTAGACCCCTGAAATACTGGGGTGTTCCCGTACGGTTAAGTTGAATCATTTCCTGTATTCACTTGGGCATAGTTAGACTCTTCGCTTGTGCCAATTAAGGGTAAGTTGATGGATTCCTGAGGCAGAAACTCAGTTTTCTCTCTGGAAAAGGTGACCACTTGTTCCGCCTCCCTGTGGTAGGTCGGTCATTGGCCCCGTGGGGGAGCCTGCCAGAGCCGTTCCTGAGGGGTCCTTGAGGTTTTTAGGAGGTTAGTACCACTTGGGGCTTTAGGGCCCATTGCAGAAGGGAGCAGGGGCGTAGCTGAGCTGGAAGTTTCCTTCAAGGGGACCTGATGCCTGGCGCTGGAGGGGACTCCCAGAGCCCCAGTGCCCTTACCCTGCAGGGGCCATTGTCACCCACTGTCATCGTTCCCCAGCTACTCAGAGATATTACATGCAGACTCTCACCGGGAAGGTGAAGACATTTGTCAGAGGACATGTGCGCATGACCCATAGACACAGACAGCTGTGTGGGGACGGCCAGAGGGAAGGAGGGTGGCAGGGGGTGGGGGGAGGCGAAGGGGGGAATGGGGAGGTCTGTAAGAGTGCCAGCAATAAAAATAAAGTGAAAATAAATAAATGAGAAGACATTACAACAATTTAAAAAAATTTCTCCCCAGGAGCACCATGCAGGCTGCCCGCCCAGCACACTTGTTTGAAAGTTACCCCTGTTCTCACTGCTCTTCGAAGAGCAGTTCTTTTAAGTGGGTGGTGGTACTTGATGTAGTTGTCTGATTGAAGTTATTCAGAGTGAGAAGGGAGCAACTGATAGGCCTGGGGGGGCGTCTTGACTCTAAAGAAGGCCTTGGGGACTCGGACTCTCTAACAAGGGGCAGTTGGCTCTAGAGGAGGAGATCTCTGAACGCAGAGCCGAATGGGCTGTGCCGCTTCCTAATCAGGTTTTATCGCTTCCCCCACCTGTACCCATCCTCTGTAACTTGTGATCAGCAGCTTTCACAAGTGTGTCAGCTTATTTAGAGTACTTTAATGTCGTAAAGATGCTTGTTTATAAGTTAATGAAGTAAAGCTACAGCATCAGAGTTGCAGAGCCTGAGCGATTAATTTGTTTTCTCCCATTAGGCTCCCAGTTAGATGTTTTACAGAAATAGCAGTAAAAACAGTGCTTATTTCGTATTTATAGTATGTCAACTAGCATTCACAACTTCGGCACTTCGCTGTAGTAAGAGGTGGGACTGGGATTTGAACCTGTTTCCCTGATTCCAGAGCGTGACTTTTAGCCACGACACTGTGCTGCCTTTAAAATGACCACCTCCTTCTAACCGCATTGAAATGTTTCACAGCAGCGTCAGAAGCCACCCCTTTAGAAAGTCCCCTGTTCTAGGCTTGACCAGAGTGGCAGTGATATTGTATCGATCTTTATGGCCTGCAGAGGGGAGCATGCACACCATAGGGCACATTCGTCCTTTGTCCCTTCAGGGGCAGCCTCTGAGTGCCAGCTGCACGCCAGGCACAGGTGAAAAGCAGTTGATGGTGTGCTCGTAGGGGGAGCGTTTGTCCAAACTGGTGATTGTACTGGTGCAAGGGGGCAGGGACAGGGCACACGGTGTGTGGCACTGAGATGAAGGGCGCTGAGAGTTCAGCTCTGTGCATGGGGCCCAGGGGATGAGGGGAGACGGCAGAGGGGACAGGCAGGGCTAGTTCCAAGGTGATGGAGGGAGACACTGCGAGACATCTTGTCAGTTCTTGGTTGGGTACCAGCTGGTCATCTTTTTCTCAAGTTCGGCTGAGTTTTACTTCATATTCAAAATCTTGGGTGAAGAACCAAGAGTGAAGAGTATCTTGCTTTTGGTGTAAACGTTTATATTTAATGGAGATGGTCAAGAAGCATTCTTTCTGCTCGTGTTCCTTGGCAGAGGGTTGTGGAGTTTTGTGCACTCGGAGCATAACACAGCGCCTGGCCCGGAGAAGGGGCTCAGCGAGCGGGGGCTGGAGGAGGGGAGCACCGCTTTTAAGGGCCTGAGATGGGATTTGAAGAAAGGGAGTGGGAGTCGCAAAGGGTATTGAGAGTTTAATCATCCTTGTGAAGTCCGTGTCTTTAAAAGTTTACCAACTTGATTGCACAGGGGAAATTTGTAAGAGGTGCTAAAAAAGAAGTTGCTGAGGACTAATGCTTTTGGTATGGGCCCTGTGGCAGCTGTGTCCTGGCTTGAACTTGGCCTTGTGCTAACCACCAGGTTGTAGACTTTTGGGGGCAAGCACCTCTTTGGGGCTCCAGTAGGCTTTCGGAGGGTGTCATCCATGTAAGTGTGTTCAATAATTGTTTAAGTTATGTTCTGTTATTGAAGGAAAATTAATGAAGCGTTGTGCTGTGTTTCCAACACCTATTTTAGATTTTTAAAACACACTCAGAAGCTTGAATGTAAAGAACTTTGAAAGGCTGTAGATTCTTATCATCACAAGCATTAGGTACTTTATTTTTTTAAAAATTTTTAAACAGGACTGTTGATAAACCACAGATCCTGTAACTTAGTCGGCAAAGCTGGTGAAGATCAGATAGGGCCTTTTCCTCTTTCACTTCCTTCTTTATCGTTTGAATCTGAAAGCGGAGCGGGGAGCTATCTGCTCAGTGCATCTGCTGGTCTGCTGCAAAGGTAGGAGCGTCCAGAGATGAGTCATTTCACACACCGTCCGTCTCGGCTCCGCAGCAGAAGTGCACCTCAGTGGGGACGTGTTCAGTGTTCCAACTGAACGTCCACGGTGTCAGGCAGCCCTTTACGTTTTTAATTGCCACGCTTAGACGTACCGACTTTGGTAAGAGATTATGGAAGTCACTTCTGAGTTCGTGCAGAAAACACCGGTTGAAATGAAACCAGTAAAATAAGTTCAGACGTGTCTCATTAACACACTGGACACCATGAGTATGTGTGTGTGTGTGTGCGTGTGTGTGATCCGGTGTATTTTGGACATGATGTTTAGAAGAGGAAGTTGTGGTAACATTTGGGGTCGTGGTCCTTGTTACTCTTCTACTTTCTGTTTGCTAATTTTAAGCCATAATGAGGTTAATTTATTTGATTTTTTAGAAAATAGCGTGCCGTCTCTTTTTATTTTGTTCTTGTGACTGCGGCGGGCGCGGCTGTGTCTCCGAGGTGTGGTTTTGCCGTGGGAGGTGCGCTTTGGTGGTGAGCACCTGCAGCGTCAGTGTCGACGACAAGTGTCAGCACAGCTCCGTCTGGACTCTGTCTCGGCCGTGCTCCCCGTGAGCCAGCTTAGACGTGCGCTAGGAGAGATAGTGAGCTGAGAATTACGCACAAAAACACCAGTTTCCAAATTTCTAACGGCTACTGCGGGGGTGGGCCAACATAGGTCTACAGCTGTGAGTCTGTGAAACACACAGTTTATTCTTGCATTGTTATTTGTTAATTATTGTTATTTCCCATGCAAACAACTGCAAACCTACGTGGGCCCACCCCTGTGCTGTGTGTAACAGTGACAGCGTTTACTCCAGAAAGTAGGAGTATTAAAAGCGTATACTAGAGGGAAGTCACAATTTTTAATTTGTAAATATCTATTACATAGAGCTTAATAGTTGAAGACCCAATAAATCCACAGTCTAATGTACCACATTTCCCACTGTCCGGAATTTGGCCTTTGAGGTTGATGTTGCTGTCCAGAATTCTTTATAAAACTGTCATAAAATCCACTTGCTTATCCTTTCCTCACTTTGGGAGTGCAGAAAATCTTCCAGCGATTTTTGCGACTCATCTCCCTCTGGCGTCATCCAGACTGGCGCTGAGCGGTTTGTGTGCAGGGGGAGGCGGGGAGGAGGGCGGGGGCGGCCCTCACATCCAATTTTCTACCCTAACCCTGCGTCACACACTCTCCCTCTCTCGATTGGGGTGTGTTCACGGTGGGGGTTCGGTCCTGGTGCTGAAGTCACTGAACACGTCGGCCTTGTCTTCTAAATGATCACAGTGAGACTACACTGTAGTGCATGTTTGTATGGTGTTTTAATTTTCAGTGATTTGTATTACATTTAATATATATGGCAGATTAAACATACACAGGGCCCGGCAGAGGTAAGGCCTGCTCGAGTGTGGTTTTAATAATACGGTAGGGTAGGGTAGTAATAGGGGTGCAGTAATTTATAGCTTTAATTTGAACATTTCACCTAATGTGGCATGTGGTGTGCTTGAGTGTGATGTTGTGATGTTACAGAATGACATGCTTATGACTGGGTAATAAAAGATTTTGTGATAAAAAAGGGGGCGTTATTTGTTCCAGACCCTGAGTAACTTGTATTTACTTTAAAACGTAATTTTAAACACGACTGGAATTTACCTTTTTTGTGATACGGCCGAGTGTGCTTTGGCCGAAACGCAGTACTTACCTGTGTGCTGCGTGAGGGGACTGGTCGATGCTGACTCGAGTTAAAACAGGGTGGCGGTTTTGCTGGTTCCTGCGCTGGCCGAGGGCACTGGCCAGGGCCCGGTGCTCCCCGGGGACGTCTTCCTCCCACACGGGAGGTCAGGGGTGGGAGGTCAGGAGTGCGGGACCTTCTGCGGCCGCAGGGAAGGCCAGAGGCCCCTGGTGTGCTTCTGGGGTCCGTCACCGGCCAGCGGGCCCAGCAGAGGCTCCTGCGTCAGCTCCTGCGTTGGCGTGGAGGCGTTCAATTTCGGAACTTGCAGAGTCGCCTCGTTTCGCTTTCACTTTTTGGGGCTGATTGGCCATTTAACACGTTTATCGTCCTTTGAACTGTTGAGCTTCATTCTTGCCTTTTTAATTTTACTTTCAATTGCTCCTTTTTTCCCTTATTATTTTTGTATTAATTTCTTTTATTTGGTTTCTACAAGGTGGTTATTCCTTTTACCATCTAGAAATCGCTTCATGAGACACTTCCGTTTGTTTAGAGTAAAGCTACGCTTATGTGTACCGTATAAAGTGGCCGCGCGTTCCCTGGACGGCAGGCGCCAGGCGGCACATGCGTCTCCTCCATCAGACGTGGGGCAGAGGCTCTGCGGGGAACTTGTCTCTCAGGTACTCGCTTCTCAGCAGGCGGTGGGTCACG
The DNA here is from genome assembly GCA_028533065.1 of Trachops cirrhosus. Lineage (NCBI taxonomy): Eukaryota > Metazoa > Chordata > Mammalia > Chiroptera > Phyllostomidae > Trachops > Trachops cirrhosus. Next base: position 91,447,600 of record CM052546.1, on the reverse strand, counting down.
ACTGAATGCTTATTCTCTCCTTGGCCAGGTTACAGCTTATTTTATTTTCTTGAGGCAGTCTGGTCAATGGTCAGTCTTTTTTTAAAATGGAAGTTCTTATTAGTTTAAGCTCATTTTTCCCCCTCTGTATTTACCTGGATTTATGTACAACTTGCCCCTGCAAGAATTGCTTTCCCGTATGGCAAAGTCTGGTGTTTTTCTCTCTTCATTGTCTTGGTGTCCTGTGTCATTATGTATTGAGTTCTGTTTTGCAGTTTACTCCCATTACTAGAACTCATTGTTTGCAAAGCATTGTGGGTCCGAGAACACGACCGTATGACCCCAGAACTTGAAAATGTAAGGTTAGTTTTCTGGCCCGCCCGTGGTCTGTCCTGGGGAGTGTTCCGTGTGTGAGTGAACACGGTGTGTGCCCAGCCGCGGTTGATGCGTTGCTGCGCAGATGGCAACGGATCCAGGCCGGGTCATCGATGCTTTCCGAGTCCTCCACATCCTTCCTGGAGTCTTCGGGTCCAAAGCTTTCAGTTCCTGGGAGGGAAGTGTTAACAGCTCCAACTAAAATTGCGGGGTTTTTGGTTTTGCCCTTTTAGTCTGGCCAGTTCTTGTTTCACGTGTTTGAAAGCTCTGTTACGAGATGCGTACACGGTTTTGCCTGTGTCTTCGTCAGGAATTAACCCTTTTAACCCATGGAATGTCTTTGCTTGTTTCTGCCGGGAGTGTTCGCCTTCGAGTTTGCTTTGAGGAATGGGGCTTCTCTGCCTTTCTTACAATTAGCGTGCACATGAATTTTTTCCCATTTTTTCTTTTAAGCTATCTATATTTACATCTATATCTGTATCTAATAACTTTATATTTCAGATTTTCTTTTTCCATTCAGTCCAACAATGGCCACCTTCAATCAGAGTGTTTAGTATGCTTACATTAAATGTAATCATTGATATGTTTGGTTTTTGAAAATAATAGCTTTATTGAGGTCTAATTGACATGGTTAGGCCCAAGCTATTGTGTAACAACTCGTTAAGAATTCCAGATGGACACGTTCTCATATTAGGCTTGTTCTACTGTAGAATACCAGTGTTCAAACATTAGAGTCTACTTTAAACCGTGGCAATAGTTTGAAACTGCTGTAATAATTATTTCCTTCACGCATGTGTACGAGTGAGGACGGCACCATTGAAATCATGCTGTGCACTTATTAGGGTGATGTGTGCATAGCCCCAGACGGGGTGAGTTGGGAACGTCACTATTTGGAATGCAGGCTGGATCGGCGTCGGTCACCGTACTCAGGGTGAGGCAGAAGTCCCTCCACTTCAGTCCGAGGGCTTTTTGGCCCGAGCTCTTATTTCCGGCAGCCAGTGGTCCTGCACTTGACTTGAGAGAGGCTCAGTCGGCTCTGTCCACACACAGGCTAATGATTTACTTGTTTTGTCGTTTTTCTCTGTAGCTTGAGAAGCTCCAGAAAACAGAGCGCCTTTGTTAGGGAGAAAACACAGTCTTTATACGGGAAGCTTTGACTGCTTTTCTTATCAAAATACAGAGGGCTCTTTATCTTCTGATCAGACTTACTTATCAACGGAGATATCAGTTTCAATTTTTCACTCCTTCCCTCAGAAACGGAGGGCACAGCTTCGGGCAGGTGAGCAGCTGGTTCAGCTGGTTTCCTGGGAAGTCATCACCGCACGTGAAGGTGGCAAGTGTTTATCTGTCTCGCAAAAGAGCTGTGCACTTGCGGGCTTTTCTTCCGCTCATCCTCCGAACCCTTGCTCTGCGGGGCTTCGGGTCTCGGAGCACTGATTTCTGGTTCTGCCAGAAGCGGTGACACGTCACGCAACCTGGCGTGGATCGTGTCGCCTTTCTCGACTCCGCTTCCTTTGGTTAAACCAAAGCTGTCGGTTGACATTCCTGAAGCCCCTGGCCTCTTAAGTGAATTGTGTTCGGTTCTCGCACTAGGTGACCCACTCACCGGAGACGAGGATTTGACCTTCCTATTGGTCGTTTTCTCAGCCCACGGCACCTCATGTGAGGCATTGTCATGGAAATTTGTTTGCAACCGCAATTCTCAAACCTCAACCCTTTAAGAGTCAGTTTTGGGGGTCTGGCTCATAGCTCTCTTTTTCCCCATCCTTCTACCTTTTTAGGTCATTCACGCAAAAACTGAAAACGTCTCTGGGACCTGTCATGGTCCATGTGATCTTGTTCAAGTCCCGCTTTTCACCTTTGTAAGCTTGTCCTCTGCCGGTCTCTCCTCTCGGCTTCTCCAATGCAGCGGGCCTGGCCTCCTTTCTACCCAGGAGCACACGGAGATGCTCGCTCCAGCCTCTGTTGTGCTTGTTGATTCTGAAGCTCTTCCCCAAGAAGTCTAGATGACCCATCCCTTTCCCGTCTTCAGCTGCTTGCTCATTCTCAGCTAGCCGGACTCCAGCCACTTCAGGACGTTGACACACCCGTGATTAAGCCCTGAGCCCAGCCCCAGGTCAAACACAAGTCCTGCGGGGCTCTGGTGACAGGCTTTGCTGAGATAAGATGAATTTTCTGCCCTAGACTAATTGGATGGAACCATTAACAATACCTTAGCACATCACACATTCCAATTTAGAAGTCAAGGTCTGATTTGGACGCCAGAAGTGTGTGTATGTCGCAGAGGACGGAGTACAGGGAGCCACTGTCCCCTCTGCCTTTGGGTGCATGTCCTGACCCTGTATCAGGAGAAATGAATCAGGACCCAGAGACATGGAAATAATCTGAGATTCCACACCTTGATGTTTGGACTTTGAGCCCGTCATTGCCTCTGCACTCTGTCCAGACTCCAGCTTCAGTGCTGTCCTTGGCCACGCTTGGATTTCCCTGTGCCTCTGGGAAAAGTGAGGCCACACCCCCCACCAGACAGCTGTTGAGTGTAAGCATCGACTCTCCCCACCCCCGCAAGAGTAAATGTATTTCTTTTGTTCAGCTTGTTGGGCACGGCCTCTAGAAGTTGTCGAGCTAATCATCATAATAGGTTTAAAAAAAACCCACACATTTATATTTCTCCTAAAATTTGGAAAATTAATTAACAATATTGCCGTGGGAGCCCTGCAACAGAAATGATTTATTCCTTAATTTGGAATACTTTGTACTGTGGTTGCAAACCTATCCCATGAATCATTATCCATTTGTGGCCTTTTCATCTATTCCAATTATTCTACAGTTTATTTTAGTTTTTAAATTATTAATGTACTATGTTCTGGACACTTTTGAAAAGAACAAAAAGATTATTATTTTTTGATACCAGTAACATGAAAACATCTATTTTTGTGCATTCGCTTTCAGATTTCAATGTGAGCTTACATAATGTGGCTGTAATCATATGTAATATAATTTTTACTTAGCAACTTACTAAGTCTTGGTTGCTGCACTGGAAGTGAATTATAAGATAATTATATTCTAAAAACCGCAATCCTCCCCAAGCCATTGTAAATATTCACAAACTCACCCATAACTTAACATGCTTGAGAAAATTCTCTTATTGCCGTGGTATAACCAAATGTAAATTTGTGTGATGTGTTTAGTATGTACAGGCTGAAAACTTTTCGCGAATAATTTTTACGTGCCTGGCTTGGTTCACGTGTCACTGTGCTTCCGTTCCTAAATTTTGGTCCAGTGCATGCTTTGTGGTTTCCTGCTTCTCCTTTGCTCGTCACTTAAAAACTCGTAGGGTGAGTAAACACCATGAAGTGTTGAAAGGTACCTTTTCTATTGACGTGGTGTCTTGGCCAGCCCCTTCGGGGGTAGATACAGCACTGAGACGTCCAGTGAGACGGAGCTGGTGCAAACATGGGAAGTAAAAATTGGTCCGCTGTAATTCTTTGCAGGGACCCTCCCGTTGGGCTGGTTTCGGAAGGCAGGAGGTGGGTGTGCCCTCACTCAGCTGGCGCGTTGTCCCCGGGAGCGTGCGGAGCGTGGGCCGGGGCCAGCGATGGGCACTCGCTGACCACCACGCGTGGACGGACGGGCTGCCTGGATGGCCACAGGGCCACGCCCTGCAAGTTCTTCTCTTCTGTTTACGGTAAACAGTGGAAAGCGTTACCGTGTGGTCGACCGCAGGCCATCCTCATCAGCTTCCCTGCAGAAACCTTGGTTGGTTTTCAGCCATTCGGCTGCCAGGGGATTTTCTCTGGCGACCCCACGGGCCTCCAGTGTTATTTCCCTGCGTGGTGAGCCGGCCAGCTCCCGGTCACAGAGGCTCTGTGCCCAGACCCCGGAGACAACGGCGTGGCTTCTGTTGGCTGCCAGAGCCTGGGCCCACCGCTGCACACCACACGTGCAAAAGCCTCCTTGGGAGAGCAAAGAAAACGTTCCTGGAGGTGAAGGGTCGGCAGGTTACCCTCTGATCCTAAGAGAGAAAGCCAGTCGGGGGCAAGTGCTGGGAGGGGCTGAGGTGGAAGAACCAGAGGCCAGTCGCCCAGGCCTGGGCGTGTGGTTGTTGAACCAGAGCTGGCAGATGGCCGTCCGCCACGGGGCCTGGCGTTCTCACGGCCCACGCCCGCTCCAGAGGGGCCTTTGACTTAATGCTCTGAAACACAGCTGTTCAACTTCTTTATCTGAGGACCGAATCCTGGGGACCTTAGTATAATGCAGGAAGCATTAGAAGTGTAATATTTTGGTGGGAGGGGGGGTGGGGGGCATTCTCCCTAATTTAAGAAGCCTCACTACAGGTTTCTGCCAAGTTCTGAATATTTCTTTTCTTGCTCGATGAGGACATGAGTCTGTCCTTCCCCTTTTCTTGGTTGTTCTCCCCAAATCCCGTATTGCATGCAAACACGTATCCTCAGACATGGAGACGGTGGGTAGTGCATGGCCCCGGTCCATATGAAGACTCCCTTGCATCTGGTCTGTGGCATTCTGGTACCTGTTGTGTTCAAACGCGAATCTTTGGGTGGTCGCTGTTGTTAGCCGACTCCAGGGAGCAGCTGGTTGCAACACCGGTGTAAGAAGCACCTGGCGGCATCAGTATTATCAACATTGGAGATTTAGTCCCAATCCGGGTAAACCCGATGGAAGTTACGGTGTTCTTCATTGAGTCGACCACCCTCTTGGCCCTGCCAACCTGGACTATCTGCTCCCCCTTCTCCTGCCAGTCAGGTGTCGACTGGGATAACACTAAGGTCTTAGGCGTCTGGGCCCCTCACTTGGCTGTGCTAAAGCATGTGACTTCCTCCTGAAAATAACCATGTGCGAATGAATATGGCCGCACAGCTGCCTGTGTTGTGTTACGTGGGGCATATGCTAAAGCCCAGCCTGCCACGGTGTCATCCTTGAACCAGCTTAGTGTTTCTTCGGCTATTTGGTAACAACAGACACTTTTCCCTGCAGTCACCCAGTTTCACTTTTGCCCCAACAGAAAATGAGAAAAGAGATAGGGAGGGTGAGAAGAAGACGGTGTGCGGGCTAGAGAGTGGTCACCAGGTGTGGGTGGTCACCAGGAAAGGGATGAGTGATCGGCAGGTAGGGGATGGTGACCAGGAAAGGGATGAATGATTAGCAGGTAAGGGATGGCCACCAGATAAGGGATGATGAGCAGGTAAGGGATGGTCACCAGGAAAGGGATGATGAGCAGGTAAGGGACGGTCACCAGGTGGCAAGAGAAGGATGGAAAGCAGACATTGAGAGAAGAGAAAGGAGGTGAAACAGGCGCCATGGACAAGTTAGGGAGGAATTGGGGCGGACTGCTGTGGGGCGCGCTGAGGTTTGAACTAAAGTATAGTTGAAGACCATATATATAAACATTTGCTAGGAAGTGTTCCTTAAGACAGAAGTACAGAGGATGGCATTCTAAAACAAGTCTCCAGAGCCAGGAAGGTCCTGGGTGAGGAGGCAGATTTATAGGAAGGGAAAGAAGTAATAATAACTTATCATTTGGGCTAATGCAAAATCGTCGCTGTCATTCACCATGGCCACATTTCCACGTCTACATCTCAGTCCTTTTTCTCTCTTGCCCTGAAATAATGACTAGCAATGCTATTTAATAGGGATCTAAGGCTTTCTACATGTTAGGCATGGTTGTAAGCAATGTACATATGTATGTATGGAATCTACACTCATCCTAACAACATCCCACGAGGCGGGTCCTATTTTTGTCACCGCTTTCCCAAGGAGGAAGCTGGGGCACGGAGCTTTAAATATCTTGGGAAAGGGACACACAGCTGGTGAGTCGCAAAGCATGTCATGTCTGCGTGAAGTCTGACTTCAGAATTTGGCCACGTTGCGTCTTGACCGCCAGTCTGTGCTGTTGTAAAAACCCACCGAAGGCGTGACGACGTGCTGCCCACGCTTCGGACGGCGCCCAGCTTCTCCAGCGCTCTGCTTCCTGAGTGCTTTTCGTGGAATCCCCTCAACAGGCGCCCGGTGCTCGTGCGTTTTGAGGAGAACCTGCTGTTAAAAGTAGGGCGTTTTTGGTCTCTATCTCGTGGATTGCAATTCATTTTTTCCCCTTCCACTTTGTTCCCCCCACCATGGAGGTTTTCAGTTCATTATTTTTCTTAATGTGTCATTCTGCTTGTTGTTCCAAAGGATAGAATTGTCTTTCTGATTTCTTTATTCATCGGCTTTAACCCTTTGGCCGTCTGGTCTGGTCATTATTTCTTCCAAGTGGTGACGTAAATACTCTAGAAGTTGCCAGAAAAGTAGCATCCGCTATTCTACAAGCTTCTGGGTGGCTGATATCCTTTGAGATTTCAGTTCTTCGTGGAACTGCCACGTGATAACAGCAGCATCCGTGAGCTCCCTCGAGCTGCTTTTTTACAGAGCTATACTGTATTCTGTTTTGACTGTGCTTTCTTTTGAATTTCAGATTCAGACATCTCACAAATGTCAAATTTCTATGATGTGTATGTATATACCAATTACGATGAAACAACCTGTATCTGACTTGCTTAAAAAAAAGTTCAAGGAACCTGGATTGTTGCTACTGTCCACTTTCATGTTATTTAAAATATTACTTCAGAATCAACAAAATTAGGAGGGACTGTCCTGCATTTCGTGTGGCACGCTTAATTGAACTTAGCCAAACAAGAGCTGCCTTGTTTCTAGAAGCCACCACACAGATGCAAAACCTCCAGGTGTTGGGTTACTTCAAACATATGATCAGCTTTAAAGAATTTTTCCTTGTCTGATAGAAATTCTTATACCGTAGTACAGAGGTTAAAAAAATACTGGCCCCCGACACACCTTATTTGACTCACACAGTATTTATGAAATGTTCTATTATTTTTTCCACTTAAAAATTACATCTTTTTTTTTTCCCATGAAAGTTCTGGCTTCTCTTGAAAAACTAGGAGTGTCTGTCAACACCGGGCCCACGGTGCGCGAGGCTGCAGCTGAAGGAGGACTGAGGCGTGGCCGCCTTCTGGGGAGGGGCGTGGGGTCGGGCTTTTGCAGCCCACCCCTGCTTTCCCCGTTGTCTGCTGCGGGCTGTCCTTTACATCACCTGTGTACCTGCTGTCACACCGAACCTCGGTCCCCTTTCTCTGTATAAAGAGGGAATGTGTTTGTGTCGTGGAGAAATAGAACTTGACATTTTTTTCTCAGATTTTTAATAAAAATTTTACTTATGTTTAGCTTTATGCCACCTTGAAGCATCGTTTGGCACCGATATTTGAGTCATTACTCCCCCTTCCAGTCAGAATTCATCAGACTTATGTTAGTGTAGCCTGGCTGCTTGTTAAAATTAGCAAATCAAAATAAGCAAATTCGTGAAATTTACTCAGAAGAGAGGTATGATAGGGAAGAATTTTAGTTGCACTATGTATGCTCAGTGAGTGGAGAGGATGAAAAGTCCAGTAAAAAGGGGAAAAAGCTGTTGTGTTTGCAGTTTATGTCAGGACGACAAAGCATGATCTCCACCTTTAGGAATTTCGTTCAAATAAAGAGACACAAATGAGATGGCGAACCAGCAGCACAACCGTTGCAGGGGAACGGGCTCGGATGGGAGAGGCGGCGTCTGCGTGCTGCGTTCTGGGGGGACCTGCCAGCTGCGTCTAGAGGAAGCGTGGAACCTGGGACGATGGGGAAGCGAGAACATGGGGTTTCAAGAAAGGGGTGTAGCTCATGTTGGAGCCCTACTAAGTGCTTGGAATTGGGAACCGGCTCTAGTTCTGTGAAAGGCAGGAGGCTTGGAATGAGTAGAGAATCCACACTGGAAGGTGGTGGGAAATGCATTTAAATAGGTAGCGGGTAGCCAGGTCCGCAGCGCAGAATTTCGTTACACTGACTAGTCTTAATAGATGGAGTGAGTTATTGTGTGACAATGAGAATGCTCTGTTTGAGGCTCAAAACACCTACATGGCCGGAAGAGCTGAGTTCTGTTAGTATGAGCCGTGGGGAGCCCAGCACTTTCTCCCGGGAAGCAAGGCGGGAGGAGAGCGATCATCTAAGAAGACCAGTGCGGTGGCAAGGAACTAGGGGGGTCGTAGGGCTCTGGCAGAGGTTGAGCAGGGGAGGGGAGGCAGGGATGGGGGCCCCATCTCAAAGCAAGAACCGGCACCATTGGGAAGTTGATTGGGTATGCAGGCCGACTCAGCGGTTTTCAAGGAGCTTGGGTCCTGGGTCCTGTTATCACCATGAGGTACGTAGGGTTCAGTTTCAGACGGGACTTGAAGGCGTTGGTGGGATGAAGTTGTTGGAAAAATTGGGCACGAGGTACAGAGTTTTGCTTTATTGATGCTTTTTTTTTTGAGCAACTCTCTAAAAAGCCCATGTTTTACCTGTGGCATTATAGGGTGTATTCTAATTTTGAGCCCAGTGTTTGAAACAATATTTCAAACTTGAAAAAGGCTGAGAGTTTTATTTTTTTATTTTTTTAAATATATTTTATTGATTATGCTATTACAGTTGTCCTATTATCCTCCCTTCATTCCCCTCCACCCTGAACACCCTCTCCCACCCACATTCCCCCCCTTTACTTCAGTCCATATGTCATAAGTTCTTT
>CM052546.1:91427429-91438138 GCA_028533065.1 Trachops cirrhosus | reverse complement strand
AACATTTCATACAATAAGGGCTTGGTGATGATGAACTCCTTGAACTTGACCTTATCTGAGAAGCACTTGATCTGCCCTTCCATTCTAAATGAAAGCTTTGCTGGATAGAGCAATCTGGGATGTAGGTCCTTGTCTTTCATGACTTGGAATACTTCTTTCCAGCCCCTTCTTGCCTGTAAGGTCTCTTTTGAGAAATCAGCGAGTTTTAAAAGGCTTGAGGGAAGCGTTTCTGTTCAGAAAGAGTGAGGCCGAGACGCTCAGCCCAAGCCGTGCATCAGCACCACCCCAGGAGTTTTAAGACCTCTCAGACACGTCGCGTGGTCCAGGGTGTGGCCGGGGAGCCGCCCTCCTTCGGTCCTTGCATGGATGCTCCTTGGCTCATTCTGATGACCGGAAAGGCTTGAGAACCACCGCATTTTCATAGAGGAAATGATTGTGATGAACAGGCAAGAGTTTCAGTAACAGTTTTTGAGGTTCTTTTTTTTAAAAAAAATTATCTGTGGGGGTTATCCATTTTTCCCCAGCTTTGCAACAAGAGAGAAAACACTTAAATTCTCTTATGTGAGATTTAGCTGGACGTTGGGAAGAACTTGCTACCACTGACTGGACACGGTAGGAGGGAAGCCAGGAGATTTGGGCATTCCCTGTGTACAAAACTGCGCAGTGTGAAGGGACAGACCTGTTACAGCGGAGCCTGGAGCAGCGTGACATCTGGGGAGAGGACACGAGGAGTCTCCAGACCCCTTAACCTGCGACCCCCCATGTGGTTGTCTCCACCTCCAGTGGACGGCCACATCCCCTGTACCCTTTCTCTGTCATCTCGATGACAAGCGGTGCCGTGAGACTGTGTTTGCACCTGCAGCCTGTTGAGAAGCCAGCCCGGTGGGACCCACACCTCGGTCACTAGTTTCTATTTCAAAGGCACAGCCAAGTCTTTTTAAATGCGTCCCCAGTAGCTTGATAATTGTACGTGTTAAGGAAAATGGGTGAAAATTGGTCTAAGACTTAATCCTGTGCAAGCAAGTTCAGACTAATAGCTTTCTGCCCCTTCCAGGAAGTGTTTCTTGTTGTCAATGTCCCTGTTCTGTTTGCCACTCGTAACATTGACCTTGGAGGTTAGTGATGGGTCCTCATTACATTAGTTCAAGGAAATGCTAGACACCGTGATCGAAGACTTTAGACATAAAACGCCATTCAGTCAGAAACAGAATGAAATGTCTGTTCACGTGTCTACGTCTTCCACAGTCTATCAAGAAGGACTTAATCTAATCACTGAGAACTGAAATGTGATGTCTGGGTTAATGCCCGTTTTGCTTCTTATTGGACTGTTTTATGAATAACCTTCTTAATCTTTACTGTGGCCGTTTTAAAGGTATTACCCAGAAGTCCTCAGACTTCTGTGGCTTGAGGTGGACGTGACAGCACATTGCTGTTGAGACTCCAACGTCGGTGGCTTAGTATCGCCAACCCGAGTGCCCTCCAGATCTCTCTCCTTTGTCAAATCCTTGTTCTTTCACCGTTGCCGTGGATCCTCACAGCGATGCTAAGTGAGGTCAGGAGGCGGGTAAGGGAGTGCTTCCCACGATCTGCGTCAAAGGGGTCTGCAGAATTAGAGCTCGCTTGGTTTTTATAAAACTCTGTCCCTTGCTTCCCCTCCTGTCCCCATGCCACCAGGAGCCAGGGGGCAGGGCGCACACACGCTTTGTCTCCCGCAGTCTATCAGGAGAGGTGCGATTTGCTCCTGCTGCATTCTGACTCAGGAAGGCGGGTCATCTTCTACGTCTTATTTCGTCTGCTTCCTCCCCTTGTGTTTACCCATATATTGTCCCTATATTGTCTGAATCCCAATAATAGATAAGATCCAAATTCCTTTTCCAGGAGGTTCATTTTATATGTTATTTGCATAATCGCAGTAGCTTTATCACTGGCTTCGTTATATGGTCGTGTTTCAGTTTACTCAGCATAGCAGCCAAGTGACGCTGTTACGATATGTCAGCGCAGGCCACTTCCCTGCTCAGACCCTCACGTGAGTGACTGTCCTTTCCAGAGTGCCGGCCAAGTTCCTTTTCCTGATTTATGAGGCCTGTTCCCCCAGGATCTCTCTGCTGCCATCTTGCCTTCTTGTTTTTATTTAACACGGTGTTTCAGAGTGTTTTTTCCTTATGAACAAATATAATTTTTTCAAGGCTTTATTCTTTTTTTAAGGCTATATAATATTTCACATAATAATAATTAATAATAATAATGTTATTACCATGTCCATGCTAATGGGTATAGAAGTTATTTCCAGGGCTTTGTCATTTTCAAACATCGCTTCAATAAATATCATTGCATATACGCCTATATCTGGGTATGTGAAATATATCATTTTCTGTACTTCACATTTTTCTCTGGGGGGAAAATTTTTTTTTTCTGATTCCATAATCTAGAGATTTCTTTAGCCAGGGTCTGTTTTTGGTAAATCTCTCAAGTTTTGTCTTTCTAAAAATTTCTTTTTTTTTGCCCACTTTCCTGTTTATACAGTTCTCAAAAGGCAAACTTCTTTCCAAAAGTTTGAAGTATATTATTCCACTGTCTTCTAGGTTTCACTGCTGCTATTGAGAAGTCTGTAGTCAATGTGCTATGTCTATACAACACACATGCACATACATGCACTATATATACTCATGTACATATGTGTGTGTGTATATAGTGATTGTATATTTATCTGTTTTCTTCTCTGATGCTTTTTACAGATACCTATGGCGTTTCATATGCTGTAATTTCATTATAATGCATCTATATGTGCCTTTCTTGAGATCTTGCTTGAGTCTGATTTCTAATTCTGAAGATTCATGTTTTTCACTGCTTTCGGAAAATTTAATTACTTTTTCTTCTAATATTATTTCCATTCTTCTCTTGTTTTATATATCTAACTTTCTTAGGTCTAATCTTTTAGAACTTTAAATAGACTTATATTATCACTCTAATCTCCATTTTTCTTAACCTCCTTTATATTTCTCTTTTTTGTGTCTCACTGTGCCTGATTCTGTTTAATATCTTTTCTGTCTGATTGTTTACTATCTCTCTCTTCAGTTACATATAATCTACTGTTTATTCATCTCCCGAGCTTTGAATTTTATAGATTATATATTTATTCCTTAAAATTCTAGTTGCTTTCACAATTTGTCTTTTAAAAATGAATCTCATTGTTTATGTTTTGAGTCCTTAGCTTATTCTCTAAGCATTTTAAACATTCTTATTATGTATACTGTTTTAGATCATTTTAATATCTTCAGCCTGTGAGGGGGGGATTCTAGCTCTGTTGTCTGTTTGTGTTGGCTAGTGGAGTCTGCACGGTCATTTTGAACGGCGAACTCACCGAGAAGACCTGGGTTGTGTGTGTCTCTTTCTTGAGGGCAGATGCAATCACCTCTGTCACTCACGTGCCAGAGGGTGTCCCCCCTCTGGCTTCAGAGTCCCTTCCAGGGCTCTGCAGGAACGAGGATACCTCAGTTACAGCGTGTCTCCCGGTGAGTTTATTTGAGCTTTAAACTACACTTCTTCTACATTTAATTTTATCATGACTTGGAAGTATTCTGCACAAAACAAGATGTGTGGTTTAGTATGGTTCTTTAATATTTTGGATTTGAGTCATATTTTTTTAATTTTAAGATCAGTTCTTAGATGTTCCAGTAGTTATTCTTGACGTAAGTCATACCTATTCTCATTTTGGTAAGTTTGAGTCATTTTTATTGTTAGTACAGTTTATTCATCAACTTTGGCTTATTTCACAACACTTGAGACTCTCATATCCAAGAGTGACAAGAGTCTCCTCTACTTCCAACTACGTATCGGACAAGAAACTTTGACCCGGCTCATTCTCCAGCTTGTAACTGTTTCTTAGCACAAAATGAAAATTACTTTAAATTTAAAAAATACGATGAAACTTTTATGAGGTTCATAAGTTTACATTTCTAAGGTTTCAAGTTAATGCTATATTTCTTAAAATGTAGTTGAGTTCAGAGAGTTAAGTATAACGAATACTGTGACTGTAAACACTCCTATTTATTTAATCATACACTTGTAGACAGAATATATACAAATAGCAGTCTCGAATGTTTGTCTGAGACTGACTAACTTAAAGCATGGCCTCCTGACTGTTCTCCTTTGTAAGGGAACTGTAATAAAAGCTGTTGCTTTAGGATATGATGAGCAGCTCCGTGGACCAAAAGGAATTTCCGATTTCATCTAAAACGCCATCTTTCTATAAGCCACCCATGAACTTCTTCCTCCTCGTATGCTTGTGTAAACTTTCCTCTTGGCCCTTAATGATCAGTATCTGCAAAACGTCTAAACATTGACTCTCAGCTGTAAGTTTCTTGTCGTAGATTAATCAAGACTGAACATCTGTGGTACGGCATTGCTTTCCCTTTTTTGTTGTCGTTGATGAAAAAAAAAACCTCTCATGAAGGACCCTTGGGACAGATGGCCCCTCTGTGTTGATGGTTCGATTACCACGCTCACCCACAGCTTCAGAGGAGTGCGAAGAAAAGAAATTGCTTTCTTTGTCAAGGTGTTTTCTATCCAATTCTCACCCATTAGCCCTGTTTGGCGAAGTTTGGGATTATTCTGTATGTTTGGAATTACTCTATCAGGTGATTGATGAAGGTTTTCATTTTATTATAATAGGTCTTGTTTAAAAGGAGTGGAAGTAGCAAAATGATATATCTAACCTGCTACCAGTTATAGTTCCAAGTTCTTTGAAGTTCCCTTCTAATTACCTTGGCTAGAATTCACTTACATCTGAGCAAAAAGAGCTTCATTGTTTTGGGTTGGGATGTTAATTTTAGATAATTCTGGGAAGAATCATTTAGAAAGGCTAGACTTATCCCTTGAATTGCTTTTATGGCTTTACAGTAGGAGTTGTTCGATTATCCAAACGATTCCCCCAGGGAAGATAATCACAGCGGGATTATTGTGTTGGATACTTTTGCACCACTGCTTGTATATATTTTTTAATCATTTTTTGTTGTTATTCTATTACTGTTGTCCCCGTTTCCCCCTTTGCCCTCCTCCACCCATCCCACCCCCCGCTCCCGGTCAATCCCCACACTATTGTCCGTGTCTGTGGGTCATTCATACATGTTCTTTGTCTACTGCCTTCCCCTTCTCTCCACCGTTCCCCCCTCCCCTGCTTGTACACATTTTCAGGAGGTGAAACCAACTGGCAAGCTTCCCAAATTGCCTGCTTTTTATTCTAAATATGTACATTGTGTACAGCAATAAGTAGAAGCATGGCCTCTGCTGTTTGTTTGCACCTGGTTCTAAAATAAAACATCTTAAAATAATGATTTCATTTCCTTAAGGTTTTTGTATATATAAGTCAAACACCAGTAACAACTGTTTTAGGTCTAGAGTGAGAGAGCATTGATCTGAATCTGTGAGCAATTAATATCCTTGTGTAAGTTTCCTCACCAAGAAATTTCTAACTATTGCTCAGAACAAGTCTACATGCAGGGTTTAGGGCATCATGTACGAAAGTGTGAATGTTTGGTTAGCTGGAAATATCTTCCTGTGGGCAACAAGGAGAATCTCTACACTTGTGGATATACCTGGAACTGCTCCGCGCCCAGCAAACAATAAAATCAGAGCCCAACGAGGCAGAGCGCGTGGAGCTCACGCGCAGTGCGCCTTCGGTGCCGCAGCGTATTGCAGAAAGGGCGTCTGTCGGACAAGGGGACCCACCGCAGGTCTAGTCCCGGCACCAGTGGCTAGCCGCTCCAGACGGGGCACATTGTAGCCTCCCGAGTATGGGGGCAGCGAGAACCTTGAAGGTCCTTTCTCATTCAAAATCCCTGTGATTCTGTCCATACACAGTGAACCTTTTTTTTTCCCAATTCCAAAGGAGAGAAAAAAGTAAACAGGTCTTAACTTATTTTTTACATTACAGTCATCTCTCTGTTGTTCAAACAGGAACTAATTGCTTAAATTCTGTGAAAAAGGGATGGTAGGAAGGCACAAAAAATTAGAACTAGAATTATAGTAGTGATACTAATGATTAGCACAGACGTGGTTTTGAAAACGTTTCGGTGACATTTTTCTGCTCAGAGGTCCATCCCACTGTGACTCTCCTGGATGACGTGTCTTCCTAGCCTTCTGAAGATACGCCTTTTTGCTAAATAAATATGTGTGTAATAAAGACAGCTCTGAATTATTCATTGTCATGCTTTAAAGGGTATGTTTTTGGTCACTCAGTATGAAGTTCTTTAACATGTGACATGTATGCTCACCACTGAGAGACACATGGTCTCTCCTGCTAGTTCTCCAAGTGTGGCCCTCAGGTCACTAGCGTAGGGGCACTTGGGAACTTGTTAAGAAAAGCTGGTTCTCAGACCCACCTTTGACCTTTGGCCTTTGACCTCTTGATTCAGAAGCCCCACAAAGGGGACCCAGAGGTGACCCATTGAACAGGCCCGCGAGGAAACTTTGTCACCAGCTGAAGTTTGAGAACTGCCGAAGTAGGCCTTTAAGAAGAGGCTAAAGTTCTGCATTATTATCTGTACGTTGACTTTAAAATAACTTGTACAAACACCTGACTCTGTTTTACTGAATTACATGGAATCTGAACATAGCAGTTTTTACCAATGACTTTGGTTTCGGCTTCACGTCTGCTGGTCGTGTGAAGGGGGTGATGTTACGCCGTCTCTGATGGCGTCTTTGGGGCGGGTCAGTGGAGAGAGGGCTATCTGGTTGGAATGAGTGGCGGCTTCACCAGGCCGTCAGTCTGGGTTGGTGGGCCGTGTGCCCAGGGAACGTGGCAGGGGGCCAGGCTTTGGGTCTCTGGCGTCACCTCGGCCCTCAGTGCGGGAATGAGTTGTTCCCTAAACGCTTCTCTCAGTCAGACTGGGTGTAAAACGACAATAACGCATATGTTTGCCAACTATTCTGGCAAATATAGCAAAATTATGATTCTGTGCTTACAATATCAGCAAGATGGCAGTGTTAGGAGACCCCCGCCTCCACCCCCCACACAGATCAATGGTTAAAAGGACACCCATGAATGAAAGTGGCCTGGGAGGGCGCTGGAAGCCACTTACGGAGCCCGGGCAGCATGGTGGGACGGAGGAGGAAGGCGAGCTGCATCTGGCACGCCCCACCCTAACTCCCAAGCCAGCGTCACTCAGTGCCACGAGGGAGCGCCCCCCCGGGAAGGAGTTCTCCCTTCAGGGAAAGAGCATTGGGATGGGTGACCAGCCTCCCCAGCCCTTTGGGGCACCACACAGAGGTCCTGCTTGGTGTCACCACGCCCAGAGACTGGCAGATGACAGGGCAGTGCGAGCCAAGAGTGCACTGCTGACATCGTCACTACCGCTGCTTGCCCTGGTCTCACGCTGCTGCACCCAGAGGCGCCACTGAAGACCCTCTCAGTCCTTGCAGCCTCAGGGGATCCCCCACAGCACTTGCAAAGGACCACACAGTTGTAGATGCTGTGGACCCCAATGACGTGAGCTCAGTGACGTGAGCTGACAAGCCACCGCACGTCCCCGCACTGGTGCCACCCATGCCCCAGCACTTGGTGCCCTGCACACTCTCGTGTCACCCCATCTGCAGGGGAAAGTCTTCCCTCGCAGAGGTCAGTCTGTAAAATCGAAAGGGAATGGCTGCTTGTTCAAATGTGCAGACACCTAGTCAAGGCCACCTGACTCATGAAGAATCAGGGACACATGACTCTATGAACAGAGTGCAGGTGACCTCCAGTGGCTGGTCCCAAAGACAGGGAGATCCAGGCAATGCCTGAGAGGGAAGAAGTTCAAGGTAATCGTTCTGATGATGCTCAGAGCACTGCAAGAGAGCATGGATAAGCAATTTAAATATAGTAGGGAGACAATGTAAGAGCAAAATGAGAAGAGCAACAAAGAGACAGAAGACAAAAATGAACCAGATGAAATGCTGGAGCTGTAGAATGCAGTGACTGAGCTGAAGAATTCAGTAGAGAGCTTCAGCGGTAGGCCATGCAGAAGAAAGAACCTGTGAGCTTGGAGTCGGATCTCTTGAAAACAATGGAAAAAAGCATGACAAGAAATGACAAAAGCCTAAAGGTCTTATAAGACACCATTAAGACAAACATTCTACATAACATTGGAGTCACAGAAGGAGAAGAGAGGGAGAAAGGGGTTGAAATCTTATTTAAAGAAGTAATTTCTAAGAGCTTTCTAAACGTGGGAAGAGATTTGGGCATTCAGTTCACGAAGTTAATAGGTAACTTGAAAATTTCAATCCAAAATGACCTTCTTTAAGACCCATTACAATAAAACTACCTAAAATTAAAGACAGAGCCCTGGCTGGTGTGGCTCAGTGGATTGAGCGCCGACCTGCAAACCAAAGGGTCACTGGTTCGATTCCTAGTCAGGGCACATGACTGAGTTGTTGGCAAGGTCTCCAGTAGGGGGTGCTTGAGAGGCAACCACGCATTAATGTTTCTCTCTCTCTCTTCCTCCCTTCCCCTCTCTCTAAAAATAAATTTTAAAAATCTTAAAAAATTAAAGACAGAGAATCTTAAAAGCATCAAGAAAAAACAATCTGTCATGCAAAGACTGCCAGCAGATTTCCCAGAAGAGACCTTGCAGGCCAGGAGAGAAAGGGGTTATATATGTGCAGTACTGAAAGACAGAGACCGCCAACCAGGAATACTTGACCCGGTAAAGGCATCCTTCAGAAATAATGGTGACGTAAGGCCTTCACCAGGCCAGTGAAGGCTGAGGTAGTTCATCCCCACTAGACCTCCCCTACAGGAAGTGTTGGAATGATTTTTTCAAGCTGAAATGAAGGGTACTAACTGTGAAAAGAAACAGCGCACTTGTAAAGTCAAGTATATGGTCAAGATGTGGGAACAACCTAAATGTCCCTCAATGGATAAACAGATAAAGACAATGCGATTATATGTATAACAAGTATATAACATATTTCAGCCTTTAAAAGGCTATCTTGCCATTTGTGCAACAACATGGATAGACCTTGAGGACATTACTCTAAGTGAAATAAGTCAGACAGAAGAAGACAAATAGTGCGTGGTCTCATTCATGAGAAATCAGAAACATTGACCTCAGATAAACCCCTGGTGGCCGCCAGGAGCGGAGGGGTGTGGGGGAATGGAGAGATGTCGGTCAGAGGGTGCCAATTCTCAGTGACAAGGCAAGTAGGTCCCAGGAACCCAATGTACAGCATGATGACTGTAGTTAACAGTATCAGATGTATTCTCAAAAGTTGCTGTGAAAGTAGGGCCTTAATGTTCTCACTATAACAGCAAAACAAAAACAACACATTGACAATTCTGTGAGGTTAAGGGTATGTTAGCTAACCGTAATATAGTAAACATTTTACAATATATACATTTATGAAATCATCACATTGCACGCTTTAAACTTGCACAGTGTTATATGTCAATTGTATCTCAGTGAAGCTGGAAAAAATATGATTTTAACTGCAGTTATCTGATTCCTGGCTCTTCAGTCTTTTCCCCATAATAGCCTAGGTAGAAAACATTTATGAGTACAGGGTAAACATGGGTGAACAGACGAGACTCTCTTCTTCCTGATCTTCATGGAGAGAGGGAGGGAAGGACGGGGAGGTAGAGAGAGAGGAGGGAATTGGTTGCATCCTTCTCAATACCCACCTCTGAGCGCAGACAGAAAGTATTGTGCATAGACAAGACCAGAACTTAAGCTGCCTAATTTCGTAATTACAAATGCTCCATTTCTTTATCTTGCCTTATTTCTCAGTCCTGCAGTCTTCAGATCTATGCAGTAGATTTTCTACTGAAAACATAGTTTTAAAATGCACTAGCATGATTCGCTGTAACATTTAGTGCTAATGGCTTTAACGGAAAGAAACCCACTTCCCTTTTCACCAGCTTCAGATCAGCAGATCATATCTATAGCCACTTTTCTGTTTCAATTCTCTTTCCGTCACACATGACTGATAGAAACCTCAGACCCTAGCTAACCCTACCACTGTTTTCTTGCACCCGGGCAGTGGGCCGTTGATGGGGAAACACCATGTAATGGCCATTAAATCCTAGGCTGGAGATCCATTTAATTGAATACTCAACAGTGCCTGGAACAGTCATCTCCTACCTTCTTAAGCCTACAAGAACCCCTCTTAGCAGAGAGCCTTGCTCCTACTATGCAGAAAATAATTAGTAATTCTTACACAAAACATTTACCTTTGTGCCACTAAGTCTAAAACCTCGGATTCATAGCTTGTCTCCACTGTTCTTTGTGCTATAACAATGGAAAACACTCTCCAGCCTCTGTCCGAGGCTCGTGGTGATCAGGACCCAACTCTTCATGCCTCCTCGTCTGGCTCTTCATCCCTTCTTGCCTGGCTCTGCTGGCCCGGCGATTTTCATCGTCGTTCAAACACGTTCCAGTCTGCAGCCCTCTATGAGAGAGAAGGAACACACACATCCAGCTTTATCTCTCTCCTTCCACCTTTATGCTCTTGGCTGTGCGAGCTTTCTTTTTCTTTTCTTTTTTTTATGGGGATTTTATTTTATTTTTTAATATATTTTATTGATTATGCTATTACAGTTGTCCTTTTATCCCCCCTTCATTCCCCTCCACCCTGCACACCCTCTCCCACCCACATTCCCCCCCTTTAGTTCATGTCCCTAAGTTCTTTAGCTTCTACATTTCCCATACTATTCTTGCCCTCCCTCTGTCTATTTT
>CM052546.1:91409151-91427329 GCA_028533065.1 Trachops cirrhosus | reverse complement strand
ATCCATGCTACTTATTCTTCGTATCTTTCCCCCCCTCTCTTCTCCTCCCACTCCCCTGTTGCTAACCCTCCATGTGATCTCCATTTCTGTGATTCTGTTCCTGTTCTAGTTGTTTGCTTAGTTTCTTCTCGTTTTTGTTTCAGGTGTAGTTGTTAATAATTGTGAGTTTGCTGTCATTTTACTACACATGTTTTGTATCTTCTTCTTCTTAGATAAGTCCCTTTAACATTTCATACAATAAGGGCTTGGTGATGATGAACTCCTTTACCTTGACCTTATCTGTGCTTTCTTAAACAAGTTGCCTCCACACTCTGCCTCTCCTTTGTCCCAGTCACTCCTTAATCTTCTTCAATCTGCCCTCCACTTCTGTGCTTTACATGCAGTTACCTGTTTGGGCCAGAGCCTTGCTTAATGTTTTGCCGTGTGTGCTGGAGAATTTTTTAGACACACTCTCTTCCCCTGACTTTCACCACACACACTCTGGCTGTATTTTTGTGCATTTCTAGTTGACTTTCCTCATTTGGTTGGTGTGTCCATCTGCTTGAGCGGTTTTTCCTGTGATGCCTCAGATACATCTCAGGTTCTGTAGTCTGGCCTCTGCCTCTCCAGGTTCATTCCTTGACATCCCCTCTCCTACTCTATGTTCTAGATATATCGTTTTTTTTTTCAGTTGCTAAAATGTTTGAAAACATTTTTCTCAGTTGCTAAAATATTTGAAAAGCATTATTTTGAACTTCAGTAATAAAACAGAAGGAGCCAGCTCATGATAAAAATGTTGGTCAGTAATTATTGAGTTTCAGAATTAAAGACTTGAAGTGATGCACTGTTGGAATATATTTTTAAGGAGCAGTATGGAATTGTGGGAATAATGGCCCAGAGGTGATTTTTCAGGGCCTAGTACACAGAGTGATCCACTGAATCCTTTCTCTTGGAGTAGATTTCAAATCCTGTCATTTTGCTTGTGCTTGTTACTTATATTGTCTTGGGCTTTCAAAGGCTCTTTCAGAAATTATATTATCCATTGTACACTATCCTTTTAAAGCACATTTACAATGCTCAGAAGGTTGTTTTTGACAGAATTAAAAAATAACTATTTGTGTAAAATATTTATTAATGCTAATTAATAGGACTTTTTTTATTGTACTAAAGTAGAAGAGAGGTCTTGTGAAAAATAAGGAAAATGAAAACCCAGTGGGAATATTTATAAAACATTGATTTTCATGTATGAGTAACTAGACATAATATATTACAAAAATTTCTCTGAAATGCCCTGAACATATCAATTACATTTTAAGTAAGCTTGTTGCCTTATACCTACCAACTTATCTGTTACTTTAAAAAAATGCTTTATAGAGTTGTAAATGTGGGATTTCGAATCTGAACTTTGATATAAAGCAAACATTATTACAGTATTAGAATTTTAAATGAAAATTTAAGGTGATACATTTAGTCCAGTCTTTGAAGGCTATAATATATATAATACATATTTACCACATTTATGTTTTAGTTTTCAAATTGTAACCAATATGTTAATGCAGTTAAATTTGAAAATTTATATTTTATAATCTTAAAAATTTAAGTATACCAAAAAAACTGTGTTGCTCAATGAAATAATGATTTTTAATACTCTGACTGTTATTTGATTTCTTCTTGTTCCAAAGTTTATTAAGTCTTAAAAGATAAAACTATTTAATTTTGATCCTCATCCACTGTAAGTGTTTAAAGAAAAACTTAAAAGTTATTTAAAAAGTAGGTTTGGCAATTTTAAGGGTATTTTAATGACTGATTCTGTAGAAGGTTTGTTTGGTTTTTGTTCTTTGCCTCTGTTTAATGCCATGTATCAATTATTTACAGATCCGGTGGTTTTGTGGAAATTCCCAGAGGACTTTGGAGACCAGGTTGGAATCACATACTTTTTGAAAAGCTTTGAAAACTGGAGTGTTATGGTTACTGCCCTGTCACCACTGCTGCTTACACCTCAGTTGCCCTAAGAGTTTTCTCTTGACCGACTCGGAAGAGAAAAGCCACACATGGGGATATGTGTGGGAAGGCTTTTCCGGGCACCCAGTGCCTGGGTGATGGGGAAGCCCTTAGAATGCAGCTAATAGGAGCTGGATGTTTGGTTTCACCATCGCTGTGCACTCTTTCAGACCTGTCGCTGGAATGCGTATTTGGGGGCATTTAAGGCTCTGCCCCCCAGAAAGCGGTGACCCTGCCCTGCCTTGCTGGGGGCCTTCCTCTCGTTCTCGCTCCTCGGGAGTAGGTGGGATGGGGGCAGACAAGCGGTGGGTTCTCCCCCAGTGCAGCGACAGCGGGGTCCGTTACCTCTGCAGACGGAGCTGCCGGTACTTTCTTATTTACAAACGATCCCCATCTACGGCTTTGTTTCCTTAAGCGGAAATGAGAGACTCCGGAATGAATTTATTCCATTGTATTTTAAGGTATAGTCTTATCCAGTTCCCTCAGTGTTTAGTATGGCCGAACTGAGTAATTATTTTGACACGATGTTTACGCACATCATGTCAAAATAACTTAAAAATTTATATTATAGACTTAGAAATTTATATTAGATTTACCATTTTGAAGTGAATTATATGATATGTGGTTAAGAATACAAATTTAATTTTAAATAGAAATTAGTACTTTTTATGGAAAATGGTAGACAGGTTCCTCTTAGTTGTCTGGAAAGAAATGGGTTAAAACAACCCTTGCCACTGTTAAAATTGTAACATGATAAAACTGCCAACTTAACCATAAGTTAAATTCACAGATATAATGTGCATCCTTGTCATAATTCACAACGATGAAAGCTGATGAAAGGCTTTGTTTAAAGCAGCCCGTTCAGAAACCACTGTACACACACAGGCCTGAGAACAGTGGGAGAGTCATTTTCTTCACGTGAAATCAGCATATGAGACCAGGAAATCGCACCAAAAATGCAGGCACTTGGCCCCTTGAGTCTCATAGGGTCTAGTGCAAGGCAAGACTCTTGTTTCACATAAGAAGATGGTGTGCACTCGTAATTTTTAGCCCTTTAGAGAAAGAATAGGTTTATACATATGTCAAGTACATAAAGGGAATCCCTGCAGTGAAGACATGGTTTGGACATAAGGAGCTTAATCGGGGGTTGTCCCCAGGTCATGCGTTGTTAGGTCAAAGCCCCCCTGACTCAGTTTACCACTTTTAAATACCGTTCTGCTCTTGGTCCTCTGAATCCTCTCTTGCCCACTGACCCGAGAGCAAGCCCCCTGCCCGGGTCTGTGTGGGGGTGTGTGGACTGCCGCTCTCACACCGCCCGAGAATCCCTCAGGGCCCAAAGCCTCCTGGCCTTGTTCACATAAGGGGGACAGTGTCCTGGCTGAGTTCCCGCACAGCGGGTCTGTCAGGGAGGCCGACTCCGCTGTTCCTCTTTGTGACCGATAAACTGGTGGTAGGAATTTCTTAGTCGGGGCTGAATCGCTGCTTTGTTTTCCATATTTGTGAGCTCAGTGGAACGTTAATAAGCCCTCACATACCCGGTAAAATACTGAAGCAATTAACCATGTAATGGTGAGGAACCCCATCACCCCCGGATTCCACTTCTTCCTGACCTTTCGAAGGTCGGTGCCGAAAGAAGCTGCAGATTCCACTGTGTCTGAAGACTTGACTCCATGTCCAAAGAAACCAAACTTTACGTGGGAATCTGGCCAAGGGCCTTAAAGAATGCTGCTGCTGTGCGCTTCTCGGTGACTCTTCTGAGTGCTGCAGATGACACCAGTCCTCCGTGTGTCCCTCACTCTTCCGTCTTCCCGCTTCCAGAAGCTCACTGTCTGCTTCTCCCCAGCCAGCCTTTCCACGGGACCGAGGCCGCCTCGGTGGCCGTAATTGTTACAGGCCTGTTTCTTTAGCTCTTACCACGGGCGGAGCGCTGTGCGCACCATTCATGTCACCTTCGGGTTCTCCCAGCACGGACGGCGTCGTCCCGAAGCTGCCCAAGGGCCCTTCCCGGGAAGGCAGGTCCGTCCGTCTCAGAGCAGGAGCCCCTCACGGCCCAGGTCTGCGTTGTTCCTGCCTGCAGTGTTAATCTGCATCCTGCTCACTCCTGCGAGAGCTCCAAACATTTATCATGGTGGTTTTTCCTCATCTCTATCATTTGAAAGCTGTGTGCTACCTAATCCAGAGAGGTGACATCAGTGCCCTCTGGTTTTGTCTCTGTGTAAGTCACTCCCCACAGCTCAGCCGCAGTGGGCTAGAAGGCCATGGAAGGGTGTCTCGGAGAGACAGCCAGTCCCGCCGGTGTTGGTTCCTCCCGACGTGCTGGCGGCTCTCCCCACGCCCGCAGCAGCCCCCCCAGCCCACCCAGGAGCCCGTGAGTCCAGGGACCCCCCGAATCTCCGCTTCACAGAACTGCGGAGCGCCGACTTCGCGTGGCCGGCCGAAGCCGCACAGCCAGGGAGGAGCGGAGCGTGGGTCCGAGCCAGAGGCCGTGACTCCGGAGCCCGGGGTCCAAAGAAAGACCTACTCAGACTCAAGACTCCCCATCGACGCCATCAGCGTAAAGCTCAACCTTCTCCGCAGGACCAGGCCCCTTGTTTCAAATCCTTTGTTTACACCTTTAGCCTCCGGTTCCTCTGTCCGCCTTTTTTCTCTATTAAAATGTGGCCCGGTTTCATAGTGCACATTCGGCCCATTATACACCATTCATTTACAATCTCTCTTTGAACGTGCAGTCTCTCCGTCTGAAATGCTAATCTCCTGTGCACCCTCGCCTCCGCCTGCCTTTCTGTCTTGGCCTAAAGGTCATTTCCTCCAAGAAGCCTTTTTTATGTCCCAGGTCCGGGCTGAATGGACCCCCTGGGAGTTCCCCCCTGCCCCCCCTCCTGCATTTGCTGTTTCCCACATTACAGCCTTGATCAGCTCTGCCGTCCCCTTACTTTCTGTTTACCTTGCCGGACTGCCGATCTCCAGGACTGGTATTGAGGGATCATTTGAAAAGAGGATAAAATTTTGACTCTAATACAAACACGTATCAGATTTTTATTTTTGTTGAAGGTTTTTTTTTTTAACTCATTAACTGATGAGGGTACCAGTAAAATATAACAGCTTGTCTGAAGGAGAGTTCAAAGTCCCACAATGCTGCAGATACATCAGAATGCCGTGCTACATGTACCAATAGAAGGGAACGTGGCTTCTCCACGCGGGGGGTGCGGGAGGAGGGAAACCTGTGGCCCTCCCTCGGACGTGTCTGGGACAGGTACATGCGCTTTGCTAGCATTGATCTGCAGCTCCGAGTCACGCAGCTGCTTCCAGACACTGAGAGGCACAGAACCCTCAGAAGACTGTGTTGGACAGTGGCCTTTTCCCACTTCACAATCACTCCTCTTTGGGTCCATTTCTGTCTTTCCCAAGCTTCCTTAGAGTCTTCTTCCTGCTCCTGCAACCGTAACAACATCAAAGAAAGATTCCAGGTAACGGAAATGAGACACGTCCCATTAGCTTTGGCCTGCTTATTTACATAGGCGCAGAAGAGGGGTAGTTTACCCTATAACCTTCTGTCTCTAGCGCCATGCACAGCAGAGCAATTGTTACGTCTACACAGTAACGACTCTCTGGACATTTCCTTAAGGAATTTCAGATCGGGCTTTTAAAAAGCCCCCATTGTTTGTTTTCCTAAATCTAGGAAACCAAGCCCCCAAGACACTAGCTTTTCCCGGGCTTTGCGTGTGCTGCCTCGACCTTTGTAAATTCTCCCCTTCCCTCCCAAACTCGCTGGCATCCCCAGTTGAGGTCGGGGCCTACGTGAGCACCTGTGAGTGAGGCTGTGGAGTCCGTGGGCGGGGCCTTAGGCAGGGTTCCTGGGAGTCCTCCCAGTTTCCTTAAGAAGAGCTTGCGTTCCTGCCTTCAGAGTGCCTGGACGTGGCTCGTGAGACAAGAATTGTTCCCAGATATGACACCTGAAGGGAGGCCTTGGCTGGGTCACCAGTTTTTCCAGTTACACTGTGGTAAAAGGAAAGACTTTTTTTTTTAATTGGACTGATATAAATATATTTTCTTTTAATGATTTTTAAGGAATGTGGTCAGAATGAATCTAGTCTTTCATGATTTGAAATTGAGGTCGATTGACAGCTGGACATTGACAGTTTTTCTTGTGTCATAAACAAGATCTAAAATATTTGAAAATAATTTATTATACCTTAATAATTTCAAAATAAATGTTTAACAAAACAAATTATGGATATGTGTTCTTAAAAAGTGTTTTTTTTTTTGCTCATTTGGACTTGATTCTGTCATTTTTAACTATCAGTTGATCCAATCACACACAGAAAAAAGTAATTTAATTGTATCCTACACCAACTGTTGTTTTTCAAAATGCAAGAATTCAATTTCTTGAACCAGTTTTTGAGGTGTGGTGGTTAATTTTTCTTTCACTACCCCATGAGAATATACATTATATAAAAACATGTTTCTAAGACAAGTTGATTTTTAATTTTTAGTGAAATAAAATTTCCAGAAATGATAAGAATGATAATCATATCATGACTGCATACTTTGTTTCATAGTCAAATATTTTATCAGTGATCTGTCTTAATAACTCTAAGATACCCATTATTTCTTATCAATTTGTTTTAGACACTCAGAGTGGTGTCTTTATTGTACATTTTTGTGTCTACAAATGAAGAATCAGAAAAAGCATTATAATTGCAAGCATGTGGAAAGTGCTTAAGAGTAAATCGACAATTCTCATTATAATTATACGTTCTCTCTATCCATCTTTATGTAGACAAGATTAGTTTCTTTTGTAGATGCCGTGTTAGGAAGCTTAAGGCAAAATGTGGTTATATTCTTGTTTCATCTGCCTGCTGTCTTATATTTACTACTTTAAAATTTAAAAATTTTGTTGCAAACAGGGATATTTGAGAAAACAGTGATATTTTAGAAATTTTGCTTTTTTAGAAATTTTATTGGAAGACAGAACCACAGAGTCTAGCAAACCCCTATTGAAAAGAATATTTTCACATGCATTTTAGATCATGACATTTGAAAGCCCCTAAAAAATTGACCTTATTTTTTTCGGTGAAGGGTGAGCAGGTTTTACTTGAACAGCTCTTAGAGGTGAGATTTTTATTGATTTTTATGGCAGTGAAATTATAACTATGCAGATGATTCCCATCAATCTTGGAAGGTCTGACATTACTCAGTAGCCTGTAGAAATAAGTAATAATAGATGATGCATACATGTGGTTTTACAAAAATTTTTTTATTGAGCTGTAAACATTTGACAAGTAAATTTGGAATTTACTCCTATAAAGAGTTCTAAATCTTTGAGAGAAAAAAGATGAAAAATAATTTTTCAAGGTGACAGGCTTAGAACTGAGAAGCCGTTTTTTTTGCAAATCAAGAGGAAAAAATATTAAATATAATATTGGGGCATTAAAGTATCTCTGCCAGTTCACAATGTTACATTTCAAAATATTTTTAGTTTTTAGTTTAAAAAGAAGTTAAAGTCAGTCAACTGTGAAACAAAGGATGGAAACAAGAAAAAGATTTTCAGATGTTACTGGATGATAAAATCATAATCTTTAAAACACTGGCATAGAGTCAAGGTTAAGTCACGCGAAATATCTTATTTTGAAATAATTGTTATTATTATAACTGTATTTTGCTGTAAAAAAATGCCCTCCCAGGAGATTTCTTTCTTGGAACAGGCGTTGAGTGAGGGTTGGGGGTCACCAGAATCAGTAGCAACCCACGAACTGCCTCCTTACCTTTTGCTTTGGTTTTTCCCATTTCTCCCCCTCCCAGAGCGTTATTAATGGATCAGCTCTTTTTAAAGTAATATTGCCGGGTTGTTTACTAATGCTTGAAACGAAAGCTTGAAATGCAGCTGGGGAGAACATGTAGACAGGAAGGCACTGCACTCTTAACAATTTTGAAGTTTAAAAAATACCCTCTACGAGCTGAGGACGTCGAACCCGATCAACATATGGCACCGGGGAGCCTCGTCCTCACCCGTTCTTTTGTCATCTGGTGATTGTTGCCAGCTTAATGGCAGCTGTGAGCCACCGTCCTGGACGTGGGGTTAGTCCACCCTGGGGAGGAGAGGAGGAAACAGCAGTGTGGATTATGGAAATATGCATTGATCTAAAAAGAGACCCCTTGCAAAAGGACGGGGCTCAAAGGAAGGCCAGGAAAACCGATGAAAGGATGGATGACGGAATAGACGTGAAAGTGGCCGTGGGAGATCTTCCCTTCCGTCTCCAGCTGCCGCGTTTGGAGGGAAGGAGCGCATTGGTGTGTTAAGGGAGAGCCCAAGGAGGCCAGATTAACGGCATTATTTATTAGATCGGTGTCCGTTTTCAGTGAGATAAAATATGTGCATTTGAACAGGCTCGGCATATGTGAGACTTTTTCAGTCTTAAAGCCATAATGTCGGGTATGATATCCCATAGAAAGATTTCAAGTAGCATGTGCGACTTGACTCATGTTTAAGCTTTAAATAGACGCAATTTAAAAATTACCTTCATGTTTGTTATAAATGGAGTATTTTAACTGATTGCGATGGTGAGTAGCGTCTTTGAAATATGAATCACGTCTGTCGCTTTTGTAACTCAGTTATTCAGTTCCATGGCCACATGCTTATTCACGTGCATTTTTCTGGACAAGCGATAACAGTGCAGCTGCTCTTGGTGAACTCACTGAGAGGTGACGCACCTCTTTATCCTCGGCCTGTTGGACCAGAAGTGACAGCAGTGCGGTCCCTAGTGGTCACAGGCGGGATGCGGACACGGGTGCACGTGGATTTTGTAGTTCTTGGCGTGCTTGTGTGCAGTGAAGGGAAGTCCTGGCCTGAGTCTGAAGCTCAGAAAAAGGCTGAGAAGGAGATAGCATGATGCACAGAACTGAAATGTCTGGGTGGAGCATCGCCGTTGGAGAGGGGAGGATGCTTTCAGTTTTGCACGTGCTGGGGTCCTGGTAGGGACGCCTTGTGGGCAGGAGGAAGCCTCTGACTGGCGTTCAGGAGAGGACGAGACGTGGCTTCACAGAGGAAGAAGGAGCTGGGCGGGGTTCCGAACCTCGCACGGGGCTGCAGAGCCAGACTTGTGTCCCTGTGTGTGGCAGGGAGATGAGACCCCCCCGGGGAGATGAGGCTGAAGCCAGACCCTGGAGAACGCTAGTGGAGAAGGAGGCACGGAGTGGCCCACAAAGAAAGGACAGAGGTGGGAGAGCTAGATGTTGGGGGCGAGGGTGGCGCTCAATGAGAAACCTTGGCTTCCCTAGTGGGAACAGGTCCCGGTCACTTGTAATCCCAACTGTTTCGCATGTGATAGTCCCGAATCCACATGAGTTAAATGAGTGGACGGGTGTTACACGCTGCAGAAAAGCACGGCATCACGAAAGGCTGGGAACAGCCTGCTCGCCGCCGACCTGGGAGACCGCTGCGGACCTCGAGGACCCGACCGCGGGGGGCAACGCAGACCTGCAGGGGGGTCCATCTTACTTTCAAGAAAATTCTCAGTGAGAGGGGGAGCTGTGCCAGTTCTGCGTTCTAGCTGACCGAAGGCTGACTCTACCTTTACCGATTCCCTGGGCCTGCTTCTACAAATAAGTCACTCCCGATTTTTTAAGTACTCCTTATTTCCCGTGTATTCTGACAGAAGAATATATTGTAAGTAATAAACAGAAGGTGTGAGATAATTTTTTCAAGAGGATCATCCGTTCTTCACCGAGGAAGTTTATCCATCACTGTAGATGCATGTGGTTTCTCGGTCACTGAGTGAGACCCTCTGTGAGAGACTCAGGAAGCTGTGTTTTCTCTGCAAGGTCATCTGTGCCCCAGTGGACTGGACTCGGTGAAGAAAACGCATTGCTCTGTGGTGGGACCTGTTTGGTGGCTTTCTGTGTGAAAGGGCCAGTGTTTGCAGCCCTGCTGCTCAGAGAGAGAACCGAGACCAAGACCGGCACCTTTATTTATAACCTCGGCCAGAGGCCAGGGCTGACGTCAGCAGGGAGTGTGAGCTCAAATTTTATTCCAAGAGGTGGATGTTCTCTAACGGGTGGGGCAGAGAGAGTTTGTAAAATAGTGGCTCACAGTGTTTCTTTTCAGAATTTCGAGAAACGCTTCTTTTAAAAAACCACTCATGACTTCAAATTTAATTGTGGTTTGACATATTAAAAATCACGGGCATGTCCTTTTTTTATAAAAGAAAAACCCTGTGTAATTTGACATAACCTAAAAAAAAATCAGAGTTCCTGGATACTTGTCATAATAAATAAGGAGCATTGTTTTTTTGGCTCGCTGGTGGGTTTTTGGCCTGGGGACTTAATTTCAAGGGACTAGAACTACTGGGGGCAGGGAGACTCACATGGGTGACTCCGTGTGACGCCATCTCTTCTCCCCGCTCCTTCATGTCCTAGCCAGGCCCAGCTTCGGTTCCGAGTACTCACTGAATAATCTTCACGCCTCATATATGGGCGCAGTGTCCCCCATGCAGAGACCAAGCAGGCATCAGATGTAGGTATCTGCTGATTGTATGTTGGGACCTGCATGTAAACAAAGTTAAATGTGTGTGCGTGTGTGTATATACACACACACACATAAAAACATATGTGTGTACACACACACACACACACACATGGTGGAGAATAATTGTCAGAAGCTTCAGCCTGAGGTCAAATCTGACTTTAACATTCGCTAGCCTTGTGACATTGGACAAGTGACTTAGTCTCTTTGACCTTTATTTTTTCCCCCACAAGTGAAAGAAAGCTCACAGCTGTTAAAGCACAGTTGTTTGAACTGTCTGCCCCGGCAAATCGATTCTGCTGGCGCTACGTCCGTATCGTTTTACATGACCTCAGCGGACTTTGTTCAGGGCGCCGTACCAGGCACTGGGTGGGCATTAGGGGAAATCCAAGGTTGAGTAAGCCCTCGGGAATTTGGAGATTCATTTGTTCCAACTGGCCGTGCCAGTTGTGACAACTAGGACTTTCTGGTTCACTACTACTTCACTGATCTCTGGTTATCGGCTGATGACGAAGTGTGATGCCCTCTCTCTCGGTCCGCATCATTAGGAAAATAAAGATACGATGTTTTCATCCTTGTGTGAGAAACATCAGTGATTGCACGCCCTGGGAATATTGTCATAAAGTTGCCCGTTGAGGGGAGTGTAAACAGCAGGGACAATGAGGTTGCTCGTCTGCGAAGGCTGAGAAGGACACAGTCCGACGCCCCACTGCTCCGTGCCCTCTCACCGGCGCCACCTCCGTCCTCGTCTTCGCCTGCGCCTGCGCCAGCTCCTGTCTCCCGAGCACCCGTGTTTATCTGGCCGCCTCCTGGCTGCTCCAGTTCCCTCCCACATTCATCTGAATTCTGTGCCCTTCTCTGCATTCCTGATGCAGCTGTCCCTGTCGTCCTTCGGGCCACCACCACACCCCTCGGGGTCTGCAGATCCCATGGGACTTCCTGGCCTTCAGTGGAACCCTTCCAGAATCGATGCTGCACAGCACAGCAGAGCGATCTGTCTAAAATCCGGGCTCGGTCATGCCCTCCCTTGCTTTAAACCCTGCAGAGCTTCCTTATTTCTCTTAGCAGTGACCATGAATGATTACCCAAACTGAGATGCTTATTTACGTGTGTACTTATTTACTTATTAACTTGTTTTTGACAGATAATTTGCACATGGTGCAATGCGGATTGCAAGTGCCCAATGAAACGAGTTTTGACAGATGCATACTCCCGTGCAACCCATATTCCGTTAAAGATTCATACTCTTTCTCTCCAGAAAGTTCCCTCGTGCTGACCCCTGGTTACCCCCTGTCCCCTCTACCCCACCCCCAACACCCCAGACTTCCACCGTGCTGGGTTCTATCACAACAAAGTATAAGGATGGATTTGTGGGTGTTGAACCATCCTTGCATCCCTGGAATGGATCCCACTTGATCGTGGTGCACGATCCTTTTAATGTATTATTGAATTCAGTTTGCCAATGTATCGTTGAGGATTTTTTGCATCTATGTTTATCAGGGACCATGGCCCATAATTTTCTTTTCTGTGGTGTCCTTGTCTGGCTTTGATATTAGGGTCATGCTGGCCTCATACAAAGTTGAGTGGGAAAGTATTTCCTATTCTTCATTTTTCCTGGAAGAATTTAGGAAAGATAGGTATCAAATCTTCTTTTAGTATTTGGTAGACATCACCAGTGAAGCCGTCTGGTCCTGGACTTGTGCTTGTTGGGAATTTTTTTTTATTACTTATTCAGTGGTCTTATGCGTAATTGGTCTGTTTACATATTCTCTTTTTTAATGATTCAGTCTTGGAGGGTTGTATGTTCCTAGGAATTTATCTATTTTTTTCTATGCTGTCTAATTTGTTGGAGTATAATTGTTCATGGTAGCCTCTTACGATTTTTTTTTTGTGTTTCTGTGGTATTAGTTGTAACTTTTATTCTTTCGATTCTGATTTTAATTACCTGAGCTCTGTCTTTTTGATGAGTCTAGCTAGCTAGAGGTTCATCATCTTGTTTATCTTTTCAAAGAGCCAGCTGTTATTCTCATTGATTTTTTTATTGTTATATTAGTCTATTTTATTTATTTTTGCTCTGATTTTTATAGTTCCCTTCTACAAAGTTTGGGCTTCCTTTGTTCTTCTTTTTCTAGTTTCTCTAGATGTAAAGTTACATCGTTTACTGGAGATTTTTCTCGATCTTCAGGTAGACCTGTATGGCCATGAACTTCCCCCTTGGAGCTGCTTTTGCTGCGTCCCAGGGATGTTGGTGTGTTGTCTTTCCATTTGTGTGTGTCTCTCAGTTTTTTAGTTTCCCTTTGATTTCTTCGTTGACCCATTGGTGGTTCAGTAGTGTGTTGCTTAATCTCCACATACTTGTTGTTTTTTCAATTTTCTTTTTGTAATTGATTTCTAGTTTAACATCATTGTGGTCAGAAAATTTAAAAAAAAATACCCGCCTATTGTGGGTTGCCGCTCCAGGGGTGGGGTTTCCTGTGTGGCCGAATCTCTGCCTCTCCCACCTGTCTCAAGGTCACCCCCCATCCTGTGCCGCTGTGCGGGGCACTCAGCTCGTGTTCAGAGGGAGCTGTTTCAGGGGTAGCTGCGATTCGGTGTGTGTGTGAGAGCTGATGAGTGCGTGTCATCCCCAGCCTCCATCCTGGACCCCCCCCACCTTTTAAATGCTTTTGTTGATCTGAAATTAATGTGGGAAATCATTGTGCCTTTTATTTGCCAAGTGAACGAACCATCTAACTGTAAACACATGTTTTTTTGTGACATCATCCTGCTCTGCTCGGACCCAGGCTTTTCCACTGGCATTACGTGTAACTACAGTGATGGTCGGTGGACGGCAGGGGTCTGAGACTGATGCACACACTACCCACGCCCTTGACCTTTGCACGTCAACAGCACAGTATTTTGGCTTCATGGCAGTTACTTAAATCTTCCAGCAGTAAAGATTCATTTTTAGCTTTAATAGAGAAAAACAACTTGATAAGCATTAACGGCCTGAACAGTTTTAGAGTCGGAATTCATGGTCTGGCAGTGGCTTTCCTAATTGAAGGAGGAGATGAGAGAGAAATTTATTTCAAATAGATATATTGCATAAAAGTGAAAACCAAGAGAAAGATGCCACAGCAGGCTCAGTCTTTCTGACAGTTATTCTTTGGTTGTAAGTTGAAAATATATTCTCTGAGTTTAACAAGCTTCTTAAAAAACACGAGAAGATGATGTTTAAAGAGGCTACTGGTGCGGTGTGCCACATTAACGTGATTCCTGCTTTTAATACGGTGCACCCTGAGTTACCCACTCCTGCAGGCGCCTGGCCGTGCCCCTGAGAGTTTGAGGGGTGTCCCGGAACTCCCCACGGTGCCTGCTCAGGACCGAGTGGCTCAGTGCGTGTTTCCTGTGCGAAAAATAAAGGTCACTGTTCTCTCTGTAAAGCAGTGGATCGAATGAATATACAGCCTTAATTAATTCTCACTTATTTTGGGAAGTAATATCCAAAATTACGTAATCATTTTTTTAGAAACCTACGCCCTTTGTGAATAATATTAAAATGCACAAGTATCCCTCCTCGTTACAAAATGATTCTGAAGGTGTTGTTCAGGTGAATCAAACGGGTATTTCAAAACTGTCCGTCACTATTGCGGCATATTTTTCTGGAGAACTTTGGTGTAAATTTAATTCATAGCTGGTTAAATTTCTGTGAGGAGTCTTCAGAAAGAAAATAGGGACACCTCGCTCCAGCGCCCTCGTGTGTCACGGTCGGCGGAGAGTGAGCGGGCCTGCGGGCCGGTGTCCTCAGACGCAGGCCGAGCTGAGCTCAGGCAGCCCGTCCTCGCGGCGATGAGTCCCGGAGCCGCTCTGACCTTCCGGCTAATTAGATGGAATGGGAGCGTCCGCGGAGGGGCTCTGGGGAAGGGTTCCTCCCTGATGAAAAGAGACTCACAGAGGGAGATGCTGCTTAGACTGGACAGGGCGGGGACTTGTGTCCAAGTCTGGTGGCTCTTTTTGTGACCAGGAGGAGAGGGAGCTGAGGACACAGCCACCCACTCAGGACAGTGGAGCAGAGGGGCGGAGAACTGAGTCCCCGAGGCGGGTGTCATATTCACCGGTCCCCGAGCAAGTCTGCCTTGTCCCTCCTCGTCCTGAGAGAAGAACTGCTCCTTGTACTCATTCGGCACCCTGACCTGACATGGTCTGTCCTGTTCCTTAGTTACAGGTGCCATTCCACCTAAGCTGGAGAGTCAGGGCCCTGAAGGCTCCCTTGTGTATGCAGACTATGTACTGTTTTGTATTTATTTTTACAGAGAGGTGAAAAGGGAGGAAGAGAAGGAGAGAGATATCAGTGTGTGGTTGCCTCTCAAGCGCCCCCTACTGGGGACCTGGCCCACAACCCAGGCATGTGCCCTGACTGGGAATTGAACCGGCGACCCTTTGGTTTGCAGGCTGGCACTCAGTCCACTGAGCCACAGCAGCCAGGGCTCAGGTGTGTTTTTAACAACCCTCCCAGTCGATTCTTATACTCTCCCATCTTCCTCCTAATGCATTCCGCCCTCCCACTGAGAACCTCTGGAGCAAGATGGTTATGGATCTGGAGTAACAGGATCTGGCAGATGACTGATTGCACAGGGTAGGTGATTGGTCGCAGAAAGGGAGGGCTGTAGGCAGCCACAGTGTTTCTGGCTTGGGTGTCTGGGCAGGTGGTGTTGCCATTCTGAGTGACAAGGACGGTAACTGAAAGGATTGTGTTTAGTGCTGTCCATTCCGCGTGTCTGGGGAACGTTCAGGATTCGGTAACAGAAAGTAGTTACCTGTGTAATCCTGGCGTTCACAGATGGATCGAAACCGGGAGACCGAGAGATGTGCTAGCTGGAGTTGACCCCGTGGGTGTCGGCGAGCGCGCCAGGCGGGTGCACGCACTGCGGGTGGCACAGAGGAGGGTGTGGGACACGGGGGACCCCGGAGAATGTCAGGGGTCCAGCGCAGGGCAGGGGCGGAGCCACGGAGATGGAGGGAAAGCAGTGCTGGTACCAACAATGACCCATCTCATTTATGCTTAGGTTTTCCTCGTGGAAGTTTCAGGGCCTCTGTCATCCTTGAACTGGAATTAGGAAGTAAGCCTTACGTATTTTAGCTTGTTTCCCTGGTAGTCTATCAATTTATAACGCTGAATGGTAGCCTCGTGGGGTAGAGGGTTAATACGCCACGCCAACACTAGCAGTTGCCTGCCTCTTCTCTCCGAGGTCAACTGATCAGAACCCGTGTCAGCGCTGACACAGAGGTGGGGCCACAGAAGCAGTGGGAGGGTTTAATCGCCCTCTTTGCAGGCATTTACCCGACGGCAGATGTTCTGTTTTTAGGAAGTCTGCAGGTAGGTATGTTACTGCACCTTTTATTTTGCTGGTCGTAATTTATGTCCTATTTCTTCCCCTGTGTTATTTTTATTTTTAACATTCAAGATGTTCATCAGCGTGTTCTTCCTGCAAACAAATAAAACACTTCAGCAAATTAAGAAGATTTTGAAAACCCAAAGCATGTTTCTTGACTAGGAAAATGAGGCGTTTTGTGAAAGCCAAGGGCTGTAGAAACCCAGGGAAAAATAACGTTCGAAGGGTATTATCGTAACCCTTTTACATAATCTATGGATGCCAGCCTAGGGGTGTGTGTGTGTGTGAGAGAGAGAGAGAGACAGAGAGAGAGCAAAACACGGCATGGGACAACTTTCAAACGACATCGTTGCTAAGAGGATCTTCCAGAACTAATTGCATGTATCTTACTCTTCTCCCCCATTCTCTCTCTTTCTTCCCCTGGCTCTCTCTCCACCCCCCCTCTCTCCCCCCGCCCTTCTCTCTCTCTCCCCATCTTTTTTTTGCCTTCAGCCTGAACAGCACCTGTAATTAAGGAGGCACGCAGAGCCCTGGGAGCAAGGGCGGGCTCCCACCTACTGATCTGTGTAAACCCGGCTCCCACTGTCGGGGTGGGGGGGTGCGGGGGGAGCTGTGGGCTGCTGAGCTGCTTTGTCGCCGGCATAAGCTGCGAGGGGACTTTTTTGTCCACACTGTTTATACAGGAGTCTATAGACCTGCTGGCTGGCTGAATTTTAAAGAGTGCGGAGGTTTAAAGACTTGGCCCCCGAGGGGCGCGTCTGCCAGTTGGGAAGCGAGCGGAGGCTTTTGCAGAGCGTGTGCGTGTGTGTCGCTTGTGGAAGGAGGCGGGGGATGGGGGTGGGGAATGTGTGTGCGAGATGGAGCCGCTAAGGGAAAGCCTTCTTAATTTGTGGCCCGGAATGGATGTGAGACAGATCACTCCTTTCGGTGCGCTGGGAAGCAGACAATGCATTTTCCGGCTGCGTGTCTGCCCTCACGGAGACGGCGTGAACGCCTTGTGGGTGCTCGCCGGGCGGTGCTCCCAGGTGCAGGGAGTGCGTGGAAGGCCTCACGCTTGCAGCACGAGATGGGGCCTGGCGACGGCCACCCGGACCGTCCTCACTTGCGAGGAAGCATTTTCGGTTTCAGTAATTTCAATCATTTCAAGTGTAGCTGCTCCTTTTAATTGCATTTAGCAAAACACTGCCCGTAGTAAAACAAGTTTTTGCAAATATGGGGTCACACTTTGCAAGGTCCGCGTGCCCAAGCCAAGGAGGCGCCCGGCCCTGGAGAGGAAGGGCTCCAGGCTCTGGACTCTTACAGCGTTTTGTTTTCCGTGGAAACCTTGCTGCGGTCTGGGTTTGAAACGCATGTGAGAGATTCCACTTTGAAACACGCAGTCCTGTGCTTCTCTACAGGGTTTAGATGTTTCCCTGTTGGCGATTTCTCTGGGTGCAGGTTTTCTTGGTAAAGCGTTAATGGGTAAGGTATTTTGGGGGGTGAGGCGGTGGCTGCAGCCTTAAGATATTAGCACTAATTTCTTTTTAACAGGAATAAGAGGCTCATAAATCTCCACTTTGTCTTGTAAAATTATGTGGCTTTGAACTTGTATGATGTTAACTTCAAGTCTAAGGTTTAATTTAAGGATCAGAGTTAATCTGAAGTTGTTTTTCATGTGGAACAAAATAGATCTTTTTCTATTTTTGGCCAAATGGCTGACAAGTATTTGCATTTTGTTGTAACTGTGAATGTGTGTATGATTTCCGAAAGCGTTAAAAATTATTTTAGAATGACTGTAAAATCCCCGCGGGTTTCAAAATCAATAAGGTTATTTTGTGTGCTTAACGGAAACATTGATTTTTACATTAGGCAGTTTTTAAATGGAAGCGCACAGAATAAGAAGCTGCGCTGTTTTGAATTTAAAGGCTTGTTTCTGGATGTACACTGAAGGGTTTTATTCGAGATCTAATGTAGCGTTCCCGTCTCTGAGTTTACCGGGAGTCAAATCACTAAATGTGCTTCTTCGGCCACAGAGCCTTTTTCTAAACCGTTTTCCTGCCGGGCACGTCCAGTTGTTCATACCTCTCAGTAATTCATTCTGCCGCTAGCTTCGGTCCCCTCGCTCCGCCTGCATTTTAATTGAAACAACATTTCTATTTCTGAGCCAGGATCTGTCAGAAGTCCCCGTGGCTAGTCTGCGGGACCAGTAGCCTCCCCATATGGTGTGGCACTTCTTGTAAAATCCATATGGCCTTGTTGAGGGGACCCCAGCGGGGAGGTGAAGGGTGTTAATACCCTTCAGGCCAGGCCCCTCCCCCCTGGGGCC
>CM052546.1:91362522-91408651 GCA_028533065.1 Trachops cirrhosus | reverse complement strand
TATTTCGCTTAGCATAATGCTTTCCAACTCCATCCATGCTGTTGCAAAGGGTATGAGCTCCTTCTTTCTTTTGGCTGCATAGAATTCCATTGTGTAAATGTACCATAGTTTTTTGATCCATTCATTTACTGATGGGCACGAAGGATCTTCTTTGGGGTCCTTCTTCCTCCTTTGGCAATCTCCGCGTGGAAGCCTGACAGTCAACAGACTGAATGTTCGCAAAAGCAAATTCCTTGTAGTACCGCCGGAAATGGACGTTTCCACTGTATTACTTTTAATTATTCATTCTAGCTGCTAAGGCCGAAACTGGTTGGGTAGAGGTGGTCTCTTTACCTATCCCTGCCACCCACCCTTAGATCTGAAAGTTTGCCAAATCTTGAAGCACTGCCTTCTTTCCTGGTAGACGCGATGGGCAGAGGCAGCCCTCGCCACGTGCTGACCCTTAGAGAGTCACCGTGGAGCCACCCTCTGAGAACCAGTCAGGTCCCTGAACGCAGGTCCCTAAGGTAGGTGCCTTAGCAGTGCGGAATTCCTGACTCCCGTGAAGGTGGACCCCTGAGGGCAGGGGCGGAGGGTCCATCCAGCAGCGACAGAGCGCTGGGGACTGTAGCTGTGCCCGGAAAAATGACTCACTCTTATTGCAACTCCTCGTCTTGAGGATGTGTTTTCCTCTCTTACACGGTTAATTATTTCTCTCGGCAATAAAAAAGGAACCCTTTCTGGTTTTTTTTTTAAGGGTTAGAAGGAGTCATTTTAACAGTCACCAGGGTAGCGATGGAGAGATTGAGCAAAGGAGCCGCCTTTCAAAGCTGCCTGAGGGCCTCCAGCCCGTCCGGTCACCCCGCAGGGGTGGACAGGGCTCCTGCAGGTTGGACGACGCCTCGTTTATACCCCGGACTGGCCCCCCCGGGGTCCTCAGGGAGTGCGACTCGGGCTGGACGACCCTCTAGTTCAGATATGTGAGATAAATACGTCCCCTGTCCGTAGTTGCTAAACAGAAGTATTGGAATGCCTCCTAGTGGTGTATCGTGTGTTCCAATGAAGGAATTTTAAAACCAATATTCACCGAGAGGATACTGTGGATAAACTATTAAAGGGTGTGTGCGCGCGTGTGTGTGTGTGAAGTACTAAAACCCTTTAATGATAGCATTCTGAGTGGAATCAAAATATATTGTTTTACACATATAATTCATTAAAAATGTAACTGGAAAATATATAATAGACATAAAGGAATATAATTTGAATCAAAATTTTTTATGTTTTTGGTTTAGAGTAGACTATTTTAATTGATTTTTTAAGATTCAGTACAACTGTTTTGCTTTTTAATATAGATAATGTTGCTATTAAGATTGAATTGAGAGGGAAAAGGTGTGGGGGAGGTAGGAGGAGGCAAACGGGGGACAAATGGAGACCGAAGGAGACTTGACTGGGGGCGGTGAGCGCACAGCGCAGTGCACAGATGATGTGCTATAGGATCGCACCTATAGGATCGTACCTGTAAGATCATGAAACCTGCATGGTTTTATTAACCAGTGCCGCCAAACAAATTCAACAATAGAAAATATTAAATTACTTCGCATACATTTGTTTTATAAATTTTTGATTATTATGTGTAAACTTTCTCATATAATAAAATAGAAATAATGGTTTTATAGAAACTCTGTGGTTCATTTTCAGATGGTTTTATTTTTGAATTCTGATTTTCCAGTTGAATACAATGATTTAATTAGTCACCTTGAAATGCAGACTAGAGCAGAACTTGAAAATGATGGTGAATGCTGATCTAATTATTGCCTTCAACACTAAAAAATGATTTTACACTTAGAGAAATATAATTTAAAATGTATGGAAAACCATGCAGAGAGCATTCTGATGCGGGCCACTAGGAGGGAAGGAAAAAAGTGGTATCTCTTTCGTGAGGCATCAGAAACATTTAATTAACCGCTCGCCAAACGCAGAACAATTAAAATGGCAGTTACCTTTAAGACGGCGACACCGTCGCTGCAGCTGTCGTGGCCTGAAGCCCGGCGACAGGAGCCTCCTCTGAAATGAACAGTTTAACTACGGAATGATGATGTCGTCGGCTTCCCGTGGAGCAGCTGTCAAGCTTGGGCGGCTGGCCGGTCCACGGTGACACGCTCTGTGTCAGCGAGCAGGGTCCCCTGGCACCGCCGCCCAGGGTCCGCACGCGGCGCGGCGCCAACTGTCGAGCGCCCGGTCCCCCGGCGCTCCCGCCGCCCGCAGACCCTGCTGTCGGACTCGTGCTCCCTCCTTTGGCAATCTGCCCTAATGATGTCCCTTGGGAGCGCCCGCCTCTCCCCTTCTCCGGGTCTAACCGTCGTGCATTCATCGCAGCGGGCCGACCGGGCTGCCCAAACGGGGGCGTCCTACCAGTTCGGCCACGAGGCTCGCCTAATATCTCCGTTTCCCTTTTCTTTGTGGCCAGTGTTTTGACTCCAAACACTGTATTTTCGCATCACTCTCCACCCGAGATGCCCGCGGAACTGCTCGAACTGTTTACATACCGTGTTTTTCAGAGGGGCTCCCAAAACCTAAGACTCATTGCACGTGGCGTTAATAAAGATCCTAGGAGGCAGGCCACCGAACGCGCCGGTCTGTGACTGCCGCTGTCTCTGAGCGTGCCGTGGTGGTGGGACGGTCCGCGGCCACTGACTGTTGTTGTCCTTTTACAACTTGCAGCTGACCGCCTGTCTGCACGGATCGGCCGCCCTGCTCTTCCCCATGTTCTGGCAGCACATCTACATCCCCGTGCTGCCGCCGCACCTGCTGGACTACTGCTGGTAAGCTCCGCTCCGGGCGCTGGGGCCGGGCCGCGTGGGGAGAGGCCCGCTCCTCTGTGGACTAGGTGAGCTTGCCGGGCGCGCATGTGCCCGCGGTCGCTGGAACTTGCCTTGGAGAGCAGCAGCACATACCAAAGCGTGCTTTTACGAGGCAGTTCTTTCTGGAGTCGGCAACAATTCCTACTTGGCAGTCAGAGTTGTTGAGGCTTTGTGAGTTCCTTCTGCAGCCGTTTGGATAACTAAATGCGTGAGTAGAAGCAAGTGCCATCTTAGTCGTGGCTGGGAAAGTTGGATGGAAGTGACAGTGTTACTTACAGGACTCGGTGTCTGTCCGCAGAATCTGGGGGGCAGATGGGCTCCCCTGCACCCCTCTTTCAGTAGCTCGCCCTGCACCAAACATCGCAAAGGGGCTGCCTCCAGTACAGGGATCCCCTAAGAGCAGTGCTGGGAGTGTCAGGAGTGATTCTGGAAAGCTTCCTGGCGATAGAAATAGCTCCCAACTGAATTCAGCTCCACCCCCAGAACCTCCCTGTCTCTCCACTGGAAGAGTCTGTGGACTGAGAGCGACCATAGACCTGGGCTGGGCTCCCAGACAGCAGCCTTGGCCTTGGTCTGGCCTGAGGGCAAAACGCCCCCTTCCCTGTGCTGTCCTCGTCTGTGGGGAAGCTCAAGTCCCCAGAAAGCTGATGAGTTCTCCCTCTAGACGTTGCAAGTGCACACACACACAACCCCCACATGCAAGGACATGACGGCATGCACGCAGAAGGCCATAATTTTGACCATAATGTGTTTTTTGATATCACAACTCATAATGTTAAAAAAAATCTTTTAGAAGCAAAGTATT
The DNA here is from genome assembly GCA_028533065.1 of Trachops cirrhosus. Lineage (NCBI taxonomy): Eukaryota > Metazoa > Chordata > Mammalia > Chiroptera > Phyllostomidae > Trachops > Trachops cirrhosus. The sequence goes on along the minus strand of CM052546.1, from coordinate 91,405,006 downwards.
TAACTTTCTTATTTCGTGAAAAGCAGATCACTCAAAGCATTTAAGGGTTAAACAGATTTACATTCACACCTAGGGGTATTTTTTATTTAGTTTTTATGACTACCCTCTTTGGAACAAGCGATTGTAATGACAAAACGTGTACTTGACCCCAGACTGATGACCTCACTCTACTGGGTGTTCGCACAGCTTGGCGACACAGCTTGTGACCGTAGGTGAATGTCGCATCTGTGTTAGCATGGAGGACTCGGTGAAGTAGCTTCCTGGGACCCCACCACCCACCCCCGTCACTGGGCCCTGAGTCTTGGGAAGCAGAGAGGGTTTGGGAGGAGGCTGCGGGGTCAAAGTGTAGAGAGACTGTGACATGAAACACCCAAGTCCAGGAGTGAAGCTGGGTCTGTACTCAGTCCCCGTTGGTTTTCACTTCAGAGCTCTTGTCCTCCGACCAGCACACCCGGAGCGTCCGCGTCCTTGAAGACAGGGGCTTCACCTTGCTCACTTCGGCACGTGCCATGGGCCTCTGCTCACCGAGCAGTGGGCGCTCGCTTGTTTTAAATAATTTTCTATTAAAGTATTTGAAAACATATTGATACATGATTTAAAAAAATACATGTCAAGAACTAACACTTCTGATTATGAGGTTTAGCATGGCATTTGATCATACACAGTGTTCGTGCCATTTTAATTTTTCTATTGAAATGTTTTGACCTCTTAGGAGGTAACCTCCCTTTAAGTTCCACGTAAGGCTTTCTAATGCAGTGTTATTTAGAAATTATCCTGTGCCGTAGACCGCTCTGTGCTTACTCTTCCCAGAGGTGCTGTCCCGTTATCTCTAAGCCCACCATCGATGCTCTTCCTGCCGCGTTCACCGTAAGGAAGGAAGCTGGTGTCGTAGTTCAAGCCCGGGCATTCCCTCGCTGGGTTCTAGCCTCTGCGGCAGGTGCGAGGACAAGTTCCAGCCACCGCCTGGCCCGGAGAGCGCAGTGGTGGAGAGCACAGCCCCCTGAGCTCCCGCCCTGTCACCACGAGGGGCCCAGCCTCCAGCAGCAGGGTCGGGCAGGAGAATATGTATATTTAGAAACAGCCGCTTAAGACCCAGCTCTCTTCCATTATCAGGAACTTCTATGGACAACACTGTTTCCTGGGGAAAATGGTTTTCTCCTCTTTGTTTGCATCGTTGCAAATGATTCTAGTCATACTGGTCTGTATGCAGAAGCGAGAGGAATGCTAGAGATCGTCGCTTCCATTCCGTGGGTTTTGAATAAAGACATTTTTCAATTCCCCTTTGGAAATAGCGCCAGGAAGGCCGGATAGCGGTAGATGTGCGTTGCCCACTCTCCCAGGTGACTGAGACCCTCCAGATCCCGAGCTAGTCCCAGCTTCTGGAGGGGTGTTGGGGTTTGCACCTGGTGTCTCTGACGGCAGAGGTGGTGAGAGCCAGGAGGCCCCTGGTGACCCTGGATGAGTGCCACACCCGGGTCCTTGCTCGCCTGCTGGCTCCTGCACGCCTTCGCTCCTGCACTCGTACATCACACATTCAGGGAACCCCTGCTTGTCCAGCCGCGAGCAGGTAGTGTAACAAAGAAGACCTGGTTCCTGCCCTGGCGGGGTTCACAGATGGGAAGGAATTTACACACACAGTAGCATGTGCACATGCATGCAGGGCACACGCGTGAGGTTCGTCTCAGAGGTGTATAAGGGGATGCGGCCGGGGACACCTAGGAGGAAGTGGCCCACGTTGCCTGCTAGGGTGGGGGAGGCTACTGGGCCTGCGGACATGGCCCGCATTTCTCCCAGCATCTAGCACTAGGAGGGGAAATGAGGAGTTGCTATTTAACGGGCTTCAGTTGCACAGAATGATGATGTTCTTGAGATCGGCTGAGCAACACCGAGCCTTCGGGCAACGATACGGCACTGTGCACTCAGTTGGTGAAGAGGGCACACCTCGTGCCTGGCGTCCTTTCTACAACAGCACAGCAAAGGGGACTTGACCGTGGCTGGTCTGCGAATTGGCCGGACGGTCTCCCCGTCTCTGAGCCCTTCCACACCCGGGTGTGACATGACTTCACTCCCGGGGCTCAAGGGTGGTTGATTCCCTGTTTGGTTAGTAGGTGTGTCTGCTTCTGCTCTCCGCCAGAGGGGCGGGTTCCGCTGGCTCCTAGGAGAACAGCTGCTGAAAACATCTCGGGGAAGCTACGCCGTTGTGACGACCCCACGTTCCTAGGCCGCTGGTGCGGTCAGCCCCACGCCTGGTCTCTGTAAGGAGACCTAACAGGGGAAAAGGGGCTGCTATGGAGCCATGATTTTTGAACGGAGATTAGTTGCTGAAAGAAGGAGCATCATCACAGAGCCTTCCGCATCCTCTCTTTGCAAAATCACTTCACGGAGAGAAGGACGCAGGACAGTTTTGCACGCGGACGGTGGAACCCCTGTGTTGCCAGTCCCCTCCTGACTCGTCAACGCCCTCATCTCTCAGCAGGTGTCCGCTAGGGTCGAAAACTCCTCGTCACGAGTTTTGGCGATTTGGTGTTAGGATGCACTCAATTCACTTGTCACGAGTTTTGGCAATTTGGTGTTAGGATGCACTCAATTCACTTTTCATGAGAAGGAAACAACTATTCAACATCTGTACTGTCCAAAACATCATAATTATTTTAGGAAATGATGCTCTAGGTTAAAAATGTTTGCATTTCTGACATCTGTCCGTCTTGATTTTGTTACAAATTAGTGAGATAAGAACACCTAGGTACACCAGCTTATCCCATAGAAAACCTTTCCAGTTCCTTTATTATCAGGTTCAAGGAGGCACTTGTCACTGAGTTTTTTATTCTAGCTTAACGACTTTTATACATTTATTGTTTCTATCTCAAGCGATAACTAGGAAGTGTTATCTTCGATGTAGCCCATGTGACTTCAGCATTTTTGGATTTGATCTTTTGAAGTCTGAGCCACTCAATGTTCATCCTCCAACATCTGTAAAATGGATGTAATAATAATTACTTTTAAAAGGCTTAAATATTTTGATTAATGCTCATTTTCTTACAACATGCTCGGAAATTTGAGGTACCTTGGGCTCTCTGTATCACTCTGGAGGGTAAGATAAGCGAACTGGGGCCGACAGGAAGGCTTCATAGTAACTTCAATGATTTTATATGCCTTTCGCTGCGGCAAGGACCTGACACATTTTAAGGTCTTGCGTTGCCTACTCTGCTTTGTGAAAGTTGCTGAGCCCAGTCACGGGACACATATAATTAGTGACGTATTTTATGTCTTCTACGGAACCCCGGGAGGGATTCCAGACATGAGAACATGAACTAGGGACTTCACCAGCCTTCCCTTAGTTAAGCGAAAGTGGAAGCGTCCGCATGTATTTGTCCTGCTTCCTTTTGAAGGGAGCAGATTTATTAGGTCCTACAGATATCCAGGCCTATAAAGAGTTCCTGCCTCTCAGTCCAGTGAAGTTACACTGGACACAGATCTGTTACGACAAAGCAGGAAGGGACAGTTCTATCAAAGGCAAACGCAACTGGGCTTAGAACCCAGCACATAAGACGTGATGGACACGCCAGTGAGTCAGTAAGAACCTCAGCTGTTCTTACTGTTGGTGAATTCTGGATGTGGAAGTTGTGGCTAGCCTTCCTCACACACCTGGAACGGTTTGAGGTTCCTCTGAAAGCCGGGTCTGTAGGGGTGCCCACGAGCTTTATCGGGCCCTGGCGTTAGTAACCAGGTGGACTTGTAGGACGCCACGGCTCTGTCCTGCTAAGGACAACGATGTTGGGAAGACTGTGCAAGTCCTTATAAGAGAAAGAAGCTCATCTGTGTTCATTAACAGAAAAGGTTGGCCCTCGATGTAGCACCAGAACGTGTACCAAAGACATTTTTAAAGATGTTTTATTTTGAAATAGCTGTTTAGTGGCGTATTTTTATTGCCTTTGTAGACATTCATCCATTCTCATGGTTTCTTGTTAGACAGAATTTTAATTTTCAAATGTCATGTTGAATAATTTCCTTGTGCATGTAACGAGAAGTGTCTGTGAAATCACTAGCACGTCTGATCTGACGTGTCACAAAGACTAGGTAATGGCTGTTCTCTGCTGGCGAGTGAGACCCCCGAGGGAGAGCGTCCTGCCCGCGTTGCCTGTTATTGGGCCCAGGCCCCCGGACCAGGGCACCTGGGGTGCTCTTGCGATTTGGGATTGACTTGATGAATTTTATTCTTACACTTGTTTGAATATTTTTAACTTATTAAAATTCTTTTATTAATAAAAGTCCAAGCGGGGTGAGTGTGAATGTATGAAATGTGGATTGAAAGGCAAGGCCCAGGAGCAGCCAGCACAGAAGCAGAGCGATGACAGTGGGGGAGGAGCTGCACACCTCAGCTCCCCAGACGGAGTAGGTGCCGGCACGTAGTAGGTCTCATGAGTGCTTGGTGCTGGCTGACTCAAAAGTTTGGTCAGGTAGTAGGTATGAAATAACAATATAGTAAGAAAATCCTAGAAATAAGAATCTAATTGAATAAACACAAAGGTGGGCAAAAGAAATGTGAATAAATTTGATGACTATTAAGGGTGAGAAGTTAGTATTTCTCACTTCCTAAACTTAACTGACGGTAGTCTCTTACTCTGAAAATAGTTTTTGCAGGTCGCTTGTTGGGAAGCACCGCACGCATTCCTTAATTAGCAGCCGATGGTTAAACGCATGGTCCGCAGTTTGAGATAATATTCAGTGTTTGATATGAAGTATGTGGAGGAGTCCAGCTCAGATTATGGCCCAGACTCTATTGTTCTTAATCATTAAAGTTTCCTAAGCCATTACATCTTGAGTTAATTATAAATGATTTTGTGATTTTTATATAAATCGACCTTAACTTGACTCTATGAATGGCCTTTAGAATCAGATTTGAATTTTGTATGTAGAATACCTTAAAATACCTATAATGTGCTATGTTAGAACCATGCATTTAAGACATTTGTTAGGCATACGCAGTTATTGGATCGTTGTTTCGGTTTTCACGAACTATGTGAATATATATGTGTTTTTTTAATTTAGCGCACCGATGCCCTACCTGATCGGAATCCACTCCAGCCTCATAGAGGTGAGTACCTTTCCGGCGTTCGGTAGCGATCGGCTCACTCACGAAACGGTAGTTTAAGCAGCTGCACCTTGAAAGACTATCAATTATCTAGTACAAAGCAGGGACTAATTTACACTTACATGGTCATTTTTAAAAAGGTAACTTTGAAATAATTTTATTATCACTTATATACTAAAGGGTCTTCTTCAATGGCATAGAACCCATGAAAATAAATTGTGGTTGGCAGAAATCGTATATGGTAAGTTTTAAATCCTGAAAACTTAGGTTCTGAATGGTCCACCTTCTTCATGGCACTTGGGCTTTTCATAGGCACAGGAAAGTGAGACCTCGTGTAACGGGGGGTTGTACAGGGAAAGCTTATGCCTCGAAGTTCATTTCAGTTCATTTTATCAGTATGTTTTGAAAGAGGTGGTGTTCATGCACTCATCGTGAAGTTTTTCATCAGAATATAGCTTTGTAATATTTTAAATTTTCAGTCTCCGTGGGGATTAGAAATGTGGCGATTTTTCTGCACTGCCATGACCACCTTCCACGTTGATTTTTGTCACCGGAGTCATCACTGTAGTGAGCCGCCTTGCACTTGAAGTCAGTGACGTTTCCAGAGAGGACTTCTGATAAGATCAGCGTCTAGAGCAACGCACACAGGGCGTGGGTCACACATGGTTGCATTAGGCTGGCTGATTTCAGTTTTATTCAAAAAACTTTTTTTTCTTGCTGGTTGTGCATTTTGAGCCTTCACCCGAGTTCTAACCTAAGTGAGTGAGATTCAGTCTCTTGTTGGCTGTCATCACTGTACACCATCAGCGCGTACAGGACAGCCACTCTGTCTCGATCAGAGAGTTCCTCGGGCAACGGTGTTTATTTGTTTCACCTCCGATAAAGCATCCGTGTGCACGAGTTTCCTTCGGAGGTTTAATTTGTTTTTAATGTTGAAGTCTGGGCTGGATAACATTAGGACTCTTCCTATTGTGCTATTTTTGGAAAACTTGTTCTTACGTGCCACGGCACCAAGGGAAGGGACCAAACATGTAACAGGCGGCATGAGGGAGCAGTTATTACTCTGCTACTGTTAACAGAACAGTAATTGTGGAACACCTGACTGGCATTACACACACCAGCAGTGTGACTTGTGCTCAGTCTAACCGTCCTTGGTCGGTATGGTGTGAAAAAGTGATCAGATTTGATTTTGGTATTAGTGCCCATGTCTTTTTTAAAGTAATGTATCGAATACAATATGTAATTTTTACAGATGAAAAATATTTGAAGTTTTTGGTTATACCTGTTATATTTTTTGCATAGTTATTCTATACCAACTTTTAAAACAAATGATTCAGCTTTCCAAAAGTATCCTAGAAAAGGATACGTGTTTTAAATATTCAATTAAATTGATCACATACTTAACGGACACCTATCGGAAAAAATAGTACTTTTTTAAAGGAGCAGTTTAAGAATTACCCCTTAAAGGACTGTCTTGGAGAAGTGGACTATTCCAGCTTATTTACTCTGCACTTATCGAACTGTCTGAATAGTCCCCTTCGGTCAGCGTGTCTGGTTTAGTGCTGAGCGAGGAAGTGCAGCGGGAACTCAGGAGGGTCTTCACACCAGACACCAGGCGGGCGCCCTCGGCAGAGCTCGCCTGAATCTGTCCGGAGACTCTCGTGCCGCAGCTCCTTTCTTATTATGTCGTACTCCGCAGGTTTTTTCACTGAAATGTTGATCTTTTGTGCTTTTTAAACTTTGTATGTGGTATTATAATTAAAATGTCAATATATGTATTTACATATTTCACAGATGAGACTGAAGTATTTTTTTACTCTTTTGGTGGTTTTTGGCTGCAATTACAACTCATTTTTTTAAGGGAAGAATCAAATAGTCTCTCATATCCTGTGAGACAAGACAGTTTCAAGAGTTCTAAACGTAATTGTTCAAAGACATGAAAATAATGCCCTTTTATTTTTTTATAAGTCATTTCTTTTTTTTAAGATTTTATTTATTTATTTTTTAGAGAGAAGGGAAGGGAAAGAGAAAGAGAGGGAGAGAAACATCAATGTGTGGTTGCCTCTCGTGCGCCCCCTACTGGGGACCTGGCCTGCAACCCAGGCACGTGCCCCAAATGGGAATCGAACCGGCCATGCTTTGGTTTGCAGGCCCGCACTCAGTCCACTGAGCTATCCCAGCCAGGGCAGTAATGCCCTTTTAAATCTCAATTATTTTTATGTAATCATGAGTGAAAGATGGCTCCTAACCTCTTTTTAAAGTGCAAATCTGCTCCCAAAATACAGGGCGAGGACCTTACGCTCTGCCCGCACACTACACTTTGGGGAGAGTGCGCAGCTGGCGGGGGCCTGCAGTGCTTGGGGCCAGCAGCACATCCGTGGGGGCTGCAGGTGGAGCTGGGGTGGGTAGTTCCAGTGCAGAAAGGCCTCTGAACAAAACGTGGCCCCAACTTCATGAGACCACGTGGCCGCCACCTCTGTGTCACTGCCCGGCTATGACATTCGTGTCGTGCAGACCCCATCCCTGGAAGGGTCCTCTGCAGAGGACGGGAGACCCACCGACCACCTTCACTGCCATCCTGCCAGTCTGCTCAAGGCTTCCCGTCTCTGTCCTCAGAGCATTTTCTATTTTTGAAGAAAAAGGAAAATTATATTTTTATATTTTCTTACTCTTTTTCCATCTAAACAATTATGAATTTTACAATCTAAAAATAGGAGAGTGGGATCATTTTATGTGCTGTGTGGCCGTCCACCTCTATTTAGCAAGAACAACAGCTAAGGGGAGGGATGGGTGGGTTGGCTGGAATGGGAGTAAAGGATAGAAACTGCTCTCAAATAATGATTAAAAATAAGTTAAAAAAAAAGAAAAAGAAAAAGAATCATCACCAAGAAGTATTCAAGTCAAAAAAAAAAAAAAAAAAAGAACAACAGCTAAATCCTGGTTTGCAGGGAAAACAGAGAAAATACTGACATTACTCCAACTTAAAAAAAGATTTAAATTACATAGTATTTTTTAAAATATGAAAGGGTTCTCATTTTAGAGGTCTCAGTGTATTGATTTCTTAAAATGAATCTATTTTCCATTATTTTTAAAAAAATATTTTTTTTTTTAGAGAGGGGAAGGGAGGGAGAATGGGAGGGAGAGAAACATCAATGTGTGGTTGCCTCTCAAGCACCCCCCACTGGGGACCTGGCCTGCAACCCAGGCATGTGCCCTGACTGGGAATTGAACCAGCAACCCTTTGGTTCATAGGCTGATGCTTATTCCATCGAGCCACACCAGCCAGGGTACATTTCCATTCTTATTGGGTGGTCTCTTGAACAAAATTTAATATCCAGCTATTGTCAGATCTTTTAAAACTAAGAGCAGCTTTGAAAAAAGTATACATTTCATATTAACACTGATTTCCTTTATTCAAGGTTTATTGTTAGTGTTGTCACAAAGCATTTTGGGGTCACATGGCCATTATTCTAAGCTATTTTATTTTTTAAAAAAATACATCAGGTTTATAGATTAACTTTATAGTTTCTATTAAAAGGACAATTTAAAATTGAAAATGGAAGTCAAAATTATGACATAGTTTTTCACATAAATACCATTAATATAAATATATTTGCTTATAAAAAAGGTTATTTGTGTAGTTATGCTGTAATTTATAGACACCTACATATTTGTGTATATAAACCTTGTTTGCATGTGTGTATAAACATGAAAGGGAAAGGAAATGAGTTCATTTATAAATGTTAATTTCTTAAAAAGGGCCATGTTTTGAGTCTTATTTTAGAATTATTTTAATGTCTTTTACAAGGATTTTTAGCATCATGCGCCCCCCCCTGCGAATCCATATTCCACATAGATATTATGGCTTTCTTAACACTAAAGACTACCGCTTCCCTAGAAAGTTTAAAATTCTGCCTAATGTGCATAGATTTGAAATTCTAAATGAGTCAGAGAAATTTTAGTCTTACCCAACTTAAACCAAAAAAATTGTTTGGCCAATTTAAAATTTGAAGTATTTAATAATTTCTAAAAGAGCTATTATTCTAGAATGTCCCTTTAAAAACTATCATGCTGAAATTAATTGACCTAATGCTAGTTGACCTATACAATTACAGAAGTCTAAGTCGGTGGATGTATCTCCCTAATGAGCACCTCATTTGCATTAGGGAATAATACTGTTTGCTATCATTTACATAAAACTATTAGTGGTATATAACTTAAGCATTCATATTAGGTTAAATAGGAAACAAACTGTAAATATTTTCTTTAAGTATGAAAAATCTGATGAAATTCTAATTCACTACTATTTGTCCACATATTGAGATAATTTGGCCAGGTGACTACGCTGTCAAACAAATAAAGCAAAGAAGTCAAATAGTTAATCTGATAGGCTGTTAAATTTGATCCCTTATGTTGAAACTTGTGTGATAAATATTACTAATAATGAACTACCCTCTCTGTCCTTTTTTCTTACTTGACTTTCAGTCATCATTCTAAACTTTTACCAAATTGAAATCGAAATATAGAGAAAATATGGATTACTTTAAACTGTAGTTGGTGTATGTGAGATCTGCATTATGATTTATGCTAAAAATAGGTGTAGAACTGGACACAAGTCCCATCATAGGATTGAAATTCAGTTGATCAAATTTAAAGAATATCAGTTTTTACAGTTCACTATAGCCATGTCTATTTTCTAAGTCTTTGTTGTAACATCTCTTTGGTCGTTAAATTATACTCAGTATCTCTAAACTAAAACAGTATCGAGATGAGCAAACATTTTATTTTAAGCCTTTTTACCCCATCTTTTTGAACGATTGCATACAAACTATTTTTCTCACAAAGTTGTTTATATTCTTTTATAATGTAGGATTTTCCTTTTTTTTTTTGTCTTCTTCCAAGACTAATGCATTAAGATAATTTTCTCTACATTTCTAAGCTCACTAGATTGTGGACGATATACTAAGATGTTTATTTATAATTGTGTTTTTTAAACAGAGAGTGAAAAATAAATCACTGGAGGATGTGGTTATGTTAAATGTTGACACAAACACTTTAGAATCACCATTTAATGACTTGATCAACCTCCCGAGTGACGTGGTAAGTCCGAAGGCTATTTCGTGGTGAACATAGATACATATATATGTTTTCTCCCCGACCCTGGAATCACCCAGAGCGATTTTGCCCGCCGTGAAAGCCTGGAATAAAGGGGCTGAGGGTGTGTGAGGACTCACCGTAGGGTCTGCGTTTCCTATTTTTACCTTTTGGCAGTTGAGGAGCCGTTGAGTGGGGCCTGATGCTCCTTATTGTAAAAGGGGGACCATAATTAAAAAGCTCGGCACATTCATTAGGCAAGGCTCTTTTCAGCCTAGTCTCTTCATCTCATCTTAATCATTATATTACAAAGTAGGCATTGCTGTCTGCCTAGTGGCATGTCTTGCAAAAGAATGAGAGTTTTTGAAGGAAAAAGAAGGAAGCCAATTACCGGCTTGGCTTCCCCGCCACCTGCCAGCGCCGTTCCTTTTAATTAATGATCTGATGGTGCTGGTCAATATAATAAGAAATGCTGGTACAGTTGGGGTCAGAAAATTCTGGCTTTGATCTCCCTCAACTTTCTGAAACATTTATTTGTTTTCTCTAAATTATTTCAGTTTTATTTTTAATCTTCTCCATCCTGCTGAGGGCCGCAAGAATGAAAACCTACACAGAGCGTCATTCGCTGTGGCAGAGCAGAGGCTGCTTACTTAGAATTCTATTTGTAAATTAAACTGCAGGCCCAGTTTGTCATAAAAGACATCTGATCCTTTTGAAATGACGAAAACTGTCTTTTGTCTGTAAAGGCTGATAAATTAAGTGCCAGTTCTCGCCTGGTCTTTGATCTTGCAAAGGGGTGCGTGCGTGCGTGTGTGTGTGTGTGTGTGCGCGTGTGTGTGTCTGCAGCTTATAATAGGATATATTCTGTACTTCATGTGAAATGGTCTCCAAAAGTGCATTTTCTGGCCTTCATATTCCTGATAACAGGGAAAAATGCAGGCTAGTCTTGTTTCCGTGCATGTTTCAATGCTTGTTTAAAAGTATCTTTCTAGCATAGCTCTAAGTTAAAGTAACCCCCCTTTAAAAAATTATTCTTTTCAGGGATATTAAAATTGGAGAATTAAAAAAAAGCTCCCACTCAAATTTGTAAGTCTCTAATATTGCAAGTACTTTGAAATCATTAGTAAGGAGTTTGAAAAATGAAATTAAAAAATCTCAAACTCAAAAAATACACTAAAACTCAACTTGATTGTTTTTATGGCTACTGATGGGAAAATATGATTTTAAAGTTGAAAGCAAGTTATTTATGCCCATAAATAACCTAAAATACTTGCTGACCTTGAAGCAAATTAAACTGAAGTATTTTATCTTACTGTAGTAAAATTAATGCTACGTATGAACAAACCCAGACCCTGGTCAGTGAGGAATTGTATTATCTTTTTAGCTCATTATAAGTAGATTGCCTCATTATAAAAATTTTGCAGAAGCTGCTAGAAATGATTAGAGTTATTCATTTGGAAATCCATCAAAGTATCCTTCATTGGAGAGAGAAGTAATTACGAAAATAAAGACCCAACTTTTAAGAATGTTTTCCTTATGAGCTTGTATTTGCTACTGTTAGTGCCCCTGAGGAGAAAGGATTGTTTTCTTTTAAAGAAGAGGAAGAAAAATGGGAAAGAAGCCAGCTTTTCCAGTGCCATAGTACAGTTTTTATAGTCTGCTTTAATGATAGCTCGTTCTTTCTTTGAGAAAAATTCTCTCTCCCAGTCATTGTCTTGGTGGGTAATTCTTTCTGAATTCAGAGGTAGTGCTTTCCCAGTCGAATTAGTTTGCTGTTAACGTGTTTAGTTAAATACGTGGAGTTAAACAATGCTCCCAGATACAAACGCCTAAATATATACAATGACACGAGGGAACATCATCGCATAGTGACAGTTGGCTGGACACAACCGGAAGGGTGAGGAAGAGTGTAAGAAGGGACATCGGGCGGAGACGGAGCGTGTGGGAGCGTGTGGAGTCCAGAGCTGGCACGTTGGGAGAAGGCAGGGACAGGGACGGAGCTGGCTCTCCGGCAGCAGCGCGAGGACCGCTCCCTGCAGTAGGAGAGGCTTCCGGTTCCAGTCCTTGTCCTGAAAATAGTTCAGACTATTGTTCAACCATCTCTCATAAATTCAGCTTTCGTCATCAGTTTTCCCAAAAGCCACGTCTTACACTCCTGTGGGAAATACGATCAAGTAGCCAGTCCCATTTTCTGTCGTTGTAAATGTTTCAAATGAGGCACGTTAAAAAATCACAAATGATCTTGCTGAATCTGTGTGTGTGTGCATGTGAGAGAGAGATCTGAGCGAATAAAGCGCACGGGAAGCCTGAGAAGTATTTCTGCTGGGGTGGTTTGGTCACTCAGTACGCAGCCGAGACGCAGCCAGACCGCGGTGGGGGCCTCTGGCACCGTGCGCCGCCCCTCCCGGGGCCGAGGCTCGGCGCACGTGCACCCGATTACTGCGGCCGCCTGGCCAGCGCCCGGGCTGCTCCCGGGTCAGCGGTCACAGTTGTCCCGAATTACTCGTCTTTCTTCCTGCGGACCCTCTGCTGCGCTGGGCGCTGTAATCTTCTTAATGGCTTCATTCCAATATTCACACATAATATTGTAGATTTATTGACTGTTAGAAATACGACCCTGCCAGTAGCAGTTCCGCCGCCCGAGGAATTGAAAATTGGAAAAATAAATCAGGGCCGAGCACTCCGGAGCCCTTTGTTTTCCGAGAGGGAGGGGGAAGCTCTCTTCCTGTCTCCTGACAAGAACGCTTGTTTTTGGATTTCATCATTTCACTCTAGATTTGGATCATTAGAAGAAAACGAAACCCCAGTTTTATTGGGAGTGATTTTAACGATATTGATTATTACGTGGAATAACTTTTAAAAGCAGTCGATCCATTAAGATGTACTGTTGCAGTTTCTGTCTGTGAATACCTTGTGGTTTTATTTTTTACTGGCCGTACCAAATATAGAGATCTTCAAGCATATGTAGTTGGAGTGTTTTGAAATAAAAAAGTAAATTTTAGGGCTATAAACAATGTCAATTAAAGTTAGTGTTATTGTGTTATGTTTTCAAGGGAGGGGGAAAAAACCCAGTTTGATTAAATGTAACATTTAAAATCTCAAATGCGGTCTTTTTAATTTAAGAAAATGCATTATTGAGAGCCCTCCTCATTCCAAATATATTCACAAATTTAGTTTCAGTTATATGCTAATTTAAAATATTGTATTTCTAAGTTGTTATTGCTCATTTTAATTTTTATCATCATTGACATTTTTTAAGTAACTTGGACCATTGTTATTATTTCAGAAATAAATAGGACAACCCTACTTGTTAGGAAATTAAGCTAATTACAATTATAATGAGATTTAGGAAATCTGTCTTCCTATAACTATTCAGTTACAACAATTATAAACTAACTCTTATAGACGAAAGAGGTTAGAATTGACATCTGAGAAAGTTGCATGCATCTGAATATTCATCGCTAAGAAAGTGAATCTTGGCCTCCATTGTTGAACCATCTTTAGATCATTTTAACTCAGTAAATTGTAAAGAATAAGATGCCCGGAGGCAGATCAACAGGTCTCTCCCCGTATCAGGGCGGAAAGTGGACTGTCCACGGTGTGTCTGGAGCTGTGGTCTGCTGGGTTTCGCCCCTTGGACCAGGCTGCAGCGCCAGACCCTGGTCTGTCTCGTACCAGGGTCTGGCAGCCAGTGCAGAGAGCCCCTCTCCCAAGAGTTAATACAGCAGCTCTCTCCATCCTAATCGTGGTGAGGAAGGACCACGGCGACCCATTGGATTGACGGTAGGGTTTCCAGCACTGTTCTAGTCACTCGTTTTCATCTTATCTGGAACAGTATTGGAAGATGGTACTTTATTTCCTATTACGAGGGTGCACAGAAAATAGAGTGCACTTAAGAGTTATTGTACAATTCATACTGTAAACCGCAGTATGTTCCGTGTAGGCTGACCACATGCCGAATCAAGCATATGTGATTACTGAAACCCCGAAGAGACCTTGTTATAAAATGGAGTCATTTATGTGAAATAAATACCACTTATTTTATAGTGAGGATTCCAAGCGTCTCTTGAACAAATAGGTTAATGTTTTTATTGTGATATGGAAAAAGACACAGATTGTTCTGAATTACCAAAAATCATTAAAAGCCTAAAGAACTTGAGAGAAAAAACCCAAAACTCTGATTTGAAATATAGTTTTAGACATCTGCACTCAAGTGAGCTAATTAATTTGGGAGTAAGTTTGGAAAAGAATTGGCTTTTTTTTTCCCAGAGAACTTTTAAAATTAGCTTTAAAACAATGTAAGTACATGAACAAATTTAACTCTCGCAGCTCTACAGATAGTCAATAGATATGTTTAATTCATTGGTTTTGCCTCTAATCTAACATGAAGGTTTAATATGTTAAATTGTCATAATGCATGTTATAAAGGGAAAAAAAGGGCCCCAGGGAATATTATATTAGTTCCAGGTTTGCCACAGCTCTGCTGTATTTCTTACTGTGTTCCACGGTGAAAGGAGCTTCCAGCAATTTCTACAGTGGCCAGGTGAGCAAGAGGACAGTGTTGTCCAGGTCCTAGGGTAATTTAGAGAACTTTTTTTTTTTAGTTTACTAGCGTAGACTTCAGGAGACAAACACAGCTTTCAGTTGCACCCCAGAGACATGCAGCCGTGCCCCCCGCCCCCCCCCCCAGCCTCTGGAATCCGGGCACCCAGATGTGCGTGGCTGCCCCAGCCACCAGCCTTGGAGCCGTCTCTGTGTGACTAGCAGGCCACCGTCAGTAACACTTGGGGAAGCGAAATAGGATTGCATTTCTTTTCTCTTTTGTCACAGGAGTTGCTTTCCAAGTCCCCGTTTAGCTTAGCATTCCATCCTAGAGCGTTTTATGAGGGTGTTTTCTCCCGACTTTCACAGTCTCGAAAGGAAGAACCCGGAGGCATTGCCTCACCCAAGCTCTGCTGGCCGTGAGAGCCTGATTTTATTCCCTGGCTCTGGGATTATTCCCCGGCTCTGGGAGCGGGGCCGCCTGGCGAGGGCAGCTGTGCGCTTCTGCGCCAGGCGCTGGGTGTCTGCGGAAACTCGCCCCCTCTCAAGTAGTTATATTCAGAGATGTGATTGTTTATGAAAAGTTCTTGTTGTTGTTCATAAGTAAAGTGTTAGAGAGTGTGCCGTTTTCCCTACTGTGTTCTTGGTGTGTAGTTTTTTAAACATAAACTTTAAGAGCAAAACCCAGTAACGCAACACCCTAAATACTGGGCTTCCAACCACTGAGAAGATCGTCCTTCTTCTCTTCCAGTGGAGACTGACCACCTCTCTGCGGTGATCCTGGCCGTAGCGTCCCCTCCACGCCTCCGCCCTTGTGCCTCGTTTACGTCGATTCAGTTTCCTACTCTTGGTGATGTCGAGTGCTCAAGAAGTCCTTGGCTTTCCCATAGCTTTTCATTTCCAACTAAATTGCCTCGCTTTTCCGCTAATGTCTTTTATTTTTGCTGTATCATCTTAATAGCATGCTTCTCTGTCTTACTGTATGTATACGTGTGTGTATATAGTATGTGTATATATATGTATGTGTGTAGTATATATAGTATGTATAATCTCCACTTTCTTTCTATCCCTTTACGTTCTTGGCTTTTCCATACTAAGGGACTGTGTGTGTGTGACCCGATGTGCTCTGTCACAATCAGTCCCCGGACCTTGCTGACACCACAGTGACTTGGGGAAGTTCTAAATCAATTGTGTTTCTGGGCCCCACCACAGACATCCTGTTCCATTTAACTAGAGCAGTTAGCGTGGAAGTGTGCCTGGGATGGGTTGTTAGTTCATTCATTCATTCTGTCGACAAATATTCGTTGCGCACCCACTGTGCGCCTGCGTTGTGCTCGGAGCTGAGCGAACAGGAAGACATAGGAGCTGGTCTCCTGGAACGTGGCATCTGTCCGGCCACATGGCCACACCAAGTCGCAAGGGATGTTGGGAAACAGCTGAGTTAACCCCCCACCAGTCAAAACTTTCAGATTTTTATGACCAAAGAAAGGGAGAGGGGGTGTAGGTGGACTCACAGCCATCTCTGTCCTAGGTGAGCCGAAGGGAGAATAATTTTTGCCAAGCTGTCGTGCCGTTCTTACTGGTCTACGAGCTCAGATCCGCCTCCCGTGGCCCAGCCACTTGGCTGTGTGCAAGTATCTGAGCGAAATCGGCTCGAATGACGAGGACGAGGAAGCCGAGCAGAGTGGGAGGACAGGCGGCCAATTCGAGAGAGGGAAAGAAGTCCTGGTTGGCCGTGGTGGGTGGGACAAAGCAGGGGGCTGGGCAAAGCAGGTCACAGTGCCAGGCAGGCGCGGGACCACAAAGACCTGTAGGTCCCGTTCAGGACCCTCGCACGTCACTGGGTATTCGCCCGAGATTTTCAGCGGAGGAAGAGTGAGATTCACTCTGACTTCTGACAACACCGCAGTGGGTTCTGGGTCCTGAAGATCCCTGGGCATCGGAAGCAGGAACAGCGCTTAGGAGACCATTTGCCCTCGGCCGGGTACGAGACCGTAGCTGCTTGACCTTGACAGTGGCAGGAACTTAGAGAAAAGTGGGCAGATGTGACCTCTACCAGAGGTTCCCCGGCAGCCGATGTGCTGCACGTGGGAGACGAGACGGCGAAGCGTGGAAGAGGGCCCACGAGACCGCTCTCAGAGCCACGGGACACGTGGACGTGACTTATTAGAGACGCTGGCACAAAGTTGGGCTTACGGTGGGAGGAGGTTTGGTCATCTTAAATTTTAAGATGCCTCTGAAGAGAAAGGAGTCGTAGACGACACCACATTCGTTAGGGTCTGATAGGTAATTTACGCACACAGAGGAACGGGCGCTGATACCCTCTGCGAGGGGATCATATGCTTTTCATTTAATAAAAGTTAAAGGTTACTCTTTTAATCCTTAAATGGAAGCTTGTTAGAAAACTGTATTAAGAAGGAACGGTTAATTTTGTTTCTTAAAAACAACGGAACATTAGAAGGATTAAAGGGATTTAATACATGGTTCATATGAGAACCAGGACACACGTTTCATGAGAGAATAAAAGATTTTTAACTTCGTAACTTTTTTTTTAAAAGTAGATGGTTGTTAGAAGCTTTAGCCTTTCCACACACCTGTGGTTTCCCGACCACCGTTGAGTCCCGTGAAGGAAGCCTTCACAGACCTCATCGCAGGGCGAGTCTGGGGGTGTCGGTTCTCTAAACATTATTTCGGAACATTTATTTTTACCTTCTGTTCTTGAGGCTGACGTTTCTCTCTGCGGGCGGTCCTGAAAAGTTAAATGAAAATTTCTGGCCACGGTGGTTCATTTATTTAATTAATTTATGTTTTTCAGAAGAGCTGCCTCTAAAAATCAAGCGAGAGGAAAAATATGTGTCGCTTCTCTGAAAAATTCAGCGTGTTTATGCGCCTTCTTCCCACCTCCCTGCTGGCGTGACTGTTTCTTTACGTTGCTCTGTTACATTTGCTCATGTAATTTCCTCCTCGTCTCCATGGTCTCTCTAGCACACGAGAGCAGACGTGAAGAATTGGTGGTGATATTCTCCACGCGCAGTGGACTCCCGGTTGCAGCCCTCTGTGGGTGGCTGCCTAGGACCCCCATTCTCCCTGTAGGAAAGGCATTGAAATACTTCGTAAGAGCAGCCGGGTGGTGTTCGCTTCTGAAATTCTTTGTACTCCTTTTTTTGTGTTGTTTTACTATAATACTTAACCGCACTTGAAAGATATTTGCAGACTGAGAAATGTGATAAAATACAATGTCAGTTTGAAGCAACCTTTTGGCATTGGTGATGGAGACTTGCTTGCTCTAAAAAGAGAAAAAAATTATACTTTCTCATTAACTCATAATAGGGTTGTGTGATAATCACCACATGACTGAGGTCCCAAATGCTTTTCTGATTCCGTTATATGGGCGTATGAACTTGAGGATTTCAGGGGAAGGGGTATACTTATTTTATAAACCGAGAAGTTGGGAATTAAAGCAGAAAATGCTGTTTCCCAAACCAAGTCTTGAAAAAGTGCACAGGGGACATTGCCGTTTTCTAACGGATAAAAACTGCTAAAAGCTAATTAGCACCACAAAGGGCCGATGGCAGCTGGTGACAATTCACCCCATCCCAAGGCCAGGCAGGCAGCGTGGTTGACAGCGTGGTTTTGTATTAGAACTGCATCCTTATAGCCACCACTGACTTTAAAAGTCAATGTCATTTTTAAAGGCCACCGTGGAACATTCTTTCGTGCGTTCAGAAACACTCACCTGGCCCGCCCTCTGGTCTCTGAAAACAGGGACCCCTCCCCAAGAGCAAGTCCAGACAAAATCGTTTCATGCGGTTGTAAGGGGTGACACGGTGTAGACACAGGCAAAGGGAAAGTGTGGCCCTGTTTCTCGCCAGGGAGCAGTTTTTAGCCTCTCAGGGCTGCACGAAACCGAACGCCCACCTGGAAGAGCCCGGGCCCGTAGAAACGTCACAGGAACCGCACAGGCGGCTGGAAGTGGGGTGCTGGCCAGACGGAAAAGTCCGGGGAAGTGGACAGTCAGTCACTGTAACGCTCTGTTTGATGTAACCCGGTCTGCTTCGGGTACTGTTGGTTCGTCGAGTCATCAGAATGAGCATCACGAATGAGACTTTTTCACGTCTTCCGTGCCGAGTCTGGAAGACTGAGTGTGTAGTTTGCACTCAGAGCGGACTCAGTTCCGGCCCGTCACACTGCAAGGGCTCGGGTGTCCCACGGCCACCAGACTCAGTTCCGGCCCGTCACACTGCAAGGGCCCGGGTGTCCCACGGCCACCGCGCTGACAGCAGAGTTCTAGAGCCGGTGCTTCCCCTTCTCTCCTGTTTTCCGCAGCAGTGCCAGCAATGGACTCAGTGGCAGGAAGGGCTGGCTGCAGGGTGGTTGACACCCTGGGTCAGCGGTCCGGCCATCGGGGGCGGGGCCTGCCCGCTCAGGAGGGCTTCGGGTTGCCCGCCCTCTCTGTGACCACGTGCGTGATGATTGTCCTCCGAGTCCCTCACTTGTGCAGGACCAAATTGTTAATTCCATGGTTCACAGAGAAAATGCTCTTCGAGGAATTTTCTTTAGCAAAGATATAAAGTAAAATTTTAGCATAACCCCATCAGCCCTGGCCAGTGTGGCCCAGTTTGGTGTCCTCCTGTAAACCAAAAGGTTGTGGGTTCAGGGCACATACCTAAGTTGTGGGTTCAATCCCCCGTCCCCCGTCGGGGTGTGCTCGAAGGCAACCAATCTATGTTTCTCTCTTTCTCTCTCTTAAGAAAAAGTGAAAAGAAATGCCCTCAGGTGTGAGGATGAAAAAGTAAAATAACCCAATCATGTACTTTTTTATAACAATTGGAAAGACTTCCATTACAAGCCTTTTTTGGAGGCAGTGATTAAATACACTCGTGTATTATATTCATCTCCATTGGCTTTTCTTAAAAGGCGTTCGAAACTTTAAAAAAAAGTAATGTAATTGTGAACCTCAGAATAAAGGACACTGAATCAGAGGACTGGTGCTCACACCCTTCAGCTATGTTTATTGTTTGGAAGTGTTACCTAAAACTGTGCCTTTTCTGAGGTTAGAATTTAATAGTAAAAAATTCCTGTTAAACGAGTTCTGGTTTAGGCACTTTTGTGGGCTAAGTGAATCAAGCTCTAAACTTTTATCTGAATCTGTGGAGCTTGAATGTAAACGGAAAAGATCACAGCTTTTCGGGGCGGCCTGTACTGCCGAGCCCTTTCTGCATAGCTGATGAACACGGAGACTCAATCATTTTCTCCAAACCGTGGTTATAATTGGACCCAATGGGGGTCTCCTCCTTTGATCAGATCAGAGTAGCTGTGACTTTACACTGGAAATGTCACCCCTGTGAAAGGTTTGTCACCTGTAGAGCTGCTCTTTCCTCTGATGCCTCCCCCACTTCATTTCTCATTAGCATTGTTCAAAGCGTAGTTGTTAATTAGCTTGACACTTCAATTACCATCATCATCAACAAGAGTAGTTAGGACCGCTGGCATAAAGAAAGAAAAACATTCCTTCTTTGCAGGTACTCATATACATATGTACAGGGGAGGTGACAGTGTTTTGTTACCTGGTAGTTCCCTAACGATAGGAGCCTGCTCCGAGAAGGGAGTGGTCCAGCCAGCATTTGTCTCATCACGTGCTGTGCACATCAAGTCACCTCCCCCTGAAAGAAGGAGTAACATGTCCATAGTATGATCACGCTGACATGTTCATCTACGTAAGGGCTGTTCTTAAGTAATGTGCCTGCCTTAGCATCCACAGAACTAGAAATGAAAGGATGGAAATGTAGGGAAAATTGTATCAACCTTAGGGGCCTTTTGAAATGATGCCAGTTCACGGCCCTGACCGGTGTGGTTCAGGGGGTTGGGCGTCGTCCCACAGAGCGAAAGGTCGCCGGTTCAATTCCTGGTCAGGGCCCATGCGTGGGTTGTGGGCCTGGTCCCCAGTTGGGGCACGTGTCAGAGGCAACCAATCGATGGATCTCTCACACATTGATGTGTGTCTCCCTTTTTCTCTCCTCCCCCTCTCTAGAAATAAGTAAATAAAATCTGTAAAGGTCCTGTTACGCCAATTCCCAGATAATAGAAATTGGCATAATTTAAACACGTTAATAGTTTAATCTGACTACTAGATCATAAGGCAATGACGTTGAACTCAAACCGCCCATGAACTCAAACTTGACAGAACTGGGTTCATAGCTCTGTTTTGTCACTTACTAGCTCTCCAGTGAGGGCCAACGGACTCACACCTTTAAGGTCCTGTTTCGTCACTCATAGTGGGGAATAGGGATGCCTTGCTTAGAAGACCCTGACGAGTAGATGAGACAGGGCGTGACATTTGCATAGCACAATTCTCTCCTCGCCGTCGGTTCTCGATAACTCTACCTCGTTGCCCTCCTTTTATCTAATAATGGTGCAAACTGTTCAGCAAATGACTGGAAAATTGCATATGCAAATGAGGCTCCCGAAAATAAAATTAAATAGTGCAGCGGTCCTAGAGGATCTGTAACAAATAGCCCGACAGAGCAGACATGAACAAGACCCACCCGGTTTCATCTCAGAACGAGTAGGTACAGGTCGTAATTGCTAAAAATCTGCCGAAAAGCGGCTCACAGGCAGTTTACCGTAAAACAATTAAAGCTTATTTATGTCAAGAGGCCTTGGGGAAAAAAGAGAGCACAAAGCGATTTGCATTAGCAGGTTTCCCTGGGTCCCCGTCTTCGTTTCAATTAACGGGCCAGCAGGCGCTCCGCGCGGTCAGAGAGACACAGCTCTCGGGAGGAGGCTGGGCTTGGGGCTGACCTGCAGCCGCCGTGGTCTGCCTGCTGACTGGGTCGGTAGCGTGCTGGACCAATTTCCGAGGCGTTAATTTAACTGTCCCTCTCCGCCCTGCAGGTCTCGACCCTCAAAAATAAGCTGAAGAAGCAGTCCACGGCGACGGGGGACGGCGTGGCCCGGGCCTTCCTCAGGGCACAGGCCGCTTTGTTTGGATCCTACCGGGACGCGCTGAGATACAAACCCGTAAGCCCGCTATTGGCTTGTGCTTTTCCACGGTTCTTCGGAACGGGGCAGACACAGTCCACTGGTAACATCACACTGTAACAGGGTGTCCTACAGGTCTTTGAAAGTCCAAAATCACGTGCTTTTTAAAAAAACTTTATGTTCCATCTCCAATTTCTTGACCTTTTGGGTTTTGTCCTTTTAGGAACCTCGAGTTAACATTTCCCGCAGTCTTTTGCATGTCACCCTATTTATCTTTCTAAAACTGGAATACCTACCTCTTAACTAAAGAACGGTGTTAATGCATCTTTTAAAAACCACCGGATCTTGTTAACATCACTCAGACAATTGGGTTTATTATATTAATGAGTGTAGAAATAAGTCCAAAATGAAAGTTTAAAAATATTAGAACTTGAAAATTCTGCAATATTTAGAGATTTATTGTTTTCGTAATTTGTAATGGGCTCATCCATTTAGCATATTCTTGCTCATTTCACCATTTCTTTTTTAATATCCTAAAGGTGGTTACTATGGAGAATTATAGCCAAGATTTGAGATTTTTCCAAAAGGTAGAAATCAAAATGTATTTGTTTCTCTCTCTGAATTATTGGTTAAGTACGTTAGTCTGATTCTGTGGAAAGCAGTTCACTGCCCTTCCACGACCAGATGAATAAGCCGCACTGGGTAGAAAACACGAACTCAGTAATGACACCTGCAGTCCGTGGGAAGGACTCCCACCTTTACCGCCCCGCACAGCCTCCATCCCCCACTGCCTCAGTCTCTCCGGACTTCCGTCTTGTATTTATAAAACGCCAGTTTTCACACCTGTCCACCTTTCAGGGCTGGTGCGGAAACCCCACCGTCAACTGTGACGCCCCACACAAATGTGCACGGCTTACCCTTTTTCTACACGGACCACTGACGCAGTCGCTCCCACCCAGAGGCGGCGCTCACGCCTCTGAGGAGTTGCTGCGCTGTTGGAAGGAGTCTCTGAGCTCACAGGCAGACGAGCCGCTGTCTCCACATCAGCGTCTCTAACTGGCATGCTGATTGTTTTCGGGATATGTGTATATTCTTTAGCGCATTACAGGACTCACAGCACTGTACGTAGGACACGTATCTCGTACAGGGGAGCCTTGGAAAATCACAGAGTTATGAGGTCTTGCTCTTGAAAAGTCTGGGGAGCAACCATCTGCCCCCCAGCAGCACGTACTCACGTTCAGATTGTTGAGCATCAGTGAAGGCAAAAATGAGTTTCCAAGGCACAGTGACTGATTTGAGTTGTCAGGTTTTTTAAAAGAGAGACTGATTTCAAGTTTGCATACAGGAGGAAAAGTCCAAAGTACCACTCTGCTCGAATTACGCCACATTTAAGTCCTTGGTAATGTTCACAATCTCCATTCCTCCTTTTCCTTCCTTAATGGAGGACACAATTTCAATGACTTGGACTTTGTTTTTAAAACGTCTCGGAAGCCCAGCTTCCCGGTAGGAAAGGTGTGGGTAGGTGTGGGAAAGGTAGGTGTGGGAAAATATGTAATTTCATCGCAGGATACCTTTCTGTGTACTGATCACATCTCACTGTAAGTGTAGTTGTTAATTTACCTACACGTTTCCATTTCTGTGTGATGTTTTCTTCCTTTCACTGCCAGCTCTTCCTGGGAGTTGGGGGTGGCATTTTCATCCCGCATGCTTTTACCTTTCTGTCGACTCAGCCTCGGAACGAACGCTAAATTTCGAAAGTACACTGAGTGTGTTTAGACTGTTTTTCTGTTTCTTATCAAAAGCAATAGTTGTTAAGGGAAATTATTTATTTCTTTGTATGCACAAAATATCGTTTGCTGTTTCAGGCATTACCTTTACAGATTACCCTGTGTTCTAATTTATTACAAATACATGTGCTTTACTTTATAAAACTCTTTTGGGACATTTATGTAATAGGCACATGTCTTTGGCATGTTTTTGTGATTGATGTACAAAAGCAAGATCCAAATTTAGAAGTTACAGTTATTTAATGGTTTTGTGCCTTTTCATGCATATATCTCAGTAGCGTCCTCTAGCGATTAGAGCACAATCGGAAAAGAAAAAAATCGCACACGCAGAAAAGCCACGGTTTCCTTTAGGTTTGACGGCCGTCTCGGGTGGGTCTGGGACCAACCCCTCCCCGGGCGTCCGAGGACCTCCCTGTGTACAGGCCGCCTGCGTCTCCCTTTGCTTTTTTCTTCAACTTGGACCTCAATTCAGAGAATCCTGCCTGAGGCTCCCAGGCCTGAGCTCCTCGGACCCCGACCTTCCCCGGCCGGCCCTTCCTTCCCGACCCTGACGCTGCAGCGCCGCCGACCCCTTCCGTCTGCGAACTGATGGCACATGTGTCCTTCAACGCACCTCTTCTCCCTTTCAATGTTATTCACTATATTTCTTATGTTACCGTCTTTACAGATGCTCATCATGTATTAATTTCTATTAGAACAATAACTGACCACTGGGTACCCTGTGGGTTCCAGGCATTGATAATCCCTTTAGATAAACTCTTTTGCTTAATCTTTACAAGCCTTTAAAATGTTACCCTTTTCATTTAAAAGATGAGGCAGATGGTATTTATAGAGTTTCAATCACCTCGCTAGGGTCCCCAGCTAGCCAGGGTTGGGACGAGCATTGGATCCTGGTCTTCCCCCCATCCTGCCCTGGCTCCCGGGTGGGATGCGTCTGCTCTCTCTGGCGTCCGCCGTGATGTCACTCACACCGGGAGACAAAGTTCCTGGACTTACATTTCTCCCGAGTGAAGGTGCGTGGGAGGCGTCCAGTGTACGCTTATGGGAAGACAACACGTGAAGACAACACAGAGTCTTAGAACGTTCTCAAAGGAGCAGAGGGTGTGGGCCCCTCCCAGCCAGTGCACGGGTGAATCGGGGAAACCATTCGTCATGGGTGCCACACATTGCTGGGTGTGGTTCTGTGTCCTGGGGTTTTGTACCCCTGGGACCGCTCCTTCCTCTTCCCCAGCCTCCAGGGCCGGGTGGTCCGGTGGTTGGGGAAAGCCGTAGGAGATGTAAATACTGTCTTCAAATGCAGATGCTAAACACAGGGCCTACCTACCTGCCCCTGAAGAGCAACTCACTTTACGGATTAAGCACCTAGAACTCGGGAGTGAGTGACCACCGAGGGAACGTGGCGCCTCTTTTACACTCCTCCCGAGACCCAGAGTCAACTGATCACAGAGACAAATGCAACTCCTTAACGCTGCTGGCAAGCGATTTAGATGAAAGAATGGATATTTTGCTTTTTTTTGCAGAGGGTGGGTGGTGGCAGTCTTAGCCAGTTGTGAGGTGGCTACTTCCAAAGACTTCAAAAACGTGAGCTCAGACTGATGTGCTGGGTGAAGCGTGGAGACGAGGGCGTAGGCCCCACCCAGCACCCGCCTGTCTGGGTTCGGGTCAGACCCTGGTTCCGGGACTGTGGTTGTGTGTGACTTCAGGGTGTTAGTCTTCTCATGTGTAAAAAAATGAGGTATTAGTATTTGGCAGGAGGAGGGTTAGAGGACATAAGTAAGGGACTTAGAACGCAGCTGGCATATAGTCAGGGGTCTCTATATTAGCTACTCTATGAAACATGACGTTTTAGAAGTAGAAAACTCGGTTAGGAAATCCCTATAACGTAACCAAAACCAAACACCCTTCTCTGCTCCCCTAAAGGAAAAGCATTGTCACAAACCTGCGGTTACTTTGAATTGTTGGATGCATGTGATTTTGAATATGCATTATTCAAACTAACGATATTAAATCTCTGGAGGAGATTTGTTTTTACACTGCGGGCGTGGAACTGAGTGATTTCAGGAGCCCAAGGGATCTTGGATCAGGAAGGCATGGTGCAGGCCTGCCAGGCGGGGGTATCTCTACTGGTCTGAAATCCAGTCTTTCCGCGGAAGGGTCTGCTTGACTCCCGTCCGACCGAAGCGCCTTGCGTTTTGTCCCGTGTCTGCACCTTGTCCGTGGCCCTCCCTGTGCCTCCTCACGGAGACAGGTTCCTCCTGAGTTTGCGCTGACGCCCGGCAACCCTCTGTTTCCCTCCAGGGCGAGCCCGTCACTTTCTGCGAGGAGAGCTTCGTAAAGCACCGCTCAAGTCCGATGAAGCAGTTCCTGGAAACCGCAGTGAGCCTCCAGCTTTTCAAGCAGGTACGGGTGGCGTCCACCAGTCCTCCGGGAAGAGGGTGGCGAGAAAGACACAGAAACGTCCAGGGCGTTCGTGTCTCTCCTACAGCACCGCTAAACCCTGAGTAACATCTTTGATGGAATTTCGAGAGTTTGTTTCTTTCTTGTGTAACTCTAGAGCTATCTATGGCATGGAACTCCAAAAATATTGGGTAATAATAACTGTGCTCTTAAAAAATTCCTCGTTGAAAGTGCCAGGCTGGTGCTCTCCCCGAGAGGGAGGGTCACGAGCAGTCGAAAGGGCAACGTGACTGTTCTCAGCGAGGCGTCTTAGACGGAGGAGCTACTGTGGCGTGGCTGATGCAAATGGCGAACAGACGATATTTTTATAGGACGGTCCCAGTGTGCCCCGGTTTATAAAGTCGTTCATGAATGTGGAAGTTTTTAAAGCTTTGCAAGAATTTTTATAGCCATACATAGAAATTCAGGGGAAAAAAATAGGTAAGCATACGGTGTCTCGGTTTTTGGCTCGGAAAAGGTGGCTGTCATTTCGAAGGCAGGAGGTTGACGCCGGGACTCAGGGAAGGTGATGCCCCTGGTCTTTCACTCCGGTGTGTGGCCACAGTCTTAGTTTCTGTTTACACAATTTGGGTCCTTAGCTCTTGCTTTTCTTACGTCACATGTGACAATTTTAAGTGTAAGCTTAGCTGCGTGCATTCAGCGTTCACTGAAGAGCCGCAGTAGGTCACCAGCTCTGCTCGGGGCCGTGACGCAGATGTGAAAGGGGCCCTCGTGCACCGTGGCTGGGCGTGCAGGCTGGTGCGGCCACTTGTGGTTGAATGGCAGTGTGGGGGTTCCTGCAGACATTAACAGTGGATCTGCCTATGACCCAGCGATTCCACCTCTGGGTATATACTTGACGAAACCCAGAACATTAATTTGAAAGAATATAGGCACCCCTATGTTTATTGCAGCATTATCTACAATAGGCAAGAGCTGGAAGCAACCCAACTGCCCATCACTATGTATGGTGAGATATATATATATCATTCACATGTATATGAATGATACAGTATTAGTACTCCGCCATGAAAAAGAAGGAAATCTGACCATTTGCAATGGCATGGATGGATCTAGGGGATATTGTGCTAAGTGAAATAAGTCAGAGAAGACAAACACCTTATGATTTCACTTGTACGTGGAATCTAAAGAACAATATAAATGAACAACTAGACAGAAAGTACACCAGAGAACTCTTTGGTACTACCACTTAACTGTGCAAATTTCTTATGGCCTGGCAACTCCACTCTGAATTATGCACCCTAACATCATTTACTAAAATTGTGCATAATGGCAAAGCGCTGGTAGCAATCTTGGCCGTTCA
Source organism: Trachops cirrhosus (assembly GCA_028533065.1). Classification (NCBI taxonomy): domain Eukaryota; kingdom Metazoa; phylum Chordata; class Mammalia; order Chiroptera; family Phyllostomidae; genus Trachops; species Trachops cirrhosus. The sequence continues at coordinate 91,377,750 of CM052546.1, read as the reverse complement.
TCGGAATTGAAATAAAGGTATTTTTGTTGAAATAAATACATTTTTGTATGCATGCAGTAGAACAGTTTACAGCAGAGAAAAGAATGAGTTGCAGCAAAACAGCGTGAATGAATGAAAGGACAGGAGCTGACCCTCGAGGAGTTAATGCGATGAGTCCTTCCGTGCCATGTTCAACAGCAAGAACAGTGAAACAATGTGTCGTTTAGGGAAACACCTACGTGATGAAATGGTAAAGAGAGAGGCCCCCAGGAGAAGCTGGAGGGACCGTGGTCTTTTCCCTGGGGAGCAAGGGGCACACAGGGCGGGGCCCTCTAACGAAGGGAACTACCAGAACATTAGTTTGTCTTGCTGTCGTTAAGTTATTAATTATGTAAGTCGTCACGGTTCCAGTTATTCAAGCATTGCGTGAAAAGTGCATGTTTAAACGCTGCTGGGGGGCCAGCAGCCGGCCGTGTGCTCTGTGGCAGGGGACCTCTGAACCTCCTCGAGCCTCCGTTTCTGCCTCCGTCACCTGGGCAGCCCCAGGGGCCAGGCAGAGGCGATAGCCTCCCGCGCTCGCATTCCGCGATGCCGTGAAGTAAACAGAACCGAGATGGATGAGAGCCGGCTAGACTCCTCTGCAGATAACGCGCTGGGAAGGGGTCCCTGGGGCAGCTCCTTGAGTCCGCAGTCCGGCAGCTCCATCCCTCTTTCGCTTCACGAGGATTCAAGCCTTTCTCTTTAGGGCTCTTGCCTGTGACCTGAGTGTGGTCTGCAGGTGACGTCACAGGATTGTCCCTGAGCCGATTCCTTGCCTTTGGTCCTGTGCAGCGGCCACGCCAAATGTCAGCATTGCAGGGGGATGCTGGGTGAAGTTTAGTGGGAACCTTCTTCTGTATTTGCAACCTTTCTGTGAATCTGAAATTATTTAAACTTTATCACTTTGGATTCACCCTGTATCTACCACCTGCAACCTTCTCGAGTTGCAGGCTCTGTAAAGATACAGATCACTTTTAAAGTGTCTTGTGTCCGAGTAACTAACATGTGACAGGCACTTCATATGGAGGGACAGAGAAATCCAGTAAAAGCCGCCGAGTGACTCCCCGTTAGAAGGAATAGGTGTGAACAAGCTTTGACGATTTTGGTAGGTGACGGGCTCATCAAATCGAACACAGTGGAACTCATGTGGTGAAAACCCAAAAGTTGAAGGGGAGGCGCGGCACGGGGTTCTCAGTTGAGTGGGGTCTGTCATTTGAAACCTGGAGTCACGTCGGGCGCATTGTGTGGAGGGAGAGCCCGGGCCCTCTGTTTTCCGCCGTGACCCACTTTCTCCCACTTGGTAAGACGGCGGATAAAAGCAGTGGGTCAGAAGCTAGGAGTTTCCCTTTCATGTTCGCTGCAGATTTGGGGAGATTTCAGAAAGCTTTTAACATAAACAATACATTCTTACACGCTTTCTACATTTTCCTGTTAATCTTTCTAGAGAAGAAACGCGGAGTTGGTTATTTATGGCACGTAATTTATAGCTAAGCTCATCACACGCGTTAGTTGTACTGACGACCCCGCCGGTCCGAGTGGTAGGAGCCACCCGCCCTGCGATGGCTGTGAGGGGCCGCTGTGCCGAGCACACTTCACAACGGGAACAGAGAGGAGAAGGGAGATGTGGCCCGGGGGCCGTGCAGACTCACTGGCGGGAGGAAGGAGAACAAGGCGAGAGAGAGTGTCTCGGCTCGGCACAAGGATGCATTTTTGTAAGCTTCCTTGTTAACTAGTTTCAAGTAGTGCCCTCAGCTGTGCTTTTCTAAGTGCGGTCTCCAAGCACCTGCACCAGCTTTACGTAGAAAATCCTTAAAGATGCATATCCTTCAGGCTCACCTTCCAGAGTTTCCAATTCAGGAGGCCTGGATCAAAACCCAGGAATCTACATTATTAATGAAATATCATAACAACACACACACTTCAGTTTCAGAAACTCGTGCCTCAGTGCTCTTTATCCAGTCTCTCTGAGATTCAGCCACCCAGTGTGGTTGCCCGCCACGCCCTGGGCCGTGCGCCTGGTGCTGGCGGACTCGGGGGAGCAAAGCAGGAAAGGAAGCCCGCTTCTGTGAACCTTTCCTCTGTGGCAGGAGGGGGACGGAGAGTAAAGGAAATAAGGTATGTAGCATGTTCAGACCAAGTCGTGTGGAAAAGTAAACAGAGCAGGAGCAGGGGACACCCCCAGGGGGGTCAGGCAGGAACTGGAGAGGCAGCATAGATTTCAGGGAGGGGTGGCCTGGGTCCACTGTCCTGTGAGGTGACCGAGATGACAGCAGAGACAAGGGGGACTCAGAGGGCGGCTGCTGAGAAGAGATGGCCGCTTGGACGGGTCGGTAGAAGGTACAGCGCAAGCTGGCCAGGTTAGGGGTCCATTCTGGCACCAGGGTCCCTGTATGATCTGCAAGATGTGGGCTGAGGTGTGAGAGGCTCAGGGACTGGATGATGCTCATCCCCACGGGTGGGACGGGGAGACTGTGGGGGGAAGACGGAGAGTTCAGTGTTGGGCATGCGAGTTTGAGATGTCTGCTGGACACCCAAGTAGCATCTGGGGCCGGCAGCTGGACGAGTGAGGCCGAGGAGACGCAGGCTGGAGACACACATTCGGGGGTCAACTCCATGTAGAGAGCGTTGAAAGCCACCCAGCTGGACAGCAATGGAGATGACCAAGGGTGTGCGTCTAATGCAAGTGACAGTTGGTCCAGGGACTGGAAGGTGGCAGAGGACAGCTGCAAAGGAAGCCAGGAAAGACGTGTGGCCAGGTGAGTAGGAGAGGACGCAGGACAGTGACTTATCTCCACAGCCAGGTAGAAAAAGAACACCGAAGAGCAAGGGACCGACACTGTCCCATGCTCGTGACAGTTCATTACAACAAGGACTTGGCATCGCGCCCTGAACTCTGCAACGTGGACAGTTTTACGGTGAAGGGGAGCGTAGAGATGGAGCCAGCTGGGGGCGCAGGTGGGTCAGGAGCAGTGGCGTGTTTGTGGGCCGAGACAGAAAACACACTCAGGAGGAAGGAGGCAGGTGGTCAGGGGAGTCAGTCTTGGGGACGAGCACAGACACTAGGAGGGAAGGCGGAGTCTCTGGGAGGGCAGAGAGGGACAGAGAGTGAGGTACATAGAGCTGGCGGACCTGGCCTTTTCCTGGCTTCTGGTTTCTCATTTCCAGTGAAGCGAGGCCAGGAGCTGAGAGGGGGTGGGAGAGGCTGTGGCACCTTGAAGGAGAGAGGAGGTGGGAAGCAGACAGCAGACAAATGGACTGGGAACTAGCAGGGATGTTCCTGCCCCTCAGGGCACACTGCAGATCACCGCAGGAGGTGAACCCGAGGGGGCGTGGTCATTGTGGCGGGCGGGGCCCCTCTGGACATCTGCTGGGCATCATGGTGGGGGGCACCTCCTGAGCACCTGCTGCTCCCAGCTGTCCTGTGTGGTCGGTGCCAGGCCCCCTTTCCTGGACCCCGTTCTCCCAAAAACCACAGGGCTTCCTCCCTCCCTCACTGCTAGCAGGTCTGGGCTGGACTGTCCCCATTATAATGTTCCTCCTGGCCGAACTCGCTGTTTAAGTGTGATCGCTGCCCGCCCCCCACCTCCCTCACGTGATTCCCGGCCACCTCCCTACACTGACCACCTCCCTACACTGACCACCTCCCTACACTGACCACCTCCTCACGCACTAAATAATTGGTGTCTTTGCTTCTTTCCTACCGTTGCCCACCCCCCAGATGGGATTTTGGGATTTTGTCTGTTTCATTCATTTTTGTGTTTAGTCTCCTAGAAAAGTACCTGGCATATAGTAAACATTCAATTAAATATTTATTGAATGATTGAATTAATTAATTCTTTGGTCCCCTGGTCATTACGTTCAACAGACTCAATTCCGGAGGCGATTATTTAATGTCTGTCTGTTATCAGATCCTGGAAGGTCCCGTTCATGTTGTTTGAAATTTAATTCTAATGATGAATCCCACTGAATGGGCTTCTTCTGCCCTCCGAAGTGTTCTTCTGTTCATTATTTCATGGTAGTCGAACTTAGTATGCTTAACGGTCCTGTGACTACCTCCTCTTTGAAATGAAATAAAAATAACAATATATCTCTCCTCCTCCACGTACTTCACTCTCTTGATTTAAGCTCCATACTGACCTAGCTAATTCCCACTTGTTACAACAGCCCGTGTTTATATATAGCTACTAACTGAATACCTTGCAATTCGCAGGTGTCCATAAACATCTGATGACTTAATTTATTGTAACACTTTAATGTAGTTTTCACTAACCTGTCAAGGTTTACGGAGCATTTATAAGGTGAAATATTGAAATCAGACTACTTATTTTTTTAGCCCAAAACATTATATAGAAAAGAAAGTTTAAAGATCCCTAAGTAATGAATATATTTTAAAGTAAGTTTTTTTCCTGTAAGTTTTTTTAATTGCTGAAGATTTCTGACTCATTTAAAATGTATTTTTCTCCAGCTCTCAAGACTTTAATTTTCTTAGATTAGTTATCTTTGTGTCCAAGAAGGGCTGCTGATACGCGATAATTTTTTGCAACGTGGGATGTTTCCTCCAGGCTGCAGAGGCACGTGGGCTGTGGGTGTGCTACTGTGTTGCTCCCGGGCCTCGCGCTGGGCCTCAGGATGGTGCACAGGAAGGCGGGTGGTCCTCTTGCCCAGCTGGGCAAAGGATCGCTCCCTCACCCTCTGTCTGCAGCACAATCTTTTTTGAGCTTTTTAAAAGAATCAAATACTTAATTATTGCCATGCTCAGAGTTTTGACTGGTTGGCTGCAATTAAAGATTTATGTAACATACGTCCAGAGCACTGAATTCACTGGGACCCCGACGAACAGCGTGTCTCGGGGGTTTTAGATGAAGGCCACGGGGGCACTGACTGGTGAAGAGTGGCGAGAAGCATGCGGTTTGTCTCGAAGGAAAAAGACACCCTATTGGCCCGCTGGCCGTGTACTCAAGTTCATCTGCGAATCTGATCAGAGCAGAGTCTGCATTTTTTTTTGTAAAGAGTTCCGTCCTCAACTCTGTTCTTTATGCTTTATTGCATGGTTAAAATATGTATTTTGTGCTTCATTGTGTTTTAAACCCTGAAGTGATGAACATTTGTTTTCATTGAACAGTATTGCTGTCTGAGGTGCATTTAAAACAACGAGTAATGTCTTTAAATTGGCTCAGTTTCCTGCCTGGATGGTTATTTGAAAGCACTTTGGAAAACCCGAGTGACATCAATATTAGCCAGAGTGAGCGGGGAGCAGTTTCGCTGCTTGGCGGTATTTCTCCCGTGACCTGTCACCCCGCTGTCAGGTTGGGGCACCAGATCGACAAACTCCAGTTCCTCCCAGTGTCGACGATGTGAGGGGACAATGTTATTGACCTTTAGAATTATATATATCCTGATTTAAATCCATTTTATTTATTCATAATTTATAACGACATTTTGGAATCCATACTGTGGAATCATGCCTATGAGTACTTCTGTGATGTCCAGCTATTTGTGTTCTGGTGTGATTGCTTTGCAGGTGTGGCTTCAAGTTTTAACTTTCCCTTTTGAGATGCAAAGCAAACTGAAGATGTATGTAGAAACCACCATCTAAAGCACTCTTGAATCCCTTTCAAGACCCACTGCAGCCTAATTTCCTGTCACGTCGGTGGCACTTGTCCTGTTATTGGCAGTGCTATCCGTCATTCCTCGCCACGCCAAACCCAGTCTCCCAAAATGCGTGTCCCCCCCCCATCAGGAAGGAGCCGCGTCAAGGGGATGGTGGGGGTCACTTCCTCAGGTCGCAGGTTCCGGCACACTGTGGAGTCCTGGCTTTCCCGACACATAACACTTCCTAGTTCAGGAGTGTTTCTGTGCAACAGCACCCGAAAGCGTTCTGTTCTTTTTTGCTAAGTATGAAATGCCCGCCCGGTGTCCAGCCCACGGCCCGAGGGCCACACATGGCCCAGGATGGCTGTGCATGCCACCCGACACAAAATCGCACGTTTACCTACAACATGCTGAGATTTGTGTGCGTGTGATTACGTGTCTCAGTGTGTTTGATGCACGGCCCAAGACAACCCTTCTTCTCCCAGTGTGGCCCAGAGGCACCGGAAAGCTTGGCACCCCTGCTGAGGTTTTAGAGTGGTGTGCGACCGTGAACCAGCTCCACTTGGGGGGGGGGCTGTTATCGAGTCAAAAGGAAACAAAGGAGCGGAGAGCCCGGCTACCTTCCGCGTCCCTCTCCCTGCCGCCCCTCCTCACTTCTCCCGAGCGTCCACACTTGTTGTGTGCGAGTAATACTTGTGCGTGTGCGCAGAACCCTCCTTCGCCTTTAAAAGCAAACATTGCACTAAGTATGCGTGCCGATAAGTGTGTCTGGCTGTCCCTGGCAGGACTGTTTGCAGAGTCGGCGATAACACGTGGCAGTTAACCGGGTGATTAATTTGTGCGGCTCCCTCGCTGGTTGAGTAACCCGGAGTGCCCACTCATCCTCCGAAACGCACCATCAGTAAATAGTTCGGGATTTATCTCTTCTTAGACTTGAATGGTTCCACTCCGAGTAAAACGGGTGGATTATTTCCAGTAAACACAAAAATGAAAACCTTTTAAAAAGTCCTGTGGTCTTAATCTTTGAAAGCGAATTAAGTCCTTTAAAAGGCTGTCTTAGTTTGTTCCAATTGTCAGGAATGTATTACTTTAAATTTATCATCCTGCCTCACCTTATTCTTTTTTTCCAAAATGATACTTAGTCCATCAAATCAGATCCCTTTAGTTTGATTTATAGCTATGTTGAAAATGCGCACAAGTCAAATTTCGCAAGCGTTTTAAACTGCTGTCCTTACAAATTAACCACTCCTTCTATGTAAGGAAAATGCCAGCATTAGAAGAAGCTACTACCTTGTCTCGAAGACGGAGTGCAGTGAATAACCCACACCTGGTAACTGCTCAGCTGTAAAACCTTCGCCACATCAGCTCGCGTGTGCACGGGAGCACCCGCTTACCCCTGGCAGCAGGCGCCGTGCCGGGCGTGCGGGCGTGGACGGGGCGCACGCTTCGCTCAGGAAGCTCGGCATTTGGTCCCGACAGAATGGCAGCGGTGGGGACCGCGGGCTTTTTGCTAACACCCATCCCGTGCCTACGGGCAGGGCACTGCGGGTTCTTCCAGTCGATGCTCACCGAGCCCCGTGAGCTGTATGCCCTTCCCTCCCACTTCGCAGTCTCCCAGCCGGGTGGTCGCCCTTGACCCCGAACCCGATGGTGGGTGGCAGGGCCGTGACACAGGCCCGTCCTGCTCCAGGCTCCACGGTCGTGGTCATTGTCCTCTCAGAAACTTCCTGCGTGCCGAGCACAACAAGGACATAGCAATGGAGGAGCTGTGCTCCCTGCCCGCAGAGAGTCCTGATTTTTCCGAGAGCAGTTCATACTTAAAAAACAAACACACAAAAAAACCCACGACTGTATCCTCTTAAGCTGTGCCTTTATTTATACTTGTCTCACCACGTGTTTGGTCAAATTATTTGATGGTAGTGAAAAGATAGCTAAACCGCGTCTGAACAGGAATGCGTTGCTTTATTTACCGTTTTCCCTTCATTTCGGTCTGCAGGAGATTTTTGCCTCGGTGCCGCCTGGGGAATCCTGGGTTGCCCATCCAGCGCCTCTCAATTAACCACTAACCATTTAACCATTTAAGTCGAAAGCCAGGGCAGAGTGGGAGGAATCTTTTTTTTTTTTTAAGTCAAGCCACTTTATTTTAATTCGGATAGCATTTAAATTTCCGGGGTGAAAAAGCTGTGGATACATTCATTCCGGAATGAAAATGAACATTGTATGTTCATCCCCCAGTCTTCAAGTCCACCATCCAACATCTTCCATACGTTTCCTGGGTTCCTCTCTGCCTCTGATGCACGAGGGACCTTAGAGGTAACTCACCTTCACCTTCCTTGTGAATGGAGAGCCTCAGAACACGATGAGGTTTTTCATAATCCGGGCGATACAAATGTCAGATAGCACAGGTCGACGAAATGAAGTCCTTTCCAAGTCTCAAGTGATACACAGATGTGAAACGTATCATAGGTCAGCAAAATAATCACCTCGTGATAATTTTCAAAATGCAGTCTTACCCTCCCCGCAAGATTCTGCTTATTGAAGTTGTTAAGTAACAATTTAATCTTACGAGATCAATGGAGATGAACCTGCTTGACACTTTTATATTTCAGTTCATCGACGGCCGGCTGGCAAAGCTAAATTCCGGAAGGGGCTTCTCTGACGTCTTTGAAGAAGAGATCACTTCCGGGGGCTTCTGTGGAGGTAAAGCCGGCTTCCAGTGCGATTTTCCGTTTTTCAGAGAGCAGCTGTCTTGATTTTTGCACTTGTGTCTGATGTAAGCCGTTTCCTAAGCAACTACTTTCTCCTAAACCTGCAGTGTCTTCCTCCGAGACATGTTTTCATCTCACCAGGGCTGTTAATGGACTTTGCCCATTTCCATCACTCAAGGCCTTAACGTGGCCTCTCGTGAGTGGGCGGTTGTTCGTTTGATAATCTCTTACTACCCCTGGACGCGGCTGTCACGGAAACGCCGAGTTGCCGTCTCCCTGCCCCTCCCCCTGGCTCATGCTCCCTGCTAGCAGGTCCCAGTGGTGGCTGCTGCTGAGGGAGAGGGCGTGGAAGCAGTAGATGGCGATTTTATCCAAAAGGACAGCTCCAAACACCCCTCGGCTTCTGCGCTGTTAAGCGAGCGGGTTCGGTAGAAGTCCTTACTTTTCTGCTCGGAGGGCCACGGTGGCATCTGGAAAGGAGAGCTGTCCATCCCTCGGGCAAAACTCTCCTGGAAGCGATCTGAGGAGTCCTGTTGTTTTGTGGGCGCGATACCCCGTTTTTACTCCACAGCGTTCGTTAACTTCGGTGTGGTTAAACAGTTGCATTGTTGGAAATGTGGATATGCAGACCGCGTCCTCATTGTCCGGGCGACCAATGACTCAGGACCTGACGCTGTGCTTGAGCCCTTGACCTGTCCCTTCAGCCAGTGTTTGCCGAGTGTTCAGTGCGCAGGAAGCTTTGTTCCTGATAACGGGAGAAGTAAGCACGCGGAAACCCCGACGTGGTCATCTTCACCTGGTGTAATAGTCATTTTTCTGCTATCTGTGGGTTTCATTTGGAAAAAAAACCCCTTTAGTCTATGTATGAGTAAGCAGCTGCTAGAATTGAGAAATTAAACATGAAAGACAAATAGTACTCGTGTACAGATTTCCTAAAATTTAATTTTATTCTGAAGATCGATTTTTGCACCATGGAAATGCAAAAGCCGTTGAGGTCATTTGTTCGTTGAGAGAGGTACAGTGGCCCAGGGGCATTGACCTTGGCCTGGTGGCGTTGACCTTGGCCTGGTGGAGGCACAGCACTTCACTGGAGGAATCCAGTTTGGGGAAGGACTCGGTTGACTTGACTCAGCAGGTGCCCAGCGTGGAGTTCTCCGCCTCCCTGCTGCTCATGGGTAAAAATTTAGCTTCAATGGAACTTTTGTGTTAAAATAAGTCTTTTTTACTTTTCACCGCAGACGAGCAAAACGTTGTCAGCTCATGGACAAATTGCTCGAGGCGCCGATTGGGTATTTACATAACTGCTGTCTCATTAGCTTTAGGACCCGTGGGGCTGGTGTCGTCGGAGGAATCGAAGGTGACATCCTGTGACAGTAATGGGGTGGTACTAGGATCCTTTTGTGTGGCTCAATTCCATTGTCCTAACCGCGGGTCCAGATGCCCCTGTGATGGAGTGGCGGGGGTGGGGGTGGCTTTTCTGGAAGTTGGAGGAGTCACCAAATTCTTCACACTAGGTGTCATTGTTTAAAAAGGATAGGAGAATATCGGTCACCAGCTGGCATGTGACTTAGAGTTCTCATTGTCAGTGCAACTTAATGCCAACCACTTTGTTTGTTCTTTCTGAAAACAAAAAAGTTTCGAAATTCTTATCTTAAATTGGAGCGGGCACTGATCCAACATGGCTCACCAGGTATTAACGTCCAGTAGGTACAGCGAGGAAGTACACGAGAAAGTCACGCCTGGCCGGCACGTGTTACTTTCTAATCACCGTAGTACAGGCTGTTTTCTCAGAGATGTCAGCAGATGACGCTTAGAAGAAAACAAAGCAAAATGTATGGGGATTTGAAATAAGAAAGACAGGTGATCTAGTAACAACGGATAAGGCTCTTACAAATGGAGACAGAGATACGGTTCCAGCAACAGTTCCTAGAGGTCAGCCCCTGCCGTTCGGCCTCCGTGTGACGTTGTGACACAGAAGGTGCACGTCTGTGGTCACTGGAGTGAACTGCCCTTCCCAGAAGTCACTCGTCACCACTGAGTCCGTTCTCTCACGGTCACAGCGACAGTGATAATGACTGCTCATGCTTCCTGGGTACTGACACGGGGCAGAAACACCCACGAGAGCTCCACAAGTTGTAGCTCGTTTAACCCTCACAGCGCCCTGCGCTGGGAGGGACTGGATTCCCGTCCTTGGTACCAGGCGCTCCTCTCAGGCCCTCACTCAAGGTCACGCGCGGTGGTGCCTGAGTCCACCCTAAGCTGTCCTTGGCCTCAGAGCACGGGCATTAATAGCTTCAGTGATGGCTTTCGTGTGGTGAGAGATCTTCTTCATTAGGAGACATTCTGTAAGCAGCGCCCACGCCTTCGCCATGCCAGCTGGATACAAGTACCATTCCTGTGTCTCTGGCATATCTGTTGGAAATATCTGTTGGAGGTTTTTTTATAGACACAGAGCCTTCAGAAAGGTCACCGTAGAAGAAATGACCATTCACTAATGTGGAAGAAAAGATGAAGTCCCTTTAAGCGAGAATAATTAGGGGCTTTCAGAAAAGCGTCTCCGATGTGCCCTCTCTCCGTCACTGTGGTGGCCGCTTGTAAACCGCTATACTTGTTGCTCATGCGCGTGGAGACGGTCAGATGAACGTGGCCGTGGGGAAGCATCCTGACTCTCGTGGGTCTGAAGAAAAGGCACCACACAGGACCGTCACAGGCGGTGCGTCTGAACTCGCTGTCCAGCTAGAACTGGGGGTGACAGCACTGTGGCTGCACGTGGATGTCCCCAGTCTGTGCTCGCTGCCCTGCGAGTCCCTGTGGTCAGGGATGTTAAAGAAACACACGTTCCCCATGACTCCGTCCACGGGACCCTTGTGGAGAGTCCCACCTTCGCAGGAAATGTACAAAGGGAAGGGCAGCCAGAGAGGTGGGAAGGTCATGGACAAGGTCGCGTAGAGTGGGGTGCGACCCCAGTGTTGGTCTGTGCCACAGTGCTGGAGCAGTGAGTAGGCGAGAACACTTTTTTCTGTATTTTTTTAAGAATTTAAAATACAACTAGTTCTGAAACTCACTTCCAACAATCTAAACTTTAGAAAGGAGAAACACGTCCTGATTGACATTCCATGGTGGTGGTGCTCCTTGCTCTCCACGAACGCCATTTGTTTCTCCATTAGTTTTCTGGTGTACACTGTTGCTTCTTTAATTCTAGTTCTTCTTTTTCACTGGCTGAGGTAGTGAAGGAACTTGACGGGGTGGCGAGTAATCGTCAGGGTCAGCGTCATTTTTTTGGCCTCAGTGAACACTTTAGGTGTTTAGATTTACATTTTGGGGGATAAGGACCTGCAAATGACTGGAATTGAAGCAAATGCATTTGAAGAGAAAGTCTCTGTGCAGATTGGAGGCACATTATGTCCTTAAGGATGAGAACCCGACTTGGATTAACAGGAACGATGTTAGGAATTTTCTCAATGATTGTTTTATTCCCGTAACCCTGTCACATGAACAGAAGGGCTCAGGGATTTGTTGTTTTTCTTTTTCTTTTTTTTTTTTTGGCATTCAAATTCATTTTTAAGAGAAAAACAGCCTTACGAAACACTTTCAAAGAGGGATGTGCTTGCCTCGTAAACTGTGTGCCTCCAGGAGCCTTCAATCTTGAACGCACTGAGTTTAAGGAGACAAGGACCCTTTAAACCTGTTTTTAACAGGAACCCACCGAAATCGTACCACGTGTTTTCCTATGTCATGGCCATTTACTCAGGGGCTTCCTGTTGGCCCCGAACTATGCCGTTCCGGGCCCTGACTGGCGTTTCTCGCTCCGACGGCTCCTCTCCGGCCTCCGCTCTGAGCAGCCGGCTCTCCCCATCGCGCAGCTTCTGCTGTGCGGGGATGCAGAGGGACGCAGAGGGACGCCCTCTGTGACGTCAGTGCCATCCCGGTTAGTGCCTCAGCAGTCTGCGGAGGTGGCATTTCAGGGCGGAAGGACTGAGCTGAGAGTTAAAATACCCAGATTTGTGTCTTTGGGACCTTGGGCAAGTAAGGGACGCCCTCCGAACCCCGGTTTCCCCACTCGGCAAGTTGTTTATAAGGATCGCTGGCGTCTGTGGTGTGTCCGAGATGTGGCAGGTGCCACGCTGAACGCTGTAGCTGCCAGGGGACGGGCCTGTCCCCAAATCCCAGTTCCCCAGGACAGAGTGAACCCGGGTTCCCAGATCCACCGCCTCCAAAGCCACCCGCCTCTCCTGGGGTGACGCTGACCCTGCTTTTACCGATTTTAGTTGAAAAGTACAACTTAAATGATGCAATGTAGATTTGAAAATAGAGAGAAGATGGTCTGTTTTAGGGACTCTGTCCTGGATCGGTTCTGCGTGCCCCTCAGGAGTTTGTTTTTTAAACCACCAAGACGGCAGATGAAATCTAGCTGAAGTCAGTGGGTATGGACATTGCTTTAGATGGCTTGTGTGGCCTCATCTTTTTTTTTTTTTTTGCCTTCTGATGTCATCTTACTCACTAAATTATCATATTTGGAGCAGAAGATGGTCACTGGTTTTATTAGAACCGGATTTGTTTGTTCATCCCCAGCTTTCCAGTAACCACGATGCTCTCAGACCAGAAGCTGCATTTGCTCCACTTTTTGGGGTAATATCATTCAGATTTGGATTTCCAGCTAGAGAATATTTTCAAACAATGACTGTTCTAATTACATGGAAATTGTGTTTGCTGTCATTTCATGTTAATATAGAACACCCACAGAAAATCTTTTTTTTGTCCTCGAGGTTTTTGGCATTCCTAAATACCCTTTTAGTTTTTTCTTTCCCTAGTCACTTGGCACGTTGTTTTGAAATGAGCCTAATTGAGTAAAAGAGGCAAAACTTCTACAAAACAACAGACATAAATCATTGAAAAATCAGTTTAAAAGACATGGGAATTTTGGCTTTCAAAGGAGAGGTTATATTTTCCCCTCCAAAGATAATATTAAAAATGAAAGACAGGAGAATATGTTAGCTTCACATGTGAGTAAGAAAGAGTGTCCGTGCTTAAAAATGGTCATTACTGTGTTCCTGAGAATTAGAGCAATTTAGTATTCTTACAGTAGACCGTTGCCTCTTTCACAGCGTTGCAGAAAAATGCAGTTTGCTCACTACAATCCCGGAAATGCTGGTTCTGGATAAGTTTTGGCGTGTGGGTTTATTCTCGATCACAGGTTCCTGACATCTATTTTCACGTTTTCCAGGGAGCCCGAGGTCCTACCAGCAGTGGGTGCATACGGTCAAGGTAATGGTGGCCCTTTCCAGTTTCCCCTCTCACCCTTCTGTCGGTGGGTTTTGCTCGGCAACAGCGTGCTGTTTATTGACCATGTTTCAAACGTTTGTATATTTTCTCACGTGTAAAAGTTTTTGTTTCATGCTTCTAGTTTGTTGGTATTTGTAAATATAATTTTCAAATGGCAAGCTTTTGTTTTGAAAATAAGTGGCTTGTTTTGAAAAGCAAGATTTCACTGCCACCTTGAATTCTATTCCAAAGCAAGGAATTGGGTGGAACAGAACCATCTGATGGGAGTTTTGTCGTTTCTGGTAATGTTTCTGTTAGCATGATTTTTTACATACAGAACTCTCTCCCACAAATTAGGACGCCATTGCCTAACATTAAAACGGCCGATACACAGTCGCATTTTTTTTTACGAAGCTTTAAATATACTCTTATTACCGATCCCGCTGCCCAGGTCTGCCCAGACTGAGCCGGAGTGATTTTTAAATGACGGATTAGGCCGGCTGAAAAAAATAGAGTAGAATGTTCGCATTTGGTGTGAAGCTGCCAGCGTGTGTAAAAGCTTGAAACACGACCCGTGCAATAGTTCGCAGGTCTTCGCTGGACGGGAGGCTGGGGTTCTCCGTCCGCACCGTCAGTGACGCTCTGCTCCCCGGCCGACCTGGCCAGCGCTTTTGGAAACCCGTGTCTGTTCTCCCTTCGCAGAAAGGCGGTGCCCTGTTCAACTCGGCGATGACCAGAGCGACTCCCGCCGTCCGGACGGCGTACAAATTCGTGAGTTTCCGTCTGGCATTCAAAAAGTCTGTGGTAAAATGCTGCTACGTTTTCCTGGCTAATAGACGTGAAGTCTAGAATGTTCTCTGTCTTTCTTTTCAAGACAGTTCATGGGGTTGGGGTTAGGGTTAGGTTTGTGAAGACGTCTTTAACTTTCACGATGGAAGAGCACACAGCTGCCGTGGGAGAAGCCAGACGAACGTCGAGTCACGTTGCTCGTGTTTTTATTCGAGATTCTGAGAAAGGCCACACAGTCAGGCCCCCTTCGTCACATTCCTCGACCAGACACCCGAAGTTTTTCTCCGTGCCGAGAGAAGTTCTATTGCATTATTTTGCTAAACGCGTGTTTTCCTCGTTAGTTTCCCTCACACCCTCCATGCAAGCACAGAGATAAAGCCTCATTCGTTACCAGATTGCCATCCCTCTCCCCAGTGGGGAGTTTCATTGGGAACAGTAGAAACGGGGACCGACCACGTCCCCGACCGAGAACTGTTCCCTCTGGTCCCTGTGCATCTGTCTCCTGTGCCGACGGGGACCACACGGCAAAGTGGGGCCGAGGCACGTGGTCACTCTCAGCTCCAGCAGCGATGGCAAAGCCAACCCACGCTGGATTTGGCCGGCGGATCTTCTGAGTCACCGTCTTTGTGGAGTCTGTGCTTTTAACATGATTAGCCAAAGCCACGCGCCGGGTGCTTTTGGTAGAGAATACTCACGTGGCAGTGAGCGTCCGCTGGGCACGTGGACAAGGGTGGAGAGACCGGAGCCCGTCTCCCAGAGAGTCTGGAAGAGGCCAGGGCAGGAAGCGAGGCGGCAGGCGTCCCAAAGAGCCGGCCCCTGAGCGGACAGAATTACCGCTGACACCCACGCAGTTCAGCTT
>CM052546.1:91344868-91362022 GCA_028533065.1 Trachops cirrhosus | reverse complement strand
GCCTACGCCAAGATGATACCGATGGAGAATACAAAACAGCCACTTCAGTCTAAGACGTACCTCACTGATTAGGATGGAAAAAGCGGGGTGCTGAGGCACGGAGAGCGAGAACAACCCAGAGGGAGCCAATCACGGGCTGTGGCTGTGGGGAGGTCAAGGCAACATCAGGCTGAAAAGTAGAACATTTCGTAGGAGGAGGGAAGGTCCAGTCCTGTGTCTCTTTGCATTGTCAAAAACGGCTAGGAGCCAGGTAGCAAGCAGGCAAGCAGCCGACAAAGGGCCCGGAGACTAGGTCACATGGAAAGCAGGAGAAGAAAACGGGCATGTTTAGGGGGGTGGAAGGGCTGGTTTGGATGGCACAAGGTACTTTTCTGAAAGTATGTAAGTGTTCTCAAGAAGAAGAGGTGTAAGATTTATATTAGAACGTCTTCAAGAGCTGTGGTGCTGCGATGCATGAGTGCTGCAGGCAATCGTATTTTACGTCAGTATGAGGGGGTAAAACCTGGGGGAGCTGGGGAAAGACGGCGGGAGTGAGTTCTCCGTTCCCGAAGGTGTGTAAGCAGGGTCTGGGCCTCCACATTCCGCAGGGACAACAGGACAAATAATTCAGTCGTGGGGCAAAGCGCCTTCTCTACCTGAGAAAGCCATTCTAAGAGGAGAAGATTCTCGAAGTCTGGACAGATGACTGAAGAAGCAGACTACGAAAATGACCTCTCTGGGGCGGCAGGTGGGAGACCCTTTCCTGTGCGCATGGTCTCGGAAGCCTCAGGTGATGATGCACAAGCAACAGCAGAGAGGCAGACCGACCCTTACAGACAGTTCTGGGAAGGAAGCTTTGAGAAACGCTTCTCAAAATCCCTTTGTTGAGATGCTTAAGATCAACTGGAAAGTCGTGCAAGTCCCCGCGTCTTTCGTGTTAGCCAACCACCAGGCCCCCTGTGCAGCGTAGCGCGCATCATAGTCGGGGAACGTCGGTGGGCATCACGACGTGGAGGAAGCTTGCCTTCGCACTTTTTAGCAGGTCTCCTCCCTCTTGGATGTCCAGGAGCAACAACGGAAAGATGCCGTCTTCTCCTTACGCTTCATAGTGTCTTCTTTACAATGGGAGAAATTCCCTGCAAACACCCCTCACAGACAACAGCAAATATGGAATATTTTCATTTTACCTCTAAGGATAGGGGAAACAGAATTTTCCTTAAACTTATACTGGGAACTGTCAGAGAGAGAGAGAGACAATCTTCTAGAACTCTCTCCTTATAAGGATGTCTTTTGAAACCAAGGCTTTGGTGAGGGTAAACAATTTCTAGTAGTGTGGGGACATAAAGCAATGGGGGAGGGGAGTGGTGGTGGGGAGCCAATTCGGGAACTTGGTTTAAAACCTTCATGAATTACCAAGTTGGAAAAAATAAACTAAAGAAAACCAGAAGCCCGCTGGAGTGGCATCTCTTGAAGCTAATTACCAGGACAGTCAACGTTCCCGTGGTCAGTGTTGACCTCACGGGCCGCTGCCTTCGGAGGCCCGGCCAAACAAGTCAGCATCTGTTTGTTATTTTGAAGATGTAGTAAGAGTATTGCCTCGGGTCGATTACATTTTTCTTCAAAAAGTGAACATTGCCTCAGCATCATTTCCCCTTTTCTCCTCTAAAAAGAAATCACCCAACAACTTGCCATGCCACGTAAAATATGACACAGAGGTAGTCGATGGCATGCCTCGTTGTTACACAGGCCCATGCCGTGTAATGGATATCGTGGTCAGCGGGGAGACCCGTGAACAGTTTTCAATAATTCTTAGCCGTGCGTACATGGGATTGGCTGTAGGCGAAGACTGGTTTTAATTTTGCTTCATCTGAAGCAGAGGGACGATTTACCAGAGGGACGATTTACTCCAGGTTGCTCTACAATCTTGGGGTAAATTACAGTGGGACTTCAAAGCCGTCTTCTGCAATTACCTCTCAGACATTTTCAGTGCATGATAATAATAATAAAAAGAAACGGGTATGTATTGATCACTATCAACAGCAATCTTTGAAATGATGTTGGAAGGATTTTGAAAGGCATCACGAGCTGTGATTGGCTGGAGAAATGAGATCAATTAGTGCGTGGCGTCTGCCGAGTGTCACCGCCGCTACTTGCCATGTTTTCTTTCTTTCTTTTTCTAAGACATCGAGGTAGAATATCTGTTTTCTCCAATGAAGCTTTGGAAAATATACTTTTGAATAAAACTGCTTTTGAAAGCGCTAAACTCAAGCACGGTTTTGGAGTGAGAGCTGCATAGAAAGAAACGCAAGGAAGTGAATATTTAGTAAGAACCTACTGTGTCCAAGACGTAGCACCAGCTGTTGGCATTGACCAGCTTCTCAATAACCCAAAAGATTGTTTCTCTTTCAAATAAGATTCGCAGTACATTTCTGAGACACAACACGTGGTAGGATCGTACCTGCATTTTATGAACACCCAGCTGAAAACCCATTTGGGTTGGAGCTAGCGTCTCTTTTTCACTTCTCTGTATGCGTGAACAAACCCTGTGTTTTACGAATCCCCTCGGAATTAATTATCGCCCGTCACCAGCCTCTTCTTCTATGTCATCAGTAGGCGGCCAGCTGCAGAAGTCCCTATGTGTCCTATCAGGCAGAAGCAGGCTGGCCACCTTTGTCCCGGTTCTGCGGGGACGCACAGCGCCCCCGGCTACCCGGCCTCCGCTTACCTCTCAGGCAGTCCCGGCCTCGGTAGGGCCTGTGGCAGTCACCCCGGCAGCCAAGCCCAGGTTGAGGCAGCACCCCCTGTTTCCGCGGGGCCGTCCGGCACACCAGTCCCTCCTCACCCAGCCTGCCCTGACGTTGAGGGAGGAGCCAGGCGAAAAGGCGTTCTGTAGAGCACACCTTGATGGGTGACTTTGAAACGGAGAAGGACGCACACCTCCATACAAGAACCGCCAAGCAGAGCCAGGGTCACGGTCTCGGCAAACCTCACCTGCGCTGAGTGCCCCTCACCGTCACTCGTGTTGTGGGAGACTCACAGGAGCACCTTGGACTGACTGTAAAGAAAGATATTGTTAGAATTCATTTAATCAAATAACAAGAAGGAATATCACAACTTTGAAGAGTGACGGCCATCCTTTTGCAAAGAAGTTCAAATGAAAAAGTGTTCCCCAAAGGGACAGGTATAGAGCGCTTTACAGTCCCCCCACTTCCCCACATGCGGAGCCACTCATAGGCGAATATTTTTTCAAAAATAGAGAAATTTTGGAGATATGCCACAATTTGAAAAAGTTGTCTTTTCAGACACTCTCTTCTGACTGGCTGCTCTGGGGGGCTTGGCAGAGACAGGGTTCGACACAGGTTTTCAAGAATAGATCGGAGGGTGGAAGAGGTACATGGGCGTGTCTGTCTCAGCGAGAGTCAGTGGAAAAGCATCCGACCTCCAGAGATGGCCGTGACTTTGGCAGTCAAGTCGGCATGGAGGATGTAGGTAGGGAAATAAAGCCAGACGGATTCAGTGGAGCCAGACTGAGGAGGGTCTGGGAATTTACACGCTTTATTGTTTTGTTTCCTTTCTCCTTACTTGTCTGTTTGTGTATTTGTTTATCCACTTATTTTCTGAAGGCAGTGGAGAAGAACGGGTAAGTGCTGGGTGGAAGACCAACACGTTTGTCATAAAGATCAGGGTCACAGGCATATGTAGCAGAGAGAAGCGAGGAGAAACCGGACAGAGGCAGACCAGCTGTGCAGGTGATAACACTGCCCGCACCTGAGATAATTAGGGTCGACGCTGCATCCCTTTATCTATTCTTGGGGAGCAAGTAAGTGCACAGGGTAGTGCTTTCTTTACTGTATGTTTCCTTACAATTTCCAAAGTGTACACGTTTGCTGTTTCACAAATACCTGCCAATAATTTAATTATGCATTTCCTTTCAATGTAACTGGAGACGCTAGTTTTCAATTTTACCATCATGCCGGGGTCGGGGGGAACCCAGAAAACAAGAGAGGAGAGAAAGCGTGCATTTAGGCCAATAGTTTAACGGAGATAAGCTGGCTTGGGTAGTAAGAACAGAATGGTAAACAGCAGTTAATGCTTTTACTTTGCTTAAAATCAGTTCCGTTGGCGTCTCCCACATGAAAGAGGCTCGCGCACGTTGATCTGATGAACCCAGAAAACTTAGTGTGAGGGACGACGGAAACTTCTGTGACCGGCTGTTGGACCGTTTTGGCAAAAACAAGCTGTGCTGTCAGTGGGGTGAAGGGATTAGGCCCTGTTTCCGGGACTACTGGGGTCGGTCGTCTTCTTAATTGGGCGTTTCAGTTGACAATGAATTGGTTGTTTATGCCCAAATTTTTATAGTACGAGGTGGATTACTTGAAGCTTTCTACTATTTTGTTTACATGAAGTCAATTCATTTAATTGACTAGAAACTGCCCCTTTATTTTCTTTTTCTAAAATTCTTTCAGTTTAGTATCTGATTCCGTGACAAGATTTATCACAAATAATCATGATGGGGAAAAATTTCTGGTACCTGGGATATTCCATATTTTCATCAGAATAAATTGTATTCATGAATAAAAAGGATACCAGCTTTATGGTTTTTTTAAATATTTTATTTATTTATCTTTAGAGGGGAAGGGAAGGAGAGAGGGAGAGAAATATCAATGTATGGTTGCTTCCTGTGCATTCCCTGCTGGGAACTGGCCTGCAACCCAGGCATGTGCCCTGACTGGGAATCGAACCGTGATCTCTTGGTTCACAGGCCCGCACTTAATCCACTAAGCCACACCAGCCAGGGCCCAGCTTTATGTTTAATGTGAATATTATGGCTATTAAAATGACTTTGGCTATAATTCTCACTTTATTTAAAGTCATACTGAAATATCTGATAGAAGATTATTTTTCCAAAAACATATACAAATAAGTAAATTTTATCTTTATTTTAATCGGATACTTAGGTATTTTCTTTATTTTACTAAATAGATACCCAAGAAGAAGTTCAATATAAAGACTGAGGGCTCAATACATAAGCATTTCTTTCAGTCATTACTTTGAGTGACTTTCTGTTACTCAAAAGTGTTAATTTTCATCTGATATAATACCTGTTATAGCGTTAATGTTAGTTGCTAAATAAAAATCTTAAAAACTCTAACAATGCTACCAACTGGCTTATACAAGTAACAGAAAAGCGTGAGTTGCCCACGAGCATGACCAGTAAAATGGGAAAACCGTGCGTCCAGGCTCCAAACGCTTTCCTGTGAAAAAGGCGACATCCATCCAAGCACCCACTAGGCTGACAGCGGGAATTTCCCATGATTCTGCGCCTTTTCTAAAAGCGTGGGCTCGTTTTTCAGTGCCGTCTCCTCCTCCCAAGTAGAAGGACCTAGCTTTGACTTATTCCCCCTTCCCCACCGAGGACCCGAGCTGGATCACCGCGGGGGCGAGGGGCGGGTGGGGCGGCCCTTAATCTAAGTCGGGTCTGCGCGGCTGGTGCCCCGGAGCAGACGCCTTCTTAGGTCCCCTCCCTATGCGACAGGCACAGCCCCGCCTTCTACGTTTCTGATCCTGCGCCCAGACGCTGTCCTCCCGGGAAAACGAGTTTGGGGCAAACCCAAAGACCGACTGGCATTTTTGGAGACTTCCATTGTGGGGAAGAAGAGAGCTTGGTTCTATTTTTCTTCACAACCGTGGAAATGCTTTTTTAAAAAATATGTAGTTTCTATTTTGCTTTTGAATACAACATAGTAAAGAAATGCACAGCAAGTTCACGTCTATTGAAAACCGACGCAGGGAGTGGGAAGGGAAAGCAAGAAAGACTGGGCGGCTTTCGCTTGCCCTCACGCAGGCTGGGGCGGGAGCTGCCTGCGTGAGGCCCCACCAGACCCCGCGGGCCCTCCGTGGGGGAGCGCCTGCGCCCTGCCAGCCTTGCGCCCAGCGGGGAGCCGGAGTAACGCGGGAGAATGAACCGGGATCAGGAGTCAGACGAAGCTGGCTTCACGCCCCGGCTTTGATGCTTACTCAGCTAGGACAGCGTGGGAGAATAGGTTATCTCTTTAAGGTGTAGTTGCTTTATCCATAAAACTAACAGAATAAAGCCCACTAACGGTTACTTCTCCGTGAACAAAATAAGATAACCATAATCGCTGGAGTATAGTAGTCATTCAAAATAGTTTCAGCAATTTCTCTTTCTGTGTGGCATGAATGAGTGACCTCGGGTATAAATTACTTGGACAAAAATAGAGAAGGTATGCTTACCAAATATGTAGGGAATACGAACTTGGCAAAGGAGATGGTTGTTCATGAGCTGAGAAGAGTTAACTCTTTTCAAATGATAATAACCCTAATAACTACCAATAATTGTTATTATTACAGTTCACACAGTGTGTTACTGTTCATGGTTCACTTTCTATACATTACCCAAATTTATCTTTGAAATGTGGGTCCACGGTGACATAGCGCCCACAGTTTTCTGTGGCTCCAGGTGGTCACGGTGCAGAGTAGTCTCTAGGGCAACGGAAGTGGCAGTTCCTCTCTAACACTGTATTTTTTTAAATTAGGTTTTGAGTCCCTGAAGAAGAGTTACAAGATGCACCTCCAGTAAGGAAAGCTGGCAGAATAGCAAGTCTACTTGAAATCGTGCCGTTAGAGACATTCTGGAAGGAAATGACAAAGACCAGCCTGGGGAAAAGCAGACTCGAGGGCAGTTCAGTGGGGACATCACCTACGTAGCTCCAGCCCAGCTGTGAAGTTTTGTTTGATTGGGTCCCACCAAGGAAGACGGCACCCACGGTGAGGCACCAATGGGTGTTTTGTCACACTCCCTCTGCAGAATCTTCGGTAGTCGCTGCTGAGTAACACAGCATCGGCCATCTTTGGAGACAGGGCGTGCTGATGAGGAAGGTGGGTGCACAGGAAGGACGGCTTGCAGCGTGGATGTTACCGAGGAAATTTAAGAAAAGGTGGGTTCTCGAGTTCAGTGACTGCCTCGATTCTTCCAGCCCCCAGACTCATGATTTTCAAGTGAAGAACATGCTGAAGGCATCATTTCCAGGCAGAAAAACTCTGAATGGAGAATATCCTGAATATAATAAGCTCTCACATCTTTATAACTTTGTCCCAGTTTTTTAAAAAAATCTGTGAAAAGGGGACAAGGGCTGTTACAAGAACTAAATAAAACCATTTTTCAAAGCGTGTCACCCAGGTGCCGGTAGGTGACTATCCAACACTGCTTGTCTTGCCATCATTTCCTACGTCCTTTTTGTCGGGGGGATAGTTAGGGCTCATGCGATCTGTCATTTTTCTCTGTGCTTGCTATATTCCAGCTCCACTTTTGCAGAGGTCACTGTGAGTGACCTCCGCTATCCAGGGCACAGTCAAGAATTAAGATATATCCAAAATTGCAAACGTTTTTAAAAAGATCTTATTTATTTTTAGAAAGAGGGGAAGGGAGGGAGAAAGAAAAGGAGAGAGACATCGATGTGTGAGACACACATCAGTCGGGTGCCTCTTGCACATGCTCCGGACCAGGACAGAGCCGTGACCCTGACATGTACTGTGCCCTGACTGGGAATTGAACCGGTGGCCTTTCGCTTTGCAGGACGATGCCCAACCCACTGAGCCGCACTGGTCAGGGCGAGATTACAAAGTTTAGTAACTGCTTCCTCAGGCTCTAGCTTATCATTTATTATTCTATGTGCAATTAAAATAAGCTCGGTTCTCGAGCATCCCACCTGCAGTGGAATAGAATTCCCAAAAGAAAAGGGTAAGGAGGAGGGACTGTGTACATGTTTGGCCTCCAGCTGAGGGCTGGACAGTAATGCGAGTGGGTGGGAGCAGCGCTGAGCCCCGAGTCTGTGCCAGGCGCCCTGGTGAGGGCTCCATCTGTGTGGCCACTGAATCGTGCCGATAAATGATGAAGCCTGTGTTGCTACCTTCGTTCCACAGGTGACGAACCTGAGCCCGGCTGTGATCGGCGCCCCAGCCCCACTCCTGAGGTGAGGATTTTTCTTTTCTTCTATGACATACTACCTCCACGGAAAATAACGTAATATAATGAACTGGCATAAAATAATGTAAAAAGTATAGCAGTTTGGAGATATTGAAAATAAGGGCACATCAGTACCTCTATTGTGGTCTCATTGCAAAACAGCATAGGCCAGACACACCCTCAGTTAATAACAAAGTCATCGATTAAATGCAAAATTGAATGCCTCCCTTAATGCCCTTTTAGTGCGTTTCTTCTAGAAATGCAAGAAAATGTGTAACATCTTTCTAAAATATCTTCATGCAAAATGATGAAAAGAAAACAATTTTTTTCCACAAGAATTATAAAAATGTGTTGTGTTAAAACTCCTTTGATGGGGCCCACTCCCAACTTTATAGTTACAGGAGAAAAATGTGAGGCTGGTATTGGTGACTTACGCTTTGTTTACTGAGATTGCGTGTGTACACAGCGTAAAGCAAGGGTCGTCTCTTTGGCGTTCATTCCTCCGTCCCATTTTACTCTCCCACGATTTTGAAGCCATGATTCCGGAGACTGTCCACATACTCTCCAGACCACACATTTGTTCAGAACCACATGGTCGCCCAGATAAAAAAAAATTTTTTTTCAGAGCCCAGGGGAAGATTTGATTCAGTCTATTGTGTGAAAAGTATTCTGAGATCTTCAAACGAAAGACAAAACAGCTACAAAAAAGCTGTGCATTTCAGGTCTACGTCCCACGTGGTTTTTGCACTTCAAACGTCACACTTTGAAGCCCGGTGGACAGAGGTGAGTGGTTTTCAGTGACTTGATGGACTAACAAGGAGAAAGTGCGGCATCGTGCAGGCTCACTCTTGTGTTTTCACTTTGAAAAGTAATTTCAGAGAAACTCAATCCCGTCCAGACGGGCCCGCCCTAATTGGCTTTGATCAGTAAATCATCGGAAACGGCTCTGCTCTAGCTTAGTTCTTTTTTCCCCTCTTCTTGTCAAAAGCGAATGATGGAAGACCGGAGCGAGGGTGAATTATGAAAATCTGTGTGGTTTGGGGTCGGATGTGTGGCTGTTCTGTGTGGTGTTTTCTTTCTCTGCCGTGGTAGAAGTTGGCTTTACGTTCCTTAGTAGTCCCGACGGCCATTTCTCACCAATTCATTCAATATTTTTGTTCTGCACAACCACAGAAATAATGCCCAAGTAAATGACTGACCTGGTAAGCCCTGTCTCTCAAGGCTCTGCACAATCTGGCTTTTATTTATTCCCCCAGAATTACTTTCCGCTGCCTATGCCATAAGTGATCGGGATAAAACATTTTAGTAGAATAAAAGTTAAAGCCCCTTCAAAGCTCTCTCCCTCTCTCCACTTATTCAAAGTCCCAGTTTTTTGTGGGCGAGGGGGGCAGGGTTCAACTGAGCTGGTGCTTACCCCTATGGAATGCCTCTCTGACAATCGTCACTCGTGCATCGCCCACAAGCATCTGGGGCTTGTCCGTGTGGGACCCAGCATGGACTGGAGTCACACGCCACTTAGGGATGAGGACACGTTCTGGGATGTGCACTGCCAGGCGATTCCATTGTTGTGCGAGCAACACAGTGCGCACTCACACACACCCGGGTGGTCTGGCCGCACCCGGGCTACACAGTGTAGCCCGCTGCCGCTCCTGGGCTCCACACCTCCAGCAGGTCACCGTACCGAGTCCTGCAGCCCATTGTCACACAACGGCTACTTGTGAATCTCAGCCTATCTCAATACAGAATAGGGGCCGTAAGAATACGGCACAAAAGATTTAAACTGGCGCACCTGCATAGGACACCGACCACGAACGGAGCCTGCAGGACCGGAAGTTGCTCTGGGTGAGTCCTGAGTAGTGCATGAATGTCAAGGCCAAGGGCGTGCATAGACATCACTGTAGGCTTTATACATACCGTACACCAGCCTCACCACAAACACGTAATGCGTTTCACGGCAACATTTTGACAGCTAGTGACGTGTCCGTCACTAGGTGATAGGAATATTTTAATATTTTAGCTCCATTCTCTTACGAGACCACTGTGCCATCCATGTGGTTTGTTGTTGAATGAAACGTCACTTTTTGGACCATCACCGTACCACTAACTGTATTGTAAGATTTGCATGCGTGAATGCAAATTTCTTCTCCTTCTACCTTTACTCCCCAGTGCACTTATTAGACAGAACGGTACTGTGTGCTGAAGATATACTGTATCAGGTACAGTACGATGTGTATGTGCTTATGAAGCGTGCGCAACACGGTCACATGTTTCCAGAGTTAAAACAAACACACAGTCAGTCTTTTCTGCATAAAAGAAGAGTGTAGTGGGTTGGAAGACACTCAAGTTTTTATGCAAGAGCCCTGGACCTGGAATGCATACATGTCTAAACCATGAATGAACACCAATCTCTTGAAAATATATGAAACATTGTGTGATTTATTGTATTGTTTTTTCTGGGACAGACTTTATAGTAGTGACGCGGTAATAGCATGAGAAGGGCTGAGTGGGGGTATGTGTCTAAGAATGCAGATTCCTGGGGTATGTCTCCAGAGCTGCCGATTCTGTAACCCTGGGTTAGGCCCAGGTGGCTGCATTTTTACAAGCATCTCAGGTCATTCCGATAATGGTTCACCTCAGGAGGGTCTGAAATGTCAACAAGTTTTCCAAGAGTTGTTTTAATAAAGTTCAAGAAAGTCCGAAGGAAAGAGAACTTATTTTAGAGATACAAATTTTATCTAGCCATTTGAATGTGTCAGTTGGGGGAACCCAGGCTTTGGGTTCACATGTTAAACTGTCCCTAACCAACCATATGCAGAGCAAACAAATCAGTTGGTTGATGTTTCTTGTTTAGAAGTCCGGAACTGCTTCACCAAAACATTTCCTTAAAATTACTACGAGCCCCAAACTCCAAGTCTCTGACATTCACTGGACCACGCCACACACATGCTGCTTACTAACTGATTAAATTTCATTATGTTCTTCATCAAATAAGCAGAGCATACTCAGTATGCAACAAGGAGTCCCCTTCCACGTTTTGTCTCTGCTCTAATATATATTGTTTCATTTCATTCTTAGTACATTCTTAAGGCTTGAAAAAATGTTGGCGTACTGTAGCTCTTTGTATCAGCCTAGACCGACTTAGCTTCTTCTTCACGGTTTTCCATGTATCAATCACTAGCCTTCTCAATAGATACAGACAAGGAAGGAGAGGTGTGAGGGTCACGTGTGTGCATCGGTAACCGCTCCAACGGAGCGTTTGCTCCGAGCGGGGGGTGGGGGGTGGGGGGGCGGGTCACGTTAATTTCATAGCGGACCCTTCTGAGCTTCAGACGTTGCCCCTCGCCAGGGGGTGAAAGGGATGTCTTCACTCTCTCGGTTTTTCTGATTTGGTTTTCCTCCTGGACTTTCCCTATGGGCCTAGCTTCCTCTGGGTCTCAGACTCCGCTTCGAAACTTCTAACACCTGTGGGAGGTCCTCGCACTAAAACGCAAAGGCAAAAGCCACACTCACGCGACTGACCCCCTCTCTGGGCTCAGTCCTCCACGGCCCAGCTGGGAGGAAGGGGGTGAATGGAGCCTCTCTACCGGGGGGTGTTCAGTCAAGGTCATTTCTCAGCATCACTTAAAGAAGAGAGAGTTTACGCAAGTCGTGAGTGTGTGTGAATAATGTGCTTGGAGCCCAAAGCATCAACATCAGCAGACAGGAGAGGAAGGAGGGTGGGACACAGCAAAGATCTGGAAATTCTTTATAGGTAAAAAAAAGGAGGTTTTAGAGCCACAGCCTAACATTTTTATATAGTATTCCTCTCCTCTTCCAACTCGGCAGTCTGTTACTTTTTATACTCCTTTGGTGACTACAATGTGATGTTCTAAGCGACTCACCACAGGCCTATGCACCTAAGGCAGGAAGGTATCCGGGGCTTATAAATAACTTGTTTCTGGCCTGCATTTGCAGGCAATCTCAGAGTTTCAGAGGTTACACACATTGGGTGGGGTCAGAGACCCCCCCCCAGAAAGTTATGTCACTCAACTATCACGGGGAACCAGGCTGGAGTGTATCACGCTCACTAGGTGACTTCCGCTGAGGTGGTCAGAATGGTAATAATGGTCTTCAGTTTGTTCCTGCTGGAGACGTGCTAGCAGTTCTGTCCAAATTCTGGCTTCGCGTGGAAACGAGCTTCGGGCAGCTGGCCCAGCCCCCGAGTCCAGCCCTTCTCTCTACAGGGTGGGGGATAATAACCCCACCCCGGGGTCGGGAGGAAAAGAAACGGTGAAGACTATGCTGCTCGATGGCTAAGTCAGAGTTATGTGTTTCTCTAGTTGCCATGGGAACTGGCCGAGCCACGAAACACAGAGACGTGATTACCAGTGCCCGTGTAATTGGAGCACAGCCTAACACGTGTGTGCTCCTCCGGCATAAAACGGGGCTCTTGTGAGTGCATAAACGTGTTCCCGGCGCAGCTGGACAGGGAGAGACGGGCAGCTCACCCTGTCACCGACCAGCAACGGTGTCCCTGCCTTGACAGGGACATGAGGGAAACAAATCAAAACAAGATTCCTCAAACGGGAGTCGCAAAAAGCAAACTAAATTAAACATTGAGGTTATTAAATTGTTTAATAAAATAAATGATAACCTATATGAATTATACATATAATTATAATATATAATTATATAAACATGTATAAAAGTATATAAGTATATATTATATTGTTATTAACTGGTGTAAAATAAGTACTTTTATAATATCTATAAGACATAGGTATTTTATATATATAATACCACCCCCAAATTTATACATTTTATGAGAATTTTTAAAAAGGACGCCTAAGCACCATTTATGTCGAGTAAGATTTAAAAATTGGTCTTGAGACCATATTTGTATCACAGTTCAGAAAGAAAAATATTTCAACAGCAGCACTCTTTATTCCTATATATCCATTCACCTGTCTTTATGTTGTTTTCTCAAAGCTTATTTAAACGTACTTTGCAGAGGTAAGCAGTTTGGAAAAAGTGAAGTAAAAGAACAGGCCAGCCTGACTTCACCTTCATAAAAATTCCACTCCTGCGAATGGAAGTCGAGTTCATAAAGTTCCAGGACTGGAATAGGACATTGTAACCCCAGCCTTTTAAATTCCGCGGGGTGAAACGTGATCTGCCCTCCGCACTGTGTGGGCGACGACGCGCTTTCTGGTAAGAGTGTGGCTACTTCAATCCCTTAAACCCTCACACCTTGGCTAGTAAAATAATAGCATTTCCCCCTCGTTGGTTTCCCTTCTTCAATAAGGAGTTTTTCTCCTTTGGACCCTTGGACAGCAGTTGGTATGTGGAGGGTACCTGGTGCCTGCATCTACATTTACAGAAGAAAATTGGAAACAGCCCCACGGTTAACTAACGGCCAACGTCAGCTACTGAGCAGCTGCCGCTGTGGCGTTGCTAGGTCCAGCTCTTTGCTGGGCTTTTACCCAGCAGGTCCTAGAGGCTGGGCTCCTGGAGCTGTCAATCTGGCAGCAGCAAACCTCGCGCCCAGAAACAATAGTTGGTGTTAGTCTCTGGGGCTGCCGCTAAGAAGGACGATGAAACACCCAAGGACACGCTGTTGCTGTCTTTCGTCCATTCCTGCGCCTTTTCCGCACGTGCTTTTCAATTCCGGTCTATTTTCTAATCTGTGCTTTTAACTCCATTAAGAAAAAAAAAGTTCGTTTGATTTGAGATGCACCCCTCCTCACACTGCTGTTGCGACAGAGAGACCCGGTGTAACCATCCGGTGTACGTTTGCACGCTGCTGCGGGGTGTGCACGGTTACACAGCCATGCGTGTGTCCCCCAGGGAAGGAGCCTTCTCCCTGGGCGTTATTTCATTGGGTGTCAAGTTCAAAGGCTCCCCGCTTTTGTAATGCGATTCCTCCCCACGAGGCTACTGTGGGGGCAGCTCCAGAAAATGGAATTCCCCGATCTGCAGCCCCACGCCCTCCCTTCCAGCGGGACTTAATTTCCCTGCCAGGGCCGCCTCCCCGGGCCACTGAAGATCTGTCCACTTTCCATCCAGTTACACGTCTTATATTTGATCCGGGGTATTTTTTTTAAGTTGTATTTTGTCACAAGCTCCCCGTGGTCATATTGATCCATTTAAGTGAGGCTTTCGAGCGCCGGCATTTCATATTCGGTGTTTTGTGAGAAACTGTAGTTTCGCCAAAACAATTCGCCACCCCCCCCCCGTCCCCTTTTATTCCTCGGGCCCGTTCTTGGTGGTCAGCAGTGTCGCCGGCAGAGTTCACAAGATGAAAATTCAATAATAGTACCAGGGGAAATCATTATTGAACCTGCCTAAGAGAAGCCGCCATTTGCAAGTGTCAGCGCGAAATGGGTTTGTTTCCGTTTGGACTGTTTTCAAAAAATATTGTATAGACTCTTCCCAACCCAGCCACCTGCCGAGTTGGCATTATTTTTTACGATGTGCGCAAGCCCAGAATCCTGTGTGTTTTCTGTGTGATCCATTTGTGTGCTGCTCCGAGCGTGTTCCAGTTGGAAGGGCTGAAGTGTGGGAATCATGGAAGCGAATCACGGGCGCTGTCTTCAAAACCTCATCCAGCTGATCACAGTGGCGGTCCCACCTGCCTGCATGTTTCCCATACACTGCGAAATCGATCGCAGAGGTCTTAGCCGGACCAAGATATTGGGAACGACCTTCCTCTCTTGCAAATGGAAAAATTATGTAGCATAACATGTCAAAATATAGAAGTAAAGAATGTACTTGATATCAAATTGATATGTATAATTGTATGTGTGTGGTTTTGGTTTTCCTGCCTCGTCACCAGAGGAAAAATCACAACCACAGGTGTAGAGAAAGCGTGGCGGGCCCTCAGGTGTTCCCCACACCGTCCCAGTGCCTCTGGTCGCATGTGCTGAGGAGCTACGAGCATTCCTGCGTGCCTGTCTCCCTGGGATCCGGGTACCACAAGATGCTGTGTCTATACAGCCTTGAAAGCCCTCCCCTGGCTTCACCCCTAGCTTCCCATTGCTTCTGGAATACATTCATTCCTCAGACTAAAATGTGACTTCGCCCCCCAGACGCCCAAGTTGCCACTGCAAACTCTGCAGGAAGATCCCCCACGACACGCAAACCTGCACTTTACCCGACTTGAACTTGACTTGTGACCTCGATATATATAAATGTCAGGAAGTAGCAGACTTGCTTCCTAACGTTTCTCTTGATTCTTGTTTGTTCCGTCCACAGTCAGGCTCACCGACGCCTCTTAGAAAGCCCTTTGTACAGCAACACACTTCTGGGAACTGGCTACCTTCCACCGCAATATACAAGAAGTCGGCTGCTGGGATGTGCAAAACCCAAGAGTGGAATTTGTTACAAAGTTTCGGGATGCAACGCTCGGAAGCAGAGATGCCTGCTGGTCTGTGGAGTTATCGATGATGCTCCCCTTGCTTGTTAACAGGAAACTAGAAGGCAACTACAAACATTTGTTTCCATTTGAACTTCTTCTGATGTAATCATCTTCCATTACAGTGACAACTTCACAGCGGAGTCTTGGTTCGCTTTTTTTATACTCTTTGAAATGATACCATTAAACAACTCTTCTGAAGGGATCTGAAGGAACCACATGAAATTTATGAGACTCCGTCCAGCTGTAAACCCCTTGGCCTTCCATCAAAGTGGGGCGAAATTAGCCGGTGGGACCCATAGTTGTTATTAGAGGTGGACAGGCCAACAAGGTAAACGACTCTGTGAGGGTTCTGTCCTGAGGACACCACACTACAGACAAATTTGTTTTCACTCCAACAGCCTCTGAGGGGGATTTCAGAGTGTGAGCTGTTTGATGAATCCTGCTTTGGAGAGCGGTCGGGATGCTTCTAATGTGCCGTAAAAGGAATTGCGTTTCTGTCTCTAGGTGAACTCCCCTGCTTGTTCTAATTGCAATTGGCTTGTAATGCCTTGCACTGTGTACTGCGAAACTGCTTCTGCCTTCAGCTCTTGCCTGGGGAAATAGTTTCTGGGGAAAGTAGCCCAACAATCCCTAGGAATTAAAAGAAAACAATTTTTTGTGCCAAAATATATAAATCTGCAATGCCTAAGAGATTGTGCTTGCATAGCCTCAGCGCTAAGACCTCTACCAGAGCATACTCTCAAAGGCCCCAGGCTGGAAAACGATAGTTTTGACAGGAAGTATGTTTCTATGAAAAGACATTTGGTCACTGAGAATTAAGGAGAGACACTCCTAGGTTGTCTTTTTCCTGAGAAGAAAACGGGGAGGAGATATTTCCATTAGCTCATGTGCTTCCTTTTCCCCGGCCGTATTGAGATATAAGTGACATATAACCTGTGTTGAGGTGTGAAACGGGACGGTGTGCCACACGGGTATATTGTGAAGTGACTCCAGCGGAGGTGAGTGCACACTCCCATCCCCTCGCTGACTCACTTTCAGACGGGGCGAGAACTTTCAGCATCTCCTTTCTTCACAGCTTTCCAGTCCTCAGCACGGTATAGTCACCACGCACACTGGACCTCATGAACTTATCCATTCCATAACTGCAAGTTTGGATCCTTAAACCACCTTCGCTCAGTCCAGAAGGAGTAAAGGTTGCCCCAAAAGTGTAATAGTACCAATAACACTAATAATAACAATGCTCTATTTACAATGGTATGTAATATTATGTTGTAATATTAATAGCAACATGGTGGTGCATTGTATGACTCAACACTATTAGAATACACATTATTATAGTGCAACATATTCCGATAGATTATTATTGCTATTATAAATAACCTGCTGAACTGGAAGCGTTAGGGTGATGGGGGAAAAGACGGAAGAAAGAAGAAAACCAAAAGAACCTATGCACCCCAACGTTCCTAGCAGCACAATTTACAATAGCTAAGTGCTGGAAACAACCCAGGTGCCCATCAGTAAACGAATGGATCAAAAAACTATGGTCCATTTACACAATGGAATTCTATGCAGCAGAAAGAGAGAAGGAGCTCCTACCCTTTGCAACAGCATGGATGGAGCTGGAAAGCATTATGCTAAGCGAAATAAGCCAGGCAGTGAAAGACAAATACCATATGATCTCGCCTTTAACAGGAACCTAAACAACAAAACAAAGAAACAAGTAAAATATAACAAAAGACACTGAAATAGAGGACAGGTAGTCAGTGACCAGAGGGGAGAGGGGAGGGAATTT
>CM052546.1:91218452-91344368 GCA_028533065.1 Trachops cirrhosus | reverse complement strand
CTCGCCTTTAACAGGAACCTAAACAACAAAACAAAGAAACAAGTAAAATATAACAAAAGACACTGAAATAGAGGACAGGTAGTCAGTGACCAGAGGGGAGAGGGGAGGGAATTTCAGGGGAGAAGGGAAGGGTTTACAGGAACAAATATAGAGGACACATGGACAAAACTAGGGGGGTTGGAAAGGGGAGGGAGGAGGGCAGGGATGGGTGGGTGGGCTGGAATGGGAATAAAGGATAGAAACTGTACTGAATAAACTAAAATAAAAAAATTTTAAAAAAAGAAAAAAAAAAGAAAGAAGAAAACCCTAAGAATTTGCTTGCTCCTTCCCAATCTGATCACCTACAACACACACATACACTTTCCCGATAAAGTATCAAAGAAAATAACCAAAAGCTGTTTGAAGAAATGACTCATTTATCTGTTTACATTGTTAAAAACATTGCTTTGGGAAACACAATCCTTGACTGCTTTTTTTTTTTCCATTTAAATGACAACTTGGGACTCAGTAACACCATTTTCACCAACGGTGATGTACGATTGCACAACTAATTCGACTCATTAACAAGAGTGGTGTGCCCGGGGGCGGGTTGGGCGGGGTGGGGGGGGATGCTGCGACAGGGAAAAGAAAAAAGACACTCGCCAGGTCTGCCAAGGCAGCATTTCAGAGGAAAATTCCCTTTCTAGAAACAAGTTACCTGAATTAATGGGCTTAGTGGAGGCGCCGACCACGGCAGATCCCCCAGCCCCGGAAACTCCGCCGATGAGCAAATCCTTCAAAGGTTCCCGCTAGGCTCTGAAGTCCAGAGCGAGTCCCGTTTTATTAAAAGTCTCTCCCTCTTTAATGAAGGAGATTAGTTTGACTTTGACATTTTCCGACCGGAGACTCTTTCCCAGGGAGGCAGGGTCATCGACAGCCCGGGAGAGACACCGGTCTCTCCCTAAGGCAGTGACTTCTGCACCCACGGGTGTGGGGCAAAGGGGTAGAAATGTGCAAATGTGGTCATTTCTGGCCACGATTATCTGGAAATGCTGAACAGTTCCGTGTGAGAGGCTTTGGGGAATGATTTAGGTAAAACTGCAGCTACGCCCTGCCCAAGAGGGGCTGTATTTGGGTTCTCAGGTGCCCCACTCATGGCCAGTGTTGAGGATGCCACGGGAAGCTCCCCACGCCTCTGGGGCCAGTGCGGGGTGATTAACGTCAAGCAAATACAGCAGATTCATTTAAGGGGCAGCTGTTGCCTCCAGGTGCTGCGCTGCACACTCAGATCAAAGGCAAAGGCCGGAAGCTGAAATGCCGAGGAACACCAGTGACCATCCGAAGGACCGTGGTGGTTTCTGTCCCCGCTACTAATGCCAGACGGCAGGTGGCCAGGGGGACAGGTGGGTCTCTTTCCAGGGAACAGCATGGCGGACCTGGGAGTGTTCAGAGCGTGCCGGTCAGCGTTCGGGTCCCAGCTGGGCCACGTGCTCGCCGCGTGACCCTGGCCAGTGAGTCTCCCTATGCCTTCATTCTCTCACTTGTGAAGTCCAGGTAATGATAATGGTGGTACTTCAGAGGGTTTCTGAGGTGGTTACATATGAAAACAGCATCCAACACAGAGCGCCCTTCACTCTCGTAAGCCACTATATCCTTTTAGGGGCCGGAATTCCAATGCTGTGTATCCCATCTCCCAATGTTAAGTGCTAGTAGTGCGTTTCTGTGTTTTGAAATGATTGGTCTGTTGCGCAAACCACATCCAAGGTGACACTGCCACCCAAAGCCCTCAGTTTGTGACTCCCCAGTGAAGCACGTTTAAGTCTCGTAAGAAGCTCTTGTGACTCTGCTTGGGTTTTAAGAGTCAGTAGCCATTGTTCACAACTACTCCCTTATATATTCCCTTTCTGTTTGGAAAAAAAAACACCCAACTTTTGGTCACTTGCACTAAAAGCCCAAGTTTTACTTCTATGGAGAAAGTAGAGACTTGCTTTAGGCAGCAGCCCCTTAATTCAGCTGCCAGGACCACATCTGGGCGCACCTAAGCATAGTCACGTACAGGTGTTTGCAAGAGGTGAGCAAGGAGAGAGGGGATTGAGGGGGAGTCTGGATGCGTCATATCTGGGGTTATCTGATGACACAGGGAGATGAAGCTTAGAGAACCTTGAGGCAAGAAGTTGGTAGGACCCCTTTTAGCTTTCCCAAGCGTCCGCAATCTTAGCGTGGATGGATGGAAACTCCACAGCTGCATAGGCATCTTGTGTGTTCACTGAAAGAAGATTCGTGGAGTCCACCAGCCAGGGATGTGTGTGGGTTGGGGGAGGGAGGAGTAAGCAAGTGGGGTAGGGGACCGCCTGGAGGGCTGAGGATGCTCCGAATGAAACCTCGGGCCTGTTCCCATCCTTGAGTGAGTTTGGAACAGGGGTCCAGAATCCCACGACAAGAATGGCAGACCCGTGAATGTTAGTCTAGGAGCTATTTCGGGGCAGTGGGTGACTTTCCGCTTCATTCTGGAAGAACTTACAGGGGACCCCTGTGGAATGGTGGGCTGGGAGCAGGCCTGCGGGCCGAGAGGTCAGGGAAGTTTAAAAGAGCATCAGAGTGCACCCTTCTCGTCTCTCGGCCCCCCAGAACGCCAGCTGCACGGGGCAGAGTGTCGTCTGTGCAGGCAACGCTGCCGGCCACGAAGTCTGCTCTTCACAGACGGTTATGGGGCTCGCGGTCCGCGTTGTGGTTACTGTGCATCCAGGGACACACACACCTGATCTCCTTTCAATGCCAGTTTGGGTTTTCGCATCGTTTCTCTTTCGCAGCTTCTGCTGGATGTAGGTGGAAAACAGGTGCATTCGGTACTTAAAGCAGGCTGCTGTGGACGCAGATGGTTCCTTGGAATAAATGTCTGGTCATCGTAGGCTGGTCGCTACATTTCCTTCTGTGAGATTTCCTTTCTTGCTTGAAACGTCTACCTGTTGTTCAAAGAAGTAAGAGTTGTTCACTGCATTCATTTGCCCATGCACTCACCATTCACTTATCACGTACTTCATTGGTTGTCAAGTCTGCCCCGGCCGTGGTCTTTGGAAGCGGGAAGGAAACTGTGAGCCCACAGCCCCCACCCTCTGTGGAGATGTCGATGAGAGAAAGCATTTCCACTGGGCTTCCTCTGCTCCCAGAGCTGTTCTAGGCCTTTTGCATATATGGACTCATTCATTCCCCCCGACCCACTCTGCAAGTGAGGTTACTATTATTATCCGTATTTTGTAAATGAGGACATAGAAGGACACAGAGAATAGTTTGCCTTCACAGCAGGGACCTCTGGCCTCACCGTCCACACTTCCACCCCCAGCCCAGTTTCGGTTTTCTGTGTGTGACAGAGGAGACCCCAGCGTAACCGAGGCTCGCTGCAGGGGCTCGGAAACCACACGCTGAGCCGAAGCTCCTCTGTCCTCAGAGGACAGGCCATTTGGGACACGTCAAACGCGTGTGCAGGGAACACTTCCCTCCCTGAAGCCCGTAAATCGCCCGGCTCCCTCACATGAGGGTGCAGAACTTTGAAAGCTCAGCTCCCTCTCTGCTTGGCACGTATTCTGCATTGCCGACCAGTGTGTGCATTTCTGGAATTTTCCGTGTGAGCTAGGTGGTGGTGGGAAGCCGTTCTAATTTAAGACAGCGACAGGGCTCATTATTACTATCTCGATGAGTGATGCTGCCATCTGACAGCTGGAAGGCTGGGTGCAGAACCTCCACCTTTAATCCTTTTCTCTAGGTCTCGGTGTGGCCAAATCAACTCTATACATTCCGGCTACAGAGGTTATTACAGGACAAAAACAAGTAAATAATTGTTGGTGAGGAAGCACTTTTAGTTACACATACTCAAATTAAATTGATGTATGATTCTCCCCGGAGAAAACCTTTGTAAGTCTGTACAGAAAATAACGACTTACTCCATGCACCTGAGCATGGCGTGCTCTGTTTCTCTGTCCCTCAGCCTGTGTGTACGGTCTGAACTTGCCTGCCCGCGGTGGAGTAAATGGGTATGATGCAGACAGTCTGGGTGACTCAAGTGTAGTCACGATCTCTTGTTTCCCTGTCATAAGAATTCCTTGCACTCTCTGGAAAGGTCTCTTATCTCTCCAATATGCATTGCCTGAATAGGGTAAAATATTCACAGGCGGCAGAATGAGACCCATTTAATGGAAGTCCACAGAAGGTGCTAGGGAGGCGTTGCTTAAATGAAGAGCTGAGAGTAATTAATGGTCTCCCGGGATCTTAGAGAAATCATTTAAATGAGAGAGGTTGTCCAGTGAATTGGGTCGTGAAAGATAGTAGGTGTTTCACCAGAAACAGAGAGGATCTGCAGAATCTCTCCACTTTTCCTATGGCGTTTAGGAGCCTGATTTGTACCCCAAAAATCCTCGCCAGCAGGACAGTACGGTGAGGACAGATGCGCCAGACACACCCTCGCGTGCCGGCTCCTGCACGTGTGGGTCCCGCTGCGCTGCTTTGTGTAATTTGAATTGGGGATGTGCTCAGACAAGATGGATCAAAGAGCCCGAGAGCCAACTGCGAGAATTCAAAGGCAAAAAAAAAAAAGGAAAAGAAAAAGAAAAAAGGCTTCAGATGATCTGGAAAATATCCAAGCTTCCCAGTGTTTTAATTTCTTGCAGTGTTTTACCTTTGGGGGCTTTGTAGAGTTTAACTGTGGTTGAAGTTAAGTGTTCAGCAGGGTGCTGGCTTCTATCGGTTTTTGTTTTTTTTTTCCTAATGAATGCACGATCCAAAATTGGATTATCTTCCTTGGATTTTCTTACCTATTTGTCTAAGCTGCTCGAATCCTCCTGCTGGAACAAATTCACTGAGCATCTTCCTGCTTCTGGTGGGGGGTCGGGGGAGGACAAGAGATACAGAGATGCTCTTAACCGCCAGATAAATCGAGCTACTCACGTGAAAGACCACAGCTGGGCGGCTGCTCCCAGCAACACTGTGACACGGGGCTCAGACAAGAAATATGGGGCCTTATTAAAATTTCAAGGACGAGGGAGACAGGCAAGCTATAATGAATGGTACTGGAGTCTGGCCAGGTCAATGGTGTTAAAACTCACTCAAAGAAACAGATAAATCCGAGGCCTTGGCCTTTGTTTAACCTTCCATCCAAAAAAAAAAAAAAAAGAGAGAGAGAGAGAGATTCTCCTGTGCCAAAACTTTTGATGATATTCCGGAATATCTGTTTAATAGGTGACTCAAAAGGCACACTGCCTTCAATTTAATCACCTTGGGCTCTGGCAAACCCAGGTGTTAAATAGAAAAAAAGACAATTTTTATCTTTACTCGCCTTTTTAAACTTTATGAAATCACTGGAGCAAACTGCATATTAAAACATTTAAATCATGAAGTGAAATGGAAATCACATATGGAAGAATATTCTTCATGATAAAAAAGTGCAAAACAATGAAATCATCATTCTACGGTTGAATTTGGGATAAACAGTAACAAGTTTCATAGTTATCATCGGGCAACATCTTTGTTGTAAAATAAAATTGTGTTAGCTTTAATAAGAAAAGATGTAAGATTTCACTCTTTGACAAAAAGCAACCCATAAATCTTTTGTCTCCTGAAACTTACTCTAACCTTCCACCCCAGACTTTATGGATGGTATTCTTAACTTGTAATAAAATATTCTATAGGTAGGGAAAAGAAAAGCCCCATCCCCCTGCTCTTTTAACATACTCAGTGAACTCGAAAAGCCATTTTTAAGGGTCTTCTAGATATTATGCTCACTGATAACTAGAAAATAAAATTTCATTATACACACGTGTACCTGCCTGGAAGCTGTCACTGAGACGTTCCTCTCCCGCTGGTGTCTGTACATGTTCTTAGAACTGGGAAGAATCGGAGGCATCACCCTGCTCAACCGATCACTCGATCAGGGTCCTCTCTCTCCTGGCCACGAACCAAGGAGAACCCCGCTTCTTCATAAAGACAAATGTCCCACTTGTAGCTGCTTTAATTATTTGCAAGTCCCTCCTTTTATGAAGCTGAACTTTGTCTTTGTTACTGTCTGCACTGATTCTAATCATCTCCTTCAAAGGAAAGCAGCGTGTGTTTAATCAATATCCCGACCGGGGCCCTTGCTAAGTGTGCGTTCCCTTCATAGCAAATGTATTGACCTATAAACGTTAGACGCGCTGCACACTTTCCTGCTTGTATGTTACACTTCCGTAAAGTGTTTGCAAGAAGCAAAAACAAAAAGAGGAAGAGGGACCACCACATCTGGATGACTACGGTTTTTCAATAGAAGGTAAACTGATTTTGAGAGGGACGCTCTTAAAGAAAACCCACTGAAGAAGGTAATAAATGGGGAGCATTAGCAGTGGCATGCCCGTGACCTTGCTTGTTGGGCTCAGGCTACCACGACAGGAGTTGAAAATGAGCCTGAGATTTTCAAAGCTGCATTTCAGTGGCATCGAGAGTGACTCTCTTTCCTCTCTGTTGGGAAGAGGCAGCATAGAGTTTTGGACCAGAAAATTCCTCCCTTAAAGTTTTAATGAATTTTAAACGAACCATTATAACAGAGAAAGAGGAGGGGGAGAAGGAGAAAGATGGGGATAAATCAGGCACATCCAGATGTATAAAACAGCTCCGTACCTACCTGGAAAACCTCAAATAATAATCAGATCTTGAGCTCAACTGTGAGTCACATTTGAGTAAAACCTGACTTCCTTGTGGAGAGCACAGCATTTTGCTGGCTGGGTTTTAAGCATCTTAAACCACTGGCTAGTCTTTCTGTCACTGTGTGATACTTGGAAAGTACTGAAGTTCCCCATGTGCCAAAAGGGGCCCACCCACGCCCAGCCGGATTTTATTCTTATATATATATATTTTAAATTCACACACTATGGAAGATAAAAAACCAGAGATGTCAAAATGAAAACAAAACCCCAAATATTGGCATGTGTCAACAAAACCTTGTGACTTCATAGTAAATGTATTGACCTATAAATGTTAGACACACTGCACACTTTCCTGCTTGTATGTTACACTTCCGTAAAGTGTTTGCAAGAAGCAAAAGCCCTCCTTGAGAAGCGAACTCAGCAAGGCCAGTGCTACTAAAACAGCTAAGTGGTAAAGGTTACGCCTGTCACCGACCAATGACATGAAAGTACTCACTGGACGCCAAGATAATGGCAGAGGGAAAGACCTTGGGCACTTGTGCCTTGTGCTGTGACATGGTTTATTGCCCCAGTAACTGTATCCCATTCCCAATAATAACTCCCGCGAATATGGCAAGACCCCCCAAAACAAGAGGTCGTGGGGTGATGGGAAGAGATAAAAAGAGTGCTATCAAATTTTAAAGGCTTTAATTCTTTTTTTTCTTAAATATTTTATTTATT
Organism: Trachops cirrhosus; assembly: GCA_028533065.1. Lineage (NCBI taxonomy): Eukaryota > Metazoa > Chordata > Mammalia > Chiroptera > Phyllostomidae > Trachops > Trachops cirrhosus. The sequence continues at coordinate 91,337,004 of CM052546.1, read as the reverse complement.
TATCTTTAGAGAGGAAGGGAAGGAGAGAGGGAGAGAAATATCAATGCATGGTTGCTTCCTACGTATTCTCTGCTGGGAACTGGCCTGCAACCCAGGCATGTACCCTGACTGGGAATCGAACCTCGATCTCGTGGTTCACAGGCCCGCGCTTAATCTACTAAGCTACACCAGCCAGGGCTAAAGGCTTTAATTCTTAACCAAAGGATTTCTCAGGAAAAAAACGCAAGCTCTCACAATGCATTTGAGTTTTTCTTTGTGAATCTTTAAATTCTTGCTAAGAAGAAAGTTGGAACTGAGAAACCAGCCAAACTTGTAGATGGATTGGAGGCGTGGCTGATGAACGGGAGACGTGGACACGCCTGTTCGGTGTCCACCCCGGCAGACCGGGTGGGTGCGTGTCGGCATCGTGGAGACGGGGTGGGGGGGTGGAGGGTGTCTGTCGTCACCTGGGTCTGTGGTTGTCACTTCTGTGTTCGTCCCCTTGTTTGCTGTAGCCTGATTTTGTATTTTGGGATGTGTGGAGGTGAAAAACAAAGATTTGTCACATTTGAAAATCACTTTAGTCATCTAAACGGGAAAGGTAAGGGAACTTCAGGAGAGAGGCTGGAGCTGGAGAGAAATACTTTGACGTCAAACACCTCTGTCCAGTTTCAAGTCAAGAGAGTACACAACATTTCCTAGAAAATCCACGTACGTGGAGAAGAGAAGACATCTAAAGACGGGGTCCAGAACTCAGGGATGAAGAAAGAGAGAAAGAGAGTTTTCTATGCGTCTCTAATACCCATTCCAGTCACCTAGGATCTAGGCTCCCGAACTTGACATTGTAATTGATGGAGAAAATTGCACCTGTCAGAACAATGAGCCTAAAACATAAAGTCAGCAAACGAACCAATTCTATTGAAAACATCCCTGCACCAGGAGCTCTTGACTGTCCAACAACACAGGACACTTTCCGTGTCTCGGGTTTGGCCCTCGATGGCTGTTTTAGTGGATCTAGGTAAGGTGATGGGATTTAAGTTTTAAGGATAAGGGACCACTTTTAGCAACAACGTGTTTGAAGAAGGGCCACCTGAGCACAGAAGCCACCAGGGGGCAGCAACTTCTGCCAGGTGGCTCTCCTTGGGGCGTTTCTGGATAAGAACCTACTGTTGCTGCCTGGAGGTGGAAGGCAGGCTCCCCGACATCCCGGGCCCCCACCCCACCCCCACCCCCACTGCACTCCAGTTCTTTCCGTGCGAGAGCAGATGGGGGAAGCAGAATCAAATCCAGCCTCCGAGGCAACCATGGAACGTTCCAGAGAGCTGCGAGGCGGCTGACTTTCAGCTGGAGTCAGCGTTAATTGGAGCTGGTGAGTGCACGTGAGAATTGAAAATTGGACTTGGCTCACGAGACAGTTGGGAAAGTTGTTAAAGCTATTATCGCTGCCATAGCTTGATAAACAGAAACAAATTGTAAGCAGTAAAAACATCGGCCAACTGTTTGCAATTTAGCTTGGCTGGTTAGAACGGGGTGCTTCAAGGGTAAGCACACAGGTCATGAGATCCTTTTTTCAGTTTTAGAAGAAACACGGTCATTTGGGTTGCAAAATGTTAACTTATCAAGTTGTTTGGATTCTTATAATTTCCACCAAGTTCTACCTGACATCAATAGCATCAACAGGTCCTGTGCACTAATTTGTCTGACTGGACCTTTTTTATGGCTTCACTGTTACACGATCAGTTACAGTACCCCACTTTTAAGCATCGTTTGTCCTCCTGCTCCTTCAGTGTCCTCTGGGGAGAGAGCAGGAATTTTCCTCATTATATTCCGAGCTCAGAGCCCAGTGCCCCGAACTGGTCAGCTGACACACGATGCAAAGGAGCAGCCTCCTTCGGGGAACGGTCAAGGATGGTCGTACAAAATGAAGATAATTTACTGATTTTAGAATGGACTGCACAGTGTTATTCAACTCCAGGCCTCCTCCCGTTACAGATTTGTTGAGCTTACCATTCTGCTTATGTGACTATGTGGGTTTAAGTAAATGCACAGACCTTTAAATCAAATGTTTATGCGCCATTTTTTTTCATAGCTTTGCAGCTATGAGCACAAGGTTGTTGTGAGAGCATGTGAAGCTGTTTGGCCAAAGAAAAAATGTTGATGATTTGGGGGGCATTCGACAGTAGTAACCATTATCGCACTAGACATGAGCTTCCAAGTACCAGTTCTAATCATTCAAATACCTAAGTGGAGCTTCAGATTTTTCTCCGTTATCCCAGGGAAGGAGACCGTGGGTTTCTCTGGGCCATGAGAACTTGCTCAGCCTGCTGGAAACGCAAGCCCTGGGCGGAAGCCACTGTCCTGCAGGGGAACTGGTTCCTCTCCCAGGGTCTTCGCGTGCCCAGTTTTCATCATTTCTCACTTTTCACGGCCTTGGCCCCCTGATTTCCATCCTCGTGACTGTTCCCTCTGACTCTCAGTGAATTTGTGTTCTGCTCTATTTCACGTCTAATTATTAAAACTTAGAAAAATTAAGCTGTATGTGCAACCATTGTCTGCGTGGAAGGTAACTATATGCATAGTGAAGAGTCACAAACACATTCTTAGTTGTAATAAAAAAACCGGAATAGTTTGTAGCCATATTTAAGAACTCTGGTGCTTTCTTTGAATGGAGCTGTGTTATTATATGTATTATGCACAATTATCTCTTGTATCATGATGTAAATTTTATTTTAATCTAACGAGTGATAAAACTACAAATACATATATCTTGTAAAAAGTAAATTGTGTCATTTCTTTTTTAAAAGATTTTATTTATTTATTCTTAGAGAGAGGGGAAGGGAGGGAGAAAGAGAAGGAGAGAAACGTCAATGTGTGATTACCTCTCATGCACCCCCTACTGGGGACCTGGCCCGAAACCCAGGCTTGTGTCCTGACAGGGAATCGAACCAGCGACCCTTTGTTTTGCAGGCTGGTGCTCAGTCCACGGAGCCACACCATCCAGGGCACAATCTGCCCCTTCTCTCTCCAGCAGAGACCAGTGGGAGCCCCCAGAGCACCAGACACACCAAGCGAACCAAAGAGCACTGTAAAGACTCGGGAAATCACTGATCCTGGGACCGTTGTCCCACCGGAGTAGGCCAGGACTTGTTTGCCAAGCCCGGCTAGCTGACGGACTGCTAAGATTTAAAAAGTGTTTAAGCAGGACTCCCATTCTCTTACCATAACATCCAAGAAAGTCCAGGATACAATTTAAAGACACCTGTCACACCGATTTCCAGGAAAACCACAACTCAAATGAGAAAAGAAAATGGACAAATGTCAACACCGAGTTGAATCAGATGCTGGAATCATCTAATAAGGATGTGAAAGTGGCCATCCTAAAAGTGAATGAGCAATTACAGGATCTCTTGATATGAAAGAAAAATAGAAAATATCAGCAAAGAAATAGATGTGACCAAAAAAATCATACAAGTAAAAAATAACAATTACCTTGATGGGTTCAATCACAGAGACGAGGTAAAAGGATAAAATGCGTGAATTTGAGGACAGATGAATGGAATTTACCCAATCTCATCAACAGAGAAAAAATAGACTGAAAAAGAAAATATGAAAGCCTCAGGATCCTGTGGAAAAATAGCCAAAGGCCCGTGATTTGTATTACCAAAGTCCAAGAAGTAGAAAAAAAAATAAAAGGAAAAGGGAGAGCTGAAAGAGTATTAAAGACAAATCGGATGAAGACATCCCGAATTTGGCAAAAGTCCTTAATCCAGTGATTTGAAAAGCTGAATGAAGCTCCAACAGGAAAAAAGGCCAATAAGTGGACATCGTAAATAAACTTCCACAAACTGGAGACGGAGTCGAAGGCGGTGCCTGCGTGGGGTCATCGGACAGGGACAGCAGGTTTGTCCCTGGAGACCGTGGACACAGAGGAAGCCGCGCTACCTTTGTCCGGTGCTGGAAGCCAAGAGCTGCCTCTCGTGAACCCCAAATCCAACAGAACGACCCTCAGGGAGAACAGGCAGCAACGATTCTCTCGGGAAAAGGGTCGGGCTGGCACCCTCACGTCTCGCCTCCAAAACTGTGGGAAACAAACTTGCGTGGTTTATTTTTTTTTAAATAAAAGGAAATGAGAGCAACGTAAACCCAAAGCGAACCAAGAGAAGGATATAGTCACGAACGGGAATCGGGGACAATGACAAGAGAGAACAATGGGGAAATCAGCAAAATAAAACGCTGGTTCTTAACCAAAAATCAATGGGATTGATAAACGTGTTAAAAAAAAAACAGATGAAACTAAAAAGGGAGAAGATACAACTCATCAACATCAGGACTGAAATAGAGAGATCATTGTGGATCCTGTACCAGGGCTGCCAAACTCATCTTCACCGGGACCACGTCAGCCTCGTGGTTGCCTTCGGGGGGCCGAATGTAATTTCACCTCCTTAACAGTTAAGGGGTAGTTACATTTATACAGCCCTAAAATTACTTCAGCCCTTTTAAGGCAACCACGAGGCTGACGTGGCCCCCGGTAAAAATGAGTCTGACACCCCTGTGTGTGCTCAGTAATGGAATGATAAGGCAATGCTGTGAGTAGCATTATGCTAAGAAATCTGACAGGAAAATCAGCGAGAACGTAGGACATTTGAGCACCTTGATCACTCAGTGGGATCTAATTGACTTATTAGGTCACTGCACCCCAAAACAGCAGAATACACAAGTTTTAGGGGAAAAAATGAACCAGTCCCTGGAAATCCATGAACTACTGAAACTCACACAAGGAGAAACAGGTAATCTGAATAGTCCTATAATCATCACTGAAATTTTATTTGTTATTTAAAAGGTCCGGAAAATGAAATCTCAGTACGTGTTTGGTTACACCAGAAAATGCTTCCAAAATATTTAAAGAAGAATTAGCACAAGTTTTATATAACCTCTGAAATAACGCTGTTCCTATTTTTAGGTTATGTAATTGTCCATGTAGAAAACCCCATGGACTCAGCAAAGAGGAAGCTCTTGTGAGTTTCAGGATACAGCATTAACGTATGCGAGATCAGTCACATTTCCATGTATTAACCACGAATGTGCATAAACCGGAAATTGAAAACAGAATACTATTTACAGTTACTCCAAGGAAGATGAAATGCTTAGGTGTAAGCTTAACAAAAATCGTCCAGGGTCTGTATGCTAAATTCACTCACCAGTAAAAACAGAATAATAATGATAATAATTAGAAAATGGACAAAAGACATCTGCTGAAGAGGATATAATGGTGAAAAATAAGCACATGGAAAAAGTCCGGTCTCATTAGCCATTAGGGAAATGCATATTCAAACCACAATGAGAGATCGCTATACATCTATCTATCAGAACGGCTAAAATGAAAAAATAGTGAAAACAACAGGAAGTGCTGGTGACAATGCATAAAAAACTGGATTCCTCACATATCGCTAGTGGGAATGTTTTCTAGCCTCTCTGGAGAACAGTTTGGCAGCTTCTCGGAAAACTAAACAGGCAACTTCCATATGATTCCGCTATTTCGCTCCTTGGCATTTATCCCAGGAAAATGAATCCTTATAGTCACACGAAAGCCTGTGCAAAAATGTTTATAGCAGCTTTATGCAGGACCCTGGAAGCGATCCAGGTGTTGCTCAGCGGGTGAATGGTTAGTAGCCTGTGATGCTACATACCATGGAATATTACTTAGCAACGAAAAGGAGCAAGATATTTATGCATGCAACCTGAAGGAATCTCCAAACAATTATGCTGAGTGGACAAAAAGCCCATCCCCCAATTTTATATGGTGTGGGATTCTACTTATATAACACTCTTTAACCCACAGAATTATAGAAAAAGAAAACAGATTAGATAAGACACATTTATCAACATGTTGCCATAGGGGGAACTAGTATTACTTCTTATAACTGCCCGTAAATCTACTATTATTTTTTGAAGTTTCATTGAAAAAAATAAAGGGAAAGCATATTCAGACATAAAAAATCCATAGGAAGGAGAACACATTTGGAGCATCTGGAGTTTTATCTCCAGTCTGCAACCCCAGCCCTTGCGCCCAGGCTGGGCAGCTGCTCATGGAACGTGTCTTCTCTCTATTTGAGGTGCACAGCAATTTAGGTGTCTGTCTTTGCTGCAATTAACTGTGGTCATAGGACTAAATGTGGCCAATGGGAGTCTGTAGAAGAGACAGTCCCCGTTCTGAGGGGTTGGCCCAGAAAAGCTTGGACGCCACACTCTGTTACCTCATTATCTTTCCTCCTCCTGAGGCTGGCTGCCGAAGGACACCGTGAACTTGAAAGCCACATTTTGGAGATGGAAAGAAGTGAGCCCGTGCGTGACCCAGAATCACCATTTCCAGGACAAGTGACCACGACAGCCCAATTTTAGGATTCACATGAGTGAAAAACAAACTGTTTCACTGCATCATGAAGATTCGGGGCAGCAGAACCCTTCACCTCAGTCACATGTGGCGGCTCGTTGGAAATCAGACCCAGCACACCTTTCTGGAATGTTCCACTGCCTGTCCTGTTAGGAGCTGCAGATTCATTGGTCAACCATATCCTTTTGTCCAATGAGGCAATACTAACAATGGTCTCCGACTTTGATAGAATCTCCTCTTTATGACCTGAAAACTGATATTTAAAAAAGAACTTTATAACCCTCCTGCCTTGTCCCAAGAAGGACTTAAAGTAGCTCACACAAAAAAAAATACATGTGCTGAGGTCACATAATGTAGAAAGAAATAAAAAAGAGACAACCATAAGAAACAGAAACAGGAAATTTGAATAATCCTGGGGGTGGGGGGGTAAATGCATAAATATGTTCCAGAAAAAGCTCTGTGCTCACAGAACCCAAGCTTACCTAGCAGATTTCTACAAGAGTGGGAACTATGTTGTAGTCCATGTTTTCTTTATGCTTTTTATCATTTATCAAGGTTTGTTTGCATGCATTTTATCAAGGGGGAAAAGCAGGCAAGCTAGGGGCTGCTGAGGGAAAGTACTACTTACGCTGATGTTGGCAGTGGGGAGGGTTTCTCCTCTGGGCTCATCGAGGGGACAGTGCCTAGGAACTAAGATCTTCTAACACCAACCTTACTGCACACGGCCCTGAACCCAAGACTGTGAAACTTCAAAACAGAAATATTAAAAGGAAAGCAATCCGACATGTAAGTAGGCCCCCATTTTTTTCTTATTTCTCATCGACTTCCCTCGGAAATCTCCAATAACAACTGACCTATTTCCCTCGGGCTTTAGTCTATTGAGAACGAGATAAGGTCGAAATCTGGGTTGTAATTAGTTTCTCAGTGGCATTTGGGCAATGGTAGGTAAGTGGTTACTCGTGACCAAATATGGGAACCGTCTCCGAACTGCTGAAGGGTTTCAGAACCAGGGCGCAGACACAACACAGCTGATCTTTGGAAAACATGCCTGGGAGTTTGCTCTGGGCTTTCCAGTGCGAGTGCCATAGAAAAAGACTGCCACTTACACTTGACAGGTGGGCCACCTTTAGCTGTAGGGTCATTGAAGAAGATTACACGAAACTAGATTTTTCTCAGCGTCAGTATAAATAACTACGTTGACTTTTCTTAAAGCAAATTTGAATAACAACATCTAACACCACTATAAAATGTAATAGTACAACGCTTCCAACATTTTCCGTTTCTAAGATGAAGAATTTGCGTTGGGCTCCACTTCCCAGTATAATGTAAAAATACCCCCCCCTTTCAGACACCTGGTCCTTTCAGACACCTGTGTTTAACGTTTCCCGTGATTTTAGGAGCTCTGGTAGGTGAACCGTGGTATATAGTTCATGCCCACAAGGGGGACCCTTTGCACCATGGCAACGGAGTTCATGCAGCACGATTTAGGGCTACCACAGCCTTCGCTCCCATGCGTGATCTGCCACCGAGCGCTGCAAAGCGGGGCCTCGCCTGTGAATCCCGGCCCGCAGAGGCGAACGTAGCCGGGAGCATGGGGGACGCTGACGGAGGAAGGCGGCCTGTGCAGGCCGGGCCGCGGCACCTCCTCCCCGCCTGACCCGCAGGGGTCGCTCCTTCACTCCGGGTGTGAGTCTCGCACTGGGCCCGGTGAACTCCGCAGGGGGAAGAGTCGCTGCTGAGTCAGAGCCCCATAGCCGGCGTGGGGACCCCCACTGAGCAGGCACCCGGGGAACATGGCCACGTGCTTCCGCAAGGGGGCCTGCGGGGAGGGGGCTTCCCTGGGAATCGGCAGTGACAGCCTGGGACCCCTGTGTGATGCCACCAGCATCCTCTGCAAAGTGACGACCAGGACCGGGAGGGGAATGGGACTTCACGATAACCCGGGTCTAACCAAACGTTGTCGCTGAAGCCTCCACTTCCGCCGATGAGGTTGCAGTGGTTCGAATCCTCAGCAAGAATAATGTGAACTAGTTTTCAAGAAAATAGCTAAGAAGTCAGCAGTATCCACATGGTCAACCCTAAATTCTTGTCTTAAATCTCGAAGGAAAGGTAATGGATTACATCCTAACACTCAGGGAGACAGAAAAAAAATATTTTGTATTTTAATAGATTTAGCTGGGTCACCTTACTAGGGACTAGAATAGAAATAAAACATAAATGGTTTAGTACTTTATAAAAATTTAAATATTAAATATAAAATAAAGCACCTTACAGAGCTATTTTGGTTTTACATGCATGTGAATCTGAAAACATATATATAGTATATATCTAAAATATGTAATTTATGCATTATAATATAATATATAACATATATTTATATATTATACTATATTTATGTATTATACTATATACAGGGTGGAGCAAAAGTAGGCTTACAGCTGAGAGCACACAAAACACAGAGTTTGTTCTTATTTATTATTGTATCATTTTCTATACGAACAACTGTAAACCTACTTTTGTCCCGCCTTGTATTTATATTTCTATACACATATTTTTTCTTTTTACTTTAAAATCATTTAACGACTTCCTTTTCCACACTGAATGACATTCAAAACCATCGACTCAACATGCCTTTTCTGACCTGGCCCCATTCCCATGTCTACATTCCTGTCCCAGAATCTTGTCCATCCCAGGGCCATGGTGACACTGTCCCCTCTCCTAGAAAACCCGCCTCCAGGGCTGTGACTGGCTGCTCTTAGCTTTCTGTCTTGATCTTCTATTCCTTTCTTAGAATGACTTTCCCTTGAGGACAGTTCTGGATAAGATCCTCTGGCTTCTCCTCACATTACCCCGTTCTTTCCTCTCATTGCTCCTAAAATAATGTTTATTATGTGTTTATTTTTATGGAGAGTTGCCTCTCCCAATAGACTATAAGCTTCCCAAAAGCAGGGACTTTGCTTGCTCATTCACCACCCCAGTCCTGAGCAATGTAAGTAGGACCACCTTTCACCCATGACTGAGTGCGACTCAAGCAGCCCCAATTAACTATCTGGAGTACAATCCTAGCTTCGCAAATAAACTAGAGAGTTGACTTTCAATAAGCAAATAATGAGAATATGATATGAGCGCTCATTTTGTAATTTTAATAAAAACCTGAAGGGGATCGGATGTCGAATTAGAACTGCACCATAAATTCTGTGACTCGCCAGCAATAATACATTTGTGACATGTGACCCCTGGGGTCTTTCTCAACCATCTGAAGAAGAAACTTAGGGCTGGAAGAGGAAACTAAAAGCACATGTGAGATCAAGGTCCCACAATCCTTTGGGGCGACCCTCCCGCCAAGAACCTTCCGCCTCTTAAACTTGAGTGTCTACTTTTTTAATACGTTTATTTCATATTTAAGGATACACACGCAGTCACTAAACCATGGTTTTCACAAGTGTTTATAAACTGGTGTTTGCTCTGCTGCAGTGGACGTACGGAAGAAAGCTCCAAGTATTTTCAAGTTTCTTCTCATTCGAAGTCTCAAGACTCCCACACAGGCCGGGGTAGGAAGTCATTTAGAACCTTCATAAATCCTGTTTTGCTTTCTGCTTCGTGCATTATCTGATTCCTACTGTGAGCATTAGGAAGGCTCTGATTTATGGCGCTGCCATGCCTGTCCCCACCACCGGGGCCGGTGGGGATTTTGCTTGCACTTCCCTTTAACCACGTATATAAATAGACTCCTTCAGCCAAGGCTACAGTCGATAGTTTTAACGAGTTTTTCTGTAAAACTCTGTACAGAGAAACAACACGAAGCTGTATCAGGTCCCCAGGGTTCTTACGGTTCTTTTTAAAACCAATCCAATCTTCTCTGGGGAAAGAGGAGAACTTCTAGGATAAGCACTTAAGGTGAGTGGCACTTCTTGTAATTAATGACTTTGGAAATGAGGACCCTACGTAGTTATCTCAACGGGTTTGGGCCGTCGAGTTCAGCAGCAGTTGTCCCGTGATGCAATCAATGGTGTGATCTCCTTTGCTTAGAAGTAGAGTAGCTTGTGGCGTTAAATCTTCTCTTTGTAAGTAACAGCGAGAACTTGGTACAAAGGCATTCTGCATTTTCCGTGGGGGCAGAGTGTCCATCCATTCAGTGACCCAAGAGGGAAAGTCAGAAGCAGAACGGTCTCAAATCTGTGCCCCCGGCTTAGACCCCACAGCACGCCGACATCCTCCACGACTCTCCCGCTGCCCGCTCCCTCGGCCCCTCGCTCGGCCTGGACCACAGCAAACGCTGCATAATGTTGACTAGATACTGGATAATCTGGACACTGGCCTCTGTAGATCCCGTGGCTGACACAGTAGCCCCTCACTTATTCGGGGAAAGACAGGAAGAATTTTTACTTTCTGTTTATTATAAGCAATTGGTTTCTAGTTTAAGCAAAAAAAAAAAAAAAGGTGGAGGCTATTTTGTCACTTACCAGGCCAGCAGTGACAGTGTCATTGTGGGCACTGTCGTCACATGCAGCGTTATTGTGACAGGGTTTTGACCAGAACAGGGCCATCAAGGTCTCACAGCGTGTCCCTGTGAAGCCACCGCCGGGGCAGACACAGCCGTGTCCAGAGAGAGAATGAAATGATCCCATCAGCTCTCGGCCACTTTGAGATCAAATATCTTCATCTGTCTCTTCCCAGGTCCATGGACCCGACCCTATGGCAGTTTTTTAATATTTTCTCCAAAAACCCTGGGTGATTTTCTCAATGCGCCTGAAAGCGTTACGTGTTTCTGTACCAGGATCCCATGGTCTCTTCAGCTACGGCTCTAACATTTTACCTTTTCCTGCAACGTGACTTGGAAATCCTGATCGCCCACCTCAGTGTCCTCATCCATAAACTGAAGACGACAGGTCCCATGTCACAGTGCCATTGTGACAATGAAACGGGCATGTAAAGGATCGACACAGTCGAGCACGAGGAACAGTGAGCTCGTCACGACTGCGTAGGACTCAGTCAAGTTGCTAGCATTTGGGATGGTGGTAGAGAATGTTGCTTATCGTTGTACCCCTGTTTTACATGGGGAGCCCATTCATAAGGTCCCTCATGGGAAGTGAAGCAATAAATTATGAGAAAAGCAGGAAAAGCCTCATTATATGAGTGGTGACTTGTGTTCTCTTATTTTTAGATTACAGGAATATTTCAGTCTTGCTATTTCTAATCCCTCATTGATTGAGTAGGATTACCTGACAGACCCAAACACAAATCCCAAGGGGACCGTGGTTGACTTCCTCGAGAGGAGGCTTTTAATGTCAATGGATTTGCTCAAGGACTTAGTTGTGTGGGAACGCGGGCTTGCACCTGACTTAAGTAGACTGAGGATCTGAGGGACAGGACACTTGTGAGCTCGTAAGCAGTTAGACTCCCGCTCACCATGGCCGTGTGCTTGCTCGTCACCAAACACAGGTATTAATGTTTCACTGAGGAAACGGGAATATTAGCAAATGCAATAGGTGACTGTAACTGCTATGCGTATTGCTTGTTGGAAACCCTCTAAGCACTCCTCCATTAATTTAATTTAAAAAGCTTCCTGCAACTCCACTCATGTAAACCATTGGAGACGGAGCCCTTAGCCTGCGCCAGCCGGAACCTCAATGTATGGAATTTGAGACTCCACTTGCAAAGTCCTTTATCCTGCAAGACTCTTTCGTGTGTGTGTGTGTGTGTGTGTGTGTGTGTGTGTGTGGTTTGTGACTTTTCCATACCTCTGAGCAAATATGTTAATTTTCTTGTTGTGGGAAAAGGAAGTCAGCTTGTGTGTGTCACCCTGGCGATTATGTTCTCAAAGCATAGGCAGTACTAAAGTTAAGGGTAAAATAGAAAAGTTAATCACGGCACACTCAGATAAGGAGATGAAAAGCAGTGAGATGTGGTCCTTGTTCTGTTGCATTTCCTCGGGAACCAAAGCTTTGTGTAATTTCTCCCCTAATTGCTGCCCGGAGCCTTCTGGACACGGCAAAGCTCGGTTTGGACAGCCCCTGTGTCCTCAGAAGCTTGTGTGGAAACTTCCAGGCTCTGCCGACCTGGTGGCCGGTCACCTGTCCCCAGGTAGATTCGTGCCACTGGGGTGATTTGGGAACAACAGATAGTAGGAGGCAAGACAGATGGGGGTGTGGCAAACCTTAACAGGTTGCCAAAGGGATGGGCAGCCACATCGCTCCACTTCGAAATCATTTCACTAAACAGATTTGCTGCATCTGTGCCCTGTGCTTACTGCTTCCTTGTGGGTCTCAGTCACTTTGAAATTCAGATCTGGGATCAACTCCGTCTTATCTATTAAACAAAGGAAAGTTGGAGTCTGGTCTCCCTTTCCCAAAGAATCAACTGTGCGAATTTGTGGGAGTTCCCTTACTTCTCTGAACTTGAGGCTCCTTCCTGTAACGTGGGAACGGTAATGACCGTCTTGCCTGCCACGGAGACCATGAAGGATCTGAGAAGACCCAGCGATGTGCTAATGCCATTGAAAATGGTTATGCATTTGATAAATCAATACCTGTGGTTTCAGCATGAACAAGATTATTTAAAAAATATTTTATATGAACTCAACTACCATTACCCAAAGTTATTATATGCATTGTATTAAGATGTAATTTATTGGGGGTTTTTGTTTGTTTGTTTGATTGATTAATTTTTACTGAAAAGCCAATAATAGAATCTACTTGGAGCAGAATCCCATGGCTACTTCTCACCATTCTGCAGTCTCAGAAGTAGTCACCCCGTTCCCCAAACACCTGAATATTCAAGATATAATTAATTCAATATCACCGCCCTCTCAACACTGTTCATGTAAAATTCCTAAAGGATTTATTTTTCATCCCTCAACTCCGATGCTTGTTATTACATAAATGCAACCTTATATTAATGTGTGGAGTAACCCCCAGCTTCATTTTCACACCTTTCCTACCCACAACGGGTTTGTTTCACGGGATTGAAAAGCTGGCATTTTCCCGTAATATTACCAGTTCCAAACTGAGCGACTTGGTAAATCCTCGCTCTGAGACAGCCAACCAAGGAAGGATGCATGTTTTTTATTCTTTTTTTTTTTTTTAGTAAAACCCGAATGTTATAACTATTCAGCAAAGTGCAAAACAACCTAAACATTTTAAGTTGAGACCCTGAGCTCTCCAAATACTTCCTGGTCAGTGAGTTCTAAGCCCACCACCCCGGTGTCATGGAAATGCGTCTGTTGCCTCCGTGGAGACAGGACCGGCGGGCACACTCACCAATGTCAAGTTCACAGCGATCGCCTAGAAATCTGGGGGCGCAGTCACAGAAGTAAGCCCCCAGGGCATCCCGACAAGCTGCTCATTGGAGGCAGGGCTGCGACCCACATTCATCCGCTTCTAACTCAATGTCGGCACCTTTTTAAAAAGTCAACACACATTGATGAGAACAGTTTCAGCCAAGGGTCTCTGTTTGACCTCTTGGGCAACGCTTCCTTTACCAAAGCTCTGTCAGATGCTATGTTACCCCCAAACAACGTCCCTCCTTAACTGGAGTTGGCGTGACCTTTGTGGTGGGCTGGTGGGAGGTGACACGGAGCAGAGCAGCTGTGGCGCAGACCTGTTGCGTACGCCAGCTGGTGGCTGTTCAGTCGGCGGAAACGAGTCATTTTTCAAGCAGGTTGTTGTTAGCTGTGCTTTTGTTGGGAGCCTGAAAGGGACCGGACAGTGTTAGCAAATTGCTTTTTCAAACACTAACTTCAGTGTTGGTAGTGGGTCGAAGCTCAGACTCCAGACCAAATGACCTGGGCGGGGATCTTGGCACAGACACTTAGTTCCTGTGTGACTTTGGGCAAGTTCTCCTTAACCTTGGCGTACCTCGGTGTTCTTACCCCCCGAATGGAACCGATAGTGTAATCGCCTCATAGAATTGTTATTTTAAACGCCTACCATATGCAGGGGCAGGGCAAGGTCACTTCCCCTGTGTTCTTTTACTTCACCGCAGCACGTTGAAGGTGCAGGGACGTGCGGGCGCCCGTGGCCAGTGAGTGACGGTGTTTCGGCAGTTCGCCCAGTCCGGTTCTTTCCTCGGTCCTCTTTTCCAGGGCGCCTTTGCTTATCTTAGATAATGTCCTTTGGGGTTTGAGTCTACATTTGCTGGGAAGTATTAACACAGAAAGCCAAAGTGGTTGAAAACTTAACACTTTTCTAAATTTTATTTCGTAATTTAAGTAAAATTTGCATACTCGTCTAGTACACGCCCAGATTACTTCCTAATGCCTAAGAAATGCATTATAAAGCAGCAAGTTAGAAAGCAAACTCCATTTACATGTTGTAACTCAACCACTGTGGCTTTGAAGCGATTCTCAGGCATGACGCGAGAATGTGTTTCAATAGCTTAGATAGGATTTCAGTGCAAATGACGATTTCCGTGGGGGCGATTTACACATTTGTATTACTCTCCAAATTAACAACATCATTCTTAGGCAGCTTACCACCACTACTGACATAGACCGAAGTGATTTGGTCTCTGTGGCATGATGCCAAAATAGCTGGATGAAGAGTGATAAGCACAGTTAGTCACCCAGATGGTTCTGTATTTCCAGATGCTCCACTTCCTAGGTAAACCATCTGGGTCACTAACTACAATTTTCACGTTTCATTTGGATATTTACTGCCACATGCTTATAGCCGTTAAATATATCCCATTAACCGACCTTCCAAAAAAAAAATAGAACCTGAACTGCATAGTCCACTCTCCCTGGACACTTTCATTTTATGACTGGTGTTATTAATCCTGGAACCACGTCATCACAACTTCCTGTGGCGACATAAACGGAACGTGGCTGGTTACAGTGAGGAGCACTTCTGGGGCCGTTTCTCTAAGAAATAGAAACTTCCTAATTGTCCCATTCTTTTACAACAATTCATCCAGGAGCTACGCTAGTAGCGAAATATCTACGAGGCCTAATTTGTAGTAACTCATCTTTCAGAGCCTCCAAACGCTGCGTTTGACAAGCACACTACTCTTATTTGCTCTCTCCAAGAGATCAGGCAAGATGTGACTTCTTTCTTAATACGATCGTGATTTATCTTGCTCAGCCTGCTGGAAGCCCCCCGCTGAGGACGCTTGAGCAATAGAACCTCACCACGCCCTAGCCCCAGCAGGTTGCCATACCAGGATCTGGGCGTCAGAGGGCACCCTTGAGCCGGGGCTCCAGGCCTCTGCCCTGACGAAACCTCGGCTGCCCTGACCTGGATAGTGTGGTCCCCCAAACCCTGCTAATTCCAGAACGAATCTAGGTGCTGAATATGGGAGGGCTCCACTTAGATCAACATTTTCAGTAGTTTAGGGAGCTTTCTAGCTAGTGATTAATTCGCGTCCAGACCATTTTCCCGAAGCCATTGGATGGAACATTGAACGTCACCTCCGCTTCTGCCACATTAAGGGAAGAGAGAGCGATTCACAGGCTGTGGGAGTCAAATGTCATCACACTTACCCGAATAATCTCGGGGACAAATACAAGTGCACCTTCCGACCCCATCGAGGCACGTAGCCTCTCGTTCCTGCAAGGATCCGGGACGCATTCCTCCACCTCCGAGTCACAGTACAAGCCTTGGTACCCCGGCACAAAGAAGCAGAAGTAGCCCTCCACCCGGCTCGGGCACACGGCCCCCTGGCGGCAGGGGCTGGAAGCGCACTCGTCTCGGTCCAGCTCACAGAACGCCCCTGCGTAGGCCGAAGGTCAGAAACAGACCAGCTGCACCGGGTCCTCCCGGCAGATGCCCGGGTGCTGGCAGGTGCTCAGGCCGCAAGATCCGAGGGCGGCGTCGCAGGTCACCCCGCGATTCCCCGGGGGGACATTCGCGCACAAAGCTGCGTTCCCACAAGTGGCATTTCCTGGACAGGGCTTGGAGAAGGAAGGGTTCAGTCACATTATTACAGCTTTGGTCCAGGTTAACGTCGGTGTCTGAACAGTGGCAGCTGCCTTCTGCAAAATCATGGCACGTAGAATCGTTTTGGCAAGATTTCGAGGGGCACCTGGTGTCATTTTTGTTGCAAAAAGAATCTACAAAAAATAAAAAATATCGATGAAGCTTACCAATCAAGGGTTGAGGATAAAGTTAAAGGTCTCTCTGCTCCTCACACCATCCCAAGCAAACTAATGGAACCCGCAGTTGTCTGCATGCTAACGATGAGTTTTATCATTGATGAGGGTTTCTACAAATATCTCCTGTGGAGTCTTCCTGGCCTCTGCGGTGTCTCTCCCGTGGAAGGGAGAGAAGTTCACCTGTGCTCAGGCGTTATCGGGAGGGTGGGGCCCACCGCAAACCTGGGGGAAGTCTCAACCAATCGCCTTTGGCTTTCGAGGTTTGTTTTTTCAGATGCTGGGTTTCTCATCACATCTCCACATGTATGACTGGCTTCTCCATGTTCCTGCCTTAGCTCCCATGCCACTTCCTAAAAAAACTGTCTGAATTCTCTAAATTCTTACTATTTTGTTTCCTATGGTATGTATATCATAGATTATTTTGCTGTCTGTGATATATGTAGCATTTCTTTTGATGTATATGCATGCATACACACCCATACATAGACGTGAAGGAGAATTGGTATTTTCAGACCAATTCGTGTAGCTTGCCAACTTGTTTTCTCGCAGTAAAGTGTGCCA
Source organism: Trachops cirrhosus (assembly GCA_028533065.1). Classification (NCBI taxonomy): domain Eukaryota; kingdom Metazoa; phylum Chordata; class Mammalia; order Chiroptera; family Phyllostomidae; genus Trachops; species Trachops cirrhosus. The sequence goes on along the minus strand of CM052546.1, from coordinate 91,319,983 downwards.
TCTGCTGGCTGTTATAACAAGTGCTAGAATAGTGGGTCTCAGACTTTTTTTTCTTTCCTTCTTTGTTAAGTGCAGCAGGGCCCTTCAGAGGCAGACCACGTGAGTCACTCCCACCGACAACAAGGGTGTGACCAGCTCAGGCCCAGGCAGGGAAGGAGCCCCGTGGCCCAGTCACCCTCCCACCCACCCTTGCCAGTGACATCTCCCACTGGGCATTGACAACACCAATTCAAAAATCTCTGTTCAAGAGGAAATAAAATATTATATATAGTTATTGTAAGCAATTCTTTTTGTGTTTGCTATTTTGGTATTGCCACTGCTAAAAATATATGTATAGTATTTTATGTAAATATGCATATATATTTACTGAGAAGCAAAAGCTAGTTTGACCATTTTTAAAGAAAATGCGTGTCCAAACAGTAAATGAATTGATTTTTTGAGCGTATGCATGCGTATATTTTCTAATAATTCGACTTGCTTGGCAAACAGCGATATTAGCCATTTGGCTCAGTTATTGGGTGGAGTTTATTTACTCCAAGCAATGAAGCATTACACGGTGATCTCAGGGAAGAGCATGTTAGTTTCCGCGAGACTGTTATAAACGGCATTTCTTCCCCTGTGCTTGGTGATTTTTATACACTTCTCTATGGGACCAGTAGGTATTTCTTTGATTTAAAAATCATCTCTCATGAATCTGAAAATTTTGTCAAGTGTTTTTCTCTTAATGATATTTTAGGCAAGTTGTATTAGTCAATCATAAGAGACCTGCCAGGAAGAGAAGGGATGTGCAGTGGTGAGGAGCAAAGTCCCGGAGATAAAACACACCCACACGGCGCCTGGCCATGCCCCTCACAGCCTCAGTTTCCCCAGCTTAAAAAAAGGAGACAACAGCCCTGGCTGGTGTAGCTCAGTGGATTGAGCACAGGCCTGTGAATCAAAAGGTTGCCAGTTCAATTCCCAGTCAGGGCACATGCCTGGGTTGTGGGCCAGGTCCCCAGTAGGGGGTGTGCAAGAGGCAACTACACAGAGATGTTTCTCACCCTCTCTTTCTCCTTCCCTTCTGCTCTCTCTAAAAGTAAATAAATAAAGTCTTTTTTTTAAAGGAGATAACAGTAGAACCCACATCATACGGTTTCTGTACAGATTTAGTCACTAGATTTAAATGCTTGGCAGACCATGGTAAGTGCAAAATAAATGTTAGTTCTTGCTGTTATAACAATAGAAGATGCTTAGAGATAGCTTTGAGCCCTTAATAGAAATTTTACGGGATCACTACAAAATGCAGCAATAACAATAATAACAAAAAAAAGTACAAGTTACTAACACACTTTCACTGCAGGAATTTTATTTCAGGAAATGAAGTGCAAACCCCAGTGTGCTCTTACGGAGCGATTCTGTCGATGCACTGATTCGACACGCCGGAGGCTTTCCTCCCGGAGAGCACCCGACTCGCTCGGGATCAAGCGAAGATGAATGTGGGTTAGATTTAGGAGGGATCTGTTCTCTGGGGTTCATTTTCCACAAGAAAATCTTTAATATCTCAGTACACAGTCTGAGTGCCATTTAAACTTTTGGCTCAGAGATGAGTCTTACGAAGTGAGAGTCTGGGCAGGAGGACTTAATTGAGCTGTGCAAGAAAAAGATACTTTTTATGCACAATTTACTGCCCTCAGTTCAACCATGAGGCAGATCGGCGGACTCTTGACACATTGGTGAAGCACCCAAGAATTTCAATCAGAGTTTGGGTTTCAAACAGCAAATATTTGGGACCTTCCTTTTTTCAAATCAGATCCATACGGCACTGCATTTAGAATGAAATAGAAGCTATAAACGATGCTACTGGAAATAGAGGAGAAATTTCCAGATCTAGGACTTTCCATTTATAAGAGGTAAGTGGCTGGTTGACTTTTCTGTATCCTGGCTTTCTGCAGAGAATAAAATTTAATTCCAGGGCTGGGACCGGCGCGGGGAGGAGGAATGGGGTCCGGATGCATCTGTCTTTATTCAGGACGTATCCAAAAACGGTTTGCACGTGGTAGGTAGTCAATAGAGGTTTGCTGAATAACGAATGAGTGAGCACGGAAACCTGAAATCTCATTTAAGCCTTGCTGTGAAGTTCTGACTTTCGCCTCTTTTGATAAAAGCAAGCAAATCAGAGCAAATCGTGGGGTAAATCACTTGCTTTGATGGGAGCCACATGGAGCCGTTAAGGCAGGAAGTCGACGGGCCCTCCGCGGCCACCCCTCTCCTTTGCATTCCCGGGGCCTCTGAGAAACGAGGCCCTCACCGTGTTTTACGTAGTTGTTTCTGTACACGTGGCCTTAAATACTCAGTTGAGGCCAATTTCATGGAATGGCAGGAGACCGATTTTAGGGAAAGACAGAGGTTTCCGTTTTAGTCCTGCTATTTCCACCTGTGAGATTTTAGAAAGATCGGTTTCCTCGTTTCTGCAGGAGAGAGTACAGAGCCGTATGCATAGCACTCCAGACCGTGGACTTAGGAGCCTGGGTTCAAATCTCGACTCGGCTGCTTACTCACCCTCTGAGTTTCATTGAGATACTTAACTCTGCGCCCCGTTTCCATTCCTGCCAGCATGACACCTACCCCGTGGGCTTGTCGTGGAGATTCGGTGAATGTTCACAAATGCCTGACAGCACCCAGCACAGAGCGTGTGCTATCGGCCATTATTGTTGCTATTACTGTTATCCTCGCCAGGGTAAGCGATAACACACACAGTTCCTTGTAAAAATCTGGAAGAAAGTAATTAGTCAATAATATTTGCCTTTCAGTGCAGGGTCCAAAGTGCGTATCTGAGTACCTTCCGTTGACCCTGCCCTAGCTGGTGCACATTTATTAAATGAACAAATCTGAGAAACATGAGGCTCTATGATATTGGAGAGGGAGTCCTGAGCTTTGGGAGTCCTGGGAAGTACAAGTTCATGGTCAGCCCATGTTCTCTGAGAATGACAACGCAGGCCAATGTCACCAGCCGCTGGCTTACCACGGTTCCCTTACTCCCCACTCTGAAATGCACCTGCCCCACTCCTGTTGAGAAGATTGAGCCCACAGTTCACCCGCATCTCCACTGTTCTAGCCTCCTCGGTACAGCGTGCCTGGCCTCACTGAGAAGCTTTCTCTGTAAATAGATCTCAGCCCTCCCAGGCTAGGACTGGCATTTTGCTGGGGGACCGGCATTAGGCCCCCATCATCACAGACGGCCTGCTCCTCCAGATATGTCTCCTGCTCTCAAAGCATGACTGTGAACTCTGGGACCTCGTCTGCATGGCCCCCAGACCTCAGCACTGGTCTGATTGGTCAGGCCTTTGTCCGTCACTGCAGTTAGGGGGCTGGACCAAGTGCATGCTGCCCGCTGACCTCAGGGAGATGTCATCCTTAGCACAGGACTAAGTCATGCAGATGGAGGAGGCCGTTTTCACTAAGTTTCCATCCTTGACAATGTTAATGAAGGTCTAACTGTGTTCCTTTGACATCAAGTTCATCGAAAGCCCGTCGGGCCTGCATGTCTGACCTTATTACAGTCTGTTTGTGCGTCAGTGATGACGGACGCTTAGACGACCCCTTTTGCTTATGGGACAGACTTACATCTACAGCCTCTGGCAAATGGAAATCCCCACAGGAAAGCTAACAATGTTTTCAATGGAAAAAAAAATAAAAGTGTCCTAACCCATTCTGTGAAGCCGCCATGTTTTTAAGTAATTGATGATGAACGCATATAATTTCAACCTCCATTATGAGGCCATTGTACAGAGGGATGTAGCTAGTCAGCCCTCTTGTTTTCAAAGGGGGCTGTAAGTTTTTGTATTTTCTAGAGTTGTCAAAATGTTAAGTAAGCCTATTATCTGTAATTAAGGCTAACAAAGAGATTCAACAAAATTGCTAAAATCAGTAAAAACAGCTCTGCAGATGTTAGCCTGTTGCACACCAAGATAATCTGGACAATCTAAGAATGAAAAAAGAATTAGAATCATGTAATTTTTCAATGTTATTCTTGAGATTATAAAAATGCCTTCAATGTGTTGGTTCCTTAGTGTCTGTGTCCTTTAATCGCTAGAGAAAGATTATGGGGTTGGAGGTATTCTACCCATTTTCTAAGTAAGGAGTTGAGGCACAGGGACACTAAATAACTCCCCTAATTTTATGCAGCTAATATGTAATAGATTAGGATGCCACGAAGACTTCCAAACATTTATTTCAGAAAGCCCAAACGAAAAGGAGGTAGAATCATAAAAAAAAAAGCACCCAAAAAGTATATAGACCAGCAGTTCCCAAACTGGACTGTTCGTGCAGACTCTGAACCTCTCAGCGCCGTTGTGGGCTGAGACCCAGGGCTGAACATCTGTGGGAGGCTCCCAGGTGATGCGGGCGCTGCTGCCGCTGGCCCGAGGGAGCCGGCACCTGTACCGGCCGTGGCTCACAGAGCTGTTTGTGTGATGTTACCTGTGCGCCCCATGCGTAAGGGGAACTCTCCTCCTAAAAAGGAAAAGGAAAAAAAATCAAGAAACATTGACTTGAATGACGTATTTTTTTTACCAAATATAACTGAAACACGATCATTTAATGTGTAATGAGCATTGAAAATGAATGAAATAAGTGCCTTTTTTTTTTCAAATGAACTCTCTAAAATCCAGCGTGTACTTCACGCCCACAGCTCCTCTCAGTTCCAGCTGAGCCACGTTTCAGGCGCTCGAAAGCCACGTGTGACTAGTGGCTGCTCTGTCGACAGAGCAGAACGTGACCGTCTTCTCTCTCTCTCTCTTTGTGCTCCCTTTTTCTTTTCTTTTTTTTTTTGTGCAAAGAACGAAGGCCCAGAAAAATAATGTGTGGCTGTAACTATGAGTAAGATATCAGTCCTCCAAATTTAAATTACCTTGTTTTTTTGACATGCGTATAGTAATCGCTGTGAACAAAGGCGTTTCAAAGTACCTTCTAAGAACTTCCTTACGACGTATGTTCCAATAATGCACATCCTTAGAAGCCGAGTGCAAGGCATACTCTTCCTGTGAATCTCCCCGGATCTTTGTATTCTTGTGGCTCTGGCCTGAGCAGCCACAGAACTGAGCATTGTTAGGACCCAGCTTCTGGCGGAGCTATGCATTACGTAAACGATCCTGTGTTTCACCTAAGGAGACTTGTATTCGCAATTAGCCAATGAACTCCAGGTTCAGAAGCTGTAATAGACACTCCTTCGGTACGTCTCCCTAGGTGCTCTCTGTCTTCCGCGCCTGTCACATTTTAATACTGCCGACTGCTTTGCTGATTACTCGGCCTGTCCCCTCGGGGACTGGTTGGCCCTGCGCCCGTTCTGGCTCACTGCACTTGAACGGAGCGAGAGGGGTGTGCTTCTGTGCGGTGGCCCTCAGCTCTGGACCAGACTTGGGGAGCTCCCAGGTTACCGTGGTTACTGGATAACTTGGAGGCCCTCGTGAATATATTTCCTGTTCTCTTTATTCAGCCCACACCCCCTGGCAGCGCGGGCAGCGAGCACAGTGCCATCGTGGCTGTGGTCTGGGTACGATTTGGGAGAGACGACACACGGCTCCCTGCGCGGTGCGCTCTGGCACACACGGTCTGAACACGGCCGGACTGGGCGGGGACGCACTTCAGCTCCTCTGCACAGCCCGGTGACGCCCCCTGCGCGAGGGGCGGATCTCCCAGGACCCCCTTCGGCAAACCCTACCCCCAGGAGGCACACGGCAAGTGCCTCTGAAATAAACTCTTGAGGTTTGGCTATGGAGCACAAAATGCCAGGGGGCTAAAACCGGAGTGTCTTTTGGAAATGGGAGGGAGAATGCTCCGCTGCCGCCATGCTTCTGAGAGCTGAGAACGAGTCTCTTACAGTCCGATGGGCGGCGTCCCTGAGCAAGGATCGTGCTGCTGTAGGAAGTGCTTGGAAGTGAACTTCTCGCGGACACACAAGACCTCATACCTTAGATGAAATCACGCTTGCCCAGATAGGCCCATTATCGCCTCTTTTAAGAAGGCATGCCTATGCTTTTGCACTTAAAATATTTGGGGAGGGGGGAAAGATAAGTGGGGAAAGAATAATGAATTCAAGTAAATAATTCATCACTTTCAAAGCAATAAGTTTAATAAGTGAATCAATATTTTGTTCCATAACACAAGGTGATTTTACTTGATATGATAATTCAGTTTTCAAAAATAAATCCCATATATTATTCATCATCGTATGTACCTCCACTAGCCAGCACAGAGCAGATAATCAATAATTCACCACTGAACAAACCAAGCACCCTGACTTCCCGTCTCCCTCCATTTCATTGATTGTGGGACTGCATTTAAGGTTCCCATATTTTTCTCCTGCAAAGTCATGCCCAGCCTGGCACCCCCTACTCCGGCATCATTCAGCCGTCACACATTTGTGCGAGTTGACCTGCCACCTCTCAGGGGATCCTCGGTGGCACTTAGGGACGAAACCACAGCCTTTTCCAGTGAACTTCCTTGTATAACACCTATTCCATTGTAAGTCGGACAGGAACACGACTAACTTGAATGAGGCACAACAAATGACAAATATTCAGGCTCCGTTGGTTAGGGCAGGAAGGTCACCACCCACCAGGAGTGACAACAGTGTGTCCGAAGTCTCACCGGAGCAAGCTCGGGTGACCGGCGAGAGAGAGCCGACAGAGGGGATGGGGAGGGAATATTGATTTCTTTCCACATCGGGGTAACACGGTGAAAGAAGGCGCTTTAAAGCCCTTTGGATTTCAGGATGCAGAAGCCGAGTGGGGAGTGCTATCAATTATTTTCCAAGCTGAAGAAGCCTAAAATCCGATCAGCTAAAGCCAGGTCTTTGTAGAACAATCAAATGTTTAATCTTTGAAACATAAAAGCGCTATTTTTAAGGCTTCCTTCTAATAAGCCAGGGACGATCTGTCCTCTAAAAGGATGCCAATCCTGCACTCTAAAAGGAGTTCGGAGAGCCCTGAAGAATCTGTTTACCTCGTGTCCATTTCCGAAGCCCCCTATCACGTTGTTATAGAAACCACTTGCGGCGGGAACTCTCCCATCATGATTATTGCTATAGTAACCACCCAAAGACAAGAAGCTACTTTTTCATCTATTTGCCATCATCCCCCACTTCCCTCCCCACCTATCCCTGAGGTAGTTCTGCTTCTAAATGCTTCTATGTTGCTGGAAACAAAGGAGAAAAAAAAGAAGAGTAAATAAATTTAATGGTGGGGGGAGAGAGAACACACTACAAGCAATAAAAAGATCCAAGGTATTTCACGTATGCTTTACAGAGAAAAGAAATTATAATTAGACAGCCAAACCAGCATTTATACCGGTGCCCAAATCTCTTTATTTCCATCTGTTCTGATGCAAAGTGAGTAATAAAAATTAGATGGAAAACACGGCCATCCCTCATACTTTTTTAAGGCCACCATTCCACATTTCAGAGAATTTCCCAGTAGGGTGTATGCCTTTGCCTCATGATGTCTGTCCTAGCTTAGAGGAAATGAAATATATAAGCTATTTTTCGTGTAATAATTTCTTATGTTATTAGGCTCTAATACGGTATCATGCTGTAATTCAGGTTTTGACAACCATTGATTCAATCCATCTTTTCCCCCACAAGCATGTAATCAATTTAAAGATGATCTAAAATTAAATTTTGGCACTGCTTTGTGAAAAGATGGTCTACATAAATTAAACCAGAAAGAATTCTTTCTGTACTTTCTTGCTTCAGACTTCCTCTTGTATTGGATTGCCTTGTCTCTTAATAAGTAACAGATTTGTTAGTTGGGTTTTATGGTTTTTAAGAACCTTGAAATAATTTGAAATCAGAGTTTTTTGAAACAGGACTGAGCTGAGAAGGTGACATGATGATGATGATGATGGCAATAATGCTTCGAACCTCTGTCAGCCCAGCAAAGATCTTAGAAATATCTATGGTTCCTTTTTAGACCCAAGCCTGAAGCAATGATGTATCGGGTAGAAAAAGATATTTGTTGCCCGATCTTTTGAGTAATATTCAAGTACCTGGAGTCAGGATTTGCTCTTAACCTTAGTTCACCTCTGTGACTGTCCTTTTAGGATGTCTAGTACAAGAAACCACTGTTTTCATTTGTAAATGTTTTATTTGAAAAAAAAATAATGTAGAGCAGAACACTCACTCAAAGGAGTGTTGGCCATTTTAGGCTACCAGCGTACACCCCAAACCAACATGAAAATGCACCTCGTCACTCCGCTAAGAGCAAGGTACTTTGTACAAATTGAACAACTCAACTCATTGCACCTCAAGTCTATATTTAATTAAATACATTTTTTTAGAAAAGCCAGAGCAAATATATGGGGGGGGGAGCAAATATATGGAAGATGATTCAAATGATTTTTTTTTTGCTTCAGCAGGCAGTCTTGGGGTATTTATATCCATGAAGTGTAATTGTGTTCCTGGAGGGTCTGTATGAATGGAATTATTCAATGTTGTTAATGAGATTATTCCCCACACGTGTGGGTTTTTGTGACCCTCAGCACCTTTTGCTTCCCACCTGTTTATTTTAGCTTTGCTCAGGCAGAGCTTTGGAGCTGAAAGAAGGCAATTCGGAGACTGTGCCTTTGGCTGAACTGTGTCAATATGGCATTTGTAGTCAACTCCAGGCTTTTTCCTAGGTGGTCACAATACAATATTCAACTGTGCCTGTGCGTCACACAGCAGAGGGTTCAAATGCCACTCTGTGTGGGTTCAAAGACTGCTTTGGCTATTTTGAATGAGTCATTAGGTGCCACAGGCTTTTCTCTGGTCACTCAAACCTACCGAGAAGACCGTACTCGCTGTGATCACGGACAGTTGCGTGTATCTCTCCGGTCTAGTTTCAGTCTCATTCTTCTCACACCTGAACATGTGGTCAAGCCCATTTGTTTTGTCCATGTATGAAGCTCCTACTGAGTGTCTAATAATCTTAGGAACAGCTGCCTCTCACCAATGTCCACTTCTTCTCAAGACAGCTGGCAGAGGCCTTGCCTGCCTGGGGTAAACAGTGACCAAACTGAGTGAGATGTGTCTACGGGGTAACTAGTTTCAGGCATCGAACAAAGTTGGGGCAGAACCAGGGTCTGCGTGAGAAATGGAAGAAAACACTATGACCTCCCGGGCTTCAGGTTTGGAAGGACTTTCATGCTGGGAGAGGAGAGAGACCAGAGAAGGAGCAGTGTTTCTGAAATGGGGTCAGAGTCGCCTCCTGCAGAAACAGTTAGAGTTTGCAGGCCAGGACATCCGAGAACAAAGACACAGTCAGAGCCGGGGCCCCAAAGAGCCTTCATTCATCATAGGTTTTGGGGAGGCTTACCAGGGATCATCTACTGAGGGACAGGTAAATTAAAACTGCAAAAATTAGACAGCGTTCCAGCCCAGCCAAAGTAGGGAGACTTCACCGAACATCTCAGCACTGAGAAACCAGGAAAAGGTCATTGGAGTAAGGACCACACCATTGAAAAAGGAAGATGCCATGAGTTCAAAACCAAAATAGAACCACTCAAAGAACAAAACCAGGAGTTACAGACAAAAGAACTTTTTAATTGCCTGCCAGAACATAATTCCAAATCTCCCTCTAGCTTGCTCCAAATGTCCAGTATCTCCCTAAAAGTAGCTTGTACACACATCTGGGACCCCAGCTTTTGTGGCTGCTCCCCACGGGATGGGCCCCTGGATCACCTGGCTCTGTTAGACAATGGTCGCCTGTTCAGAGTCCCAGACTGGGGCAAACAAAGAAACCTTTTTCATTCAATGCAGGAGTCCTTCCCTCCCTACAGATAGAGACACAGGTCAAGTTACAAAGAAAGAGGACAAGAGAGAAAGAAAGGAACAAAGGAATAACAAACAACCAGAAAATGATGAACAAAATGACAATAGGCCATATTAAATATAAGTGGATGAAATTCCCTAATCAAAAGGCAATGGGGTGGCTGAATGGATTTTAAAAAGTAACCAAGATCCAACTCTATGCTGCCTACAAGAAACTCACTTGAGCTTAGAGGACACACGAAGACAGAAAGAGGTGGGAGAAGATGTTCTTTGCAAATGAAAGTCACAGGAAAGCAGAGGCAGCTACACTCGTATTGAACTAAATAGACTGTATGCCGAAGACTGTCACAAGGGACCAAGAAGGTCATTATAGAATGATAAAGGGGACGACTCATCACGAGGCTGTAACATTTGTGAATATCTATGGAGCCCAAGTAGAATCACCTGAAGTAAGTAAATAATAACAGCAATGAAAGGAGAAATCCACCTCAATAAATAATGGTAGAGGGCTTCAGTTCCCTGCTTTCATCTAGACAAAATCAGTAAGGAAAATGAGGAGACGTTGGGCTGGATCGCACTCGACCCATACTTTTCTAACAGACATACACAGCAGCGGAATTTCCCTCCGTACCTGTTATTGCTACTCTGAAGTACAGTTTATGTAGGGAACAAAATAAATGCTTCACCTTTCCCTTTACTTTCCAGTTTTCAATGTGTGAGGGATGTTTCCCTGGATATTTCTCTCTAGAGGTTGTGGCTCTCTGCCAAGCTGACCAATCTCCCTGCCCTCCATTTCTTCTCATATCTCCTTTTTACTCTCTGACCCCACAATTCATGGTAATTTACTGTGAAAAGTAGTTTATCTATCATCTGTTTGTATCATCTTCTTAGAAGCCAAGCCCTTGGAGCAGATGGGGCTGTGCCTCTCTTCTCTCTTCGAACCGATTATCCCGACCACCGTCTAGGTAGCTTCCCGACCCAGAGGGACTTCGGTGTGGAAGGAAATGACCCTCTGCAGCCTAATGACCACCTTCCATTTCAGTGGTCTTCACCCTAACCTACTTCAGCTACCCACACTCAAGACCATGGCTTGCCATCACCCCTCGATCCTGCCACACTGAATTTTAAAGTCTGTGATAATCACTGACCTGCAACTCGCCATGATACAAGGACAGAACAGGTTCAAGTTCCATAGGCAGGGGGAAGCTGCGACAGGGGCGGGGGGAGAAGCTCTCATTTCAGCAGCGATCATGCTGAGACTCTGTCAATGAAGACAAGATATTCCCACCAGACAGTGGATTCCCGTGTTCTTTTTTTTTTTTTGAAACAATCACAGTATTATAGCGACTACCTGGTGGATTGTTTTTACAGGACAAATGCAATGATGATAAGATTTTTCTAGCTTGCTTACTATGTGTCTGAGCATGTTACATACTAAAAAGGAAGGATTGACAGCTGTTTCTTTGGCCTTTTTTCTAGAATCAGCCATGCCTGACAGTTCGACCTTTAGTCTTGCAGCCCAGACTGAGGAGTAGTTAGAAATGGATCTGTCTCAGCTGCAGGAGAGATGAAAATTCCACATACCAGACCAAGCATTTGTGACTCGTTGCCACAAGGAGATAATGAAGTGGAGCTGGCCTGGAAAACCAGGTCTATTCCCAGAACCCCAGAGCATCCCACTAACCAGTTATATACACGTGGCTCAAAGGGACCCGGCGGCTTGGCTGAGCTGAAACCGTGAGTAATTAACTTTGCTCCTTGTGCCGTCACCCACCCAGGGTGCAGAGTGACGGGGGCATCCTCGGCTACACCCAGACGTCACGAGACCACGGTTCTGTTGTTGCCCTACGTGCCTCGATGCTTGACCCCGGAACTTTCTTAAAGATAACCCAGTGGGTCCCTGGTGAAGCCTTGGGCGCGCATCCTGAGTGTGAGTGTCAGCCTAACGTGAAGGCCACAGTCCCCGGGGGACATGCGGCTCTGCACACACATGACTTTATCCAGGTCACCCCGAGTCCTGGTGCAACGGGGAACCGTCACCACTCCCAGGACAGAGGTCTTTTGATTTGGAGACCCTGGCATCATAGCTTGACAGCCAACACCCTAACCTAGATAAAAAGTCTGCCTCCTTCCAAGTTAAACAACGTGAGGCTTCAGCTCTATTGTTTTAACTAATAAAAACATTGTGCTGGAGAATAAATCAAATAATTACAAAGTATTTATGTTGAATCTGTCAATAAAATCACCCACTCAACGAGAGAAAAAGAAATTCCTTGTGTGTCATTAGAGGTCCATAGTTAGGAGACCTTTACAAAAAGAGACACGTGTACTTTAGAGGTGACATGTTCATCGCCTTAGAAGTAAACTGCAGCAGGTATTGGGAATTTTGAGATATCTGTTGCCTGGGAATTACAAAGTTCTGTGCTATAACGTGTACTGTGTGCTCGCTTCACCTTGGTTTTTAAGTCTTGTCATTTCTTTTGCTGTCTTTCTCCGCTCAGTGCGCATCTCGGCACGACACTTCTTCCTCATTTCCTATCGTATGGGGAGAACTTTAAGTTTCAAAGCGAATGAGTAACTATTTTAATGAAATAGCTTTTTCAACAAAAACATTGCTGAAAAACATCCTTTGTGTCTGTGTGGGGGGGTGTGCACATGCACACGTGTGTTTCACTGTTCCTTTACTTCCCACTCCACTTGGGTTTTCCGTGCCGTCAGCTGCCCAGCTGCAGCGTCCGGTCCGTTCTCACCCGCCTCTCCGGTGCAGGCTCATCCGGGAGCCGTGCGCGGCACCGCCTGCCTTTCAGGTGCAGCCACAGAAGGTGACCCAGATCACGTGACACTCCGGGCCCCTGGCCTGCTCGACAGCGGCTGCTCTAGGCTTTGCTTTAATGATGTTGAGATTCAGTGGACACAAATCTCACGGTCCCTTTCACAAGCACACACTCGGCCTGTCTTCACTGTCAGCAGGCCTGGTCGCCGCCCTCCTTCATCCACACAGAGCTGAGGACCCCGGGTCCCCTCTGTCCACACGTCTGACACGGTCACCCCAGAAACAGGGCCCTTATTCGTATTTGAGGGCCTTTGTGGAATATACTACCTCCATCTGTAAAACAAAAGCTCAGGCAATAGAAAGAAAGCCCATTTCTCTCTGATAGAAGAGATGTTTGGAACCATCATCCTTTGGGAAAAATTGAGACTATCCCATTGATTTGAGAGCAAATGCTGGAGTACAAAGTTCTTTAATACTGAAGATAAACACGTAGCCCCTGGAATAAAATGCAGTGTAGGCTTTGATTCACTTCCTTTTAAGTGTATCGATCATAAACTGCCAAGTTATTCTGTAAAAGTGTACACGTAACGAAAGACCTTCTTTCTATGTGGCCATCTCCCGCTCACCGCTCAAAGGGTTAAGAAAGAACATTCTCTACGTCCAAATACTGATCGGAAATCACAGAATCGGAAGACTGGTCACACTGACTGTTTAACACAGGACACTTGCTAGAGCCAAATGCTTCGTACTTTTTTTTTCAGTGTTATGTTCCATAGAACACGCAACTTTACAAACTACTTGCAAGAAATACCTAAAAGTCAGGAAAAGATGAAAAGTGCATCCATGGCAAAGGCTTACTTTTTGTGCAGATGAGCAGGGAAGAACTGAGGTAGAAGATGAGGAGGCAGTCGATTTTCTTAGGTGCCATTGTCCCACAAGAGGACCCCATCTGTCATAGTGGTCCTGTCCCGGTCCTGCTACTGATGCCCATCTGACTCAGAGAGAAGCTGCAGCCTGGAAGACCACAGGTGCCATCTCTGCCCCTCATGGCTCCTTCCTGGCAAACACAGGGACTTGGGCTGCAAAAGCACTAGTGCCACTCAGCATCTCACTCCTGCCAGAGGGCAGGGAGACCGTTCGAACCTGGGGCAGATTTGTCATGCTGGACTGGACTCTCTCCCCGAGGCCTCTCCCCCCAGTTTTCTTCCATGAACAGCGCCTCCTAAAGAGACCTGCTTCTGGTCAGTGTCCTCAATTACCTCTCAATGCAGGGATCGATTTCTTTTTTTTATTTTATTTATTTTATTTTTTTGTTAATCACATAATTTTTATTTTTTATTTTTTAAAATATATTTTATTGATAATGCTATTACAGTTGTCCTATTATCCCCCCTTCGTTCCCCTCCACCCTGCACACCCTCTCCCACTCCCCCCCTTTAGTTCATGTCCATGTGTCATAAGTTCTTTAGCTTCTACGTTTCCCCTTCTATTCTTGCCCTCCCCGTCTATTTTCTTCCTACCATCTATGCTACTTATTCTTCATACCTTTCCCCTCCTCTCTCCTCCTCCCACTCCCTTGTTGCTAACCCTCCATGTGGTTAAAAGGACTTATCTAAGAAAAAGAAGATAAAAAACATGTGTAGTAAAATGACAGCAAACTCACAATTATTAACAACCACACCTGAAACAAAAACAAGAAGAAACTAAGCAAACGACTAGAACAGGGATCAATTTCTGATCGCTATCTTGACGTGCCATTATTACGATCTGGCAACTATTAAAAGATGCCCTCTATTTTCTATATATTCATGTTCATCTTCAGAGCACAGCTGAGAGGCCACGGAAACTTTTCTGTTCATCAACGCTGCTCTCAGTCTCAGCGGATTTCTGTCGTTGGTAAAACGGACAGAGTTCTGGAGATTAGAGGAGTTTTCTTCTATGACCCCAGAGCCCATTTGTACCCTGATAGTTCCATCCTCTGGGGTTTCCCGAACTTTTGTTTTACTAATGTTGAATGCAAACACGTGCATACTTATACGCACTACAGCATTTTTCTTCAGGTTTAATTGTTCAGGCCGTTAGGATCGTCTTATTCTTGGACACTCCATGGAACGTCGATGGGTAAGGCCGGAACGCCGTGCGCCCTGACTGGGGTTGGCGCCGGCACGGGCCTTTGCCCGCTGCTCCGACTGGCGGCGTGTTACGCTGAAATGCAGCCCACAGGGCAGAGTTCCTGTAAAGCACCGCAGCTCTGTCGGATATCATATCCTCGGAAACCTTTATATTTCCTGCCCATTTATCTAAGTGGGGAATAGTATTTTGATAGTTATCTTAATATGTTCTACTAACGCTCCTCCCTCCCTTAATCTCAGAGGAGTTTACTGGCCATACTGGAGTTTATCCATTTAAATTATTTATTTCTTAAAGCATTCATGGTAGTTCTTATTTTGAGATTTTTCCCTTTGTATGCCATTTGTTTAATTTGGGCAATTTATTAATTACAGTAAAATAAACTCAGATTACAGAGGCACTTCCCTCCTTTATTCTAATCCCCGTGTTTTATCAGCTGGAGAGTTGAGATGCGAGGTGATTACAGTCAGTCTGGACCAGCTAGTGAATCAGTGGACACCTTAGGACCAGAGCCTCCCCACTGGTTTCTAGACATTACTCCTTCGATAAGCCCCACGGACGCTTTCGTGCTCACAGACCCCTTCATGCTTTTTGCAATAACCACACTCTGGGAACCTAACCTCCCAGAACAACCTAATCTCCCATTTGTCCTCAAAGCACCTCCGGGGAGAGTTGAACAGACAGCGCAGAGAGGATTTTTAGGGCCGTGAGAATTATGATGTTATAATGATGGACACATGTCGTGTACATACATTCTCGTCCAGCCCCACGGAAGGCGCGATGCCGGGAGTGAGCGCGCATGGCAACTATGGGCCGTGGGTGGCTGTGACGTGTCTGTGTGGCAGGTTTATCACGGTGAGTGACGTTGGTAGCAGGGGAAGCTTTGCCTACGTAGGGACAGTGTGTATCCGAGAAGTTGCTTTACCTTGATCTTAATCTTGTTGTTATCCTAAAACTACTTTTGAAGAAAGTCTTTAAGAGAACAAGAAAAGGCTACCACCGTGGACCTTGGGCTAAGGGAGTGAGAACTTCTAAGGTCATGTGACAGAGCTGCGGACAGAGAATCTGTCTGATAGGACACGTTCTTCCTGCCTGTTTCGTTAGGAAGGCCACAGACAAATGTAGACTCTTCCCGTAGACAAAGGTATGGAAGACGGTAAGTGGTTGGGAGAACGTGTTATACAGAGGGTGGTTGCAGGGATTTTATATGTGGGGCTCGAATGTGGGAAAATTGAGGGGAAGGGGCCGTCAATCAGACGAGTGGCTAGAAATGCCCGATTTGGGACGACTCAGGAAACGTTTACAAAAGCTGCGAAATTCACGTTGAAATGTTAAGCGATGTGAGCTTTTGAAAGAATATAAAAACATGAAATGTGCTGCCCTATCCACGAACACCTTTGGCTGTGAGAGGAACACACATGCAATCTATGGGGCATGGGTGGGGTGCAAAGGACACACAGAGCAGCACCCGTGTCCACGAGCGTCACACACATGGGGAGGGACAACGGGCGTGTGAACAAGGAGTCACACCCGCCCGGAGTCGGGAGGTCCCAGTTGGTCCCCTGAGCACGGACATTCAGCCGGTGGTCACTCTGTGAGGCCCTGGGCTGGGTCACAGCGGACAGAATTCTGACAGGACAGACTTGGGGTGGCCAGGGCTGCAGGCCCAGGGACTGTGCACAAAGCGGCGACTCGGGATGGAGGGGAGGACAAACAAATCCCCAAGGCCGGGGAGAAGCTCCAGCACGCTGGAAAAAAGTATGAATGGAGTTATGGTAAAAGAACCAGCTCCATCAGGAGGGGAGGGACCATGCTAAGGGCAGGGAGACTAATTCTGCTTCCCAGAATTTGGTCAAAAGGTCAGCAAATAGCTCTTTGAGGCTGTCTCCAGTTCGAAGTTCCCTAGTGACCACAGCTGAGCATGCTGGAACAAAAAACTGGCTGGCAGGTAAAAGAGTCCTTGCTTCTCCAAAACGGGGACCTGTGCCCGCAGTCAGGAGGCTTTCCCTCCCGGGCACCTTCCGGTCACTAATGCTCATGCCCAGTCAGCACGCGAACCCCTGAGAGGCACTGCCTCTTGGTAAAGGTTTTCCTTGGCTAGACTCACATCTACCGACTCAGATAAGTGAGGGGTACCCTCAAGAAAAAAGAGAATGTTCTGGCAGAATACTTAATGCCTCATCAGATAGATGAGAATGCAGGAAAGTAGGCAGAGTCAGGATGAGAAGAATCACACACTTTGACCAGGATAACACCACCCAAATGACGGAGTTTTAATCACTTTCCCCTGCTGTCAAAGTCCAGGGAGAGAGGACCAGAGCGGCCTGCCCACGTGCTGCCCAGCTACGGCGGGTGGAAAACAGCACCCTCTACGTGAATTCAGGACGTGCCGTTCAACGAAGGGGACGTGGCGGAGGGGCAGGGAGAAGCAGCTGCTCACTGCGAACGTAAGGAGGAAAAAACCGCCCTGGCCGGTGGTTCAGGTGCTTGGAGCGATGTCCCCATACACCGTGGGTGCGGACTTGACCCCCAGTCGGGGCACGCACAAGAATCACCCCGTGAGTGAACGCATGACTAAGTGGGACAACAAATGCCGTTTCTCTCCTCCCACCTCCTCTCTCTCTAAAATCAATAAATTAAAAAAAAAACGTGGGCTTAAAATATGGGATTTTGATTGATATCAATACACTAATCTTTTTAATGTCACAATATTTAAAAATGGAAATACTTACTAGCATTTGTAACACTTATAATTACTACGGAACTAGTAGCTCTGTACTCCCCGTGCTTATAGATTTTGTGTTGACCGAAGCAGCCACTCCGGGTCAGTTCGATTATTTAAGGGGTAGGCTCGTGGGCAGGGGGGTCCCCCAGAGTCCCAGAGTTGACACCGCTTTTCTTTAACATGCAGACTCCCCTGGGCGTTCTGCAGACCAAACCACAAACCAGCCGATGCGACGAGATGCCGGCTGCTCTCTGGGGAGCCTGCAGTGGCAGTGGCGTGTGGTGACCGTCTGCTCGCATTTGATGAACGCCTCGGCGAAGACCGCGTTCCCTCCGCCTCGCCGGTGGCTGCCACCACCAGGGAGCTGCCCCACTGTCACTGATGAGTGCCCGCGGGGTCCCCCCTTATCAGAGCGAATGAAAGTCTTGGGATTAGTATTCTGTGCCTTCTCACGAATGAACCTTCTAATCGTGAGGTCTGTCTGTACCGATCCCCCTCTGTGAACTGCCCAGTGGCCTTGAAAGCTTAGATAAGTGGGGAATTGTACCACTGGGTTTATAGTTTTTTTTCTTGCATCGTGCCTTTGACATTTAGTTTTGGACTTGCTTGTTTATGACTCTTCAGATTAAGAATGGATCAATGTTAGGACAGTGACGGCCTTGGTTATAAGCACCCAACGTGCACCCAGAAGTTACGAAGACACAAAAACATGTATGATCAAAAGGAGAAATATTTTTGGAGGCATTCAAGCTTCTTGGGGAACATTTGGTCAGTAGAAAAGAACTGCGCCCTGGCAGGTGACTCAGTGGATTAGAGCATCGTCCTGATTTGCCAAGGTTGTGGGTCTGATCCCCGGCCAGGGCACATACAGGGGTCAACCAGTGAATTCGTACATAAGTGGAACAACAAATCGGTGTTTCTCTCTCTCTCTCTCCTCTTCTCCTTCCTTCCCTCCATTCCTCTCTTTGTCTAGAAACCAATGGATAAATGTTTTTTAAAAAGAAAAAATATGTAACGTTGTTTGTGCCGGGCTTTGCTGGAAAATGATTTAACTGGAAAAAGGGGTTGCACTAATAAGACCTTTAAAAGGCTGACTTTGACGTCAGTGGTTAAGCAGAAGTTAATCAACATAACCTGAGTAGCTCTAAAGTGTATGCAGCTTGACTGTCCTAGGATTCACCTGCGATCGCTCTGGAGCAGTGACACGTTCCATTAAGTCTAAGACACCGTCATTCGTAACACGTGTCATCACTTCATATCTGTCACTAAGAGAGGAAAAAGGGGTGCCAATTACACTATGACAGGTCACATTACAGAGGTTGAAATGTGAAAAGCATACTTCTCAGAATGGAAGAAATAAGGATTTATATGACTTTGGGGGAAAATGGGGATACCAGGTAACAGCGGTGCGGAAAACCTTCTCCGGTGCCGTCATCTTCCTGACCGACATTCCAGCCAGACCTGGGCTCACCGGGGCCGAAAACCGAGCAGCAGCTCCCTGAGCTTACACGTTCCCTTCCTTTGCGTTTTGACGGAGGGCGTAACCAGTCACGTCTGTTAACAGGAGGCTGGCCACTCATTCCGTTCTGTGACCCAGCGGTCGGCCGACTGCTGTAGAGGATGCGACAGTACACGCTCTAGGCTTCGTAAACTACACAGTCTCCAGTGCCGCTTCGCAGCCTTGGCCACGGCAGCACAGAAGCAGCCGCAGACAATGAAAACGTCATCAGAGAATTCTCCTGTGCCACAAAACTTTATTTTTCTTTGGCCCCTTTCCCAATCGCTTAAAAATCTGAAAATATTCTAGGGGCGTCTTCCAGGAAAACGGAGTGGGTGTACTTTCCACTGCTCCTCCTGCTAATGAGAGGCCCTGGGCACGATGTATAAAGTAAATGCAAAGAAGCTGAATGACGGAATCAAGGCTCAAAAACGGACACTGTAAAATGCTCCCCCTCCCTTTTTCTGCCTTATACATCCCAGACCGAGGACTGAAGGAACCAGCAATGCCAAAATATTAATAGATGCAGACAATTAAAAAAAAAACAGAAGTCTGCTCTTTTAGCCAAAGGACCAGCAAAGAGGCACTATTAACCCTAGTGAGACAGAAAACCTTTAAGCAATAACGACCCAGCTCCAGCCAAACACCAGGACAAAAAAACTGTGGCTCACTGCTCCACAGTCCAGCAAAGGCCACATGGACAGCAAGGACGTGCATCCCACCAAGCAGCAAAACATCCCCCCAGTTCTCCTGCTCGGGGAGGTCAGAGAACGCTGAGTAGGGAGCTAGGACTTACGCCCGGTAGGTGCTAACCGGCCCTTCTAGTGCCAGTGGGGACCATGTGGGCACCCTGGGCTTCCAACCACATTCAGCCGGTGAGGAGCCCTCCCCTCACTGCGGTGGTGTCATAGGGATGTTCAACATTTGCCCCCACGCAGTGGTCATGAGGCCGCCCCCATGCTATGGTGTCAGTGCTGGCTCATGGAAAGCTAATCAGTATAGAATTCTGCTTGACACCTAGTTGGTGTTCAATAAATATTGTTATTGAAATTCATATTGTGTTAGCATTATATCTAAGACACACATTACCGAATAGCCTTCATACTCTGTAACAGGCATGTGATAAAAGCAAATATTTTTCAATCAAATGTGTATGTTAGTTTTATAATTATTAAATTTACATTTAATTTTAGACCATCCATTATTACAGTGTATACAGGCTAATAAAAGGAAAGTGATTTGTATTTTTACAGAAAATTTTAAATGAATGCATAGACTGATAAAGAAAACAAATACAAATACTCATAATTCAGGGTGGGACAAAAGTAGGTTTACGATTTTCAGAATGTGAACCAATTTATACTTGTATTATTATTTATTAATTATTGTATTATTTACCATACTGACATCCATAAACCTAATTTTGCCTCACCCTGTATTATAGATTATAGGGAAGTCTGTATTTCTGTTCATTATGATTAGGATACTTTTTTATGGCATTAACAATCAAGAAAGTCATAAATAGTATCCAAAAAGGAGAGTAAAAGAATACGTTCAGCTTATATATCACTTGTTCCTAATTCAATGACAAGGTCATTGCAGGATAGGCCCAGATTCCTGTTAATGAAATTTCATGAATACTCAGCATCCTACAATAGTGTCATGGAAATAATCATCCCTTTGTTATTATTTACAAAGCACCCTCATTAAAGGAGCAGTGGAAATCTTGATACACTGACAAATTGCACCCTCCAGTGGAAAAAATATTCATAAAACCTTAAGGTGTCTCTGCACTGTAGGTTTGCTATATCCAAATGTGCTTTTCCCTAACAACTTTTAAATGCAATTTTAAGACCTGCAACAAACCTCTATCACTGTGCATTCCCTCTGGACTCCCAGGAAGTTGCTCTGAGTTTGAGTCTATTGTGTAAATGTAACGTTAAATGTGGGGGAAATAAAAGAGCTTTAGAGCTCTTTAAAACTTTTTTAATTGAAAAATGAAATTGGATCACATGCACATGCATAAAATTGAATAATTTCTAAAAAAAATCCTTGACTGCGTATTTATTATAGAAATATTTTAGATAGATCATACCATATCATCAGGCAAATGTTCCATTCGACTTCAAAATGTGTGATTTTCTTCAAGGTAAAAAATAGGAATTACTGTTGGTGAAATTATGTTTCAGGGAGAAGGGGAAGACTGAACACATCTGTCCCTGTTCATCACTCGGGTCCAAGAAGCATAAAAATGGACATTAACTGGATGTGAAGGGCAGCATGTGCTGAAGACCAGTCTGATTCCCAAAATGAACTCATTCCACAGCATCTAAGCCATTTCTATGATTGACGCCCATAGAAATGGGCGTCTTCTCTGCTCTGGCTTCTCCTGTTTCTTGGAATCCATGGCATTATCAAAATCAGGCATGGGCACCTCCTAAAACTGAGGTCATTTTCTCGCCTTTCATCTCTCCTTGAAATTCCTCCCTCCTTGGCTTTTCTCTCTACTGCAGCATGGCTTTAAAAAATCTCCTCTATTTCCCTAATTCTTCCCTCGCCTTCACCTTACACACCCCAGGCAAACGGAGGCCTCACCATCCACTTGTAACCTGGAATCAGCCTAGGCATTCAGGTTTTAGGAAAGTGTGTTCTCACCCATCCTGAACACCTTCCTCAACCCAGTTCAGTGTTTGATGTTTCTGGTCCCAGATTTTGTCTCTACTTCTTCTACATTCCATATTCACTTCACTTGTTTTTTTAATGTATAAATATTTCGACTTTTTAAAAAGATTTTATTCATTTTCAGAGAGAGGGGAAGAGGAGTAAGAGGGTGAGAGACATCCATGTGTGGCTGCCTCTTGCACGCCCCCTACTGGGGACCTGGCCCACAACCCAGGCATGTGCCCTGACTGGGAATCCAACCGGGACCCTTGAGTTCGCAGCCTGCACTCAATCCACTGAGCTACACCAGCCAGGTCTACTTTATTTTTACTTAGTTGTTATTGTTCTTGTGTCTGTGTGACATTCTTTTTTAAAATGACTTTATTTAGGATTGTCATGCAATACTGAACATGCAGTTTAATTTGATCAGTGGTGACCTATGCGACCAGTATGGAAAACACTACAATCAAAATGAACAAAATTTTTCTTGTGTCCTTTTAACTATCACATTGAAGGGCAGAAATTTATCAATTTTATGAGCCTGTTAAAATAAGTCCTCAGGCCAACAACATCAGCATCACCTGGGACTCCGTTAGAAATGCAAAATCTTAGGCACTGGCTCCAAAAGTTGTCCTTGTGGATTCTCCTCTTTTGGCTTCTCTTCCTGGCCTACCAGCTTATATTATACTTGTATGTACATTTCCACATGTTTCCTGTGCCCAGTAAGGAGTTAAAGAATAATTTCAGGAGCAACCGCGTTAGCCGTTTAACTCAGAAAAATAAGAAAACTCGGTCCACTGGGTTCCTCCGAGGAGCAGTGTTTGGGGACCCGCTTCGCGGGCGGCTGCGTGGCGGATCACAGCCTGTGAACACAGCGCCTCAACGCCCGTCGGTGCCGCCCGCTTCCATTCCCCAGGCAGCCAGGCTCCCGGTGCGGTTTCCACGGGCTCAGTCCCTGCGGGCCACCTGACCACTGCGAAAACCCGGAGGCACGGACCTAGCGGGTCGCTAGGTGCGCGGCGCGGGGCTGGAGGGCTCCCGGAGGCTGGGCGCGCGCACATGCGCAGTGGCCGGCGCCGGGCCGCGCGCGCCGGGCTCCCGGCGGCTGGGCGGCGGCGCGCGCGGCTGACGTGTGCGGTGGGGCCCGCGCGGGGGGAGGGGGGCTGAACCCGGAAGTGGGTCGGCGCTGGAGCGAGCGCGCCCGGAGTGGAGCTCAGCGGCCGGGAGCCAGCGGGGGAGCCGTGGGTTCCCGGTAATGGAGCCTTGGGGCGTTTGCCCAGGGACCCCGCGGTGGCGAGGGGAGCGGGCGGGCCGTGGGCGAGTGCCGTCTCTGTCGGGGCTGGGCCCGCAAAGGCGCTCGTGCTGGCAGGGGTCGTCTCTCCGGTTGACCCCGCCGTCCTGCGCGGCGCCCTCCCTGGGGTCGTCTTCGCCGGGTGGTGTTGCCCGAGGGGCGCTGTCTGTCCGCGAAGTCGTGTTCCTTGCCCGCCCTGGGAAGGCACGTTAGCGGAGAGACTTGCAGGTCGCGGCCGCGAAGGCCTTATTGTCGCAAGCCCCGCGCCCGTTGTCCACCTGCACCCGCGGTGGTCAGCGGGCGCCCCTCCCGGTCCGGCCCTCCTTTCCCCTCACTCTGTGCGTGCGCCCTGCTCCAGAGGTGCGCTCGGGCTTCCCGGATGATTCTTTTGTTGGTAGTTTTTTTTTTTTTTCTTTTCCTCCCACAACGCGGCCCTCCGCGTTCTCCGCCCTGAAATCTCAGCCACGAACGAGTGGAAGCCGCGACTTTCTCATCATGTCATTATGATTTAGAAAAGATTAGCGGGTGGCGTGCAGGATTTAGGGAGGTGACTTTGCCGTGGAGCTAGCTGTCTAACGCGGTTCCTACTCTTTTGCAGCCGAGAAACCCTGGGGCACGCCCCTCCAGAAGCTGTTAACCAAGACAATCTAGTGTTGTGTTCTGTTTTTTCCTTGATACACCCCTTAAGGCACTTATGAAGTTTCCTGTTCTGAAACTGCTGCACTGCAATGAAGAAAAGGAGAAAGGTTGCTTCCAGTCTTGACGAGAAGATCCACCTGGGCTATCACAAAGATTCTTCGGGAGGACATGTGGCAGGGGCGTGCGACCCGCTAACCTACACCCACTGCTCCGAGAGACCGGCTGCTGCCGAAGCTCTGCACCGTTACCAGGACCTTCCCCCGTCCCCAGATCAGAGGAAGCTTTTGAGCTCTTTGCAGTATAATAAGAATTTGCTCAAGTATTTAAATGATGATAGGCAGAAGCAGCCGTCTTTCTGTGACTTACTTATCGTAGTAGAAGGGAAGGAATTCAGCGCACATAAGGTGGTTGTCGCCGTCGGGAGCAGCTATTTTCACGCGTGTTTGAGCAAAAACCCAAGCACGGATGTGGTCACCCTGGACCACGTGACACACTCGGTTTTTCAGCACTTGCTCGAATTTCTTTACACATCCGAGTTTTTTGTGTACAAGTATGAAATACCTCTTGTTTTAGAGGCAGCAAAATTCCTGGACATTATCGATGCCGTGAAGCTGCTCAACAACGAGAGCGTCGCCCCGTTCCAGTCTGAGCTAGCTGAAAAGTCACCGGCGGGAGAGACCCTAAGCGAGCTGACCGCAAGACTATCGACTGATCATCAGTGTAAATTCTGCAGCAGGCATTTTTGTTACAAGAAGTCCTTAGAGAATCATTTGGCTAAAACCCATAGGTCCCTTCTGTTAGGGAAACAACATGGGTTAAAGATGCTGGAGAGAAGTTTTTCCTCCAGGAGATCCAAGAGGAACCGCAAGTGCCCTGTGAAGTTCGACGACACCAGTGAGGAGGAGGAGCAAGAAAGTGCCGACGGGTCCGATACTTTGAATGTGGAAAGTTTCGACCAGGAGAAGTCTGACCGAAACGATTCTGAGGATGCTGGCAGTGACTACAACGCCGAGGAGGACGAGCTAGAGGAGGAAATGTCGGAGGAGGACTCGGACTCGGAGGAGCAAAGCGAGAAAGAGCAGAACGACGCGGACGAGGAACCGGAGGTCGGGGACGCGGGGGCGAGCGCTCGCGAGGGCCTCAGGCCCGTGGTCCTGCAGCGCAGCAGCAAGAAAATACTGCAGTGCCCGAAGTGCGATAAAACCTTTGACCGGATAGGTGAGAGAAGAGCGCTCGTGCTGACTCCAGTAACTTTCTTTTTAGGGCTGTTTTAAAGGTGGTGATTAAAAACTGAGCTGGAAAGTGAATTCTACAACGAATTCTTGGCGAGGGCGGGTCGTTGATTTTCAATACATAATTTATCCCGTTAGTGTAAATTCGTTGTGATTCAGGAGTTCGTTGAAGTGTCGCTGTCCGTCTTTATTTTGTCTTCCTCGTGTCCGCCAGGGGACAGATCATCAGTTCCTGTATTTGGTATGGGAAACTCCAGAGTATCAGTTATGATGAATACAGAGGTTTGATTGAGATGCTAATTTCATTTCATAGACAAGTGCTATTTTTGAGTCATTATAGAGAATTGAATTAGATTATATTAAATTTAATAATTCGCATACCATTTCCCCTCGAACTTACAGTCACATCTCCGGAATCCAGTACTGTTTAGAACCAGGATGCTTCAGATTACATGAATATATAGTTGGGAATAAAACTGTACTGGATGTAATTTAATTTTGTAGGTACAGCCTTTTAGAAAGTGCCTAATTCGTAGGCCCTTTGATATTTTATTAATGAATAAATTAACTTTTCCCTTATTAGAAAAGTTTACTTAGGAAATATGGTCTATCAGCTTAAGTTAAAAACATGCCAGTGAATATTTAAGTTCAAGAGATCTAATAGTGGCTAGTAAAGTGATTTTTGGAGGTCTTTATGAACATTTCTAATGTGAACTTTTACATTGCAACAATTAACTAATTTCTCTAAAATCGAAGGTGTGCAATCATAGACTGCACCACATACGGTGACGAAAGGAGCGTGTGAGCGCGGTCTGACCTTATGCAGCTGCTGCCTCGGTTTGCTGGGTGCCCGGGTGTCGAGGCGTTGAGTTACTTATGGTACTGGCGTAGGTGGAAATTAGCTTTATAATGTATTGGCGGTCACTGCCTCTCAAAGTATGTGACAGCATGCTCGGTGGCATAAGAGCAGTGACCTCATTTTGCTTTTATTATGTCTCCGAATAGTTTTCTCGCCAAACCAGACTGCTTTTGGCACCCCAGTTTAACAACTTATTACTGTTTTGCTGTGTGGCTCTGTACGAACATGAATAGTAGAACTTTTCTTGGGTAACTCATTTGGAAGAACACGTAAACTTGTTCAGCGTGGGCTGGGTAGATGCTCTTGCAGAGCTCTGAACAAGTGCTGTGCGGGTGTAGAGAAGAGAACAACTCTTTTGGACTGAGATACACAAGCATTCCATCTTTCCAGTAGATCCTCTTAGGCTTTGTGTCCTGAGCACAGGCTTCCTGTCTTCTGCCTCCATTTGGCCCAGTTCAGCTGGAGATGAGTTCACAGGTGGCGCTGTGTGTGGCCCAGCACGCGGGTCTCAAAGATGCTTTAGGAGGGGCGTGGGTGTGCCGGTGGGACCCGGAAAGCCGCGCGTGCGTGCGTGCGTGCGTGCGTGGTAGTTCACAGTCACCATTCACTCGGTCAGGTTCTCAGCAAAGACACCTGTTGATTTTACTTAACCTGGCATTTCCTGAAATAATTTTATCACAGGGCATTTAGGGGTTCTTCTTTTAATGTCCCAAGAAACTAGAGTTCTTTGCACATAATTTGGGAAAATACTGTTCAAGATGAAGTTCCTGATAAACTGGGAGGAAAGCCTTTTGCAGCTTTTCCTTTTAATATATTGATTTTTTTTTTAGAGTGTGAGGAAGTGGGGAGAGGGAGAGAGAGAAACACTGGTTTGTTGCTCTGCTTGGTTATGCCTTCCTTGGTTGCTTCTTGCATGTGCCCTGACTGGGGGTCAGGCCCGAAGCCTGGGTGTGTTGGGGAGACCTCTGACCCACTGAGCTACCCGGCCAGGGCCTTCTGCAGCGTTTTAAACCCAGGGCAGCCCAGGGAATTGTGGGAATGATTAGGTCGCATCATAGGCTTATTTCCAGCCTCCCTTTCTTTTCTTTTTTTTATTTTAATCATTGTTCAAGTACAGTTTCTATGCTTTACTCCCATTCCAGCCAACCCACCCACCCCTCCCCTCCTCTCTCCCCTTTCCAACCCCCCTAGTTTTGTCCATGTGTCCTTTATATTTGTTCCTATAAACCCTTCCCTTCTCCCCTGAAATTCTCTCCCCTCTCCCCTCTGGTCCCTGACAGCCTGTCCTCTATTTCAGTGTCTTTGGCTATATTTTGCTTGTTTCTTTGTTTTGTTGTTTAGGTTCCTGTTAAAGGCGAGATCATATGGTGCTTGTCTTTCACTGCCTGTCCGGCCTACCTTTCTGAATGTATTTTACGTTCTTTCATTCACCACTCCCCGCCTTCGCTCCGCCTCACTGGGGCTGTGGACTTTCCCTCCGTTCTTGGAGAGAGATCGGGGTGCAAAGGGTGAGGCGGGGACGCCCCGCTGCCTGCGTTTCCGCATCCGGACCTCGGGCCTGTCTGTGCTCTGTGTCCTCTGAGCAGGGTGGGACGACGCGCCTAGTGCCTCCTCGGGGGGCTGTTGTGAGGACTGAAGGGGCCGTCCTCGTGGGCCACTTATTGAGGTTTACAAGGTGCTGCAGGGATGCCGGCTGCTCGCCCTGCTAACTAGTCTGGTGCAGCCGAGCGTCTCTGCCTCGCCAGCCAGCGTGAATGCACCTCGATGTGTTCTGCTGTGTTCCGCTCCCCCCCACCAGTGCTAGTCACACCAAGGAGCTGGCTCTCTGCACCCTGATGACCTCTAGTTTGCAAACACGGGTCTAAGTCGTAATGTCGCTTAACTCTTGTTTTATAAAACCTGCTTGCTACCTGTGATGTCTGTGGGAGCTCATTCCGGGTTTTACCTGGAGACACGCAAGAGCACCTGCCCCCAGTAAAGTGCAGGGTTGAATCTCATCCCTTGAACACAGCAGGGGAAGTGGGGACCCAAGTGTCCCAGGAAAGGTATATTCTGAGCAGTGAGCTCAAAACACTAAGTCTCTGAGGTTTATCAAAGTTGTAAGTTTAGGGAAGTTGTTTTTACGTGCGAGTGTGTGCCTGTGTATTAAGTAGGCTATTAATCATGATTAATCATAATCATTTTTTCCTTTCCACTGTCAAATTTCGATCACTCTGGTAAATGTGCTGAATTTAATTGTGCTCTCTCTCTGTTTATAGGGAAATATGAGAGCCACACACGTGTTCACACAGGTGAGAAGCCCTTTGAGTGTGACATTTGTCGCCAGCGCTATTCGACAAAGTCTAACCTAACTGTTCACAGAAAGAAGCACAGTAATGAAACAGACTTTCATAAGAAGGAGCACAAGTGCCCTTATTGTAATAAACTTCATGCAAGCAAGAAGACTTTAGCCAAGCATGTTAAGAGGCGAGTATTACCTTGTGTCCACGATGGACTTTATTGTGCCTTCGAGTCTCAACACGCACAGCGAGCCGAGGACACGCGTGCCGGGCTCGTGTGCGGCGCCTCCACCACTTCCCGGTCTGCAGGCCCCAGGCCACTGAGGGCAGCAGGTGTCAGTGTGCTCGCGCGTTCTGTTAGTGCCACTGAGATGGGGCTCCTGGTGTGGAAACCGGCCCCTCGGTCTGGGCGGCAGGAATTTAAGGTTGTCCTGTGTTCTGTCTCGGTTTCGGCGAGGACGTTTTCAAGGCAGTATGGTCTTGGAACGCTGGCAAACTCATTCCTCAGGCTCAGCTCGGCCTTCAGTTGATAGAACGAAAATCTGTGACAGAATATTCAGTATGGTTAGCATATTTAACTCTAAGAAATTAAATTTACTGAAACCTGGACTAAAAAAAAAAATCAAGTGAATTCCCTTGAAGATGATCTGTGAATAGTTAGGTCCCTGAGTGTATTTGAAACATGTCTAGGCTTTTCTTGGACACTTTCTGCATACACTGAGGCGCACCCATGTGTTTGTTGAGATGACACTGATGTGCCTCCCCTTAAAGTACTCGTGTGTCTCTCTCTGTAAGAGGAATCTGTCTGGTTCTTGTCATTGCTGTCCTCAGATGCTGTAGAATATCGACTTGACTAACATAACCTTTTTTAAATGATCTTTTTATTTTTCCTTTCCAGATTTCATCCTGAAAATGCACAAGAATTTATTTCCATTAAGAAGACTAAGAGTGAAAGTTGGAAATGTGATGTAATAGCCTTTAATTTGTACCAGAAAACCAGACCAAATGTAATGGTGCCTCTTGGGAAAGCCATTCGATTTTCAAGGCACAGGAGCGTGGCTTAGCTCCCTTCTGGACCTTTCTTTTATGAGTGACACCCTCACATTGTGATAAGTTAAGGCCCGAGTGGGCGAGATTTTGGGTGACGGCCCTGACGAACCGGGACCCCCGCTGCCGTTTAATGCAGTCGCCCCGCCGCGTACTTGAGGCTGTGCGCGCGCACTGTGACCTCAGGGTCGTGCAGGCCAGTCTGCTGCCGCGGTTTCTCCTCCATTTCCGATGGTCCGTTGCTACGTAACAAACCACCGCAGGCCCTAGTGGCCTTAAATCGCCACTGATTGTATCTCGCCATTTCGTGGGTCGTTAATGCAAAGCTGGCGCAGGGCTCTGCTGGGTGACTCTTCTGTTCCCCACGGTTTCAGCTGAGGTCGCTCGGTCGTCTGCCGCTGTGGGTGAGCTGAGCTGAGCTGGTGTGGCTTCCAAAGCGGTTTCACCCACTCGGCCGGCAGCTGGGAGCTCAGGGAGGACCGGTGGCTGGGGCCCCGAGTCTCCTCTGCTTCAGTCACTTGGCGGGCTGCTCGGGCTTCCTGCTGGCGTGGCAGCTGGGACCCAGGAAGCCTCCGTAAAGGCCACCGAGCTCTTTAGCTGCTCTGAATTTGTGGGTGTATTCCTTGTCATGAGCTTTGTATTTCAATGTTTAATTCTGGTTCCCGTGTCGTGTGCGTGCTCTTTCAGATTTGCAAGAAGTCTTTCACTCGAAGACCTCACCTGGAGGAACATATGATTCTGCATTCTCAAGACAAGCCTTTCAAGTGCACCTACTGTGAAGAGCATTTCAAGTCACGGTTTGCACGGC
Organism: Trachops cirrhosus; assembly: GCA_028533065.1. Lineage (NCBI taxonomy): Eukaryota > Metazoa > Chordata > Mammalia > Chiroptera > Phyllostomidae > Trachops > Trachops cirrhosus. Next base: position 91,290,257 of record CM052546.1, on the reverse strand, counting down.
TAAAGCATCAAGAGAAGTTCCATCTGGGTAAGCACGTTACTTTGCCGTCTGCACAGCATGCCGCAGAGCCTGCTCCTGTCCGACCCGCTGGGAGAAGGTGTCACATAGGTTGGGGGTTCGGGGGGGGTTCCACATTTGCCGCATTTCCTGGAGACGAAGGCAGACGTCTGTTTGCTGATTTACCGTTTCGGTGGCCCACGTGTCCTGCACTGTAGCTGCGTTTCTTCCCCGTCGATAGTTGGGTGGCTTTGTGAGTGCTTGGGATATGGCTTTTTTGTGTCGGGAAAATGCTCATTTTTCGGGGGGCGCAGTAAATTTAGTCTCCTTGGAATTCAGTGCGCTGTTGGATGAATTCTGCCCCCAGTGCTTACGGCCACGTGGGGGCTCGTGGTCCGGATGGCGGTGCGGCCAGGCGAGGTTACGGCCGGTGACCCCGCTGATGACTGCCGCGCCGACCAGAGGCCTCTCCCGTCCTGGCAGTGTGCCCTCGGACGGCGTGGGCACGAGCGTGTGCTCCGTGCTCGTGAGGCTCGGAGCTAACATACAGCTGGCAGGGGGCGTGGACCCATACAGCAGAAAGTACAGTGTAGAACAAAATCTCAGTGCTGTGCAGTGGTCAAAACACAGTAAGTCACATTGAATTGAGAGCGAGTCCAGAGTCGCAGGCAGGAGGGCGATCTGACCGTCGGTCACTGGGGAAACTAAAGTGGCCCAGAAGCCACGCTCATTTTGCACAGGGACTCACTAGCACGTTTGGCTGGGAGCTGCTGGGCGGGGGCAGGAGGAGGAGGGGTGTTCCGTAGCAGGTTCCTTAGCACAGTGCGGGGATGGGGCACCGATGAACACTTGCTGAAGGGGTTGCTGAGTGGGTGAAAGCCTCGGCTCCTGTGGGACGTGGGAGAGCGGAGGCGCTCAGAGAGCGCACGTGGCAGACACCTGCAACCAGGCGCACCTGGCGGTCCTCTCCCGCGTCTGTCGTGCGTGACGTCGGGGGGTTCTCCGCGCGGCTCTGCCCACCGACAGGCTTCCGAATTCCAGATGTGCTCAAATGCCATTTCTTTCCGTTGTGCTGCTGTAATTGGTTCTTCATTACCTGACCAACCAGTTCCTTTTTCGGTTTACTTTCCACATCCTGAGAGATCTTCCAAATGTACGGCTTCCTGAACAATACACTTTCAAACCCTGAACTCTCTTAAGTTAATTTTTGCAAAGTTTTGCACTACTTCCTCATTCCAGAAATTTAGTAGGTGACATCTGTGACCTTTTCCAGACTGATTTCAGTCTGGGAACGGGCCATTTCAATCTGTGGCCTCGTTAGTTCATCAGCACTTAGTGTATCAGACGCCTGCGCTGGACTCAGCTCGAGGGACACGGAAGTGAGTGCCAGTCTGCCTTCTGGGAACCGACGGAGAGAGCAAGCTCTGAATAAACGGGTGCGTTGTGTAATTGCACACGCACTCACGGGAGCAGGCACACACTACCGCACACCGGGCAGGAGAAGGACCCCCAGCTCGCAGTTGCTGTGTCTTCCTGTGCGCCCCCTTTGCTGTTCGCACAGAACGCTTCGTTTCTGAAGCTTCTGGTCACCAGGTCTGTGGGCTTTCCCCCCGCGACAGGAAGCACGTCTCTGACAGCAGCTGGGGGTCCTGCAGCTTCACTCACTTCTGACACTGGTTGGCGACAGGGACAGATCCCACCGGTTAAGGGCTCAGTCCTGCAAGCCCCCCGCCCCGCCCCCGGTGCCAGTCCCAAGGAGCAGGTCCCCAGGCGACCCACAGCCTCGCGTGTCAGGTGCCAGGGAAGGCGGACTTGGAATCGACTCTTTCACCTTCATGTGCACGTGGTTCTTTCCTCCCTAGGTCCTTTCCCGTGCGACATATGCGGGCGCCAGTTCAACGACACTGGGAACCTGAAACGCCACATAGAATGTACCCACGGTGGCAAGAGAAAGTGGACTTGCTTCATCTGTGGAAAGTCAGTGCGAGAGAGGTGAGGAGCCGTCCCCAGACCCAGGACAGCCCGGGCACCGCTGGGGGGCAGTGACAAGGCAGCGCGCTGGGTCAGAGCCGTGCACGACACAGGCATCTTAATTCGAAATGTGAGGATAAACGAAGAAATTACATACAATGTTACAGAAGTCAGGATTCGTGGATTAGATGAATGTAATGTAGGTACCATTTTGTCTCTGCCTGAAATCACACTAGAAACACATTAGAGTTACTCGTTTATTTATTTATTTAAAGACAGTAAGCTACAGAGACGGGGAGAAGAGAAAGGGAACAAGAACAGAGCAGGTCTGAAGCCTGAAAGCCCATGGATGTGTGATACGGACCTGGAGACCTGAGAAAAACGAGTCCCAGGGGGCAACTCTGAGAGGAGAGGCTCGTTTTCATCCCGGGCGGAGGGACTGGCAGCCGCAGGTGCCCCGGAGCCGGAGCCGGGGTGGAGGAGAGGCGGGCAAAGGAGTCCTGCAGCAGAAACAGCTCCAGAATTTAGATCGCGGCTCTCCCGTCCCCGCACAGGCCCCGCTGCCCTGCGCGCCCTTTCGCAGAGCGGCAGGCGTGGGGTTCACGCGTCCTGACGGCCAGAGGCAGCGAGCCCCAGGCCTGATCCCTGCTGACCTCGTGGATTATAGATTTTATCCTCCAGGCAGAAGATTAGGAAACACTTTCCTGGAAATCTGAGCCACCAACGGGCAAATGTATTCCCTCCGAACAGTCCACCCAGATCGCCGGCAGTGGAGCAGCAGCACCCAAGCCCTCCCCTGCCGTGGGCCTCCCTTCCCGGTCCTCATCCCAGCGCACTTCCCTGTGAGCGCGCAGCAGAGAACTGCGGGACACAGACAGGAAACGCTGGACGCGGAGGCCAGACTTCAGTGCAAACGGAAGAACAACTAAAACCCGAGGAGACAGATTCTGCAGGAGAAGGGGAACTTGCAGGACCAGAAGTAAGCAGTTATTATTCATATTCCCAGCCGAAGATGTGGAAGCCGTTAAACAAGAACAGGATGTTGTACGAAAGTCACTGACCTCGTAAATCGGAGCTCCCAGGGATGCAGAGCGTGGTAGAGAGAGGACAGACCTGATGGAAGGGCCGAAGGACAAGGTGGAGGCAACCCCCAAAACGCAGAGCAACAAGATGCAGAAATGTGGAACGAAGTGTAGAACCTTAGCTGACCAGGCAAGAGGTTGAGAAAGAAAGAACAGAGGAAATGGATTAAAAAAATCACTGAAATCATTCAAGATGATTTCCCAGAAGCGAAGGACACGAGTCGCCAGACAGAAATGACCCATCAGGTGCCTTGGACAGCAGCTGCAGGGAGACCTGTCTGGGGGGCACCGCTGACCTTCCCGAGTGCCAGGGGCGCGCCTGTTTTCGTCTCGGGGAAACAGTAACACGCCCCAAAATAAGAATCGACTAGTTGGGCTTTTCCCTGCAGTTGTACTTCCAAAACTCTGAAAGGAAAAAGTTTCCAAACTAGAATTCTGTTTTTTGTCAAACTGACCATCAAGTCTGAGGGCGATAAAGACATTTTTTGTGAAGTCAGAAAATTAGCCTGCTGGCCCCCTTCCTCTGGAAGCAACTCCAGGCTGTGCTTCGCCAGGAGGAGAAACCAGACTGAAGACAGAGGCTCCTGGAAACAGGGATTTCACGCAGGAGCGAGGCGGGCTGTTCCCGGGGTGGGGCGGGGGGCCGTGAGGCCCCACCACGCCAGATGCCTCGCTTGGGTGTGCAGTGGGTCTCCAGTCCTCACTGCTAGTGACCCCGCCACGCCGGGGACGGTCATTGCGAAGGTCCCTGCTGTTTCCTCTTCATTAGGGAACAGAAGGTCTGACGCAGCAGCGTCTTTTCACGTTATTTTTGCCGATGAGAGCGTGGAACACGACGTCTGTCCTCTGAGCTGTGTGGAATCGCGCGGTGTGGGTGGCTGACGGTGGGGACAGTGCCGCACAGCCGGCCTCGGGAACTTCCCCGCGTGACCGACTTTGTGCCCCTTGAACAGCAGCTCCTGGTGCCCCCCCGCCCGACCCAGATTCTTCCCTGTGCCCCGCTGCAGGGCCGCACCTGCGTGCTAAGGAGGCCCCTCCCTTGCCTGCCTCGCTGCTGGACTCGGCGAGCACGTTCGTTCTGTTCCGTGGAACCGTTTTCATCTGGTGTGAGAACCCGCGGTGGGTTGCAGCCAGCGTAGCAGCCGCCGTGTACCAGGGGCAGCCTGCGCTGTCCCTGGTGTGTCGGCCACACTGCCGGTGCCTTGCGGCCGCTCGAGGGGACTCCAACTGGGGTGCACCTCGTTTCCAGGGCTTGTTCGCAACGTGGCCCACTGGGCTGCTGGAGAGGGCTCTCGCGAACCCTCAGGGGAGCCATAGCCAGACTTTGGCGCGGGGCCTGTTCATGTTATCCGGTGGGCCCTTCACCTAAACACGCAGTGCCCCTGGGTGTTTGCTTGCTGCTTGGTGTGTCAGAGGCACACTGTGTGTCTGTTTCGGAGACAGCGTAGACAGAGCGATGTTGTCAGTGCCACGTACCGCGTAGGGGGCAGAGGGGTGCGTAACGCCGGATTGGTTCTGACGGAGGGAGGTAGGGAGGATGGGGTTGGGGTGTGTGTGGGGGTACCCCAGGCTATAACAGCCTATGTCTGATATTTTTAAACAGTACGTATAACTTACACTCTTCAGTACATTGAAGTTGCATGAATAAAAAATTAGAAATGCCACTTTCTTAAAATAACAGAGGGATGTGATGGCAGAATAGGAAAATCAACATGCTGTGTTTATATGAAAATGCGTATTTACAGGTTAATAAATTGTTAAGGTTATTTTATGCATCATAAACTCCCTTCTGCCAAAAACAAAAAGCAAACAAACCCAAAGCCATAACAACCTTTCTGGTTTTTACTTCTAACCACTGACTAGGCAGGGGTCTAGGAATAGTTTTCAGGCCGTTCCCCACAATGCAGGGTGCAGCTGCAGACTCACCGGCGGGGTGCTGGTGGGCCCACTGAAGCGGCCACCCCCTGGCAGGCGGGCACCTTCACTTCAGCGTCGCCTTCACGCTCAGCACCCCCTGGACCGAAATGAGAACGGAGAGGCAGCGGCCGCCAGGAGTCTGCCCGGGCCAGGCGCACTGCCTTGTGCCTTCTCCCCCAGTGACGCTGTGGGCCCTCCACCTGGGTGGGGGTCTCTGAGCGTCCCACGGAACTGCGGGGCGGGCTGGGGATGCGTGTGGACCGGCCGCGGCCATCCGTGGCCCATCTGGGACCGGGGCGGGGGGTGGAGGAGTGGGGATGGCTGTTTGCGTGCTTTCCCTTCTCACTGGGACTCGTCTCAGAAGGAGAGTGTCTGTTCGCTGGAGCACCTTTCGAGGAAGCTTTCTGGAAATCTGTGTTCAGTATACACTGAACAGTCTTTTGTTTCAATACATGTTTTTTTTTTTTTTTAACACAGAACTACTTTGAAGGAGCATTTGAGGATCCACAGTGGAGAAAAGCCTCATCTGTGTAGCATTTGTGGGCAAAGTTTTCGTCATGGAAGCTCGTACAGGTGAGTCAGGGCAATTTTTTCTTGACATTAAGGAAGATAGAATTATGCCTTCATTTTCATTCTATGTTTTTTATCCGTGGTTCGGTTGTTGTTGAATTAAAACATTTCTTAGCATTTACAACAAGCAAAGTTGTGCAAAAAACTTTGTAGACTTCTCCCCTACAAATGTTAATATTCTCTTCATTCTGTAGTATAAAATATTGTTAAATATTTCCTCACCACCAAAGTGGCTGGGTGCTTTACTGTCTAGATAATTGTCCTTTAACAGTTTATGTCATTACTTTTCTTTGAATCAGATTTATTATAATTCTAGTGTTCTAAACTTAGTGTATCTCCTCATTCTCTATTGTCACAGAATAGTTTGGTATGAAAATATGGCAAAATTGAAAACTTCAGGATTCTCAGTTTTCGAAAGTCTCTGTTGGTTTAAACTGATGTAATTACTTTTATAACTGAATCCCTGACCACATTTGGAGTTTCTTAAAGGTTTTTTTCTGAATAAGCAGGAAGTGATTATGTGTGAGATCTATGGACAATTTCCTTCCTGTTAGTGGTGCTGAAGAATGTTCATCTCAAACCTCTGCTGTTTGCGCGCTCCTTTATTAGCTGCTGCTTTTGAGCTTAAACAGAGGCCCTCCCCTTTGCGTGCAGTTCGCTGAGTGGTTTCAGTTACCGTAGAACCAGCGTGTTGGGGCGATCGAACAGGGAAGCCGTTCGTTTCCCCGGGACAGACAGACACGGAGGGTTGCGAGGATCATTTGCACCTTTTATTGTGTGTCCTTGGGCAGCTATGGAATGAGCCGCATTTCGTTTGGTTGACTGCAGAGGAAAGCAGTAGAGTGTGATTGTCAGACAGTGGAGGAGTTCTGGGTTCACTGAACTCCCCGCGGCCGGCTCAGAAGCGAGCCGCCAGTCACCCAGAAGGGCCCCTTCTGTTCCCGGCGGGGTCCTTGGCCCCGCAGGTGTTTGTCCCTGGCGACCGATTCTGGTTCCTTCTGGATTCACACCCGCCCTTGCTGTTCCTGACTTCGCCCGCCAGGCAGAGAGACTCTAGCTGCTTGGTAGGTTCAGTGAAGGGGCGGAGGGTGGGAAAAGCCAGGAAGGAGTGTGGCCCAGAGGTCCAGTGAGCTGGGGCAGAGGTAGAAGTGCTTCTTTGAAAGAGGGGAGCCAAGCAGGAGGCCTGGAGCCCAGTGGCAGGCGAGGCTGTGGGGCTGGGGGGGACCCCCTGGCTCTCGCCGTGGGAGTGGCCAGGCCCCCCTCCCTCCTGCCACCGCCCTCAGTCTTCCCTCCTTTTCCTGACAGGCTCCACCTCCGGGTCCATCACGACGACAAGAGGTACGAATGTGACGAGTGTGGGAAAACCTTCATTCGTCACGACCACCTCACGAAGCACAAGAAGATCCATTCAGGTAGGGTGCGCGTGGCGCGGAGCACCCGGGAAGGGCCCGCTGCGCTGTGTGTCGTGCGTGGGCCGGAGTTCTGGGGACTGGGGTGGGTTGGCCAGCCCTGGGTGCTGCTGTTCTGACCACAGCGTTTTAGGAGCGTGTCCCCGTGCCGTCCTCCTGTCGGTCACTGGTTTCTGGGGGAAGGAAACTGCGATGCCTGTTATAACCCGAACTTTTGGGTCTCCAAGGTGAAAAGGCGCACCAGTGCGAAGAATGCGGAAAGTGCTTTGGCCGCAGGGACCACCTCACCGTGCATTACAAGAGTGTGCACCTGGGGGAGAAGGTGTGGCAGAAGTAAGTGAAGGGGCGCAGGCTCTCCTGGGGCTGCGTGGACTACGTGGGCCGGGAGGTGTTACCCTGTCCGTGATTCATCTTGTCTGTGTGGGGACGGCCGGTCAGTCAGCTCTCTTCTCTGGCTTCCGTAGCTTCTCTGCAGACCCAAAGGAACTGAGAAAGCATATCTTCCTGCCTGTTTTCAGTCGTTCAGAGGCCGGGAGGTGAACGGCAGGACGAATGTAGAACCTCGGCATTCTTTGGGGAGTTCGTTTGTTCGGTTTCCGTGGGTCCTGGAGTATATGAACATACTGCCTGTGTACGATGTCAGCAGCTTATGGATGGTGGTTAATGAGATAGCAGTTACCGGGAAGTGTTTATAGTCACAGAAGCTTTTGAAATGGTGTTTCATTTGAAGGAGGCAAGCACTGTCCTGAACACCAGCTTTTCAATACAAGCTAGTATCGAGTTTAACTGAGTTGCCGAGTGTGAAACGTCCAGTGAGCTCACGCTCTTGACTAGGTGTTCGGAGCAAGAGCTCAGTAATGGACGGCGGGCTCAGTGCCCCAGCCACGGAGGGAGGTCCGAGCAGCAGTGCTCACGGTGTTCTCGTGCAGAGACTGCGGGCTGATGGGGGCCCCGCGGGCAGCGCTGACTCGCACACGATGATGTACACGCTCGTGCGTGGCTTCGTGGGCCCTGCACTGACTCTGTTCAGCGATGCACCCAGCGTCGTCACTGTACTCGCGTGCTCGTTAGGTGGCAGCCTAGGCAGCCAGGTGGCTGCTGGGACAGGACCGCACCCACGAGGCTTGCGGAGTTGGAGACCCGGCGGCAGCACACCGCCGAAGGGCGGGACCGGCTCGGGCGTCACTTCCTCCAGAGAGCCCCTGACTGCGTTCCTCAGCCCCTTTGTGTCACTCACACCACCAGTTTTATATTGCAGTTTAAATAGGTTGTATAAACCACAGAAATTAAAGTGAGAAAAAAATGGAAGTTATTTATTATTTTTAAATAAGATACTCATCACTTGCTAACATAAATAGTAGTTATGTGAAAAGTAAATACCTTAACAAAACAAAAAAGCTATTAAAAGGGTGGTATTGTTCTACATTTCTGTAAACCTCTTCAATGGGTTAATGGCTGAATTGCCATATTTGGTCACGTGTTGTTTTGGTTGCGGTAAAAGAAGACAGTGCAGCCTCATTCAGACGCGTGACTGGGAGGAAGAGGAGCATTAGAATAGCCCTCTCCTCAGCTAATTGTGGATGGCTCTCGGCCGCTACCCTAAAACTAAACAAGCGCTAGCGTTCTCACGGGAAGAAGCCGCACGGCGGAATCTGAGAGAAGAGTCACGAAGTCTTCGTACCCCGTTAGGTTTAAGCTCTCGGTCTGTCGGCACTTCGGATGGTGTTCTGCCCGCCCAGAACATCGCAGCACCACGCATGTTCATCGGGGAGCTGTGGGTTCTGAGGTCTGCGGGTTTTCCAGACGTCAGCGTGTTTCACAGGACAGATCGCGGACCACACCTGCGGGCGCTGCCCCCCGTGTCTGGGGAGGAGGGGGCTGGGACAGGGCAGGTGCGCGGCTTCCAAAATTCTCACGGTGCCCGGCGAGCTCAGGTCCCGTCACTGACACGAATTGTCAGGTTTTTCCCCTTGAAGTGACAGGCTCACCTCATTCAGCTTTTGGGAAAATGCCTGCCAAATTCTCAGTCTGCACCTGTGGTTTGCCCTTTACTCTTTCAAGTGAAAGGGTGTGTATTCCATGAAAAACGTGGCTGCTTGAGCTCGCAACTCAGTCTCCGTGGTGGGTGCTGTCCTTAGGACGTCATTGTTTGGTTGTGGTGTGTTATTTGTTAAACTCACGCTGAAAAAATCAAACCTTTTCGTTTTCTTAGATATAAAGCAACCTTTCATCAATGTGACGTTTGTAAGAAGATTTTTAAAGGCAAGTCCAGTCTGGAAATGCATTTTCGGACACATTCAGGTAAAACCGAACGGGCAGCTTATACATATTTTGGCGTAATTATCCAGGAGTCAAACGCGGGCCTTTACACTTTGTTGCTGGTTAATAGTTTTGTTTCCCCACTGAGGCTGTTGCTCACCGAGTGCAAGCCGGGGACACGAATGAGCAGTACCCGGGCTTCCACTCTCTGTCTCACCAGCTTCAGTCCCGTGCGCACCATTGTGCGCAACCTGAGAAAACTCTTTCCCGCTGGGAACTTACTCGTCTCTCAGCTCTTGTTTTCCTCTTCCGCGTGTTTACGGGTCCTCTGTGTGTGCCCCTCTAAAGACATTTGCTCTCCTCTCTTTTAAGAGAGAAATTCAAATATGGCCTCATCGTCTGGGTTGCCAAGTTACCCTGCATAGTTTTCCTCGGAGTCACTGTCACTTGGAGGTAGTTAGAGAGGGACGATTCGCTTCAGCTGCTTTCCAGGAGTTGCGTTGTCTAACTCTTGCTTCCCCGTCGATGCTGCCATAATTTGAAACGCAGGCTGTGTCGGCCTCTTCCCTCTGTGCTGTCCGTGTTGCATATCTCATGTAAATGAGCAGTTTTTAATGCTTTTCTTTCTTTTTTTGAAAAATTAATTTATGCATTTATAGCTTCGTTTTGTATTTAGTTTGAATTATGTCAAACTGCTGTTCTGGGGGAGAGAGATAATCGCTTTCATTAACACCAGAACGGGAAATAAGTAGATTTGGGCCATTTCAATGGCCAAGAATCACAGTAAGGAATTTATTCCTGGCACAGTGCTGCTGTGAAAACCAAGTTCCGCCTCTCTCCAAAGGAGGAAGTCCTGATCTGGGGGAACTTCGAGGTTCTGGTGAGAATGAAAGCAAGCCTACCTGGCCACGTCGAGGTGTACCCAGTGCTCCCCTGTGGGGTCCCTTCCGCAGCTCTGGGAGTGGGGGGGAGCGGAGCTCACTGCGGAGACCTCGCCCCAGGCCTGGCTGCTCCTGGGCGCAGCCAGGACCCCAAGTGCAGTGGCCCCTCCGCTCACCAGCCTGCAGTTTTGTGGTCGCACACACCGTGCCTGCTCTGGTTAGTTAGCAGAATTCACATGGAAAGTTTGCTGTTTAAAATCACTGTCTCACCCAGCGCACGCATCTCGCACTTAATGTCATCATTGTTCATGCAGGTGAAAAACCGTACAAGTGTCAAATTTGCAATCAGTCCTTTAGAATTAAGAAAACCTTGACGAAGCACTTGGTCATTCACTCGGACGCCCGGCCCTTCACCTGCCAGCACTGCACTGCCACGTTCAAGCGGAAGGACAAGCTGAAGTACCACACGGACCACGTGCACGGCATCAAGGCTGCCGACGAGCCCCCGGGCGCCGAGGAAAAGCTCGGGTCCCCGCCCGCCGAGGGCCCGGTGGACAACAAGCTCTTCCGGGCGGAGGCGAAGCCCTACCCCGACGGGCCCAAAGGGTACCCCGCGGAGGCCAAGGCGATGCTGCCGCAGGTGCCCGCCGAGGTGTGCGTGCCGGTGACGCTGGTGCCGGTGCAGATGCCCGAGCCCCCGGGAGACCTGGGGCGGCACGCCGCCACCCTGCCCGCGCCCGCACACGACCTCATGTCGCCACAGCCACAGCCCGCAGACTTCCCGCGGGCCGCTGACCTAGCTTTCCTGGAAAAGTACACGCTGACGCCCCAGCCCACCACCCTGGTTCACCCGGTGCGCCCCGAGCAGATGCTGGACCCCAGGGAGCAGTCCTACCTGGGGACGCTGCTGGGCCTCGACAGCGCGCCCGCCGTCCCGAGCCTCCCCAGCGAGGAGCACCACCCCTGAGGCCGCTGGGAGCCTGGGGTGGGGGGCTGCGGGGGTGGGGCTCCGGGCGCCAGCGCTGGCGGCAGGGACCTGCGCGGGCGGTGCTTTCATTCTCTCGCTCCCTGATTACTCAGAACGGCTCAGATCCAGAGAAAGATGCGCTTCTGTTTACTGAGCGTAGGAATACTGGGACGCGTGTTGAGGTATATTTGAAGTGAACATTTTTGTGATTTTAAAAGATTATTTAGTGCCAACTTTAAATAGTATCTCAAACTTTTAAAAATTATTAGCTGTTGACATTATGTTTTTTTCAAAATCATCAGTGGAAATTTTACTTTTCTGTAGTCTTATTCCTCTCTTCTCCCTCTCTCATCTTCCAAAAAAGTTTAAGGACCATGTAGGCGGCAAGAAAATTCATGAGAGTTTACTGGTAACTGAAGCTGTTCCTTATCTAACATAAGAGTCATTATTACTTCCTCCAGATTTTAAATAATTGGTATTTTGAGTTTGACTTTGTAAGAAAGTCTTGGATATTTCTGTGTTGTTTCTTTATCTGGCCGTAATTTCAGGTTATCATTATCCTTTGGTCTTTTGATAAATGCAAAGCCAGAAAGCTAACTGATGTAAGAGCAGCTTGCTCAGTGAAATGCAGAATTGAAATAATTATCCGAATTATTCGTTATGAATAAGAAACGCAAATTATTATGAATAAGAAATTGTTCATAGTAATTATGATTACTATGAATAAGAAATCATTCATACTAATTATGAATAAGAAATGCAGGTCTAAGTCTAGGCACTAAATGACACAAATTGGTAATGCGTTAAAAACAAAATAAGACGATTATCGTTCAAGCCAAGTTCACCTTCTCGTTTTGCGGTTGATTTCACATAGATGGTCCGTCTTCATCTCAGTAGGGGAGGGGAAACGAGAACTAGTTGATGAGCTTTGATAGAGCTCCCTGGCCCCACTGACCTTGGCTAACTGTGACTCGGGGGGCAGAACCAGGGGGCGGCACCCCAGTTGTCAGGAGAGGTAGGAGAGGTGCCCAGCCAGCCGCAGCGCTTGGGTCTGACTTAACGCCAGAGTGTTTACTTTAACGAAAGGGAACCACTGCGCGCGTGCAGATTTACATGTAATCCAGATTTCTTTCTGTCTCTCACGGAGGCCTGCTTTCTCCCTATCCTTGATTCGCTTGTTTGTACGAGACAAAAGTTGAGCACTTGGCGAAAGGCAGCGGCAGTCACAGCAAAACCTAACGAGAAAGCGGAGTGAGGAAGTAGTCCAATGCTAGGTGGTTAGTTATAAAATACCTTCAAAGACGTGCACTTTCCGTATCTTCAAGTCAATTTGAACTTCAGCTAGGACTGTTTCCTCGGAGAGCTGCTTGGAGGATGAGAATGCGCAGGGTTGATTTTTCTTAGCATGTCATTTGTATGTAAATTACTGGAAAAGGGCAATTTTAAGAGTTTTCTTTTTCCATTTTGTTTACACTCCTATTAAGCACTTTTTTGTGTGTGTGTAAACTGTAAAGTCTCACCTAGGCCTTGTGAAAAGAAAAATCACAAATAAAATAATGAAGTTTTAATGAATAAAATGTAGCCACTCGCTAGGGAACCGTGTTGGCCGAAGCACTTAGGAAACGCAGGTACTTTACAGGAGCATCACACACCGGTGGGAACAGAGGAAGAAGTGTTGTTGAGGATGGAGGCACTTAGCCCAAGTAGCTCTTGTAAATAGCGAAACGAACCTGGGTCTGCCTCATTTATTAAGACTTGGTTGTAATTACCCTAGGACCAGTAGATGTAATTAGTGTATTAATATTTTTGAAATGTTCTTTCTTTTGTGTGGAAATGTTATATTTGGGGTACTGACACGAACTTGATTATGAGGTACTGTTAGTCTGCTAGGCCCTCAAATTGACTTTTAAACTGCCTCTCTTGATGACTTTTATCATAAAGAACAACAGGACTTTTAGCTGAGGAACTTGCCGCTGTGAAAAGAAATCCCTGACAGTGTCGCCTGCCCGACACAGTCGCCCAGGTAGAAGATTCTGGACTTGCAAAAAGGCAGACGGAACACATGTATGTGTATATGGTGTACTTCGTGTTCGGGAGCAGGAAAAGAGGTGTTGCATTTTCACATTAAAAAGAACACTTTGGTTTTTGAAGGTATTTACTTTAGGGTTCTTTTCATAATAATCTCCTAATGCTTTAAGTATATGATCTGATCATGGGGATTGGTTTACAGCAGACAGTTGTTCTAGAATGCATCTCTTCTAGAAAGTGGAATGCCAGTGCATGTAGTTACTGTGGATGACGGGGGACTTCAACTGGAAAAGGGGTCCAGCGAATGCTTTCGCCCTTCCCCCACTTAAACCTTGTCGCCGGCTCTGGAGCAGTGTGGACAGGCCCTGTTCCCACTTTAGAGATAAAGAGTCTGAGCTGAAGGACTCGGCGACGCTCACATCGCAGTGAGTGGCAGTTGCTGGTTTCCGCCGTGTCCCTGAGCTGAGGGTGCCCCAGGCGCCAGGCCCTGCACCTTCTCATGCGCTCAGCAGGCCGAGAGGCGAGAGCGCGGTTCTCACGAGGAGCGGGGCTCAGTGGGCGAGCGGACAAACCTCTGCTGCCTCTAATTTCCAAATTAGATTTTAAGAAACTTTAAAGTTGTAAAAACCTCATGGATTCGGGCAAACTGAATGTATATAAGTTTTTGAAGTTGGCACAAAAATAGGAAATGAGGCTGGCTCTTTTCAGTTAACCTTCTTTGTGGTGTTGAGGAGTTTTTTTGGACAAACGTTCCATTAACTCTCAAATTCATTAATTCTGTATCTGTACTTAAATTTTGAATCCTGCAACTAAGTTTAGCCTCATTCAGAATATTTTATGAGCATAATTTATTGTTTTAAATTAATTTTTTAGCTGATAGCAGTTAGCACTTAATATGTAAGGTGAATAATTTATTAAGTGTAGAAATTTGTTAACCTAATCGGTTTTTACTTAAATGCACCAAAGATTATAGTAGGTATTAAAATAGTTTAAAAGAATTTAAATTCTTTGTTGTTTGAATAAATATTTGTCCAAAGAAGCACAGTTGAAGTCCTAGGCTTATGAATTTAAAAAAATTGTTAGTCTGAATACTAAGAATTAAATGTTTGTGTTGAAAACACTCTGGGAATAGTCATACTGATAAAATCAAGTAAGAATACTCAGTTTTCCTCAGTTTAATTAATTGAATGTTATCTTTTAAGTGGACACTATTAAATGCAAAATAATAAGCTTATTTTTTACACTACACTATTAAAATCATTTGCCTTAGAATTTTTTTTACAAGTTGAAGTTATTTTTGTAAGAAACCCCACCTATATTTTGCAGCCTAAGATAGCATTTAAAGTTAGGGTTCGTTCTTCATGCCAGTAAGATTTAACCAACTCTGAAGGAGGTAATCTTTGCATGCTTTTAAATAGTTCAGTTTATTGCTAGGAGAGGAGGAGCAGCAAAAATAGGGCTTCAAACTGGTGCTGTATTCAGTGACTTCCTTTTAAGTGATGTCAGGCCGTGAACTAGGTACACTACTAATTTTCTGTCAACTTTTAAAGTGTCAAAGTGTCATAGTGGAGTGACTATAAGCTGTTAGTTAAGGGCTAATAAGTCATTAAATGTCATGCGTTGTTTTTCATTCTGTAATTGCAGACACATTAAAGACACAGCTGAACTGGTACGTTTGTAAGTTTGAGTTTCCTTCGATCATTCCGTCATCCCCTCCCTCCGTGAAAAGTCGGGTTCGGAGCGTTGCTCGTGCCCTGGGCATCTTTTCCGGACTGAAAGCTCTCTGCCTTTTCACTGTGTGGGAGTTCCTTCCTCCCAGTCGGCTCTGCGGCTGGACCGCGCCAGTTGACAAATGAGCTTGATTTTGTCGTTGTTATGGGTCTAGCGTTTGTGCCGCCTGCTGGTCAGAAAGCACGTTTTTTTAGGTCGCTTTATGCTTATGTAGGAAAACAGGTACTAAGTACTTGTGTGAATATTTGTTTTTCATGTTTGATATCTGTTTTGGGCTTTATAGTCACTGCGAAGCCGCTTCGGGGCCTGTCTCTGCACGCTTCTGGGCGGAACCTAACAAATAAAATGAAATGAGTTGTGTGCCTGCCTCTCTGTCTGCTCCTCCCCTGGCTGTTTCACAGTAATCTCAGCTCTGCCCTGAACTGCCTCTGCTGTCAGTTTGCCCAAAGCTGAACAGGAGAGGATGGTTTGCATGCGTTTCCCCTAAGAGCAGCAGCCTCCCCACCAACACGCGACCGGAGTTTATCAGCTCAGGAACAGCTGGGACTTCTAAAGTCACGTCAGGATTCTGGAAGACTCAGTGCCAAATTTAAAACGAGGGAAAAGGTCTAAGAAACAAGTTGCGTTTCTAAAACTTTAAAGAGGATCATGGTAAATGTTACTTGCCATTAGAGTGAATGATGGGTAGTGCGGGAATAATTTTCGTAACAGTGTTTAAGGATATAGCCCACTCGTGCTTACGTCCCCCACTTTCTTTTGCTCATTCCTCTTGGGTTTTTTTTGGGGATCACCTTATTTCCTCCTAAGTTATTTCTACTTAAAGATCCTTTTTTCCTGGAATATTGGCATGCTCTCTGCACTTCCTCCTTGAAGTAGCATTAAAAAGGAAAAATAGGGTTAGGTTGTGTGGAAGATGAGAGGTTTTGGTAGATAAAACACCTTTTTTTGTTTGTTTGTTTACCCTTCATGTGTCAACTTGCTTGTGTATTGATTGGTCTCAAGCCTATGACTATTGGAAAATCCCCAAAGAATTTAAATTTAGTCTCTGCAGCCATTATATAAACAGAAATTAAGAATTATAGTCACAGAATAGAGGTTATACAGATGTGGACATACTTCTTTTTCTTTTTTTTTTTTTTCCAAATTCTTAGGTAAAGAAGTATTCTCAGTGCTTGCATTACCGTTGGAAATCCTAAAACATTTCTTGAATGAAGCGCATGCACACTTCTCATGGTTACTTAGCCTCTTTGCTTGGTGTCCCTGCTTGCATTAATGTTGGTCTGCACACTGTTGTATAATGACAAAACTTTCTTATGCCTGTAGATAGAACTGTTACAGTTGATGGGCGGGGCTGCCAAAAAATGATTACAGAGGTGGACATTGAGCTGCTCCGTGTCGTAGTCAATGTTCCGATGAAGGGGATCGACGATGTCCATTAAAGAGAAGGTGCTTTTAAACTTGGTTTCAGTCTTATATCATACATTTTGTTTCTACTCATTAAGGACACATGTTAAAGCACTACAAAGAAAAATCTAAAATATCAAAATTCGTTATTTTGTCAACTGTGTATAAAGTTATCTTGTGAGTTTTATGGATACTTCCGCTGTCCCATGTTCCTTAAGTACCAGTGTCTTTATAGGAAAATTCATGCTCTGTGAAGACTAGGAAGTGTATTGTATATTGAATTAGTTCCTTCTGTTATTTTGATATTTAAAAAAATAAATACAAAGTCTTTCGGTCCTCATAAAGCACATCCAGGTTTTGTTGAACAGACTTTCACAGCATGGGGCGCAGAGCTCCACGTGGCGGGCACGAAAACGGAACAGGTGGAACGCCGGAGCTCCTGGGGCACGTTCATGTGCGGATTACGCCTCATAAGCTAGATGTTATTCCGAAGTGTTTCGCATACTGAATGTACTAACCACGAAACGATTTAATGGTTTTCAGTGGCTAATTAATGTAAATTCAAATACTAATAGTGACTCGTAAACAAAATGCACTACCCTCTTGAACTGAGACAAATACGTCTGTGATGGGAAGCTTATGAAGGCTTGTATTTGCAATGTTAAATTGGTCAATAATCACAATATGAAATAATTTAAATTGTTTTTGAAAGTTATAATTCATATTAACATTTATTTCTTAAAGAAACAACGTAGTAGCATTCTCATTGTACATCAGTGCCAACAGGTTAAAAAAAAAACCCTCTAACAATTTTTTTAAAACATTGTTCTCCTAACGGGATTTGACTTAAAGCCACATTGGGTGTCAGTGGATATAATTTCCTTTCTCACCTTCCTCATTGTTTTTCTTCTTGGACTTTATTCCCCCTGCGTCTGTTGTGTAGTCATACCCACATCTCATGTAGTTTTAAAGTTTCCTGCCGTGTTTAGGGGTGGGGTGGTCTACCGGGAGGACTAGACGCATGCCAAACCACCCCAGTACGATCCTGGCTCTGCCTCTTCCCCGCCCCAAGGCTCATCTGTAAAATACAGCCGACAGGTGCCGCCTGTCAGGCTTGAGATACACAAGGCGAGGGCTACAGTCATTACCAGTAGGTACCTACAATTAAAATCAGATCAAGGAGTTAATTTGTCCAGGGACTGCCTGTCAACACCATCAGTTGTAACTTATGGTGAATCTC
Source organism: Trachops cirrhosus (assembly GCA_028533065.1). Classification (NCBI taxonomy): domain Eukaryota; kingdom Metazoa; phylum Chordata; class Mammalia; order Chiroptera; family Phyllostomidae; genus Trachops; species Trachops cirrhosus. Next base: position 91,272,801 of record CM052546.1, on the reverse strand, counting down.
AGGTTGCATCCAGCTTCTGCTCCCCGGATCCTCGTTAAGAGCCGGCAAACACAATGCAATGTACCCATGATGTATCATAGAATTGTGCCCATGAAACCTGTATATTATTAACCAGTGTCACCCAATACATGGAAAAAAGAAAGAGCACGCAAACTTACTGCCCCTGCTGTGGTCACTCAGTGGAATAATCACGTTCACACAAACTATACATTTAATTGTCTTCTTTTTCCGCCCCTTCGGCCCAGGAACCGCGAAAGGAGAGCTAAGGAATATAATTCTGGGCGGGGTACATGGGAAGGGAGCATGGCTGAAGCCATGATTTGCCTCCTTCACGGTTTTACCTAAGGCTCCCCCTGGCAATCGCAAGGGCGGCCACTTTCCTAGTGGAAATGGTGTTACTCTTTTCCCCTCCACACCTCTTTTCGAATCCAAAAGGCGGATTTCAATTCTAAGCCAAGAGTGTCGCAAAGACCACGCCTAGGCTTTCGGCTCTGGCTCCGCAGACAGCTTGAAGCGGCCGAGCAATCATTTAAATGAAGCGCTGCCGTCTCATTGGCCCGGACTGCTGCTCACCGATTGGCCCTTGAACAGGTTCAGAGGCAGGACTGCTCGCTGATTGGGTCTGTGAAGGCGGGGGGCGGTGCCGCGCATGCCCATTGGTGGAAGAGGGAAGTTCAAGCTGCGGCTGGGTCCTTACCTGAGTCGCCCTTGTTGTGGCGAATTTGTGCGCATTTGTGCGTTTCGTTGTCTCTGAGGTGCGGACGACTGGGAGAGAAGGAGAGGCGACTTCGCTGCGGAGCGGTCTGCGGCCATCGGGCTGCCATGACGACGCGGCGAGGCTGCCGGGACGCGAGTCCCCGGGAGCCGAAGTCGCCGGCGGGACCGCGGGGGTCCCCGCCGGTCCTGACCCTCAGCCACTTCTGCCCGAGGCCGTTTCTGTGCTTCGGGGACGTGCGCCTGGGCGCCTCCAAGACGCTGCCGCTGGCTCTGCTCAACCCCAACGCCGAGGCGGCCTCCGTGACGCTGCCGCGCTGTCCTGCAGCCGCGCAGGGCTTCGAGGTCCGGCCGCGCGGCTTGGAGCTGCAGGTGGGTGTGCGCGGGCCGGGCGTGGTCGCCACTCTCGGTCACCCCTCCACCCTGCCCGGGGAGGGAACCGGGGAGGTGCGGGCGGGAGGGGAAACTACAGACGCGGAGGAGGGACCTCAGAGGATGAAGCCAGTCCTTTCGTCCGCGCTGGAGACGTCCGGGCCCCCAGTCTCTGGGCTCGGATAGGGAGGGGTGGGCAGGGGCCGCTCGCTAGCGCGCGTGCGCAGAGCATCCCTCGGATCATCTCAGAAGCCTATTCCAAAAGCGTCTTCATACTCTTGGGCGTCGCGGGACTTCTGTAGTTCTGAAGGAATAGACCGCGCTCTTAATGCATGCCTTTTATCTGTCTGTCTGTGTGTTTTTAATGACGCTCCGGGGCGTTCCCTGGTTGGATCGTCTTTTTATTGCCTCCTATCAGTTATTTTAAAGGCATTTTAGTGGCCGTGGGAGTCGGGGAAACTGAGCCACCGAGACTCCCGGGCACTGCCTGTCCTGGTGAGATAGGGAGCTTTGTTTGGGCGGAATGTCTGTATGGGAGACACAGAAGCACTGCTTTCGGGTTATTGTCCACAGGCAAGTGCGGTGTTGCTTTCGTGTAGTTTTCACGGTGAGTGGGTCCAATTTAATTTTATCGGTGTTGTTTCCAAGAATTCCCCCGCGGCTCCTCTGCACGGCGTTGGCCAGTGTTTTTGTCTTTGTCACCAGAACCAGAGCAGGTCACTGCTTCTGTTGGCCGCTGGCCTTTCCGTTTGGAAGAACCCGTGGAAGTGTGAAAATACAGCTAAATGTCACCAGTACGAGGCCTGGCCACCAGGGGCTCTGAGCCCTGGTCTGAGCCCAGGTCACCGACCTGAGCTTCAACAGTGTCGCCCTCCTCTCGATTTCTCTCCAGGGCACAATGATTCCTTGTGTGATGTGGAACGAAAAGAGATTTTTTGTTTGTTTGTTTAGAATTCACTGATTTGTAGAGAAAGCATTCACTGCTCCTAAATTCTAAAACCAGCTGTTTTTGATGTTTGATAGTTTCACCTTTAAGTCTAAGTTTGTCTCTCCCCCCCCCCCCCTTAGAAAAAGCACAGACGCAGAGTTTGTTCCGTCCTGTAAGGGTTTCGGGCTGTGGGTGTAGCTGCTGTCAAAGTCTGAACTCTGGACAAAGCCTGCCTGGGTTCTGGTTACTCACAGTTTGACTTAAATACATAAAGCTTTCTGGCCCCTGGTTACCGTGTCCCTACGGTCTGGCAAAAGCGATGACTGCAGTTCCGCGTCCTACACGTGCAGCATGTGAGGACCGGGTGGGGAGTGTTCTGGAGGACCCCTGAGACTGGGTGGAACACAGGTGCTCAACGATCAGCGGTACTCGTGGTGATGTGCTTACGGAAGTTTGTGGGCAGACGGAATTTAGTTGATTCTTTTCATGGTTTTTTGACGAAAGTCTTCATAATGAAAATTCTTTTCTACTTGAACTGGAAGCACTATACACATTTTCAAAAACTAGAAATATGTGATTAAAACTTAAAAAACCACTGATAACTAAAAAATGATTTGGAGACCGTTCTGTTGCTTTACTTACAATGAAGATTTTACTACAATTTTATCTTGTTATGAACCTTTAGTGGCTTTGTTCCTGATGATACAGTGAGATAGGTGAGGGAAATTATTGGACTTAAATGTAATTATGGTATAGAGTGTTGATGACTAACAGTCATTGATCCTATACCGTAGTCTAAGTTGTATATAATATGTTTCAGTTATTAAGCACCCTCTACTATTATAAGTAATTTTAAAGTTTTCTTTTGATCTCAGCCTAAGGAAAAAATTGTTATTTCCGTTACCTGGACCCCGATGAAAGAAGGCCGAGTAAGAGAGATCCTGACATTTCATGTAAATGGCGTTGTGAAACATGAAGTTATATTATTAGGGAATGCAGAAGAGCCAAAAAAGAAAAAGGTAATAAGTTTTCATTATTCTGTGATATACTCTAAGAAAATAATATGTCAAATTATTTTGCTAACACTCTTGAAGTGAGCAACATACATAAAATTTCATACTAAAGGCAATATTCAATAGCTATCAGCTTAATTTGTATTTTTGCTTATTTGTACAGAGGAGCCTTTGGGATACCATTAATAAGAAAAAAGTTTCGGCCCCTTCAAGTCGTAAGAAGAGGATTTCAAATATTCAAAATGTTAATAAAACGTTTAGTGTCTCCCAAAAAGTTGAGAGAGTTAGGAGCCCACTACAGGCTTGTGAAAATCTGGACAGGAAAGAAGGCTGTTCTCCAACAGAAAACAGTTCTTTGATCCTTGAAGAGAATAAAATACCCATTTCACCGATCAGTCCCACTTTTAAAGGAAGCCGTGGGGAGCCTTGCTTGCCCCTTTGTGTCCGTCGGTCCACTACCTACACGTCCCTTCATGCACCTGAAAATGGGGAGCTATGGAAATTAGAAGATGCCAACATTTCCAAAGATTTTAATGAGAAAGTCCTAACTGAAACTTCCTTTAACTCCATAAATAATAATGGCCAAATTGCAGAGGATAGTAAACTTATTCTCACCGCAAACTGTCCTGCAGATTTGAACATTACACAAAGCCACGACAGTTTTCTAAGTCCAGATTCTTTTCTAAAGAATAGCCGTGCAGCTAATCATGAGCTAAACTTAGTGCCATGTATTTTGTCGGATACATTTCTGAAGGACAATTCAAGGCCCGTGCATTTGGAATCAAAAACTGGACATGAAGTTTATCGGACAATTCTAAGTCCAGATTCTTTCCTAAAGGAGAATTATGGACTAAGTCAGGAGGTGGAATCAGAGTCAGTGAATCCAATTCTGTCCCCAAGTCAATTTGTAAAAGATAATATGACACATAGATCTATCTCTCAACCTACATGTGAATTATCACCATTACTAAATGGAAATTCTCAGGCCTCAGAGTCTCCTCAAGTGCAGAGAAAAAATGAACTTTTACTGTATATCCCTGAATGCCAGGGTTCACACTCTCCAGAAACTATTTTTGACGAACCTAAATCTTCAGAAATGAAACCAAATTGTGACAGTTTTACAAAAAACAATCAGCCTCAACTTTCTGCAGTTCAGGATATTTCTGGTTATAGCCACAATACACGGCTTAAGAGACGCCCAATCCTTTCTGCGACTGTTACTAAACTGAAGCCCACTGGCAACACAGAACACAAAACCCAGACTAGCCACCCAAAGGCAAGGAGGTGTCTCCGCAGTGTAGAAGGTGGAGGTGAAAAAGTAGCCGATAATGTAGAAAAGGAAGATGCTTTTCATTCTTACCTCCCAGTTATAGATTCAGTAGTAAGTAGCTGTATGAATTGCAAAAACGTGATAGAACCTTCCCCAAAGGCAGCTTCGGCTGCTCGTAAAAGAAAAAGCGAGGGAAACCAGGAGGAGGCACGTGTGCTGGTCAGGGTTGCAGAACACGCGGAAGCACCGGCGATCGGAAGGATCCACCTCTCTCCCTGGGAGTCCACAACATCCGCTGCTAAAAAGACGAGACAGGTGGTAACACCCGTCTCCAAACACATCAGCAGCAGAGAGAAACTGCACCCGAGGAAGAGGACTGGTGAGTTGTCTGTAAAACTTCAGTGACACTGTACTTGTAAAGGGCGTGTTTCCTGTTTCCTGAGGTTCACAAATCTGCTGAGGGGCTGGAACGAAGGCACACTCTTCCGTCACCCACTTGCTTAGTGGGAGGACGCGTGGCGTGTGGGGCTGGGTTCTGGAGTAGTTGTCATCTTGGTCTTATTTAAGTTTTGATGTTTTGTTCGTCATGACTTTTGATTTTTAAAAATTACTGCGTTCAAATGCTTACGTTCATCACTGAGTGTTGGAGACACTCGGAGTTTGGGACCCAGGGAGGTCCTTCCCGAGCCTCACGTTCACCTCCTTAGTCAAGGCCCGGGTTGGAAGGCCCAGCTGAGTGCCTGGCCCCCTTAATGCCGTCCCAGGCAACGCAGGAGAGGCCTCTGCGTGCCTGTGCTCCCCGAGACACTATTCTGCCTCTGCCGCTGATTAGGAGGAAGGTGGGCCCCAGAAACGGCCATGCCTGCGGGGGAGCCTCGTTGCTCTCCCCGGCACTCGCAGCCTTGCCGCCGTCTGCCTGAAAACCAGCCAGGACTGATCCCATCATGCCCTTCCCACCCAGACTACCTCGTGAGACAGTCGTGGTCCGGGCCCGCTAGGTATTTAAAGATCATGTGAGAGAATCCTGGGTCTCCTGGGAAGTATCACACACTGATATTTGTGTCTGGTTTCTCTGAATGGACCCTCGTTTGAACCTGGGTCTGGGCGTCTCCAGCTGCGTGAACCCACGCCCCCTGGACGCAGCTGGCGTCGGTAGTGCCTCTTTTCTGAGTCCCCCTCGTTTGGCCCCTGCACACCCTGCACTACTTTCCCATCGCGGACCCCTCCGCCTTCTTCCAGACTGCTGTCCGCCTGCTTTCCTTCCTTAAGAAGGAAGAAAAGGAAGCAAAGAGCGCGGAACCAGCTCCTGTCACGTGCTCCCCTAGCCATAGCCCTCGGTGTCACAGGGAAACCTGGCTCAGGGTTTTCCATCTGGCTCAGGGGACCTTCTGTCCTCTGTGATACTGGCAGCGTTCCCGAGGACTTGAAAACCCGGCAGAAGATCCTTCTAGCGTCCTGTTCTTTGAGTTCCAGCCTACCTGGGCCACGCTTTCCCGAAAGCGTCCCATCGCTACTCACCATCCCTCTGACTTCGGCATTTTATCTGGAAACCCAGCTCCACCATTGTCCCCCTCTAACTCCTGCAGTCCTCGGACCCACTGCCACTGCCACCAACCCCCGTGTCTGCCCCACGTCCCACTGGCCCCGCTTCCTTCCTTAGGCGGCCTGGACCCCATAATTCATTAGGAACACGTCATTCACCTCTCTCACCCTCACTCACTGGGTGTGTCTGAACAGTCCAGTTGCACTCCAGCTCCACTTGCTCTATGCCTGAACTTTGCTGGTTGGTCTTCAAAGTCATGACCTCTACCCTCAAGGAAGCCCTGGACTCTTTTTGGCTGTATTTTCCTGTTATTGCCTTGATCCCTTTGCTACTGACTCTGTCCACCTTGCCCTCTTTTCTCCTGGAACCTCTGACACCTCCTTAGCCTCCTTTCTTGTGAAGACTGTTGGTTGTACTATTAAATAACGCTCTGATCTGCCCCCTGCTTGTGTTCCACTGAAGTCCTCACCACGGCTAACTCGGCCGCTGCAGAGCGTCCCTTCAGCCCTGCGCCTCTGGTCGTGCCCCCTCCACTCCGCCGTTCTTCCCATTTCCCGAGACGCGGGCATCTGGCGCTTCCACTGTAGGTCTGATGGGCCCACCGGGTGGCAGTGTCCTGCCTGGTGCCTAGCGTTGGTGCCGAAAGGATGTGATTGTGGGAACCCCGATTTGAACTTTAAAACAGTTCGTTCAGGGAATTTATTTCATTTTGTAATGCTGTTATTCTGCTTTTTAATTTATTTTAGATTCTGTAGCACACAAAACTCCTAATTCTAAAACAATCAGAAGGACAAAACGCATCGTTCCTGTGGCACAGTCTAATCTGACCTTCATAAAACCGTTGAGAACAGGCAAGTGTCCGTTGTCTTTCCCGCCTTTGAAAATCCGACGTTGCATGAAGCAGTACTTGTATTTCAGGTGGAAATGAATTGGAATTTTTGTTGAACAAAAGCCTTGAAGAACTCTTAAAGTCTGTGTTCACGTAACAGTCAGGATGCACTCTCAGATTTACACGAAACTCACTGTGACCTGGGATTTTTAACTAACCAGGAGGTGCTGCCTTACTTTCCCCCTTTTCTTTTTTTCCTATTTGTTTGTTTTGTTAAAAAAAAAATCAGTTTGGCTTTATGGTATTTTTTTTTCCATGACCATTTATGTCCCTTATCCCCTCTTCCACCACCCCCTGCAATCACCAACTGTTCCCACATCCCTGAGTCCTTTTTCTTGTGTGCTGGATCTCTTTTTACTTCGGTTACATTTCATGCTCCAAAATGCCTCCCACTCTTTCCAGCAAGTACTGGGGCAGGGGGTGTTACTGAGAGCCTCTGCTGGTAAGAGTGGTCTTTTGCTATGTACCGGTTTCAAGGGGACTTGCTCACGCGGTGACCTGGCTGTGTCCTCAGGCATTCCTCGACACCCAATGCCGTTCGCGGCGAGGAACATGTTTTACGACGAGCGCTGGAAGGAGAAGCAGCAGCAGGGGTTCACGTGGTGGCTGAACTTCGTACTGACTCCCGACGACCTCACCGTGAAGACCAGCGTCTCCGAAGGTGGGCCTCACAGTCATGTTTCCGTCGAAGGGTGCCCTTGTTTGGGCAGATAGGGCTTAACGTGCAGTTTTCCTTTTTAACTGCACATATTTTATTATAGTTAATGGCACGGTTCCCCAGTTTATTGACATGAATGCTAACAATTGTGTTGGTGGGAGTGTTTAGGGAATTCCGGACTGCACATACCGCACTGCGCACTCCCACACACCAGCCAGGGCAGTTCCCGGTGAGCGATGCCAATGCGGATTCGGTCCGCATTACGGGGACACGTGGCTGCTGAGGAAGTCGGTTCAGAGCTGTGTGTGCTGGCCAGGCGTCCCGTCCCGGGGGGGCGGTTTGTGTTGCGTGGCCTCTTCACCCAGGCATATTGCCTCCGCCCTCTTCTTCCTTTCCTGCTCCCACCGAGCACCTTGGTCCAGACCCTGGCAGGCGCGCCAGACGATCAGGAGCGCTCTGAACCCTGCTGCTGCAGGGCGGTTTCCGCACAGCCCAGCGTTCGCCCTGGGGAAGCCTCACGTGGGAACGACGGAGACATGCAGTCCACAGACATCGGAAGGGTTTCTCCTGGAAGGGAGCAGAGCTGAGCTTACCTGCTCTCCCGTGGAAATGACAGGGGTCCCAAGAAAAAGGAAAGGCCCTGCAGATACATCGGGACGGCCCCTGGTCTCTGAGGTCACTGGCCTTTCATTGCAGCGTAAATGCAGCCTGTTTTCACCCCTCTTCTTGAGAGCAAATGTGCTTGATAGAAAGTCCAACTGCGTTTTAAAACTTAATTGATTTAACAAATCACAGTCCTTTGGAGCTTCCCTTTTGATTTTTAAAGAGGGTGGAGGCAGAGAAGCCCGTCAGGAGGCTCTTTCACTGGTCTGGGTTCAAGATGATAATGGGTGAGTGGGGGCAGTGGTGGCCGAGGCTGTGAGGAGCGGCTGGACAGGGACACCTTCCCCAGGTAGAAGCCACAGGCTGTGGTGCTAGATTGGCCTCAGGTGCTGAGCCAGTGGCGATATGTTACTCTGAGACGGAGAGCAGAGAGCAGGCGAGGCAGGGGCAGGGAGCAGGCTCTGCTTCGGCATCTCAAAGGGCGTTCATCGCTGGCTTTGAGGATGTGTGTGCACACTGCTTAACCAGAGCCGTCTTCCTTTTGTTTTCGCCCAGTAAATGCTGCTCTGCTCCTGGGGGTGGAGAGCCAACATAAACTGAGCGTTCCCAGAGCTCCCACAAAAGACGAAATGTCGCTCAGAGCTTACACAGCCCGCTCCCGGCTGAACAGATTACGTCGCGCTGCATGCCGCTTATTTACTTCTGAGAAAATGGTGCACGCCATCAAAAAGCTGGAGATCGAAATTGAAGCCAGGCGGCTAGTTGTTCGCAGAGACAGACACCTCTGGAAAGACGTGGGTAAGAAGATTTTACATAAGTTATGACTATTTCTTTACAAACACGGAGATTTTGTGTTTTAGAGTTCAAGGGTTTGCGGTGTACAGTGTCACATACTTAAATCCCATCTTATCTGTTTGAGTGGAAGTATAGTTTACTTAGATGAACGTATTTCATGTGAGTGATCATCCTTTGTTCCCCCTGATTTCTCTCCACGGAATTTTGTTTACTGTGGCTGATGCTTCCTGCTTCCTCCCCTTCATGTTGCAGGAGAACGGCAGAAGGTTCTGAGCTGGCTGCTGTCCTACAACCCTTTGTGGCTGCGGATCGGCCTAGAGGTACGTACACCTGTCAGCTGTTAGCAAAAGGCTTCATTTTCAATAAATACGGTTTCACCTGTGGAGTCACTTGATTGGCCTAATTGATCTTTCAGTTTAAAATGAACATCCTTCAGTAAATGCTCATTATGTAAGTGGACCATGCCAATGCATTATTGCCATTTAATTTTATAGTAATTTTTTGTTAGTTTCTTAAGTGTATATATATATATATATATATATATAAAAATCAGTGCTAGACATAATGTCCAGTATAGTAAGCTCCTTGTGAGCCTTCACACATGCCGAACGAGGCCTTTTAAGGGGCGCTTCCTCCCTGGAGCCTTGGTAAGACCCGCTGAGGTGCGTGCTCGTGTGCCCACGTCACAGGTGGGCCGGAAGTTTAGTGGAGCAGTGAGTGCTGGATGCCGGTGACTGGTCAGGCTGCATGTTACCCTGGGCCGGTGCCACCGTCAAAGTGTCATCAGCACTTGAGGTTTCCCAGGGGCCCAGCTCAGCAAAGCCTGGGGTGTTAAAACTAACTGGATCAGGAAGACACAAGTGGTTGACTGTTAGAGAAAAATAAGCCTCCATTAAAAGTGTCCGCCGTGTTTTACTGGCGGGCTTTCATATTTGTTTAGGCATTTACCTTCATCATGTGGGATGCCCTATTCAGTTTATTGCAGGTTTTGGAATAGAACGATCTTTGGGACCTGGAGGAATCTAATAATCTGGCTTTCGTTTATCAAGAAATTGAGGCCTAGAGAGAGCACATGCTAAGCCCATGGCTGTCACATAAGTTGATAGTGTCCTTGCTAAGATTTCTTTAGTCTCACTGTAATTGAATTGAAATGCAGCTCGGTCTCTCATTTCTCAGTGAGACGTCTGAGAGCCACCACACGTCAAACAGCTATGGAGCCTGAGCCCCGAGGACCTCCCCATGTGACGGAGCTCTTGGTGGCAGAGGGAGGAAGCGGGGCCGTTGGAAAGGCTCTCGATGCGCTGCTTGTGACACTGGTGCTTTGGTGGAGTCTCCTCCAGCCACACCCCGCTGCCCAAACCACCCCCGCTGGCCACACACGGGGGAGGCAGGGATGTCTTTTCCCCTACGGGAGGCACCTTAGCCTGCAGCCCTCTGTGGGGACGTGTAGCCTGTGCAGGGAAGGGAGGGGGGCTGAGTGACTGTGAACACAGTGTATGGAACCGCCACCCCTTGGTTCTGCTAGTGGGTGTGGCCTCGAGTTTCAGAGAGCGCCGAGGGCCAGACTCTGTTGGCAGGCGCTAATACTTTCCCGTGCTTCCTCTGTTTTGTCAGTGTAAGGTTAGAGAAAATAATTTGATTTTTGTTTTTTTTTCTAATTGCTTTACAAGTCATAATAAACACATTATGGTGTTAAACTAATTTGTTATTTAACTCATTCATTACAAACAGGTCTGTACTTCTCAGATTATTGCCTTAGGTGATTTACAGATGGTTTTAAACTTACCTGTTAGAAAATTGATCATATTTAGGTTTCTATTTCATCTTCAGGATACACTTAGTGGGATAGTTACAATTTAATTTGAACTACATGTGTACATTTGGGAGTTCTCTAACTTAAAGGAAAAAGGATTAAAATACAAATATTGCCAGTCAGCAGATTTTAAAGAGTTTATGTTAGTCCCAAGCTTTTGACTTTTCCATCGTGAGGTGTGCGTACTGGACACACTAAAAGATGCACGACATGCATGTGTCCAGTTTGAAGAGGGCAGCAGGCAGACATCCAGTCCCTTCCCTGCTGTTTGCGGGACATTGCCAGGCCTCAGAAGACCGCCGTCTGCCTTCCCGTTGCGTCCCTTTGCTTCTCAGAGATAAGCAGGTCCTGACTTTAGCTAATCTCCTCCCAGACAGTTTTTGGAGAACTCATAGCTCTGGAAGACAACAGTGACGTCACGGGGATGGCGGTGTTTGTTCTGAGCCGCCTGCTGTGGAACCCCGACATAGCTGCTGAGTATAGACACCCCTCCGTCCCTCACCTGTACCGAGACGGTGAGCAGTTCTGCCCCCACCCTGAGCGTAAAAATGGCTGCTTCTCAGTCTTCCTGTCTGTGTGTGCGTTGACCTGCTGGGGAAGCCAACGTAACGAGGGTCCTCTTTCCCCAGCCTGCCCTTCTCCCTCCCCCAGTAGTCCCCATCATTTCCTCCACCCCTACAATTATTTTTGCCTGTCTGTTGTCTCTCCCCACCGTGGCCCTGTCGTGGCTGTAGCCGTGGGCCGTAGCCCTGTGGGGATCGTGTTTGTTTCAGTGCTGCATGTAGCCCCCGGGAAGGTGCCTGCCCGTCACAGGAGCTCAGGAAGGACTGGGTGAGGGAGATGAGCCAAGGCCCCTGCCGCCTTTGTGCCTCTCCCGCTCCCGCCTGGCCTGGGCGTACCACCAGAACCCGCCTCGCGGTGCCGCTGTGCTGGATGGGTCCGGTCTCGGAAAGCACCGAGAGGGGCACGTGGTGTGTTGTTACTGGGCCGCTGTTACTTTCTTTGCTGGCACACTGCTGTTACGTCTTAGGTGAACCGGGGCCGTCACACTTGAACTGGCTCTGCTTTTTTGTACTTTCTTTAAGGTCACGAAGAAGCTTTGTCTCAGTTTACACTGAAAAAGTTGCTGTTGCTGGTTTGTTTCCTTGATTATGCTAAAGTCTCCAGACTCATCGATCACGACCCCTGTCTGTTCTGTAAAGACGCCGAGTTCAAGGTGCGGTGTTGATTTCATACCTTGTGCTGAGCATTTCACACTCCAGACTTCCGCTGGCTTTCACTGTGTATGTTTCCTCTGTAGAAGAAGTTAGTTCCTCACGGCCCAGTGCTCGGAGGGGACGGGAGGCGCACCCCAGGAGCCCGCCTAGGGCTCCAGCGCTCCTCCGGCACGGCGCCCTGTGCCACACTTGGGAATGACAGACTGCTTCTGGGGAGTCAGTTTCTGGGGGAATCGCTGTCCCAATTTCGTGTGTTAGCACATCAGTGCTGATTTCTAAGTGTGGTATTCTTTGGAGCAAATTTTGATAAGGCTTACATGTACAGGATGATTTAAAGGATCCTGGTTTGTAAACAACGATACTATCGGAACGTAATGCCCGTGACTTGTTTCTCCGTAGACTAGTAAAGACCTTCTTCTGGCATTTTCCCGAGACTTTCTGAGCGGTGAAGGCGACCTGTCCCGCCACCTTAGCTTGTTGGGGTTCCCCGTCAGCCATGCTCAGACGCCGTTCGATGAGTTTGATTTTGCTGTCACTAATCTCGCTGTGGATTTGCAGTGCGGGGTGCGTCTCGTGTAAGTATGAGAAACAGAATCGTTTTACTTAGGAATAGACTAAGCTTTCCTGGAAAACTCTTTGTCTGTATTTACACAGTCTCTCCTGCCACTTCATGTAGTGGGATGAGTCAGGGTTGAAGAACGGGAGCATATTCTGCAGCACTGTCGGAAAACAGCGTCAGCTTTGGGCTCCGACCTGTGTCCTGTGCACGGTGTTGTCCCTGCCTGCATGGGCCTAGGCTGTGGTCCCGTGTGCGTGTGTGTGTGTGTCCCGTTGCGCTTTCTCCCCACTGCTCGTGGGCCTTGGCCCCGGGGCCCACTGTGAGCGGCGGCTGTGCCTGCTGGCGGCAGAGCGGCAGGGTTGGTGCGGCTTCAGAGTCTTTCTGACCTGGGGCTCTGAGCTGGGGGATTTATCTGGGCGATAACTATGTTTACATGAAGCTCATCTCCGTGTACGTTTTTACCTACTAGCAATTTCGTCTGAACATTCCTTCCCTGTCTGTCAGGCGGGCCGTGGAACTGCTCACACAGAACTGGGACCTCTCGAAGAGACTCCGAGTCCCCGCAATAAGTCGCCTTCAGAAGCTGCACAACGTGGACCTGGCCCTGCAGGCCCTCCGGGCCCGAGGCGTTCAGCTGCAGGACGAGCAGGGTGCGCGCCGGGCCGGCCCTTGTCCCTCCGTGGGGGCGCCCGCCCGTGCTGACCGCTGGTCTTCTCGCCGCAGGGAATGCGATCCTGTCGAAGGACATCGTGGACAGGCACAGAGAGAAAACCCTCGCGCTGCTTTGGAAGATTGCACTGGCTTTCCAGGTATCGTGCATTTGGTGCACTTTTGTCAATTTGTCGAATAAAGACCAACAATAATAACTTCCACTTACTAGGTGTCACTTTATCCCAGGAACTGTGGTAATTGCTTTACATTTATTTCGGTTCAAACTTCACCGCCCCCACCCCTCCGCGGTGGGTGTCAGCATACTGCACAGGTGAGGAGGCTGAAGGGGCAGGTCGCATCATGGGCAGGAAACGGAGACAGGATGGGAACTCAGGCTTGTGTGGCCTGGGGTCCCGGGGCCTAACTGCCGCCTCTCCTGTCACTTCCACGTGGCCTCGTTTGCCTTAAAAAAGTAGAGGACTGTATCTTCTGTGGCTTAAAGACGGCATGTCAAAAGGCATAGGATCTTCTTACAGGCCAGAAATGTTTATTCTTTTTTTGTGTTGCAGGTGGATATTTCTCTTAATTTACATCAGTTAAAAGAGGAAATCGACTTTTTAAGACACACGTGGAGTCTGAAGAAGACAGTGTCCACACTCTCAAGCCGCCAGGACGCTGCCCACGGTGCACAGGCGGACGCGAGGCCGCGCGGGTCCTCGGCCCAGCAGAGCGAGAGCGTCGGGCTGTTGATGGAGTGGGTGAACGCCGTCTGCGCCTTCTACAGCAAGAAAGTGAGCCCGCCCCCTGCGTGTCAGCCCAGGGTTTTCGGGGAGCCTTGGCTGAAGTCAATTCGAGTCAGTGCATGGATTCCACTTTGCATTTCCTGAGTAACGGTGTGTCCCTGTGCGAGCAGGCTGTTCCGCCAGTGAGCCAAGGCACTGTCCCAGACCGGTGGCACCTGCTGTGTGAACGGTGGTCATTTCAGGTGTCACTAAGAAAGAAAAATGCCCTCGTTGGGTGTCTAAGCAGCACACCTGTACACAGAACTGGGCACCAAGGGGTCAAATCTTGGGAAGGTGAATGCAGGTAAACCCGCCTGCAGAACGGGGCTGCAGAGAGCCTGACCACTGGGCAGGGGGACGAGGGGACAGAGTCTGCGCTGAGTCATGAAATGCACCTGCGAGCTGACACACACGAGTCAGGTGTCTGGTAAGGGAATAAAACACGGAAGCCAGTGCCGAGTGCACGTGACCGCATGCGGTAAGCGGTTATACCTTCCACCAGCACTGGTGCAGAAATCTGGAAATATATGGGTGGCCTTCTGGGTTTGATTTAAGAACCAGAGGCCACCGAGGGCCCTGGGGAGGCTCTGTCCCAGCCTTGCTCTGAACTCCCGGGGCTGCTGGCCATCCTCAGCTCGCAGGCGGGTGTCCCCACCTCGGCCTCCACCCTCGCAAGGCCCCTCTCTGTGGGCCTGTCTCTGTGTCTCCGCCTTTGCTTGTAAGGAGGCCGCCTGTGTTCCAAGTCCACCCTGCTCCAGCATGAGCTCCTCTTCATTGACTAAGATTGCAGTGAGTCTCGGTCTGAACGTGTCACATCCTGCGGCTCTGGGAAGGACGGGAATCTCTGGCGAACACGGTCTGACCCGGCAGAGCAGCGCGGTCAGCGTCTGTGTTTGGGGGTGCTAACAGTTCACGGCTGACAGCTGGGCTGTGACCGCGCCTTTACACCAGGCGGGGAGAGCAGGCAGCGTGCTGCTCTTAGCCGTTGGAGGGCGTGTGGCCTGCAGAGCCATTCCTGTCTCTGCTGCTCTCCACACAGCTGACCCCTCTCCCCGCCTGTCCCACCAGGTGGAGAATTTCACGGTGTCTTTCTCGGACGGCCGTGTGCTGTGTTACCTGGTCCACCACTACCATCCTGGCTACGTGCCTTTCGACGCCATCTGCCAGCGGACCACTCAGACAGTGGAGTGCACGCAGACGGGCTCGGTGGTCTTGAACTCGTCGTCTGAGTCCGAGGAGAGCTGCCTGGATGTGTTCCTCAAAGCGCCTGATCACGGTCGGTCCCCACGTGCGGGTCAGGTTTCAGGCTTCAGCTTCGCCTTGGCTGAGTTTTGCCCAGAGCCGTCTGACCTCTCTCCCTTGCATAGCAGAAAGCACTGCAGAAGTGCACAGAGAGCTCCTGGAGAACGAGAAAAGGAACTTCCAGCTGCTCGGGGCTGCCGTCCGAGACCTCGGGGGCGTGCCTGCCATGCTCCACCACGCGGACATGTCCAACACCATTCCGGACGAGAAGGTTCGCGGGGCGGTGGGGGGGATTCCTTCAGTGGCGGCTGACACCTGGTCTCTCAGACGACGGCCTTTGGCCCCTCTGTCGCTCCCCTGACTCCACGCTTTGTTTCCGTAGGTGGTTATCACCTTCCTGTCATTTCTCTGCGCGAGGCTCTTGGACCTCCGCAGAGAAACCAGAGCTGCCCGGCTTATCCAGACGACGTGGAGAAAGTACAAACTGAGGTCAGACCTGAGACGCCAGCAGGTAGGCCGGAACGAGGAAAGCAGGGCGCAGCCTGTAGTTCTTGGCCTGCCCCTCGGCTGGTTCTCGATGTGGTTTTACGTGCGCCCGCGCTGGAAATCCCCACCATCGTGTGGGCTTTACGTTGGGGCAGCCGTCTGCCCAGTCCCCGACGCTTCCTCCTCCGTTCCATGTGTCCTGCCGCCCTGTCCCAGCGAGCTGCGGGCGCCTGGCTCAGCACTCCGCTGCTTCCTCTGGATCAGGAATTCTAGGAAACAGCAATCGGAATGCTTCAGGTTTTTTTTTAAGGCTGAAATCTGCTTTTTTTCCCGCAGATTGTTTTTATTACCCCCAGTTGATCGGATGTTAACTGCAGAGGTTTCTTAGCCTTTTCGCTGGTGCGATTTCTTTGCTTGTGTCTGTGGCCAGAGTAGTGGAGGTCGCCCTTCCATGCAGACCATGGCTTCCCTCCTTCCTCCAGGGGACCGCGCTCCTTTGTCACGCAATCGCAGTGTAACGTGGTCGCCTGTGTCCATCTGCGATTCGGAACATGAAGACGCAGGTCCCCTGTATATTCTAGGAGGAATACGACAGGCTAGTGAGCACAGAAACGTCACCCCGAGATCGCCGTCGTCCGGGCTCGACGTTTCGCTTCCTGTCACGGCAGTCCTTTATGTGAACTCCCCGTTGGGACAGAACACTGCCCAGTGACAAGGAAGCCTCGGGGCCAGAGACACCTGAGGGGGGACGCAGGGCATCCCGAGGGTCCCCTGGCACATTCCAGCTCTGAGTTCTTCCTATTGGTGAACAGCGCCGACTCCAAGGCAAAGAAAATTCTTGTATTGGACCTGCATTCGGGCCAAAGAAAAATAAGTTGGTGACACGTGGCTCAGGCCCCGTAGGGCCAACAACGTGCTGTCGCCTGAGGGGGGAGGCAGTGACCGCGGGCGCGGGGTGACCACTGGTTTCTGCCGCTGGCATCGGTGACGGGTGCATCTGCGTTCCACCCGGAGCGTCCCTCCTGTCTCTGACAGTCGCTTGCTCACTCAGCGAATGACCCAGTGTGTCACCACCACTGCTGGTGTGTGTTTCAATCCGTGAACTGCCCTTTGCCTTCCTGAGAGGGGCTGTTGGACCCCGTCCGTGACTTACTGTGTTCCCGGACTGCGGGGACACCGACAGCTGAGTGCGGCTGAGTAACAGTCGGGCTCCGCACTAGTCCCCGCGCCGAGCCCACGCTGGCCTGGTGGGCCGTCCTGGGCGGGGACGGAAGGGCTGTCCAACATGCGGTGAGTTCCGGGGGTGTTTTATTTCCAGGGTCAGTTTGACTAATATTTCACAGGTGATTTTCTTCCAAATAGTAATTTGGGGTCTCGAGTGAGTGTTTAACTTTTCTTTTTTTTAGGAGAGAGACAAAGCTGCGAGAACAATCCAGTCAGCTCTGGCCCGTTTTCTAGCCAAGCGACGGTGGAAGAAGGAGGTCGGCGCAGCACTGGTCATTCAGAAGTGCTGGCGAGCGTTCTTACAACGGAGAGAGTCACTGATGCTGAAGAAGGCAGAGCTGGAAAACGTTCAGAATAAATCAGCACTAGTTATTCAGGTAGACTGTGCTGGAACTTCTGAATTTGAAAAGTTTTAATGACATTGGAAGGAAGAAAGTGAAATATGATGAAGTTTTAAATTATTGTAGTTTAGGTCTCTACATTTTACCTGGTACTCAGCTCTAGCAAATATTTAGGGGGCATTTGAGTTCTTGGTTCCAGCATGTGTCATCAGCTGGACTCAAACTCTCATAAAAATAAAAAAATAAAAAAAAGCGCAAATATTCAGTGCCTGCCTCCCACCTGTGAAACTCCGCTGTGTTCGGCACGAGGCTCAGGCAGATGGAAACGCCTGCTTTCCTCCGAAGGAGCAAGCGGTCGACCTCGGTCGCGCGTGCTGTCTGTCTGGAGAGTCTTCAGGCTTCCCCTCGGCAGCACGTGCTGGCCTGTCGTTCTGCTCTGCGCCCCTGGGCCGCCCGGCGCCGCTCCCTGTCTTCACCTCGGGCCCCGGGAGCTTTTCTTCCAGGGTACGTGCGCGCACTTCCTCTCTAGCCCGCTTAGAGGGCGCGTGATGGCAATGCCACTTACGATGAGACGGTAGCGGCCTACGGTATTTTTCTAGTAAAAAGTATTTAACACGTTCACTTTACATGGGGGACATTACTTGCACCTATATGTTAGGTTTGACGTTACTGTAGATTCTGTTTTGATCACATCAGAGAAGCGTGTGCTATTTACATCGGCCTCGTGTAAATGCCATGGATCCCATGGTGAACTGTGCTTCTGTTGATGAGAAAACGCCAAACTTCCTTCCCAAGAGGCTGTGCCATTTTCAAGAGACAAATGTTTATCTCTTCTCACGTCTCTTCAGAATTCTGCTTTTTCACCACGTGTCTGCACTTTCTGATTGTGGGAGAAGGAAGCGGTTTTGACCCTCATGAAATAATGACTGAGAGTGGCCGGGCTCCCTGAGCTCTCAGGTCCTGTGCTCACACGGTCGGGCCTGTGTTGTGACAGCTTCGAATCCCTTAATGGGCAGCAGAATACTGCGGTAGCTTCATTTGACTCTTCTCGGGTATCATGTTATTCTAATGTCGACTTGCTTATATTCCTCGAGTCTCTGGAACACAAATGCAATATAAACATTAGGATTGAGACAAGGATTTCTGAATTGGTGATAGCTGTAGCAACGCAGAAACTAAACTACAAACAAAAGAGGCAAACGTTTTTCAAAAACTTACTGCTTTTTAATTTAATGTATTTTTAAGCAGAATGCTTAAAAAGTATCCATTCAAATGTGTTAAGTATACAAAGGTATGTCTTTTACTTTGTGTTCTTTCTTTCTTCTTGCAGAAATACTGGAGAAGGTATTCCACTAGAAAGAAGTTTCTGAAACTGAAAAATTATTCAATCGTCCTGCAGTCTAGGATAAGAACGAAAATGGCCGTTGCTTCTTATAAACGGTGTGTGTGGGCGGCCATCACCATTCAGAGCCAGTGGCGTGCGTGCGTGCGGGGAAGACAGGACCGGCAGAGGTACAGGACGCTCAGGTCCTCGTGCCTTGTGATCCAGTCTGCGTTCAGAAGACGGCAGCGCCGCAAGACGCTACTGCAGACGAGAGCCGCGGTCACACTGCAGAGGGCCTTTAGACGACGGCACGCCGGGACACGAGCGGAAGAAGAAAAATCGGCTACTGCCATCCAGTCGTGGTATAGAATGCACAGAGAGCTACGGAGGTACTCTCATACCAGATCTTGTGTTCTTACCATTCAGGCCGAATTTCGGCGCTTTCAAGCCCAGAAGTTATATAAAAGGAAAAGGGAGGCCATCCGGACTATCCAGACCCGCTGGCGCGCGCACCTGGAGGCAAAGGCGGCGCGCACCCGCTACCTGCAGAAACTGGCTGCGGCCGTCCGCATCCAGGCTGCGTTCAGGGCGGGGCGTGCCCGGCGCCTGCGCAGACAGAACAGGGCCGCTTGTGTGCTCCAGGCGTACTGGAGGATGAGACAGGAGAGGCTGCGGTTCCTGGCCCTTAGGGAAACGGCCGTCACGTTGCAGGCACACGTAAGAAGGCATCAGCAGTTACAGAAGTACAAGAAGATGCAGAAAGCCGCCCTCGTCATTCAGACTCGTTTCCGAGCACACATTGCAGCCAGGGCGGTCCTGGCGTCCTACCAGAGGACACGTTCCGCCACGATTGTCCTGCAGGCTGCGTGCAGGGCGAGGCGAGCCAGGAGGACGGTTCATCACGCCCTCACCTGTGTCGTAAGGATTCAGTCGTGTTATCGAGGGCACGTCTGCAGAAAACGCTTCCTGAGCCTAAAGCACGCCTCCGTGAAGCTGCAGTCGATTGTCAGGATGCAGCAAGCTCGTACACGGTACCTGCAGTTAAGGGCGGCCACGGTGTTTGTGCAGCAGAGGTTCCAGTTCCTGCGAACGGCCGCGCGCCGGCGAGCGGAGCTCACGCAGGCGCTGGAGGCCTGTGTCAGGCTGCAGGCCTGGGCTCGCGGGCTCCTGGTGCGGCGGCAGGTGAGGCTGCAGAGGGCGGCGGCCACTTCACTGCAGGCCCACTTCAGGATGAGGACGGCGCGGCGGAGCTACCTGAGGATGCGCCAGGCGGCGCTTGTCATCCAGGGATACTACCGCGCGCACCGAGCCCGGCTCCGGCAGCGGGAGGCACTGCGTGCACACAGAGCCGCCGCCTGCCTGCAGGCTGCTTTCAGAGGCCACTGCGTGCGGCGAGTCCTGCGCCGGCGGGCCCTGGCTGCGCGGACGATCCAGAGTGCCTTCCGGGGCCACAGGGAGCGGGCGAACTACCGGCGTGTGCTTCAGTCTGCCGTCCAGATTCAGAGGTGGTACAGGGCCAACCGCACTGCCCGTGGTCTGCGGACTCAGTTTCTGAAGAGGCAGGCCGCGGTGCTCACCCTCCAGGCCGCTTACCGGGGCTGGCGAGTTCGGGAGCAGATCAGCAGGGAACGCCGGGCGGCCGTGGCCCTTCAGGCCGCCTTTAGAAGGACCCGAGCCCAGCGGCGTTTTCAACAGCTGAAAGTCGCCGCACTGGCCCTCCAGCGGCGTCGCAGAGCGCAGGCCGCTGGCCGGGCGCAGCGTGGGGACTACCTGCGGCTGCGACAGGCGGCGCTGACCCTGCAGGCAGCGTGGAGGGGCCGAGCAGCGCGGAGGCAGATCCAGAGGCAGCACGAGTGTGCCACGCTCATCCAGTCCCGCTACAGGATGCACGCGCAGCGCAGGAGGTGGGTGGCCGCGAGAAAGGCCGCCCGTCTGATTCAGACGTGGTACCGGGCCTGCTGCCGGGTCAGGAGGCAGCGGCTTTCGTATTTGAAGACCCAGGCAGCCGTCCTGGTGTTGCAGTCGGCTTACCGCAGGGTGCGGGAGAGAAGGAAAAGAGCAGAGGAGCGCAGGGAGGCCGCGACCACCATACAGGCCGGATACAGAGCCTACAGAGCCAGGAAGCGCCGGGCGGCCTGCAGGGCTGCCGCTGTCGCCATTCAGAGGTGGTACCGCAATGTCAAAATTGCAAGCCGCCAACGCAGGGAGTATCTTCATTTAAAGAAGGCATCAACCAGAATCCAAGCCGTTTATAGGGGTATGAGAGTCAGGAGACATATTCGACGCATGCACATGGCAGCCACTTTCATTCAAGCCACGTTCCGAACGCATCTGTTGAAAACGAGGTACTGTAAAATGAGAGCAGCAGCTGTCGTCATTCAAGTCCGATACAGGGCCTGTTGTCGAGGTAGAACTCAGCGTGCACAGTACTTGGCAGTTTTGAAAGCTGTCGACATTCTCCAGGCAAGTTTTCGGGGAGCGAGAGTTCGGTGGAGTCTCAGAAAGATGCAGGCTGCCGCGGTGGTCATCCAGTCGAGCTACAGAAGGCACAGGGAGCAGGCGCGCTTTGGGAGGGTGAAGGCGGCCACGAAAACAGTGCAGCGCAAGTACCGGGCTCTGAAGGCGGGGAACGAGCAGTTTCAAAGGTACAGGCAGTTACGGCGTGCCGCGATCCTCCTTCAGGCTGTGTTCAGGGGAATGAGAGCCAGGAGGCGTGTCAAAGCGATGCACTCGGCCGCAGCTGTCATTCAGAGGAGATTCAGGGCTCTAAGGACAAGAAGGAGGTTCCTCTCTCTCCGGAAAACTGCTGTTTGCATCCAGAGAAAATACCGTGCCAAAGTTCGCGCGAAGGATCGCTTAGCGTTTCTACGGTTACAGGAGGCCGTGATCAGGATCCAGTCATCATTCAGAGGCTGGGCAGTAAGGAAAAGACTGCAAGAGATGTGCGGGGCCGCCACTGTCATCCAGGCCACGTTCAGAATGCACAGAGCGCGGGTGAGCTACCAGGCCTTAAGACACGCCGCGGTCCTGATGCAGCGGCGTTACCGGGCGTGCAGAGCCGCGAAGCTGCAGAGAGAAAGGTTCGTCCGCCAGAGGCGCTCTGCTGTGGTCATTCAGGCCACCTACAGGGGCTCGAGAGCGAGACGGCGTCTACAGGAAATGCAGGGGGCTGCCGTCCTGATACAAAGCACATACAGGATGCACAGGCAGTATGTTTTCTACCGCAAGGTTCAGTGGGCTACAAAGGTGATACAAGAGAAATACAGGACAACTAAAAGGAAGGCTCTTGAACCGAGTGCACTGGTGGAAGCGGGAGCCCGTGTTCAGGCGGGTTCCCCGGACGTGGCCGTGGGGAAGCAGGGTCAGGAGCAACATCTGGCTGCCACCTCTGTTCAGAAGCACTTCCGAGCCTTCCGAGTGAGGAAGCGTTATCTCCGCTTGAGAGCGGCCGTGGTTTTCGCCCAGAGGAGATACAGAGCGATCACTGCGGCGCGCACTCAGGCAGCCCTCCGCCTCCAGGCCTCCCACGGAGGCGCTGGGGAGCAGGAGGGCACCCGGGGCAGGCACCCGGCAGCCCCACCCGTTCAGCCCTCCTGCAGCACGCACGGGGCCCAGGCTGCCCGCCCAGCACGGAGAGGTGCAGCTGCTGCGGTGCACAGTTGCAGTGATCCCTGTGTCGGAGTGACAGCAGGGAGGAGGCGGTCTTCAGCAGTCCGGACATCTGCTCCAGCTGCTCAGGCTGCATTTAGGAGCATGGAGGCTAGGCTTGAACTGGAAAACAGCTCCAAGGAAGAAATGGCAGCCACCACTGACCAAGCCTGTGGCCTGGCTGAGACTGGACAGGAAGCTTCCCGGAGCTCGGCAGTGGGGCCTCCCGCGTGCTCTGAGGCTCCGGTTGCTGGTTCTCGGGCCACAGCGGGTCACTCTCCAAGCAGGGCTGTGGTGACCGTTCCCGATGCTTTTCACACAATGGCCACAGGAACCTTGGACTTGGAGCTGTGGGCTGCCCTGCGAGTTCAGTCCTTCCTGCGAATGGCTGCGTGTCGGAGAAGGTTTGTCCAGCAGAGGAAGGCTGCGGTCACTCTGCAGCTGTCCTTCCGGACGTGGCGGGCCAGAAGACAGTTCTGGCTGTGGAGGAGGGCGGCGGTGGTCTTGCAGACTCGCCTGCGAGCCTGTCTGTCTGCAAAACGCCAGAGACGAGCATTTCTGCGGGCCAGGAGCAGTGCTGTCCTTATTCAGGCCAGAACGAGAGGGTTTCTACAGAAACGCAGGTTTCAGAAAAGTAAAGCGAGCGCCTTAAAAATGCAGGTATTTAACTACTTAAATGTAGACCATCTTAATACTTAAAAGTTAATTACTAATCTATGTTATTTGACATTGAGCTTATGCAGAAGTAAAGGTTGATCGTCTTGAGTCAAATATTTGTTTATCACTGCTTTTCCTCCTTTAGGTAGCAGAAGGGAGAGCCAGCATTCAGCTGCTTCACTTCGCAGCGGCCGCGCACCACCACCTGTGCGCGCTCCGGATCCAGAGAGCCTACAGACGTCACCTGGCCCTGAAGAGCGCCAGAAGTCATCTTCACTGGGTCATCTGCATTCAGGTGCGCTGCTCCTTTGCGGGGAAACTGGGGTACGACTGTGTGCTGAGTTTCTGGTGTTCGGTAAGTGATTCCCAAGCACACCCTGCGAGGCAGCACGACGCCGGGCCCTGTGCCGCCGGGCTGTGCGGGAGATTGGATGGGTTGGGAAGGGGCTGGTGTTCTGCGACCGGGAGCAGGGCTGCGACTCCCTCTCCGCAGGAGCGGCGCTCATTCCCGCGCCCGCCAGCGCGGCCTGGGGGCCTGCTGCTCTGCGTCCTCGCCAGCACCTGGCAGGGGGTTTCTGACCTTTCCCATTTTGTGAATGGCCAGTTATGTGTCAGTCTTGTTTTGGGTTTGCGTTCCTATCTGTGTGTTGTGTGCTTTTTTTAATGTGTTTTTAAATGTATATTTTGCCCATTTTATGTTGGGTATCCTCATTTTTTCTGCTCTATTGGAGCTCTTTCTGTGTTCTGGATATGAATCCTGTTTCTGTGTGTTAGCATGTTTACATATAGAATACCGAGTGAAGACATGTACTGCAGAAAGATACGTGCAGTGCGATGTAACTCACAGAACGTGTGGGCGGAAGGGCTGTCCAGGGCTGGGTTGGATGCACCAGGCTCCGGCACGCCCGATGGGCCACGGCGGGGGTGGGGGGTGATGCCCCTGAGCAGGGCGGGCTGGCGGTGCCGGCGCTCTATTGAAAATGAGCTGTTCTGTTTCATTAGGTACGTGTGTGTACACGTATTTATTAACTTTTTAAAAGCTAAAGTAAAGCCTTCCTACGTTTCCAACAGAGATGGTTTCGAACCAGATTACAGCTGAAGAGGCAGAGGCAGAAATGTCACAGCGCCATAAACGTGAGCCGCGAAGCTGAGGAACATCGGAGGCGGCAGCACCGGGCGGCGGCGGTGATCCAGAGGGCCGTGCGCCGCTTCCTCCGCCGCAGAGAGCGGGAGAGGGTCAGGAACGGGGTCGTTAAAATGCAGGTGCCTGGAACTGTTGAGTTCAGTGCAAGACTTTGGTTAGCAATTCACTTCTACGAAACCTAACATTTGAGAATAGTCACGTGCATCTTAAAAACCTGAGATTGGCCAATAGAATAAGTCACCAGTACTAAGCTACCACAAGTTCATTGCTACAGCCCTTTTTAATGTTTTCAGATTTCCTGGAGGAAATTTATGAGAAGGATCTTAGCAGTTTGAATGGAGGTTAAATATCTTTGATCAAGGAATGAACTTCACTTTATGTACAGGAATGTGAATGTATTTCTTTTTAGGAAAACTGATTTGGCGGTTTCTTAGAAGCTGAAATGGGGTTTTCGGTGCAGAGGGCCTGCTCACACCATACACATTAGTGGGCACATGTACTTCGGGGACACAGATGTGGGCAGAAGCTCCCAGCGTCGCGGGCTGCAGCCTCTGAATCGTGGTGTTTGGCCTCGCAGGCGCTGTGGAGGGGCTACTCTTGGAGGAAGAAGAACGACAGTGCCAAAATCAGGGCCGTGCGCAGGAGCCTCCAGATGGCGAACGCGGAGGTTCGGGAGGAAAACAGGCTGTGCCGGAGAGCCGCGCTCGCCCTCCACTGCCTGCTGACGTACAGGCACCTGTCAGCTGTTCTCGAGGCTCTGCAGCACCTGGGTCAGTCTCCGAGTTCCCGCCCGGCCCGGGGGAGGTGGCAGATGCGAGTTTCGCAGACCGCGCAGAGCGTGCTCGGCGCCACCGCGTTCGCCAGGGCTCGTGCTGTCGCTGTGAGCTTACCGCTCCGCCTTCCCTCGCAGAGGCCGTCACCAGGTTGTCCCCGCTGTGCTGTGAGAGCATAGCCCGGAGCGGAGGCGTCACGAAGGTGCTGGCCCTGATCCGGAGCTGCAACCGCAGCGTCCCTTGCATGGACGTCGTCAGCTGCGCCGTGCAGGTCCTGCTCAACGTGGCCAAGGTGGGTTTCTGCTCTGGCCGCGGGACCTCACGGGTCCAGAAGTCTCGCTCGGCAGACCGGGTTTCTGTCTGCTCGTCCCTAGAACTCGGGTCCCAAGTTAAAACACCTTTATGTGCAGGAGTCTTGGTGGGGGAGAGGTGTTGAATCTGCTAGCATGATGCTGAAGACACACTCATATTTGATGGTTTTATTTCTTCTGGTTTTGTAGTATTACTAACAGCGTTTAGTAGGTTGAGGACTTACTAATTGAGAACTACCTCTAAGGCATTTCATAGCATCATTCCCATTCTAATGAGAAGGAACAATTTTGACATAAGTTAAGTCCCTTAGCTGGGGGCTCCAGTGTGTCGAGCTCTGGACCTGAACTTGGACCCCTGTCTGTCTGCTGCTGGCCTGGGGCTTTTCTCCACTGCACTGCATCAAAGTAGGGGAACCTCCTGTGTGCACGTCCAGCAACATGTGACGAGATACAGCTGTGACGTCGTCACCCTGTGGTGCCCCACCTGCCGGCACGGAAGTCTGTGGGGTTTGGGCTGGTAGCAGATGTCTGTGCCGGACTTGGGTGCACGCAGCAGAGTGGACGAGGTGACAGGCTTGCCGTCCCCACCCAGCCCCTCAGCCACAACTCCGAGCCCTTCGCCCTGTACTCTCTCAGGGAGGAGGGGAGGTTAGGATCCCACACCCTGATGCCAACTGCCCGGGTTTGAACCCCAGCTCCGCAGCTTCCTCTGAGCCTCTCTGCGCTCCGCCTGCTGTTCTGTGAAGTGGGTGTGGTGACGTCCCTGCTTCAGGGCTGTTGGGAGGATTCAGTGGCTCAGGATGTGGCACGTGGACGTGCCAAACAAGTGTGGACTGTCCGCCTGGTTTGGCTGTTATGTCTGCCTCCCCGTCATCAGCATCGTTTCTAACCCTGCACGTTGCAGAAAGTGCAGTGAAGCCATTGCAAACTGAGGCACGACACGCGTTTCCAGACTGGCCGCTGGGCGGTGCGCTCCCTCTGCAGCAGCTCCGCCTCCCCTGCAGCTGCGGCCGCAGGGCAGCCCAGACGTGCCTGCGCCACGGTCCTGCCCGCAGCGCCCGGCACGACAGGGCGTCTGCATCCCGGAGGTGCTCACTGCAGGCTTGTGTCTGCTGGCTGCAGGGCTTCACTGTCCCGGGTTTGGACGCGACGCATTTTTGTGGAAGTTTCAAGTGGGTAGGGAAGGGAAAAGTGACAGTGCAGATGTGCCCGTGAGATGGACTCAGAATTGGTCGTGACGCCCAAAGTCCTTTTATTGAGTCGATGGCACTTGCTGCTGATGATACAAATGCTCGGCTCTAAGAGTATTTTTTTTTGTCAGGTTGTTCCTGAGAACACCTGTGATTACCGTAACTTTCAGTCTCATTGTGTCCCCTTCAAGTACGAGAAGACGACACCAGCAGTCTGCAGCGAGGGGGCTTGTGTGGACACGCTGCTGGAGCTTCTGCAGATGTACCGAGAAAAGCCTGGCGACAGAGTTGCGGACAAGAGCAGAAGCATTTTCAGCCGAACTTGCTGTCTGTTATCGGTGTTACTGAAGGCAGCAAGCAGCGCCTCCGTAAGTCCCACTGCGTTGGTTTACCTTTCCCGGCACTGGCTACCGATGTGGGATGCATTCGGAGAGCACGTCGGATGTGGGGGGCTGTGGAGCAGAGGCCCGCGTGGGGAGGTGGAGGTCCAGGCGACAGGCTGTGTCTGGCCGAGGGCCGCGTCCCTGGCAGCTCTGAAGAGGGGAGTTCACTAGCTCGGTACCCGAGTGTGATGGGCCTTGCCGCTCACACTTGCCTTTCTGTTCGGTATTAAGTGTACGGTTTTGAACACATGCCGTCCTTACAGTTGTCTTACAAATGAGTTTATACTGCAAACCAGTCTAACTTCTGAGCTCTGAGAGCTTGGACTTCGATTGTTAAAAGCTCACAAGTTTACTGCATAGCAGTTATTTATTAGGGTTGATTTTCGTAGTGCAGACGGAACGTAAAGTTCACTTCTTACTAGTTTCTGTCGTGTGCCTTTTCTTTTTCAGGATGTCCGGAATAGGTCCAAAGTTGTGGACTGTGTTTATGGTGTCTATAAACTCACTGCTCGTAAACATGGGATGAACATACAAAGAACACCTTGTGAACAAAATAAGAATGCTTCTCGAAGCATTCCCTTCACTCCCGAAATGCCTGTGAGAACCAGAGCAGTTCCCAGGTGAGCGGGAGGTGTGCTGTGGTTTTGCGTCGCTGTCCGTTGGTGCGTTCAGCAGACGTTAGCTGAGAGACGACCACCAAGATCGTGTGGCATCTGACGATGGAGAAACAGCGGGTGAACGGGAAGAGCAGCTGCTGAATCTGAGGGAGAGGGTCTGCATAAATGACGCAGCAAGAACTGTTGCTGTGGACAGCTGGGCCTGTGGCTCTGGGCAGAGGGATCGGCCTAGGGATGTACATTAGGGGTCAGTAGGTTCAGGAATCGCCTTGGGAAGAGAATTCACAGGAATGAGAGCCCCCAGCTGAAGGTCAAGGTGACCCCAATTCCCCCAGAGGTCAGATGGGGGCAGAACCAGCCATGAGCTGTGGGGACTGCCTAATCGGGAGGAAGACATTCCGAGGACGGTGGTGTCCCCATCAGGGGGCAGATGCTGCTGGGAGGGAGGTCGCATAGGTGGAGTGGGAGATGGGAGGGGGGGGCAGGCAGGGTGGGGTCGCTGCTGGTGTGGAGCAGGCGCAGGTGAGTGTGGCTGATGCAGAACAGAGAGTTCTGAGTTTTCAGTGACACCGAAGGGAAATGTCACCGGTTGCCCGGGGCTGGGGAAGCCTCTCTGGGCTCTCCTCACCCAGGGGGTGTGCGGGAGGCTTCCCGTCACTTGTCCTTGTCACGGTGCAGCGGCCGCCAGGGCCCAGGACGCAGGCCTCGCAGCCTGGCGGAGCGTCTGCTGGGTCCACGCTGATCCGTGGAGGCCGGTTCCCCGCAGGGTTTCCTTTGAAGGACTGGGAGAAACGGAGCGGTGATCATGCCTTAAAAACTCACTAGCGTGTGGCCGGGTTTCTGTCTTTGGCACAGTCAGGTCCCTTAGGTGGAACTCACCACAGTGCAATACGCCCTTCACGTGGGTGTGCAGCGCAGATGAGTTTCGGCAAACGTATCAAGTGGCGAGGCCTCTGCCACCGAGGAGAAATACTCCTTTCATGCCGGGGTCCCCTGTGTCCCTGCAGAAGCCACTCGAGTGATTTCAGGGCCTTTAGCTTTGCCTTTTCTATGTCGTCGCATAAAGGGAATCAGACAGGACGTGGCCTTTGCGACTGGCTCTTTCATTTGGCTTCACGCTGCTGGGTGAGAGCGCCATTCCGTGTCCTCGGAGTCTGTGCCCTGGTGTGGACATTGCACGCTGGCCTTCCCCCTCACCAGCTGACGGGCATGTGCGTTTGTGACGGGCAGGACCAGGAGGTGGCCCCGCATGCAGTGGTGGGCCTGTGAGCGTGGTGTGGGCGCTCCCCTGCGTGCACCGTTTTCTCAGGGGAGGACGGGACTCTGAACTCGGAATGCCAGCGCAGGAGCAGGCCGGGCAGGGTGTGGAGGGTCCGGGCGGTTTCGAGTCCCCGTCTGCCATTGCAGGATCAGCCTGCACTGGGCCAGAGGGGCTCTGCGGGTTCCCTCAGCAGGTGCAGCCGCACAGGCGTGGGGTCCGCGGGTGCTAGGTTCACCCGGAAGTGCGAACAGGACTTTCCAGTTGACTCGGTAGCAGGGAGGGATTAGAGTCAGTGGCCTCAGCAAAGGGATGAGTGCTGGGCCTGAGTTGGACCAGGAGGGGACCGGGCAGCTGTGCGACAGCTGATAGGGGCGCGCGTGGGTGGAGGGCTTGGTGGGGCGGGGGACACACATCAGGTGGTGGGGGCGGGAGGCTGCGTGCAGATGTTGGGGTGGCGTCCCCTTTGGTGACAGTGGGTCCTGGATGGTGTGAGCAGGGGCTGGTTGAGGTGGACAGAAGGGAAGGTTGTGGAAGCTGCTGAGAATGGTGACGGGCCCGAGAAGACCCAGAGCCGTGTTTACAAAGAACGGAGCGCGGGGTTTGGCGAATGGCCAGGGGCGGCAGCCCAGGAGCTAAGTGGCCTGCAGCTTGTCGGTCACGGGGGGGCGGGGTCACCTGTGGGGAGGGCGGCCTTAGTAACGCCTGCGCCTGGTGTCAGGGAGGCAGTGGGCTCAGGAGCGGCCAGGTCTTGGTTTACACCCAAGGGCGTGGGCTCTTCCGAGAGAAGAGCTTGAACAAAGCAAGGCCTTTATTGTTTTCACAGGCTTAAACCAGACTGGGTTTTGAGTCGGAACCACGTGAAAGACATCACAGACCCGCTGCAGGCCATTCAGATGGTGATGGACACGCTGGGCCTTCCGCATTAGTACCCTGGTAGGCACAGACCTTCCCTGCGCGCAGTGCAAGGACTCGTGAGAGCTGGTGCTCTGGATTTTAGGGTAGATCTTTTAAACCGTGCTTTTGTCTTAAAATTAAAAAATAAATATACCACATAAACCCCATTTCTGTTTGCGTTTTCTTAACAGCTTTGTGCATGCAAGAAACTAATGTTCCTAAATGATTGAAACATTCATGTCTGTTTTCGTAGAACATTCTGTTAGTTTGAACATCGTTCTGTTCCTAAAGGCAGTGGAATCATGTATGAGCTCTGTCTTACGGATAAATGGAGGTGTTTTTCTGGCACGAAGGTGGAGATTGAAGATTATGCCAACTCCCGGCGCTGGGGCGATAAAGTGTTCCCAGAAGGGCTGACCGACGGCTTCCCCACGTTTCCGTGGCTGACGGGACCGCGCGCACAGGCAGCCCGCCCCCGGGACAGCGAACACTGCAGACCCCCCTTCGAGCCCACCGGGGTTCCCCCGTGACCGGGGAAGGCCAGGGCATCGTGGGGATGGAAACCTGTCCTCCAGCACGTGACACGGCCCTGCGATGACTCCGTGTGGAAACCAGCCGCTTTTCCATACTTTGGGTGGCCGTCATCAGCACTGAGCCGGGTGCCCCGGGGCGGCCCGGTTCCGGTGGCTGCGTGACATCTGAGGGGTCCTGAAGTCTGTCCCTAAACGAACGGAAGCCCTAAGAATCTGTAGCGTGAAGGCATAGTGGCTAAAAATGGAGAGACCATGTAACTGCTCCATTTAATAAGTTTTTAGAATAAGGACTACGCCTGAGTGGTCTGAGATTGTCTGCAGTTTGGGCAGGATCGATGGAAGAATCATGCTGGTATATAGAGAAGTACTTTTAACTGAATTTAACTGAAAGTATTTTTAACTGAAATTAAACTGGGTAAGTTTGGGTATTGCTTTCCTTTTTTAGTGCATTGGAATTAAACTGGATAAATAAAAGTCTCAAAATTTAATAGCCTGTTTTTATTTACTTTTAACGGATTTTATTTGGTTATTTTCAGAGAGGGGGAAGGGACGGGGACGGAAAGAACCGTCACTGGGTGGTTGCCTCCCGTGCGCCCTCTGCTGGGACCCCGCGTTGCAACGCAGGCCTGTGCCCTGAGGGAACCCAACCTGCTCCCCTCGGTTTGCAGGCCGGCGCTCAGGCTGTTACGGAACAGACTGGGGGAGGGGGGTGCACAACAGTACTACTGAACAGACGCCTCCTTCTCCCAGGGTCCCCCCGTACTAGGTTCGCCTTGTCCGCCGCCAGGGAATTACGGCTCTCGATGCCAGATATTGGTGAAAAGGAAAGGAATTGTTCCAAAGTTACACAGACTTAGAGTAATGACTTAATGTCTTCATTAAAATCCCAAAGTCCCTTAAAACACCCACAAACACACACAGTCCTTCCTTCCCCCCTTTGCCCAGTCTGGGGTACCGCATCTCAGGAAGAGAAACAGAAGCCCGTGGTCAGGCCGCCCTGGTTCTTCCCAGTAATCCGTGCTGGGCTGGCGGGCCTCCCTCGGTTCCCAGCACCATCCGCTGTGTCACCGGGATCTCCGGGTCTCAATCCAAACCCGTGTGGCACCTTCTTCTGGCCCACCAGCAAGACGCCTTCCACCCCCTCCTTCCCACCGCGCCTCTCCTGCTCTCTCCCACGCTGCTGGGAGAGGGCTCTGCATCGCTGCTACCTCTTGCTTTCTGGCTTCCTGAGCTGCGTGGCAAAGGGAGCCCCAAAGCCACGTGGTCCTCCCTTTCTCGCCAAAAGCTGCGTGATCCCTTCTAGCAAGGCTTGCCTGCCTGGGTTTAAATCCCAACACCCATCTTGCTCAGCAGCCCCATTTCCGACTCCTCCCACAATGGGCTACACCGGCCAGCACTCCTGTATTCTTCCAGATTTACAGGGCGGCCCTTGTCAGTGTAGGCGGGCATGGTTCCGTGGTGCTGTAATCAGGGGGTGTTGCCTCCCAGTCACATCCTGGTGGAAGTCACTCCCATCCCCCTGGCTCAAAGCACAGCCACAGCTATTGAACACATCCATGAAACCAGTTAAAGGTTATAGATGTGTTAAATGGCCACACCAGAGGTCAGCTGCAGAGCTGTTGCTATGCAAAACAGCTCTCAATGGCCCTGCTCCATGTGTCCCATTCCCCAGTTCAGACTGTGGGGGTGAGGACATCCCATATTTTTTTTAATATTTCCTGGACACCCTGAGTTCTGGACCCCATTACAAATCCCTATTTGGGGGCCCCCCTCTTGGCTGCACCCTGTTACAAATCCACTGAGCCACACCAGCCAGGGCCATAATAGCCTATTTTGGTATGGAGAATATTTCTCCCAATTTTATCTGCTAAATGCACATCAGGATTCTCAGCCTTCCTGTTACAGAACAAGGGGGTGGCAAAGGGCAATATACTATTACCTAAAAGGAACCCCCTGTTTGTTATGTCCGTCGCCTTACAGGAAAGACATCTCTCAAGGCCAGAGAATCGTGAAAAGGAAAGGAAATGTTTATTTAATGCTATACAGACTTAAAGTAGTGACCTAATGTCTTCATCAAAATCCCAAAGTCCGTTAAAACACCCACAGACACACACAGTCCTTCCCTCCCCCTTTACCCAGTCTGGGGTACCGCATCTCAGGAAAAGAAATGAGGTCTGTGGCTCAGGCCGCCCTGGTTCTTCCCAGTAATCCGTGCTCGGCTGGCAGGCCTCCGTCGGTTCCCGGAACCATCAGCTGTGTCACCGGGACCTCTGCTCCCGGGTGGTGGTTCCCCCTTGTAAAGCCACGGGGGTCCCCACTCTGGCAAAGCCGAGTGGCTCTCCTTTCTATTGCCACAGCCACTTGGTTCTCCTTAACTGCCACAGCTGAGTGGTCCTCTCTCTGCACTGGCTGCCTCCTCTGGGTTTAGAGCCCCGTGCCAAGGTTCCTCTGCAGCCCCATTTCCCACTCCTCCCACAATTGGCTACACCTGCCAGCACTCCCATATCCGTCCAGCTTCACTGGGCTGCCACAGTGAGTCTGGGCAGGCGGGGCCCCATGGCGTGGAGCCAAGCTTCTCCAAGCTCTCACACAGGCGCTGTAATGGGGGGAGTTGCCTCCCAGTTACATCCTGGGTGGAAGTCACTGCCTTCTCCCTGCCTCAGAGCTGGGCCACAGCTATTTAACATATCTATGCAACCAGTTAAAGGTTATAGACATGTTAAATAACCACGCCAGAGGTTAACTGCAAAGCTGTTGCTATGCAAAACAGCTCTCAATGGCCCTGCTCCGTGTATCCCTTCCCCCAGCTCGTACCTGTGGGGGAAGGAGTGAGGACATCTTATAAGTCTTTCTAACATTTCCTGGACACCCTGAGTTCTGGACCCCATTACAAATCCCTATTTGGGGGCCCCCCTCTTGGCTGCACCCTGTTACAAATCCACTGAGCCACACCAGCCAGGGCCATAATAGCCTATTTTGGTATGGAGAATATCTCTCCTAATTTTATGTGCTAAAGGCACATCAGGATTCTAAGCCTTCTGAAAGGGTGTGCGTCCGTGTGTGGGGTGCTGGCTGGCAGGGCTGGGCGAGAAGTTAATGGAGCCTTTTACTGTAGAAGCAGCTGTTTGCTACAGCAGTCACGTGACACTAAAGAGGAATTCTAAGTTAGCTGGAAGCTAGTGTTATTTTAGGTGAGTTTTTTGAGAGTGAAGTTAGGTGAGTTTCAACTGTCTTCTTAACTGTAATAACCTGAATTTCCAGTAGGTGTCCTTCTGCTCCTAGCCCTGCCTTCAATTTAGTGTAAAATGTGCAAACAAATAATATTGCAGAGCTCTGATTTTGCAAATAAAGCCCATGCTTTTGCTTTCTTGGAAATTTTTAGCTATATATTCCTAGTTCAGCTTGTTATCTATTTACACCATAGTTTGGCTTCATCTAGAGAGGAAAAAATTCACACTGTGAAATCTGTATTCTAAATTGTCAAATTTTTCTCCACGGGTGGGTGATTTTTCTTCAAGATTTATTCTCTCTAGGACTTATAATATTTGTTCTTAGCAATGAAAGTCTAGTACTTTAAGAACACTCATTAAAAGATACTATCTTTTAGATTGCTTGTTGCTATTAGCTAAGGGTCCTAATAGGCATGCTTTTACTTTTATATGGTGGGACCAGTCGGTGATTCTTGGCACTGTTGCATTCAGCAACAGCGAGAACAGATGCCGGAGACTTTTCAGAGTTTCAAAGATGTTACTTTATTGGCCAAGTTTTACCTGCGCAGGGGCAGACTCTCAAAGTGTCCGGAGACACAGTACCCACAAGGGCTGCTGACGAGAGTCGAGCCGAGCGCTCACAGCTGAGTCCTTATATAGGGGCGGGCAAGCAAGCGTTATACAGAAGCAGACGTGGCAGTTAGCTATTCGCTTACAAAAACCGCGGGCAGGAACAGGGTTGGGCATTGGCTCAACAGAGGTAGCTTTACAAACCAAACATGTTAGGTTGCATCTGTTTTACACTCCTTTGTTCTTGCACAAGGCAGGAGGGCAAGATGTTCGTTCAGTAACCTCCTATACCCTGGGACCTAACCAGTTCCTGTTTTCTCATGGTCTAAGTTTTCCTTGCTCCTTACAGGCACCATGGAAATGTGGTAGGTAGAGAAGGAGAATTCCAGTAAACAGGCAGACAAAGCCAGACAGGACATTTCCGAAAAGAAGACCACAGAGGGAGACAGGACTCACTAGATGCTCACGAATGTCCTGCGGCGGGTGTAGGGAGAAGTTCGGGGCTGAGGTCGTGGCTGGAGTGAGCACTGAGCACAGAATCTAGGAGTACACTGAAAGGTACACTGGAGTCCGGCACAGGAAGAAAGTGGAAATTCAGACCAGTGGCGATAAAAATGAATTATTTGATAAATAATAGGAGCAGCATGGCGCCTCTGGGGACAAATGAGCGGTGGACCGCAGTGGCACCATTCGCAAAGGGTTATTTTATATTCATCGATTCTACAATTCAACCAAAGAAGTACTGTCAGAAACGAGGTGGTATTTTAACATACAACTTTGGAGTGATTTTAGCTAGCACGCATCCAAAAATCTTGAAGATTAATTCACTTGCAAAATCTACCATAACAAACTGACAAGGTAAGTTGCACACTAAGAAAAAAAAACACAATTAACAATCACACACCCATTACATTT
Organism: Trachops cirrhosus; assembly: GCA_028533065.1. Classification (NCBI taxonomy): domain Eukaryota; kingdom Metazoa; phylum Chordata; class Mammalia; order Chiroptera; family Phyllostomidae; genus Trachops; species Trachops cirrhosus. The sequence continues at coordinate 91,238,272 of CM052546.1, read as the reverse complement.
TCCTGAATATATAAAAAGTTCCTACACGTCTATAAGAGAAAACCAACCAGTTAGCAGAAAAGTAAAGCTAGAACATGCACAGAAATAAAGTTAGAATGCCTTTCAAATCCATGTAAAACTCTGCAATCTCACTTGTACGAGAAATCTAAAGGATGCTGAGATGATGTTCGTACGCATCACATTGCAAACGCGAAGCGTCAGGACTGTGGGGAAACACCCCCTTGTGTTACCGAGAGAGTTAACCGGCGTAATTCCCACTGCAAAAGTTTAGCAGTATTTCTCTGTATCATAAATGCACATTAAATTCTGGGGATTTATTCTACTTGACATTCACACATGCAAGGAGACGTGTGCAGGACTGGCCCTTGCAGCCACTTTAGCACCTTTACTGTCCGGCAGTCATGAACTTGACTTAATTTATATGTCCATTTACTGGAAGACGTTGCTGATCCGGAGAGGAGGAAGTCGTTTACATACCGCTCTGGAGCTACGCAGTGTGTGCTGTTAATTAGAAAAGCAACGAGCTAGAAGGTGCGGATTTGCTTGTGTGTGTCTGGACGGCTCTGAGGAGGTACAGCCTGTGCAAAGGGCATTATTTGCCTTCTGGGGAGCGGGACTGGGTGGCCGGGAGACAGGAGAGTGACAGCAGCTGCTCACTTTATGCCCATTGACGTTTGTACCAAGTAAATAGATGGATTTTAAAAAATACTTAAAAATTGTGTTGCTTGCCTTTGTTCTTACCTGAAAGAAAGGATTTTTCCAGACATAATTTTTGAAAACTTAAACATACTTGCTCATTTCATTAGATTTCTAGATGCAATATACATTGTATAGCTACTAAAATTAGTAAATGGTAGTAACTTTGAATGATTAAAAAGTTAGATATTTAATTTGAGTACCTCTTTATATATTTTACTTCTTGAAGAATGACTTTCTTTGAACACTGGCTCTAGTATTTCCTTTTTGTGACCTTTGACAAGCCCCTTCAACATCAGCACTCTCCAAGGTCACTGCATAGTTTTGAAAATGCTGCAGCAATAAAAAGGGTGAAGTACTTGTACTCATGACAACATGGATAAGTCCCAAACATCACACTGAGTGAAGGGAGACTCATGCAAACGAGCACTTGTGTATTTCCATGTTCATGAAGTCCTAGACTGGACAGGTGATATGATTGGAGAAACTGGAGCCCAGGGTGCCTAGAGGGGAGTGGAGAGAAGGGTTATGCCTTGGAAGGAGCACACGGAATTTTCCGGTTTGTCAGTAATGGGTAGGGGGTTGAGGTCTACGTCAGTGTGCATTGTTCAAGACGCATAGAAGGTATGCTGAAAAAGCTGTGCATTTCTGCCCTGGCTGGTGTAGCTCACTGGACTGAGTGTGGGTCTGCAAGCCAAAGGGCCGCCAGCTCGAACAAAAGAGATGCCACACTAGGCAGGAGGGCCAGGTCCCCAGTAGGAGGCACTCGAGAGGCAACCACACATTGATGTTTCCCTTCCTCCCTTTCTTCTTCCCTGCCCCTCTCTCTAAAAATAAATAAGTAAAATCTAAAAAACCAAAACCTTAAAAAAGCTGTGCATTTCTTTGTACATTTAATTTCCAAAGAATAATCTGTAAAAAACACTGAATTTGGGTTGGTGATATGTTTGCTTAAGCATTTAGAGGGGCGTGCGCAGATAACGGCAACTTACTTTAAAAAGCATCCAAACAAATGGATGGAGAGGTGGTTCAATACGTGATTTGAAAGTGTAAGGTGCCCATAGTAGATTCCAGGGGATACAAGCATTCTGGGTCCTGGCACCTGAAGATCCAGGGCCCGCTGCGGATTCCTGGCTTCGAACAGGAAAGAATTCAAAAACTAACCGGCATGGCGTTTAAATAGGACAGAGAGTGAGCTCCGCCACTGGCAGGCAGCCCCTCCTCAGAGGGATTCACTTCGTTATTGAGGCCCGTTAAACTGAGGGGCGGGGCATTCCGTCACTCACTAAGGGGAGGGATGCTCTGGATGTTTCCAGGAAGGGGGCGGGACTTCTCTGAAGAGTCCTGTGGGCCCTGTGGTGTCATTACCTGGGCTTCTGTTTTCTGTCACAGGGTGTGGGGGGCGGGTGTCGTTTAGGTGCTTCTGTGTCACGATGAGTGTGAAACGAGGCCCGGGCAGTGATTTTGAACCACGGTGTCACACGAATTTGTAAAATGTGGAACACCTGACTATTTAGTCAGGGGCACTGACCTCTCTTCCCTTAGACTGTCAAGTTAAAAAATGACAACAGCCAGCACAATGACAGCCACCTGGTGTGAATGCCAGGTCACATGCAGATCAAATACGCTGGTCTTACAATAGGGCTGCCTCCCATCGGTCACGTTGTCGCATGGTAAGGCTGTGTCTGATCGGTTGATTCTGGGTGCCACAAATCCTTACACACAAGGATGGGCACCTGCTTTTTTAACGTCACTTTGGAGCCCAAAGGGTAGATCATTACTGTTATTATTTTCTTTGTGGATTAATCAAAATTATACCTATTTTCTGTCAAGTCAGCAAAAAGTATTTTTTTGGTGTGCCGCAGAATTTTGGTCATTTGTGTCCGTGCGCCACGAGATGGACACGGTTGGCCATCGGTGGACCAGGGGCGCCTGCAGGGTGAGGTCAGCCACCTGCTGGCTCCAGCGGGTGCCGCTGGTCCTACGCCTTAAATCCACTGGGGGTTGCTCTTCCTATGTCCCTCACAGTCCTGGTAGCCCTTATTCATTGTGGCGATTTTGCCACATGCCCTGTCACTGGTGGAGATGATTGACAGTTTTAGAATAAAAAAAATTAATTGAAAATTAGCAGAGGCCATATTATTTCCCTAAACTGGAAGTCACCTGAATGTCTGTGAAGAGTCATATAAATAGGGAACTTGTGGCACAGGAACAGAAGGAAATACCACTCAGAGAAATGGATGGATCTCACAGGCAAAAGGTTAAGCAAAAGATGCCAGACAGAAACGAAAGGCAATATGGTTTTGTTCATGTGGATGAACCAGTGAGACCCATCTGTGCTGCCAGAAGGCAGGACACCGTTCCTGGGCGCTGCCTGTGGCGGCTTGGAGGGAAATGCTGGGTTGTCTTCTGTCTGTCTCCTGTTCTGGGTGCTGGTTTCCCCGAAGGTTTGCTGGGAGAACCCACGGACCTGTGACCTCAGGGTATGTGCACTTTTCTCTGAACGGGCTGTGCTTTTCCGAAAGTTACAGAATTGGAATCATGCTAGCTCTCCCCCGACAGCTTTATCATTTTGTGGCTTAAATTAAAACCCATCAGAATGCATCCGGCTGCCAGGGGTGGCCCTTTTCATCTAGTTTTTCACTTCTCTCTACACGAGAGGTGAACGTGGCTTTGGTGCCTGGTGGACACCCAGGACACTGATGATACGTCACACCAGCCACTGAATAAGCACAAACTCTCTGGAATTAGCTGTCATGGTCAATAACGTTGTTCTCTCATTGCTTAAGATGACTGAGATTATTTTTCTCTGAAATCAGTGTGACCGAGACAACCCTGTGTTTTCACAGTTGCTCATTATCTCCTGTCCGGAAGTTCTCCGTTCCGTTTGATCAAAGGTGGTAGAGAAATCAGCAGTGAACTTTACTCTGGACTTCTAATAGGGAATCCAGGCGAAAATTCACCCAGTTTGTTAGCCTGAGTTAATTATTTGTGCTGCTGTTCTTGTTGCCTTTATTGGTTATCTCAGTCTCGTTGGATTCTGGCGTGAAAAGTATTGCCAATGAACTTAGTTCCGTTATTTCAGTATTACTTGAAAATATTTTAGCTGAACGATTCGGCTTGTTTCCCAAAGACTTAGACGGATGTTGTAAATAATTAACTTTTTCTTGCAGAGAAGTATTATGTACTTAATGAGGAGTCCCCAGGGCTTTCAAATTGTTAAAAATCTTTGTTAAGGGCACCATTGAAGATGAGGTCCAAAGAATTCGCGTTTATTGTCATATTAATCATCTCAGGAGAACTCTATGCAGAAGGTAAAATTAATTTTTCATATTCTTTATTCTCTCAAAATTATCCAAGGAAAATCTAATATTCATTTAACTTGAGCTTTTAATATAGGCTTTTATTTTTCTGTATTAATTTTATAAAAAAATATACTTCTTATATATATAATTTGTTATAATGTTTAGACAGATTGTGTTCCTTTGGGAAAAAAACTAGTGAACTATTCTTATAGCAACAGAACGTCGAAAAATGGAAGAAGACCCCAAACCCTTGGCATCTCCAGGATTTAGGGCTCAGGAGAGCAAGATGCAGATATTTTAAAGGGGGTTCAGGCTCACAGGGCGGCCACTTAGTGGTAGTATGCTACCCTCCCCGTCACGCCATACTGTGACCCGTTCCTAGCAGTGCAGAGCTGGGCAAACCTCGTTCTCTGTTCACAAAGTGAGAGCGGAATATGGGAAATGTGTAAGAGCAAGAGCCATAAAGGGGCAGAAAAGTTTTTGGCTCTTGAAACTGATTTTCGTCCTGATTCACTCACCGACTGAAGTCACTAAGTGGTGATTAGCAGGAGGACCCTCTCCTGGTGCCACAAACAGGGACAGGCTTGAGAGGGGAAGGGACTCTGTTAACAACCCGTGGGACAGCAGCTGTGAATGAGGACTGTTAAGACAAACCAGTCGCTGTCGACTCCATATCGGGAGGAAATCTTTACTGTCTGATGGCCTAGTGTGAGGTTAGTGTGGGGGGAGGTGCTGTGACGAGCTGACAGTGTTAGTAGGCTGCAGAGATAAGAAACTCGCAGGTGATTCAACGTCAGATGGTCGGAAGAGGCAAAGGAGGAAAGCCCAGTGATGGGACTTTTCTAAAGTAAACCCCGGAGGGAATTTGTCCAAATAAATATACAAACAGATTATAATTGCTTTCAGTTGAATAGTTTACTACACATTTTCTAGCAAAAAGAGGGTCTGCAATTAAAATTATGTAAGTGAAATAATTAGAACACATCCTATTTTTATAGGTTTAATTGCACAATAAGAGAGCATTTGCATGAATGTTTCCCTTTGGTTGTATTTTTCTGTCTAAATCAGGGTAGAAAAGCCAGCTGATAAAGTTGCCTATTAGATATACCATGAGAACATTGCCATATTCCAGCATGTTCTAATTATTCTATGGTTAAAGTCTTCTTTTGCACTAATAAAAGAGGTAAGCCGCCTGAAGACAGAGGCCATGATCTCCCGTTCACGCTCTGATCCCAGGTTTGGGTGCATGGAGTTGAACTTCACCTGTCCTGACCGCTGCTGCCTGCTACGCTGGTCCTGGGGCCGCTCACGGCGGCTGGTCCAGACTGGGGTGTGCTCTCTCTGTCAAGACTCACAGCCACACAGACGTAGTCAGAAAAAAAAGAATGAGAAATATTTTTAACACACAGGGGCAAATGAAATTTTTAATACACAGGGGCAAATGAAACCTGTTATTGAAGTCTACTTTGTCCCTTTTATTAATGTGGCTTCTAGCAACCCTCAAATGACATGTGGCTTGCGTGATGCTTCTAGTAGAAAGCGCTGCTTTGTGAAGCTAGGGCTCTCCTCCACGGGACGCGGCCGCCCAGCTTCCATCTGGCTGTTTCTCTGGTGTTGGGGCTGCTTGCAGGTTAAGTCCGATGGGAAAGGACCGTCACAGAACTACTTCAAAACTAAGGTCATAGAAATAAGTACTAGTCACCGTGTCTGCAAACGCTTTGAAGTGCACGTTGTACGCTTGGCCACCAAGTTCATGGTCTTAGGTCCGTTCTTTGGTTTCCAGCTTCATTCTTTTCTCATTTCAGAGAAGCCCTGTGGTCTTCCTCGTGTGAAAAATGGGAGGATTGCCTTATACTACTATACTTTTGAAAGTTTCTACTTTCCCATGAGTTTAAACCAAAAACTGTCATTTTCCTGCTTGGCGGGTCACACAACGCTCTCGGGGAAGCAAGAGGAGAAAACGGTGTGCACAGCCGAGGGCTGGTCCCCGGAGCCCTGGTGTTTCAGTAAGTCCCTGCCGCGCGTCCACCTGCCTCGCTGTAGGCCGTCCGGTCGTACATATAAGGGGCCAGCACGAGGGTGGGTCCTTCTTGTAGGTAACAGCAAAAGGACTGGCCCACTGTCTTTTCCCCCCCAAATGAAGGCATATTCTGAAATAACGTTTCTCCTTAAAATATTACTTTTTAATTTGCTAATAATCTCCTGTGAAGAAAATCGAAGTAATTACTGAAATTGGCATGCATCACATTGCAAGGAACAGAGATGCAATTGAGTTGCGTTAAGTACTAATGCGAAACCGGCCAAGTGCTGATGTGTGTGGACTTGGTCAAAGATCCATGAAGTAGGAACGTGCTTCTGTTGGTGATGTTAGAAGTCCTCAAACACAGTGGGCTTCAAAGAGTGGGAAGTAAATCCAAAAAATTCCTTTTCATTTGCCATGAATATATCCAGCCCTCTGCTCTGGACATTTTCCAAAAGTGGATGTGGGAGAGGGAGGAATGAGCATATGAACTAAAGAATGATACTGTCAAACTGAGTCAGTTTTTAAGTAAACTTGATGCAGAATATGTAGGTTATTTCCAAAACTAAATGAAATCAAGGATTGTGGAATGAACATTTTTCTCCTTAAAATTCCAAGAATAACCTTAAACTTTTGCCTCCGTTTTGCCACTGAGTAGAAGACAAGCTTAATCTCGTCAAGTTAAGCAAAGGACTATTTTTTCCCATAGAAAAATGCACGAAGCCTGACCTGAAACATGGGCACATCTCCGAGGCAAAACTGCTGTACACAGTTCAAGAGAACATGCACTACCGTTGTAACTCGGGGTACAAAACCCCGGGGGGCCAGGACGAAGAAGTTGTGCACTGTCTCGCCGAGGGATGGTCTTCTCCACCGTCCTGTAGGAAGCAACAGGGTAAGTGCTTAACCATCATCTCCCAAACCTGATGCGAAGAGCTTATGTGGCCACTATTTTCATATACGGATGGGTGTTTTTTGAACATAATCGGACTTTCATATTGTCTGCAAGAGTAGGAGGTTATCCTATTGTTTTTCTCAAATGCCAGGTGTATCCTCTATGCGAGGTTCTCAACTCCCACAAACACCTAGCCCAGCTGTTCTCACTTTACACTAATAATAAAAAGGCTGAAGTGGAGCCCTGGCTGGTGCGGCTCGGTGGACTGAGTACCAGCCTGCGAGCCCAAAGGTGGCTGGTGCGATTCCCAGTCAGGGCGCCTGCCTGGGTTGTGGGCCAGGTCCCCAGGGTTGGGGGTGCGTGAGAAGCGATCGATCCGTGTATGTCACACTTTGCTGTTTCTGTCCCTTTCTCTCTCTCCCTTCCCGTCTCTCTAAAAATAAATAAATAAATAAATAAATAAATAAATAAATAAGATCTAAAAAAAAATTGAAGTGGAATAAAAGGAAAACACCTTCATAAACCCGTATCTTGCAACACATGTAAATTACTATTTCCTCTTCTAGAGAAGACAGCGAGACAACGTACACTGGTTTACATTGTAGACTAATCTCAGATATACTTAAAATGATGCAATGATTTGAATGTGCACACTTTGGTGGTGTGCTGTAAGTTGTTTCAATTGTACAAATCCACAAATGGCGCATGATCAAACATTGCTGAGCCTTCTGTTGAACTTGGCTTTCGGTCAAACACACTAGACTCGCGTTGCAAGAAGAGAAGACGGGTGTGGCTAGGGCGCGAGGTGTGTGAGCAAGAAGGGACAGAGCGGCAAAGCGAACTTGTACTCCTTCCCATTTCCTCCAAGGCTTGATTCCGCCGTATATTCTTAAGATTCAGTGACAGTTCATCGGGAGACTTGTTTTTGCAATTCCGCATTTAGTGACGAAGTCCACGACGTAAACATCTGTACTTTCTGTTAGAGACGTGCCTGGCTCCGGACTTGCACCATGGAAATTATTCCACGACGCAGAAGAGGTTCCGCGTGGAGGACAGAGTGCAGTACCAGTGTGACCCCGGCTACTTCGCTGCCGGGGGAGGGGCCACGGCGGAGGCCGAGTGCCGCGCCTCTGGGTGGTCCCTCCCACCGAAATGTGCCAGTAGGTTCTCGTCTGGAACACGCCCTCTCCCCCGGAAAGTGTCCTCTCAGGCCGCTGTGTGTATAAGTTGTGATACTAATTATGTTCAATTTTATTCTTTTTTTTTTGCTTCTGCTTTTAATTATGTTGACAGTACACTTTGATCTTTAAAACCTATAGGAAAGAAATCCTTTTAGCTGAAATAATTAAATTAAAATCAGCCTAATGATATTTAATAAAATATATAAATTGACAAGCTTTTATTTTATATAACAAAAGATGGTGAATTTAGAAATTTCTCTTCCAGATATGACATATAAGTGGTGGGTGAATTGTGTTCTAGCAAGAAAAAAAGAATACTTCTTTGTGTTTTCATTTGTCTTTTTTATTTTTAGAATTAAACTGCTCTTCTTTAAGATCAATAGAAAATGGTTATTTTCATCCTGTCAAGCAAGCCTATGAAGAAGGAGATGTAGTTCAGTTTTTCTGCAATGAAAACTATTACCTAAGCGGATCTGATCTAATTCAGTGCTATAACTTTGGCTGGTACCCCCAATCTCCTGTGTGTGAAGGTAATTTTTAACATTTCACACCTACAAATAAAATATCCTTTCTTTTTCCTCTTTTTTAAAATAAAATACTTCTATACTTTATTTTTTAAGTTCCAGTTATATTTTCAATTACTGTTTCCATTTAATATCATTCTGCATTCATTTCAGTGGCACAGCACAGCGGTTAGACAATCATGCACTTTATGTAGCTGTTCCCCGACATTTCCAGTACCCGCCTGGCACCACGCAAAACTACGCTCTGCTTCTATGAAAAAAAGGTCTTTGATGGTATCTAATTCTTGTCCTTAGTGCTATTTTTTTAAAAAATAAATACTATCTTTTACATCAGTGCTATTTTCAGAAAACTTTAATCCAGTTAATCTAAAGATATCTTAAGTTTTGCATTAGATTGTAGAACAGATATGGTTTAAACTCATTTTTAAAGGAAGCCTCTTCTATCAAGTTGAAACCTCTGGTTACAATGAACACATTTTCCTGGTCGGGAAGCACTAGATCTGATTACCCCAAGCTGGCAGCCTTGTGGGGAACTGTCCTGCTTGGCCACGTACTTCCTGATGTGACAGCGCCCTGCCCACCTCAGCGTGTCAAGGTGTGCTTGCGTTTCCTCTGGTCACTGGTGGGTAGAGGGTGGGCTCACCGTCATAGCCTGGATAATGCCTCCCCACCCGACCAGCCCTACCTGCAAAAGAGGTTCCTGTGGAGGGAGCAGAGGAACAATGGAGCCAGAGGGTGGAGTCACAGGAGAGAGGGGTCATGAGCAGGTGACCCCCAGAGGCTCCAAAGGGCCGAGAGGCCCAGCTTTCCCTAAAGCCCCCAGAAAGAATGAGCCTCTCCTGACACCCAGTTTTAGCCCCTTGAAGCTGAGTCTGGACTTTGGCTTCTAGAACTATTAAAAAATAAACTTGTTGTTGTAAGCCACTGCATTGTGGTAATTGCCGTCGCAGCCATAGGAAATTAATAGAGTCAGTATTTTATAAATTTAAGGACAGATTTTAATTCAGAGAGACACAGGTTCAAGAATACATCTTTCACTTACTAATAATTTGCTTGCTTTATAAGTTTTAATTTCTTTGGAATGTGGGAGGTGCTAATAGTCCCCACTGCATAAGGTTATTTTAGGGCTAGACAAGACTGTGGATGTAAAATGCTTGCAGTTTTACAGGTTTCTGTTGGTGCGAAGCCACGTCATCACACCCTTAGCAGCTTACAGCGCACCCCTTGGGTCCTTGGACAGTCTCGGGGGTCAGGACTCGGCCACAGCTCGGCCGCCTTCTCCGCCTCTGTGTCTACCAGACCGGCGGCCAGGTGTGGGGGCGCTGCGGTCTCTGTGAGGCTCAGCTGGAGAAGAACTGGCCTCCCGGTTCATGGGGCTGCTAGTGGCACCCAGCGCTTTGCGGGCTGCTGAGCGGAGGGTGTGCGTCTCTTGCTGGCTGCAAGGGGAGGCAGCCCTCCCTCCGCCCTGGCCTCCCAGAAGCTCATGGTGGTGAGGCAGCTTGCTTCTCTCAGCAAGAAGGACTTTATGCTGTCACGCCGCAAATCTTGTATCCATAGCACATCCATCCGTCCCGTCATCTGCGCTGTCCTCTGTGGGTGCGAAGCCAGGCTCCCTTCCTGCTCACGGGACGAGCGCGCCGCAGGGAGCTGGACGTTGGAGATCCAGGCGTGAGGCCGGAGTCTCTCTGCCCTGTTCCCGTGGCGCTTCGCACCACGTGCGCGCCTGGCAAATCTTCAGCATTGCTTTTTTTGGTAATTAGATGGCTAAAAAATGCGGGTATTTTTCCCTCAGGAAGAAGAAACCGATGCCCTCCTCCACCGCTGCCTCCGAACTCCAAGATTCCCACCTATTCAACGACGTACCACCACGGACAAGCAGTTCGGATAGAATGCGAGCCGAACTTCGAGATTCAGGGGTCAGAAGAAATTCGCTGTCACAGCGGGACCTGGACGGAACCTCCAAAATGCGTTGGTGAGTGACACCTCCCCTAAGCTCTCCCCACAAGGACGCCGGCCTGCGCCGCGAAGGGGTCTCTTCTCTCGAAATTGTGCCTTTGCAGAAGTGACGGAGAAGATCGCTTGTGAAGAGCCACCCCTGGTGGAGAACGGTGCAGCAAACCTCCACTCTAGGGTTTACTACAATGGGGACACGGTGACATATGGCTGTCAAAGTGGTTACGACCTCCGTGGACCGAGAGAAATAATCTGTAAACGTGGCACCTGGACACGCCCCCCCGAGTGTGTGGGTACGTGTGCTGCATTAGCATTGATAGCTGATTGTGTAAAAATTCCCATTCCCTTTCTTTCACCCATAACCCGACGGCAGGAGACCACTGCAGAGAAGGGTTAGAAACTGCTGTTTGTCTGTGTGTGTCTATCGGTAGAATAGAAGCCACTATAAGAGATTGGAAAACTTAAAAAAAAACCAACCAACATTTCTAATGTACATTAGGCCTGATGCTCTTATCTGCCCTGTTTGATGCCACCACCTAGGAGATTTAAATGACAGCATATTAGTGTCATTGTGCTTCGTTAAGGAGATAAACAAGGACATGAAGGATTGAGGGACTGGCCATGACCTTGATCTGCTTCCTCTCCCTTCATGTCCTACGTTGCGTGTCCAACCTTTTGGCGTCTCTGGGCCACACTGGAGAAGAATTGCCTTGGGCCACACATTAAATACATAAACACGAACGAAAACTGATAAGCAAAAAAAAGGTTTTAAGTAAATTCACGATTTTGTGTTGGGCCGCATTCGTAGCCATCCTGGCCTGCACGTGGCCGGTGAGCTGCAGACGGGACACCCCTGCTAGGACAGGGTGCCGTGCTCCTGACCCCGGGTCAGTCCTGCTGATGGTACTCACGCATCTGGCCCTCTGAGATGGGTCCCTGGTCTTCTGTTTCCCCGAAGGGCACAACCCGGGTGCGCCACCACCGCTGGGTGCCCCCTTCTGCTCTCCCTTTCTGCTTCTCCATCGGCCCCGGAGAGGCCTCCAGGAGCACGTGCGCCGAGGGCACTTCCTGCATAAAAGAAAAACCGTTAGAGGTGGTGGAGAAATTAGCAGAGGGAGCGGAAGACTCAAAAGAGAGAGAGGAATGGACATTTTGGTCCCTGGGTTGACTGCCATCTGAGACAAAAGGAAATGAGGAGAAAAGGAACGTGGGTGATGACCAGGGACATATTTAGACTTGCCCCGGTCGTTGGGTTAAAGAGCACTGCTTACCCTTCCACACGTTTTAAGAATATGTATATCATGATTCTTTCACAAGCCAGAAGAGTGAAAAATATTCATCCTCAATTTAGGGCAAAACATGTGCTGCTTGATTTTGCTTAGGACATTTGAAAAACAGAGGAGCAGAATCACATTTCTGGTTTCCGGTGAATTTAGAAATCAATTGTCTAAATTAGATAGTTCAAACATTGGTGCGCTATTGTATGGGGAACTGTCTTATTTCATCGCAGTCACAGAAATTTCAAAATAACCTTTTGTCTCAGCTAACAGGGAGACGTGTAAGCCTCCACCTGACATCGTAAACGGGGCTGTTGTGGACAGGTTACTGGTGAGCTATGCGGCAGGCTCCTCAGTGGAGTACAAATGCCACCAGTACTACTTACTGAAGGGAGAAGAAAGGTCTCGGTGTCAGCACGGCCAATGGTCAGCACCCCCTGTTTGCTTAGGTAAGATGCACTGAATGTTCTTCCAAAGCTTTCCCCCAGCTTTGCCGAGACAACGGATGTATAACCTTGTGTCACAGTGAGGTGTACGGGCGTGATGATTGGATGCACTTACAGAGCCTTGAGAAAGGACCGTAGTTAGGTGACTTTACATAGCCATTGCCTCCCTAATTACCGTTTTTGGTTGTTATTTTTTAAAAGATTTTATTTATTTACTTTTAGAGAGAGGGGAAGGGAGGGTGAAAGAGAGGGAAAGAAGCATCAATGTGTGGTTGCCTCTTGTGTGCCCCCCACTGCACACCTGGCCTGCAACCCCAGCATGTGCCCTGACTGGGAATCGAACCAGCGACCCTTTGGTTCCCCGGCCAGTGCTCAATCCATTGAGCCACACCAGCCAGGACTGTTGTTATTTTTGATGAGAACATTGAATGTCTACTTGCTTGGTAGCTGTCAAGTATGCAAATGATACTGTGAACTATTGTCACCACGCTGCACATCAGACCCTAGAACATACTTCTCTTAGAACATGTTGATTTTCTTTTACCATTATGTTCATATTTTTATGTGATTTTCATACCATGTTTTGTAGCATGGACATAATAATTTTGTGTAAATTTCTTCACATGTTTTCCCTTATCATTTCTCTAAGCAGAAAATCTCCAATAGCTTAGGGTCTGGGACTATGTTAGTTCTTACCCAGCTATTTTTAAAAATTGTGGTAAAATATGAACAAAAGACTTTATTATTTTAACCACTCTTATGGGTGCATTTCAGTGGCTTTAAGTGTATTTATGTTTTTGTGACTAATTACTTTTTGGGTTGCCTTTCTGAAATGTCTTATTAGTGTAGAACTCAATGTCTCTGCTTGTATGGTACTCAGGATGCCCTAATCAATCTAATTCACTCTTTTTTAAAAAAATTATTTATCCTTTAGAGGGAGGAGAATGGAGGGAGAAAGAAATGACAATATGTTGCTTTGCACATGCCCCCAACCAGGGACCTGGCCCGAGACCCAGGCATGTGCCCTGACCTGGAGCTGAACCTGCAACCCTTCAGTTTGCAGACCAGCACTCGGTCCGCTGAGCCACACCAGCGAGGGCTCTAATTCATTCTTTAGTACAGCATATTATCATTAGTTTCTTTGCTACCACTTCTTTACTTGAATGGTTGGTCACCTTTTTTACACTTTGTTGAGCAAATAAAAATGTATCTGTAGTTACTGTGAACACATTTTGCACTGAGATGTGGTGTGGCCCGTGGTAATGTTTCCAGCAGAGAACTGGGGCAGCTGTCTAAACAAGTGCCTAATCTTTGACATAACTTCAAGAAAATAACGTTCACCTGTCCTTTTCAGCTTAGAGTTTTGCCTCATTTTATAACTTTGCTAGTCGGGGTGACACTTAAAAGCAATGTGACCGGTCACTACAGTCACAATTAACTTGGGGCATTGTGACTTCTTCTAATAGTAATGATAAATTTCCTGCAAGTTAAAATTGTCATTCCATTAAAAATACTAGCTCTGTAGACTACAGAAGCAAGGGAATATAATGTTGCCATAACCATATATGGAGTCAGAAGGCTACTATATTTAGCAGGTGGTCACTGTATAAGGTACCTCAATGTCTAATCACTATGTTGTACACCTGAAACTAATACAATATTGTATGGCAACTACTGCAAACATGTTTTTAAATTATAAAAAACAAAGTCAGTCATTACAATTCAGGATATCGTGGAGATGATAGGAAGTGTATAAACCCATTTGATAGTAATGAAAAGTAACTGCTCCATTCTGTATATGTTGGAGGAGGTCCAGTTGTGATAAATGTCGAATATCCAGTGTCACTATCGGTTCTGGTACTTGTCTCTGATTTGGGACCCTATGACTTTTGCGGTTGCCAGGTGAGTGAAGGGTTGAAAGGGGCGTTGTGTCTTGCAGAGCCGTGCACCGTGAGCGAGGAGGACATGGAGAGAAACAACATACAGGTGAAGTGGAAGTACGCCGGGAAGGTCTTACATGGAGACTTGATAGATTTTGTGTGCAAAGAGGGATTCGATCTGTCTCCGTCCACCCCGCTGTCTGCGTTGTCTGTGCAGTGCAACAGGGGGCACGTGACATACCCTCTATGTGTGAGAAAAGGTAAAACAGCAGTGCTTTGTACAGTTTCTCTAGGGGTCAGTGTCCCCCCTTGGGTTCCAAACATAAGACCCAAAGCAATTCGCCACCATCACCTTCGAATCTATAAAACTGGGAATGGCCTGATCAATTTCCAGTCAACCCGTACACTTAATTAGGGAGACTATGCTGACCTCATTTAATTTCAGTCGGTCAGGATTGTAAAGGGAGAAATCAAGAAGTTGGATAAATGCCATCAGACTAGGGGAGGATCGATAGCCCTCTCTAGAGCGATCAACAACTCTGAAACATCGCTCCCCGTGGGGCTTGCTGGGGAGTGTCTTCTCAGAAGGGGGCTTGGTGTGAAGGGACAGATTCCATGTGTTCCTTGGACCTAAAACTCTGACTTGTGAGAAGAAAAAAAGGAAGAGAATATATAAAGGGTGGCTTTAGGAGGAATTGCATACACTTTCACTTTCAGCTAGGTAGAAAGAGAAAAATGAAATCACGATGGTCAAGTCTTGGCTAATTTTAAATATATATTTAAATAGTATAATAGGATATTCTAACAGCAACAGTCAATTTTATACTATGAAGTCATTGCAGAAATTCGCCTGATATTTAAAACTTATTTGAGAGCCAGCTTCTGCATGGTTTTTCATGAAATATTTCATTGCCTTTCTGTAGCAATTACAAGAGCACTGGGCACTGATTATAGTGTCTCCTTGTACGCATTTTTGCAGAATCTAAAGGAATGTGTGCATCTCCTCCACTTATTGCAAATGGACACCTTGTTCATGTAAAATCCCAACCCTATGAAAACGGCTCCTCAGTGGAATACAGGTGTTCCCAGCACTATTTCCTACAAGGGTCTAAAGAGTCCTATTGTTTAGAAGGAGTGTGGACCGCACCGCCCTCCTGTTTAGGTATGTGCTACTATTTATGTCTCTATTTCATCAAATAAAATGACCTTCTTTCACTTTCGGTTCTCTTTGAGCTGTTCCAACACTAATATAATGTTTAACATCTTACATTTGTATTATTTTGTTAGAAGGCTTATTTAGTCACTAGTTTCTATTCTTGCCTCGGTGATTTTCAACCAGTGCACCACGTGAATTTCTAAAACACGCAATACCTGACTGTTTATTCCGGGGCACTCACTTCTTTCCCCTTACGTTGTCAGATAAAAAAATGGCAACAGCCAACACAAAAACAGCCATCATTGTGAACAAATCAAAATTACACTTACTTTCTGTCAGATTGGTAGAATATGTAGTACATCTTGTGCTGCTGCAGAATTTCAGTAATCTGTGTATGTGTGTCGTGAGATAAAAAAAAAGGTTGCAAACTACTGCTCTAGATCATAAATAATTATAGCCCAGCTGGCATGAACCGATTCTCGTTAGGTACACGCCATCCATCAGGTCGGTAGTGGTGGGGTGTGAGGTGGTAAGATCAACGAGCCGAAGTGGTCAGGATAAATACGTTAGTGATTAGCACTCAGTGTGATTGGTAATGTAATAGGAAGATGACTACGTTGTAGAAACACAGGTAGGAGTGGCTACCTCCATCTAGAAAGATGAGGCAAGTCACTGTCTATTAGCGAGGTCCATCGTGGAGGAGCACAGAGAAAAATGGGGGCGGGTTTTCCGTGAGCTCTGAACAGGTTTTTAGACGTAAACATTGACTGTCTAACTTCCCTGGCCTGCTAATGCCCGGAGGTTTTAAGGTTATGAGGATAAAACACAACACTTCCTGGTAGTACCAACGTGTATCAAGATAAATTCTTTTTCTTTTTCAGAGCCCTGCAGATTATCTTTTATTGAAATGGAATATAACAATTTGCTCCTGAAATGGAGTTTCGATAACAGACCACTTATTATCCATGGCGAGTATGTGGAGTTTGTTTGCCAAGGAGACAGTTTTCTGCCCGAGTCATCTGGGACGGGCTCTGCACTGAGAGTGGTTTGTGACAGAGGGCAGTTGAAATACCCCAGATGTGTTCAAAGAAGAAGGTAACAACGACTGCTTAGTTTGGGTCCTGCTGGTCGTCGGGAGAGTCATCGTGTTGTGAATTTCAGAAATATTAGGTTGTCCGACACTTGCCCTTTATGGTCGTTATAAAGGAAAATAATAATTTCCTTTATTTTTATTTTAAACCAAGCAAGCTCCTAGAAGTATTAATTAACTCAACAAGCTTTCTGAGTTGTCTGAACTCAAAGCATTGTATGCTTTGTGATACACATGCCACTTTGGCAATTTGGTAAATTAATCAATTTGTATGTGCAATATTTATTTATTTATTTATTGTTAAATATATTTTATTGATTATGCTATTACAGTTGTCCCATTTCCCCCTTCTTTCCGCTTCAACCTGCACACCCTCTCCCACCCATATCTCCCCCCTTTAGTTCATGTCCATGTGTCATAAGTTCTTTAGCTTCTACATTTCCCATACTATTCTTGCCCTCCCCCTGTCTATTTTCTACCTACCATCTATGCTACTTATTTTCTGTACCTTTTCTCTCTCTCTCCTCCTCCCACTCCCCTGTTGCCAACCCTCCATGTGATCTCCATTTCTGTGGTTCTCTTCCTGTTCTAGTTGTTTGCTTAGTTTCTTTTTGTTTTTGTTGTAGGTGTGGTTGTTAATAATTGTGAGTTTGCTGTCATTTTACTATACAGTTTTTTATCTTCTTTTTCTTAGATAAGTCCCTTTAACATTTCATAAAATAAGGGCTTGGTGATGATCAACTCCTTTAACTTGACCTTATCTGAGAAGAACTTTATCTGCCCTTCCACTCTAAATGAAAGCTTTGCTGAATAGAGCAATCTTGGATGTAGGTCCTTGTCTTTCATGACTTGGAATACTTCTTTCCAGCCCCTTCTTGCCTGTAAGGTCTCTTTTGAGAAATCAGCTGGCAGTCTGATGGGAACTCCTTTGTAGGTGACTGTCTCCTTATCTCTTGCTGCTTCTAGGATTCTCTCCTTCATTTTAATCTTGGCTACTGTAATTCTGATGTGCCTTGGTGTGTTCCTCCTTGGGTCCAACTTCTTTGGGACTCTCTGAGCTTCCTGCTTCCTGGAAGTCTATTTCCTTTGCCAGATTGGGGAAGTTCTCCTTTATTATTTATTCAAATAAGATTTCCACTTGTTGCTCTTCCTCTTCCTCTTCTGGTACTCATATAAAGATTTCCTAGAGGTTCCTAAGCCTTTCCTCATTTTTTAGAATTCTCGTTTCTTCCTTCTTTTCTGTTTGGTTGTTTCTTTCTTCCTTCTGGTCCACTCCATTGATTTGAGTCCCAGTTTTCTTCCCATCACTATTGATTCCCTGTGCATTTTCCTTCATTTCACTTAGCATAGCCTTCATTTTTTCATCTAATTTGCAACCAAATTCAACCAATTCTGTGAGCCTCCTGATCACCAGTGCTTTGAACTGTGCATCTGATGGGTTGGCTATGTCTTGGTCACTTAGTTGTATTTGTTCTGAAGTTTGATCTGTTCTTCCGTTTGGGCCATTTTTTTTGTTTTTTGTTTTGTTGCACCTGTTACATATGAGGGGCGGAGCCCTAGGTGTTAACCAGAGCGGGGCAGCCCAGTTGCTGGGTTGTGATGCTGTATGTGGGGGTGGGGTCCAAGAGGGAACAATGGCGCTTGGTCCTCTCTCTGTCGGATTTCAGTCCCCTCTGCCGTTTCCCCCAGGCAAACTGGGCCCTTCTGGTGCTGACTCCTGGGCAGGTGGGCTTGTGTATGTTCTAGAACCCCATGGGTCTCTCCAATACACTATCCTGTGAGGCTGGGAGTCTCTCCCTGCGCCTCAACCCCCACAGGTGTTTTCAATCGGTGCCCCGAGGTTCTATTTCCCAGCACTGGGACCCTGGGTTGTGCGGTCCATCTCGCTCCCCAGTTTCACCTGGTTTATCTGCATGCGAATGTGGGACCGCTCAGTCCACCAGCTGCCTTGTGCGCAGTGGCCTGCTTCACAATGGCCACCTCACTGGGTCTGCCTGTTTCTGTCTTGTGCACCCAGTGCCACTGCTTTTTTTTTTAAATTTTATTTTAATCATTGTTCAAGTACAGTTTTCTGTCCTTTACTCCCATCCAGCCCACCCACTCATCCCTCCCCACCTTCCTCCCATTTCCATCCCTCCTAGTTTTTGTACATGTGTCCTTTATATTTGTTCCTATAAACCCGCCCCATTCTCCCCTGAAATTCCCCTGAGATCCCTCCCTTCTCTTCCACCGCTTTTTTTTCCTGGGACCCCTCTCCAGGCTGCTCGACTCCACCCCTCCTACCGGTCTGGATAAATGTGTCTATTTTAACTCCTTGGTTGTCAGACTTCCATACAGTTTGCTCGATTTTCCGTCAGTTCTGGTTGCTATTTTGTTTCTAAATTGTCGTTGTCCTTATTTTGGTTGTGTGAGGAGGCACAGTGTGTCTACCTATGCCTCCATCTTGTCCAGAAATCCATAACAATGATTAAAATTATGGTATTTATTATCAGGAACAAATTTCTGCAGGCAAATTTAACATCACTTACTGGAGTTTCCTTATATGAAAATTTAAAAAATATATTTTCAACCTCTTGATAAATGTAAAATCACCTGTTTTTTTGAAAAATATTAAAGTAATACAATAAAATAATGTGTGTAAACTTTTTTATTTTTAATTGTGGTAAAACTCAAAAGAGAAAATTGTTATATATTATTTAAATGTTTTAGTGCATCTTGGATTTCTAATTTTTCAGAGAAAAATAAGTAAATAACTTAGAAAAATGGAATAAAAAAACAGTGCTAATGTAGTAAATGATATTAAATTTATAAAAAGGAATTGGTGGCCTAATTTTTTCAAGTGTGGTTTTATGCTTTAGAAGTACCTAGTCAAAAATAACAACTAATTATATGAAATATCAAAGGGCTAATACTGTAACAAATATAAACAGAAACGATGCTTATTGCAAAAATCTCTCTCTCTCTCTTTCCCCTGTCCTCCACCACCCCCATCCAGTTCACAGTTTTATCATCAAGAACCCTTAAGGACATAAACTGAATGGCAGAAAGAAGAATTGTATTTCAACACATCATAAAATCATTTGAGGAACATAATTTTTAGGAGAAAAATACTGGACTAAAAAGCTCTAAGTTTTAACTTACCTGCAGGTTTGAATCTATATCATTTATGATGAACATTTTCTTTACCTGTAAATAAAAACCAGAACAAGACTTTTGATTTGTAGTTTGTCTTCTGTTATATTGTTTTGTTTTTTTTGTTGTCTTTTTTTATTTTAGATTATTCAGTACAGTTTCAATCTTTTATTCCCATTCCAGCCCACCCACCCATCCCTCCCAACCTCCCTTCCATTTCCAAGCCCCGTAGTTTTGTCCATGTGTCCTCTATATTTGTTCCTGT